>CM076573.1:265869940-266515376 GCA_034641835.2 Pinus albicaulis
GGAATTGTTTGGTCAATTTAGTGTGTCCTAAATTGCTGCATTTAATTTTTCAATCCAAGATTCGTAAGCTGATGAAGTGTGGCGCACTATATGTGCAAGATAACCTATTTCTTAACTTTTTGTCGTTTTTGGTTTTCTAAGATGAAATGGAAATTCTAAAATGAAAACAAGTATGGTTATGTTTGTTCAAGGAAATGATATCCTCTATAATGATTTAACTGACTTAAAAGGAATTTAATGCAATAATAAAACTTAAAATGAAATGAAAATATCTTGAAAAACTATGGAAGAGTGCTTTAATCTAATATATCCAAACGGTGAACTAGTGAGCATGAAACCAAGCTTATTCTTCTTCTTTGTCTAAACACAAAAGAAACTATCTTGAAAGAAATCAAAAATAACATCAAAGTAAATCTAATCCAGGATTACATCAACCAATATTACGATCCCCTCACATCAATAGTCCTTCTCAGTTTTGGAAGTAACCTAAACAATAGATAGCTGACATCAAGTACAGAAGTAAACTATCAAACACATTCGCAATTAAATCCCTCACCACTTGATACATTTTATGCTTTCGGAGGAAATGGCAGAAGATGTCCTTCACACAATTGTATCATTTTGCAGAAAGGAAACTAATACCAACCTACACATTTCATAATACAATCCCTCACCATCGGTCCAGCTGTGGCTTTCGGAGGCAACTGAAGATGTTATGAGCAGTTTAATATATCTAAATTTGCAGAAAGGAAACTAATACCAAACTACACATTTCATAATACAATCCCTCACCATCAGTCCAGCTGTGGCTTTCGGAGGCAACTGAAGATGTTATGAGTAGTTTAATATATCTAAATTTGCAGAAAAGAAACTAATACTAAACTACACATTTCATAATACAATCCCTCACCATCAGTCCAGCTGTGGCTTTCGGAGGCAACTGAAGATGTTATGAGCAGTTTAATATATCTAAATTTAACTACTGAAGAAAATGAGCAAAACTGAATTAAACAAAGCAGTACTGAAATTAAACAGAAACTAAAAAAAACAAATTAGCAGCAGAACAATGTTAATCCCATGTCATTAGTCAAAAAGCTATGAAAATGCCTGGGCTGCCTATCTATAACCTGAAACAAGAACACTGATCAGTGATTAACAACATAAAACACGAAAGACAGAAGTGAAATGGAAAGCATGAAAGTTTATCAACAGAAATGAAACATATATACCATGAAAGATGCAATGTATAAACATGAGAATGGATTATGGCACAATGAGCTTTAAAGAAATAAAACAAGAACTATACACTAATGCACAAAACCTTAGCTGAGCAGGGGCCCTCTACACCAGCCTTGGCAACGATCTTCAAGTACGAATTAAGTTGGAAAACAAAGTCTTCTTATATTAAAATGCAGTCATAACAGTATGGTAGTATTACGGCACTAAGGCAGCGTAATTACATTACAGAGCAAACTAATAAAAGATAACAGATACTAATCGAGACTAACTATTGAGACTAACTCTATATGCGTATGCAAACACGTTATATATAAAAAAATAAATATAACTGTCTCCTAAAGTTTATGCTGGTGGAGAACACGTAGACCATTACGTCCACGGATCTGGGATCATGGCCATGTTGGAAAGTAAATCTATGAGGAGTGGATGCTTGAATTCGACTATGGAGCCATGTACAGATGTCGACTTGTCCTCCGCAACTCAGAAACGGCCATATGAACCTTTACGTGACACAGAACAGAGCCCTGTCACCGTGAGACTCTATGGTTGACTTCCATGTGGACGCCTTTGACCACGGCTTCTTTAGATGAGTTTGCTCGAGCCAATAGGACACGAACCATGTCCACATCATTTCTGACTTGCCCATGTGTGCATTTTTTCTTGTAGGCACATAAAATAGAGTTTACAAAATAGGCATTGCGGAAAGTTGCGACGGCTATAGGACAGTGGCAAGATTAACACATTTAAAATGAACAAAATCTAAAATAAACAAATGAGACACAAAAATATAGTTAAAAACCATGTTAGATGCTCCTTTTGCACATAACATAAAATGATAATGGAGGTTGGGAGGCAAATGGAGGTTGGGAGGTTGAGTGAGGTGAAAAAGTGCAAAGGAGTGTATGGAAAAGATGCAGAATTGAGACTCAACAGGAATTAAGCCTCATTTTTAGATATTGGCATCAGGCCAACTATATGTTGATCCTTACAGTGCAGAATAGATCCAGTTCTGCATAATTTTGAAGGAGCAGTTGTAGGGTGGTTCAACACACCATTGGAGAGGTGATTTTCTAAGTGTTGGGGATTTTCCCTTCACTTTGGAGATCTATTGGAGGAGGTCATTTTATTGTTCATATAAGATCAGATCCACTTTCCATATCTGAAGATTTTATTAGATCTGCAGCCTTAGATCTCTGATCTACAATTTGTACTTGGTGTTTTGCTGAAAACCCCAAGGCAGTTCTATAGAGGATCTTGTATATTGCATGGTTCTGATATAGATCTAAAATTTTATGCACATAGCAGCTCTAGATCTGATGTACAACCTACTACTATTGCAGGAATAATAAAATAACGTTGTCAGGGTATTCTAACTTTCATTCATGGTTGCAACCTGTCTTTTTGCATGATTTTTGGGCTATTATGGCTTGGGAGGCTTGTTTAACTAAGCTACCATGTTTTGTTTCAAATATCCATTTTTATTTGGCTGCTATAATGTACAAATGTAAGAATCCATGGGCTGCATTTAAATATTTTTGGATATATCTATGAAAAATGCGTTTTTAGTGCATTGTATTGCTGCATTACCCATTTGGGAATATTACAGTGGTATTAGAGCATAATCTTGGCTTAGCCTGTGAGTTTCAGCCAATATGCTATAAGAAGAAGAAGATAAGAATAAAGGGATCAAAATTATGGGAGGAATGAGTTTCATCTCATCTATTCTCAGATCTAAGAAGGACCTCACTAAGGAGGTCAAGCAGAGAAAAATGGAGAAAAGAAGTGAAACCACATTAGGGTTTCAAGATGAGGAAGCTCCATGTACTTCCTATCAAAAAAAAGAAGATCCAGTATTAAATAGAGCTCCAAAGAAACATAATATGGCCTTTTCTTTTGAAGACAAGAGGCATAGAGATGGAGAACACTTAGATCATGAGATTCTAAGTGAGTATCTTGCAGAATATAAGTCTCAACCTAGAGCTTTCAAGGAGAATCTAACTCTCCCATAGTTCATTCAGTTCAAAGAAGAAAGGAGACCTTGCAGCAATAGAAGAAAAGAGGAAAATATATTTCAATTGTCTACCTTTGATGGGTCATCCACATGCACATCAAGGGCTTGGGGAAAGAGATTGGATGCATTTTTTCTGCTACATCTAGTAGTAGAGAAAGAAGCTGTTGAGATTGCAGCGCTGCACCTTGAGGGTGAAGCAAACATTTGGTGGTTCCGCCATTTGAGTCATGCAAGAGTGACTGCATTTGTAGATTTTACTCAAAGGTTGATCAAGAATTTTGACAAGAAGAAATCAGAGGAGAAGAAGCCTTCACCACCACTTGCTGCAAGAGCACTTACATCAGGAGAAAGAACACTTGCACCTTTGCAAAGTAGTCTTGATCTCTTGACATTTAGAGTCCCATGCACCATTCTAGAGATGCATGAGGAGGAAGATACTTGTAACAACAATGATGAAGCCATGGAAGAGCAACTATCATCATCAGTAGTTGGGAAAGCCATCATACCAGAGGAAGGAACCCTTGTAGCAGTAGAATATGTTCCCCAACTTTACCAAGGTATGCACATGTTTCCATTTTCTGTTACTTCAGCACATCATATGGAGGATTATGGGAATATACCATTGCATGACCTAGGGTCAAAGTACATTGCTGATTTGGAGCAGTAGACTATTAATGAATTTAGCAGCCTTGAATTTTTCAAGGAGGAGATATACAGTCATCCTAGTGTATCATTGTTGAGCTGCACACAACTCTTGGGGTTGGAGTGTAGATTCCTAGAGGATGGGATGAGTATTGTCATGAACCATGCCATGTAGAACTATGTGTTCAACATTGAGTATGATATTCAGATAGCAGAAGCACCATCATGGAGATCAGCAGCACTATCATTGAGTAGCAGTGATGATTGGGGGGCCCAACCATTATTGGAGCATTCCAATGACCTTGCTACATGCATAACAAAGGATAGGCAGATGGTTGGTGAGAGACATCTTATATTCCATTGTTATTATGGATATTTCTTGATGAGAACTTCATTTCTTAATGAGAAGATTTTTCCTTCAGTATATTTGGATCCTTATGGGGTCAACTTGGTCATTAATGAGTGGTCTTCATTTGGAGATCTCCAGGGGATTGCATTTCAACATCCCATGAAATGCAAAGACAAGAATATGATTTGGGAGGATGGTATTCTCCATTGGAGGGATGCCACTTTTGGACATGATGATAGACACTCACCATTGTTTGAATGGGTGATGTTGATGAGCAAGAGGTTGGAAGCCACTTGCAGATTTATGACACTGGGCAGTAGGAGGCAAGACTGTGTTGGTTACTCTTGAAAGAGTTTGGTCATCCTGTGACACATTCTATTTCAAAGAGTTGGTTGGTGGATGGAACTTGGCATTGAACTTACATCCTATGGTAGAAATGAGTTTTGGTGTATTGGGGTGATGTGATATCTTTCATATCAACTATCATGTTGTTGCTCCATGATTTATATGGTGATGGTGTGGGGAGGCAACAAGAGTTGTTGTTGATTTGGTTTTTCTTGAGAGAGTATGGGCTGATCTTCTCCCATACTTTGCATGATGCTGCAGGAGTAGGAGATGGATCTATCATGGTGCAAAGGGGCTAATCCTTAGCTTCGGAGGATCAGGAGGTAATTCCACTTGGGAAGGAATCTCCCATATATAGCAACATTATGATTGATGGCTTTGACATGTGGGATGTCAAAGGATGGAGCTATGAGATGACAGGAGCCTTATTACAAAGGGCAACAACGCTGGCACTTGGGAGCTTGGGTTTGTTGATGGAGTGTCCCCAGGATCACTTCAAATATGTAGCACTTGATGGGCATGAAGGATATGAGAGTGATGGAGTAGTGGATGGAGACATCTATTACCATGATATGATCTTCTTGACTTGGATTTTCAAGCATAAGAAGAAATATATACTTGCAAAAAATAGTTCATTCCTTTTCATGGGACTATGTCATACCACTATGGAGGGCTCATTCATGGGTCTTATCATCAGATTACTCTTAGTAAATGGTAAGAATTGTGTTTTTTCACTTATTGATTATCTAACACAGTATTTGTATTCTCTTACCATCTCTATACAATGCATTGCTCCACAAGAGGGCAAGCCTCTATTTGGGCTTCATGGTCATTTTGGGACCAAAATCTATGATGGAGAGAGCCATTTCTTGTATGGCTTTGGGAAAGTGTTGTACTATTTCCTATATGCTCAGTTGATATACAATGCCATTTACTATTTACTAGTAGATGAGGTAACATGCACAACTAGCAAACTGTTTGAAGACAACTTTCCATATCATATTCTGAAACTGTAGTGAGTAAGACTGCGCTGTGACTACTTGAGAAACTATTGGTACCTTCCAAAACTATGTAAAACCTTCAGCATTTCTCTTATTTGGATTCCATAGGATGGTAATGTAATATACATTTTGTATGGGATGATTTGGGCAGGAACTAAAGGGTGGAACTTTGAGGACCCTATTACCTTTTTGGTCCACGAAGGCAACATTATTGCAATCCATATTCAGGAGTAGCTCTACACTTATCATAAGTGGAGAGAGATACAGTGTGGGATGGACATATTGATCCATCATATTCAGCTATGCAGCCCACCTTCTTTGCAAGAGCCTAAGGTGGAGGACATGTTTCAGGAGTTACCATGTTGGAGGGTGACTCACTTTTTGTGGATGATAGCTTGGGGATGGAGGCTTCACATGGGAATGATGGTTCCCAATATATTTCAGATTAAATGCCTCAAGAAGGACTCTAGACCACATATATTTGTTTCCATGGATATCCCACTTTTTCCTGATGAGAGCCATTCGGATTTTTCACCAAAGGCATAGTTATACACATGGGAGGAACAACTTGAGGACATAGTGATGAGAGAGCATCTTGCTCGTTGGAGGAACTAGTCATATGAACATGCTACAGGAGGAAGAGAAGGGGATCTTCAGTTCTATCCTTGCAGTTGCTTGAGGACAAGCAACATTTGGGAGAGGAGGACTGTAATATTCCTAAATTAGCATGTAGCTAATTGGAATATTAAATTTTGATTTTGTTCTTAGATAGAGGAATAAGATGGGTAGGGAGGCCCATAAATCTCTTTAGTAGGCATAAAGTCACTCTTAATGTGAAAAGGGATCATATTCATAGCTGGATAAAGCACATTCATGTGTGAAAAAAGGCTAATGCATGTGGACAAGGTCAAGTTTCACCAAGTCAACAAAGCTAGTATGGAGGAAGTGGAGCATTAATAGAGATAACCCAGTGGGAATATGGATCAGTCTAGATAGTTATAATAAAGCCACCTTGAGTATGGAAGGAGGCATTGAATGGATATTAAGTCAAGGTTGACCAAATCAAACAATGTTGTAATGGAGGATTGGCATTGATGATGGGACATCACAGTTTTGGAGGGAGATTAACTGCATGAAAGTGGAAACCCTAATGAGTGGGACCCAAGGTGATAAGGCTCACATTGTTTATAAGGAAGAGGATGGCAGCCATATGAGGTTAGCTTATGATTATGATTTTCTGAATATATGTTCTGTTTAGACATATAACTTTCTCTTGTAGTTTAACTGAGATTGAATGTTGTTTAGCATTGGCTGTTCCTGATCGGGAATCCCAACTCTTCCATTGAGGAGCTCTTGGAGGAGTCTTGCACCATATTGTCCACTATCTGGCTTAAAGCCAAGCTTAACCTTTCTTTGACAGCACAGATCTAGTTGAGGTTTTGGTTGTTTCAGTAGTGGAGACTAGATCTTCAGATCTAGGCCATTTCAATGCTCATTTTCAGTGGATAAGGTTTCTACTCCATTGGGAGGATAGTATTGAAGGAATTGAGCCTCATTTTCAGATCTTGGCATCAGGCCAACTATATTTTGATCCCTATAGTGCATAATAGATCAATTTCCGCTTAATTTTTGAAGGAGAAATTGCAGGGTGGTTCAACACACCATTAGAGAGGTGATTTTCTGAGTGTTGGGGATCTGCCCTTCACTTTGGAGATATATTGGAGGAGGTCATTTTATTGTTCATATCAGATCAGATCCACTTTCTAGATCTGAATATTTTAGTAGATCTGCAGCCTTAGATCTCATATCTACAATTTGTACTTCATGTTTTGCTGAAAACCCCAAGGGGGTTCTATAGAGGAGCTTGTATAGTGCATGGATCTGATATAGATCTAAATTTTTATGCACATAGAAGATCTAGATCTGATGTACAACCTACTGATGTTGTAGGAATAATAAAATAACGTTTTGATGGTATTCCAACTTTCATTCATGGTTGCAGCCCCTCTTTTTGCATGATTTTTGGGCTATTATGGCTTGGGAGGCTTGTTTAACTAAGCTACCATGATTTGTTTCAGATCTCCTTTTGTATTTGGCTACTATAATGTATAAATTTATGGATCCATGGGCTGCATTTTAATTTTGTGCATATGTTGAAAAATGTGTTTTAGTGAATTACTTGTCTTGCATTCCCATTTGAATATTAGAACAACATGGTTGTTTTTGAAAGTCTGAATACTTTTTATTTTTATTTCAATTTCCATTGGATAATTTAGGTAGAGTGAATTCCGAAGTGCGGGATGGATAGGTATTATTACTATGGTTTTCCCACATATACTTGTACATTACTCTATTTTGGTGGATTCCAAGATTTTAATTGGATGCTAAAATCACATTACGGTTGCCTTGTAGGCACAAATATATGTGCCAAAGTTGATGAAATATGGTGGATATCGCTAATGTTGGGTTCTAAATAACATAAAATTAAATGCCTCTAAAAGGAGCCTTTTTTCTGTCTATCACAAAATGAGAATATTTTTCTTTCCGGGTTTTCATTACAAGTGTTCATAGGGAGACATCTCCTTTGGATAAAATTTATAGACACCATTCATGACCTAAAAAGCAGGTATTATGAATAATTGGTATATTATTGTTGTACAAAACCTCATATATGCAAAAGCATTTTACTCCCGGGACTCTCTAGGATCAAGAAAATGACCATCTATATAGGAATTCATGTGTTATTTTAAATCTAAGGTTGTGTGGCGGAGATCTGCAGGTTGGACTCAAAATGATCATTCATACAAGAGGATGCAGCCAAGGAAATTCTTCCTTTACCAATCTACCCAAAAATCCTAGACCTTAGATCCAAAATAATCTTGGCCTTTACAATGTTAAGAAATGGAGAATGATATCAGGCTTTGAATGTTAATATTTTAGAGGTAAACACTCTCTTTTCTCTCAAATAAAAGGTTATCATTTCTATATTTTATGGTTTTTGGCCAAACACAGGGCACCAGCTTAGGTGGATATTAACAACTTTGAAACCAAACTACAAAATTTGCTTATAGCAAATATTTTTCCATTATACAATTGACACAAAAAATAAAATGGATATGTGTTGAATAATGGACCATGGTTATGAGGAGTAGCGTGTGCCTTTTATTTGTACCATGGTTCCCATAATTTCCTTCCCACAACTATGGTGGTTCTACTATGTCGATTTGGGTAAGAGTTCCAAATTTTCTCCTTCCAATTTGGCACCCTAGAGGTCACTTTGGTACCGTGGGAATACACTTGGTAAGTTAAGAAAATGAACTCTAAAAGGACGGATAAACGTATCTTTACCTCTCTATAATATGTGTACATATTGACCTCATGAAATTCCTTCTCGGAATAGTAGAAATGAAACATCAATACCTGTTAAACTTAAATATTAGATCATGAGAACACACATTTTCGTCCCAGAATTTTTTCAGATGGCCATTTACCCATAACACATGTCCTAAGACAAAGGAATGCAAAATAGAATAAATAAAGGTCGAAAGTTTACATATCATAACCTCTTAGTTGTTGATGAGAGATGTGTGGAAAACAGGATATTCTAATTAGAAGTGGTGATCGGATACAACGCTTACAAAAACTAGGGGTGTGGTGAATCATGAAGTTTCTTCTTCCTAAATAGAACATTGTAGACACCAAACATATCATGGTTTTATAAAATGAGATAATTAGACACATGGAGGATGGTTTTAGTGGGCACAAAACATGTGCATACTGCTGACAAACTCGGTGCAGGATGATCTTCTGGAGATTAGAGTTTCTTTGGCTTTGATTCAGTTGTGAACTAGTCTGGGGTTTGGGTAAGACCAAAAATAAGGAAATAAGAAGTCTAGTATTTGCTACTTGATCTTCCTGAAATTTTACCTTTTATTCTCTATTTTCACTTTTGTGTATCTTTCTCTTTTGGGACTTTGTCTTTCTATGATATGCTTTAGGCATATACTTTTGACTTAATATGTACACCACTCATGAATGCGGGAAGAATCAAGAGATACACATAGGTATGTATTTACAAAATGTATTTTCTATCTATTATTGAATAGAAATGGAATTTTTTTCTTAGGAAGAAAAATATATTATTATTAGTCAACTGTGTATTAATAGTATAAAAATAAAAAAATAAAATCATGGTTTTCTACGACCAAGGTTGACCTTGGTTAACTAGGAGTTGACAATTTTTGACTTAGACGGCATGGTTGACTATAATTGAATATAGTTAAAATAGTCAACCTTATTATTATTATTATTATTATTATTATTATTTATTAGTCAACTTTTTATCAATATTTTATGGGGTTGACCGAGGTTTGATCATGATCAACTATTAAAATGATATTATATCATATAATAATTATAATTATAATTATTACTAGTAATAATTACAATAATAATAATCATAATCATAATAATACCGTGAGAGCATAGTATGAATAGTGATAGGGTATACCGATTAAAGAACTTTGTGATGTATACCTTGAATCATCGGTTTGAGCTCATGTGGGAAAAAATCCTTCATATTTTGAGGATGGTATGGAGGGCGAACATGTGTGATCAGTGATTTTGATATCTTAGATTTTCACAGGTCATGGTTTCTCAAATACAAAGACAAGCGTGTGTGTCTCACGACTCACAAAACTAAAAAAATAAATAATATAATAATAATAATAATAATAATAATAATAATTTAACCTTATTATTATTATTACTATTGTCTGTGAATTAGTCAACATTAATTTGGGGGAGTACTATTATTAAACGGTTTAAAATCTTGATTGTGACCGAACAAGGATGACGTTAGTTGACTAAGGCTAACAATGTTTGGAGTTTGTTTAATCATGGTTAACCTCATTTTAATATTGTTAAAGTTACGTTCATGAGAGCTTATAAATGGCTCTGTGGGGACTTCCTCAATGAACCTCTGAAATATCCCATGTGCTCATTTAATACTAAACTTACCTTTAATTTTACTGAATATTGGATATTTTCTAAAAATCACTTTGGCCCAACTGACTACTAATACCAAGCCAATACACCTTCCCAATTTTAAAACCCTACTTTCATTAGATATTGTAGGTATCTATTTTTTTCCTTGAAATATTTCATAACCCTTTATATTTTTTCATCAACTTTATGCTCCATTTTATATACATAACATATAAAAATTCTTTATCCTTATTCATATTCTTAATATATTTATATCATTGTTCCTCTAAATTTATGTCACCTATGAACATATGTGGTACACAGTGACTACCTCACCACTTCAGAAGCTATAGGACTAAAGAAGGTTTACTGTTGATAAAATATGGTAAACATTAGGTTGATAAATTTGATAAAACTGTGGTGACTAAAAGAAGTTGACTATAAATCCTCACTTTGTTGGCTATGTTTTGTGTGCTTGGTAGACTATGTTTTCTATTAATAAACCAATGCTATTTATATAAAAATATTTTGGATTTAATTTGAAAATGTTGATTGTAAAACATAGTCAAACATAATTGAACATATTCAACCACATTAGTAAAATATTATTCAAAGTAACTTTGTAATGTAATGTGGGCGTTACGGATATTGTAATGTAATGTAACATAACGATGTTGAATGTGATTTATGTACCATTCATAGTATTTCTTATTTTTACTGATTGATATTTTAATTTTTTAAACATAGTCTAACATAATAACTTACATTACTAATTATAATTGACTAATTTTGTAATGTGACATTGTGACGTTGGATAAATTCCAATGTGATGTAACATTAAACCAGCGTTGCATACATTGCGGCATTGGATATGTACTTTATTCGTTTGTGACATCACATGTAATATTATTGTTGTATTAGTCACTTTTATCATTAATATTTTTAGTTGTCACATTGTGATGTTGATAAATTTCTTTTATTATTATACAGTATTATTATTATTATTAGTAGTATTAGTAGTAGTAGTAGTATTAAGTGTTTGTCATTAGTTATGTACGTACATGGATGACCTAATCCATATTTATGTAAGGAAACAAATAAAATACATATTAAAAAAAAAAAGCACTGAGATTATATTGAAACAAAACTTCAATTAATAAATAGAAAGCTGCTAAAAACTATTTACATGTAGAAAAAGAAAAAAACAAATAGTTGGTTGATGGTAACTTATCTAGAAGAGATGTGACAACTTCATGCCTTCTAAATTGTGTACAATTAGGATGAAATTATTTTTATTATTGAAAAACTATGGAAAACCCTGAACTTGTCAAAAAAGAGAAACTTAACCTAGGAGATAGAGCCACGATTTGTTTGATGGCTATGTAAAATGAGTTGAACGCCAACTTCTAGGGGTCATTATTTGGGCATATGATCTTTGGTTGGCACACAATACCTCGCTAGAAAGATATTTGAGGACAAGAAGTTCTAAATAGAAAACCCTGCCTATGAGCTGTATATGGAATTTAGCATGTGTTCAGAAAATAACATTGTTGAACCTCAGATGGCTCCGGAGAAATTGGGACCTAGAAAAGTGGCCCAAAATGAAATTTGTGCTAAGTTAAAGAAACTGAAGAGTAGTGTTGGGGGTCTGAAGTGGGCAGGAAGTTTCACAACATCCACTAGATCAATCCTCCCCCTTTTGAAAAAATTGTCCCCTTTGTGTGAGTTTCTCCATAAGATGGGTAAACTACTACTAAAATTGGTCCTACTAAGCGACTTACCCTAGTGTAGTGATTCAACTGACAACTTGATATTGATTGGATCCTATGCTAGAAATTAATTTCTTGATCTTTGTGCCATGATGTGATAAGTTTTAACCTGAAAACTAATGTAGTTGGAGTTAGAGCTGGTGTGTTGAATTCTATGACATAATTTGATGTGTCCAACAGTAGTGAGTTTTGGTTAGAGAATGAGGTTACATTGAATAAGAGAGGTGCAAATAGCAGGAATAAAGGATACCGACACTTAATTTTTAATATACATATAGTCTTGATGATGAATTATAAGGCCATATTGGAGTAATTAAAAACATAGGTGAGACCATGACAATGGTGGCTACTGTCATTAACTAAGGTACCCCCACACCAAACATATGTTTTTAATGTTGATCATGTTCTTGTTGTACTTGGGGTAAGCTTTATCTAAATATGTGAACACAGTGGTGGATATGTGAATGCATTCAATAAAACCTAATTTTATCATCTTTGGACATTAACATGGAAAATTCTTCTTGTGTAGGCTGTGAGAGGAGTTTAATATCAATGCTACACAATGGAGGTAGAAATCCTGGCCATAAAAGAGTTATATTCAATAGAACTATGGAGAAATTAAGTATAATTGTGGTACTGTAGGAAAATATCATCCCATGTTCACAGGCTCTTATAGTTGTAATGTGTGTGTGCAAACATATTTATTGTCCTTTGTCACAGCCCCATTAGTGGGGTGGAATGGGATAGACTTGTTGATATTAGTATCCAACAATGACAGAAACAACTGAGGGTATGTTTTGGGTGTATCATATATGACCTGTTGACTGTACAAGATCATGTACTTGCCTCATTTTAAAGACTAAGCTTGGGGTAGCTTTTGTATTCTGTTACTCTTCTTGTACAGAATCAATATGTCCATCTTAAATGTCTGTTGTATACAGGCCATCATTTCATGCTTGTTAGAAGAAGGTTGGAACATATAGCCATGAATCTGTGGATTTAAAGGATAGTTGAGATTAGGTAAGTGGCTGGTGCCACTTCTTAAATAGACATTGCTTATGTTGATGGCATGCAATATCGGGGATCTAATATATTTTCCAATATCCTCTCAAAGATTTTGCTAATAAAAATACTTATGTAGTATTTCCATTGTCTTCTATACACCAAAGCATCTTGAGAATTGACTGTAGTGCACCTCCCAACTCATGTTGGAACCCTCACTTGATGGAACATAAAGTGTCATAGGTGGCACAATAGTGTGTCCTAGAGGTGGAAGTCTGGAACTTGCTTTCCATGCATCAACATCTGGTATGTGGTGGTGAATTTTGGATCAATTTTGTAAATATGTGTCCATATAGAAGTCTTTTTCCCATAAAAGTCAAGGACAATGGTTAGCGCCACAACCGGTGGTTGACTAATGAAATTGGAAACATTGTTGGTGCTACCCTTCTTATACAAGTTAACGTTCAAATGAAATTGCTACAGATATGTGGACCATTTATGATGCTGTTTATTTTACAACTTCCCATGTGTTTGTATAAACACAATAGGTCAGTGATCTGTGTGGATAATTGTCTCCTTCCCCATAATGTAATATTTCCACTACTATCAAGATTGCACAATAGAAAAAATATCTTTATTGTAGGTGGGGTATTTCTGAATTGTATCAAAGAGTGTCTCACTATGATAGGAAACTAGATGCCCTTGCTGGGTGAGAATTGCACCAATAACATAGTTGGAGGCATCTATCTCGATTTCAAATGGTTGGTAAAGTTTTGGCAATGTGAGTATTTGTGCAAAGAAAAGGTGGTGCTTCAGTTCAACGAATATGTTTTGTTGGGACTTAGACCAGAAAAACTTTGCTTCGGCTCTACCCTTGGTAACTTGACTTAAAGGCCAAGATATATGAGATAATCCTAACACAAATCTTCGATATAGATTGTAAATTCCCCAAAAGGTGCAAAGCTATGTTAAAGTGTTCGGAGCTAGGAAATCCGAAATGAATTGGATCTTAGTCGAATCTACATGCATGCCTTTATCATCAATGATGTAACCCATATATTAGACCTGGTTCATACCAAAGGTGCATTTCTCCAAGTTGGCACATAGTTTTCGTTGATGCAAGGTTTTAAGGACATGTCGAATATGTTGCAAGTGCTCTTCCCAACTCTTTTTGAACATGAGGATGTCATCTAGATATACAACCATGAACGAGTTGGGAAGGGCCACAATATTTCATCCATGAGCCTCCAAAAAGTTGCAAGGGAAATTTTCAATCCAAAGGGCATGACAAAAAACTCAAAAAGTCCCTCCTTAGATTTGAAGGTGGTCTTCCATGCATCTATGGGTTGTATTGGAACCCGGTGATAGCTGGACTTCAGATCAATCTTGATGAAGTACTTGGAAACCTTTAGCAAGTCAAGAAGGTTATCAATCAATGGGATTGGATACCAATTTCTAACAGTGATTTATTTAGTGCCCAATAATCAATGCAGACTATCCAGATCCCATCCTTCTTCTGTACTAGTATAATTAGGCTCCCACAAGGTGAGTAACTCGGTTGGATGTACCCTTTTTGTAGAAACTTCTGGATCTGTCTCTTCATTTCTTTGTTTTCCATAAGAGAGTGGGATTAGATCATCCCATTGGGTATAGGTGCTCCAGGAGTCAGATCGATCGAATGCTTGACCTGATAGTGAAAAATCAACCCTTGATCTAGGTGGATATTGTTGGACACCCACCTATTCCACCTAGACTTCTAGTCAATTTCTTGAGCTTCCTTTTTTATAGCAACATGTACTATTTTTAGTAGCTTTTCGAGTCCTAAAATTTTAGAGTACTTTTGACCCCATAAACGACATTTTTTTGAGGTCCACAATAGGCCCATTATCTTGTATTACTCATAGATATAATTCCAAAGAGGTATCATACACCCAAAACAGAAATAATATGACAAAGTTACGCCCTCGGGAAGTTGGCTACCCAGCTAATCCTTACGAGGCCCACAAACTCTTGGTGTTCCATCTCCTAGGGTTAGGGTTTTGGATTTTTTTGGTTTTCTCTTGTTGTTCAATAACAAAAATTCCCTTGAGCCTCATTCTAACATAGTTCAAAGGCATGTAGCCACAACAACTCTTCTCAGAGATAAGCTACCATCGCCCAAGCTAGTTTCTTCCCATTATGTATTTAAGCATATTTTAGTTCTTTGATATTAATGAAATGAAGTGTAATTTATGTTGCATATATTCATTTATGGTTATATATGTATTATGTTACATTATTTTTTACGTTCAGATCAGTGGTATCCGAGAGGTCTTCTCTTTCTTTGTTTTTCTTTGCATGTCCACAGTGAGGTCATGGTATAAACACTTATGCGTTGAACTAGTTGAACCCTTGTAAGACCAGCCTCACAAACCCTGATGCCTCCCATGAAGGAAGAAAATAAAGACGAGGGAGTAGGATATCCTTTTAAAATATTTCTCGAAGAATCCCTCGAGCGACAAAGGAACACGTTGATGGACAAATTTTTGCAGATCCTTCGACGGCTGCCCATAGGCGATGCATCTTCTTCTAGCAGCCACTCTGGAAGTACCACTCCCTTTAAGGTACATGTTAAATTTAACATCCCTATATTTTAAGTTAATATAGATGTAGATTCAACAGATAAATGGTTAAATTTGCTAGAAGGATATTTTTCAGTCCATGATTTTTCCAACCGGGAAAGTACTACTTTTGCACTCCTCAAAGTAGTGCCCCACATCAAGGACTAGTGGGAAACCTATTGCAAGAAGAGGGAAAATAGTGGACTCTTATCATTTTAAGCCACACCCACTTGGAATTCTTTTTCAGACCCCATCAAGGAGCAGTATTACCCTGTTGGAAGCTATCAGGATAAATACATAAAGTGACCATGTTGCGGCAAGGAAGGGACGATGACATGCCAGAGTTCAAAAATATTTTTCATACTCTTCACATGAACTTGGGTATCAAGGATTCTGAGCGAAATTTGGTACTCAAGTACCATGGATATCTACACAAGTACATCTAGGATGAGATGGATTTCCTGGACATATCCTCCCTCTATGTTTCCTATCGATATGCTATCAAGGTTGAATAGAAATTTAAATATACGAAGTGAGATTTTGGATCTGCGAATTTGAAGCAAGAGAAAGGTGTCCCCAAATCATATAACAAAGGAAAAATCTAAGGCAGGGTGACCCATGACAACCCGTCTAAGCCACAAGTAAATAACAACACCCCTAAGACAAATAAGGACATGAGAAAATGGTGTGAGTTCCATAAGAGTTCCACTCAAAAACAAAGTGAGTGTCGAGCCAAGAAGTAACTGGTGATTGAGCTGAAGGCTTTCAAATCATATGCATGTTCCGACTTTGATTCAGAACCTAACAAGGGGAATGACAAAGGGAATCAGATTATTGACGTGGAGCCCAATGCCACCATTTCCACCACCAAGATCTAGAAGGATGATCTCGAAGATCCATATGAGGGGGAGCACATCTTCCACTCACATATGTGGCTGAAGGGTTCTCTGTTGCAGTTCATTTTCGACAACGGAAGCCAAAAGAACCTCATTTCAGTAGAGTTCGTGAAGCGACTCGGCCTACTATCCACAACGCACCTGCAACCATATACCATCACTTGGCTTCACTAAGGACGAGGTCTCTGCGTCAACCAACGGTGTCACCTTCCCTACAACATCAAGCCCTTCAAAGATGAGGTACTTTGTGAGGTACTTTGTGATGTTGCTCCTCTTGAAGTTTGTGATGTAAAATTAGTCCAAGCATACATGTGGAAGTGACATGTTGTGCATGAGTTTAGGCCTTGCAATTTTATTATTACTTTTGGAAATAATTTGTACATGACAGGAGAGGTAGCACTTCCTACCACCATCTCTTTGATCACTACGAAGCATTGCACTTAGATCATTTCCTAGATCAGGAAATTTTTTTTTCCTTATGATTCGCCCCCAGGGAAAGAAGAATATTGTGGCAATGACCTCTAAACAGAGCTCCTCTGCATGGAAAAAGTAGATGGACAAGGTCATGGAGGAGTACAAGGACATCTTCACCTCACCCGCAAGGGTACCTCTACACTGCTACGTCAAGCACTCCATTGATCTGACCCGAGGTGTGTCGCTACCCAATGGATCGATCAATCGATGCTATATTATGGACAATGATGAAATAAAGAGGTAGATTTAGGAGTTGTTATAGAAATGACACATCATGCCAATTTCATCACCATGTGGGAGCCCAATCGTGGTGTTACAGAAGATGAACAAGACCTCGAGATTATGTACAAACTATCGGGCATTAAAAAATATCAATGTCTGGAATAGGTATCCAATCCGATGGATTGATGACCTTCTAGGCCAGCTCAATGGGGCCAAACATTTCAACAAGATTGACTTGAAGTCTGGTTATCACAAGTTATTAATTGAACCCTCCGATGTGTGGAATACTATCAAAAAATCCAAGGAGGGCCTTTTCGAATGGTTGGTCATGCCTTTCGGGTTGACGAATGCCCCCACAAACTTCATAAGGTTGAAGCATGACATCTTGTGACCATTCACCAACTCATTCATGGTGGTGTTGTAGCTGCTACAACGTCACCCAAAATTTTAGGTGCAGTAAAAATTTTGGGTCCCCCTGCACCTGCCAAAGACCACCGGGGACATAATCATATTTTCAATTATAAATTCTCCCCATGACTCGTTCTTATCAAGCTCTATTGGTTCTCCCATTCATGCTATTTATAGTTCCCTTATTTGTCTTTCTATCTCATTATCGCATTAGGGTTTTGGAGGTTTGTTGCTTCAAATATGCTTTAAAATTTCCTCCTGACATTAAAAGTTACCCTTCTATAATATACATCATAAATAAGTAGGGGCACTATGTGTGGATGGACAAGACTTCAATTTGGATTTTGTTATGTTGACCATATTAGGGTTTTGGAGAAACCCTAAACTGTCAAAAGAAAATTTCTATGCATGTTTAAACCGAATTCATATACCTCTAAGGGTGCATTCTCATCGGCATTGCATGGCATCATGGTAAGAATATCGCATATCTTATTCCCTTGGGTTCATGATTGGTTCCCCATCTGAGTATTTTCATTAAGGTTGTGATAGTGTTATGTTTCCCTTGCATCCTTGTAACCAAGCTAGGTTGACATGATTGATGATTCAATACTTCAAATCACTTGTTCTATAAGCACAAAACCAACTTAGGAATCACATGATATCACAAATTACCTTCAATTACTAGGTCCATTAAACTGCCATAACCTTGAGTTGGTTCCTCCATTTAAGTATCTTGTGTTGAAGTGTTATGATTCACAACTCCTTATGTTGTTTATTTACGTTATGTTGTCTATTTACATTATTCCCTGTGTACACCTCAAGCGGCTTGTTTTATTAGCTTACTTAGGCTTGTTTTATTAGCTTACTTATGAAGTTTTCCAATAAAATAATTATTTATCCTATTGTTTTGATTCTTTGCAGTTTTTTTAAATGTAGCTGCCTTGGCTACATATTCAATGAGAAGCAGGAAATTGAACCATATAGTGAAAATACATAACTTGTGAGGAAGACTTATTTGAATATAAATATTGACTTCATAAGACAAGGCACACTCTTTAGCGCGAGGCTTGGTAGGCGTTTAAAGTAAAGTGGTGCATTCTTTGAGTTTTGACTCTATTAATCAAATATGTGAAGATCATCACCATGCATCCAAAGGTCGCATCTAAAAAGTGGGTTGATTAAAAGGCTGGTGGCCACCATAAAACAAATAAAAGTGACGCATAAACGCAAATGTAAAAGGTGTTGATGAGTTATGTCCATTACAAGAGAGCTTTTTCTTTTGGGTTTATTCAAAGGCAAACAACGCTTTCAAGATTCATCATTGAACACAGTCAAAGCCAAGATGAACATTCGGTGTGATGGTGGCATATTACAAACATATGACCAAATGGATATCAAGGAGTGCTACCTTTTTATGGCAGTCCCATTACGGAGAGCAACCTCTTATGGCAGTCACATTATGGAGACATTTGAAATTTATATAAGTCTGGTGAGGACGCTCGAGGAAGGACAAGACTCATCGACTACTCATACTCCAAGGCCCTTTTGAACTGCATACGCGGACATCGCATGGCAGATAGGTTATAAAAATGCACGTGGCATTGTGAAAATCCAACAAAATTGACACAGAGAACAACGATCGTGAATGTCTTGACGAGGGTATTACACTGGGAAGGCATGCATCGAATGTGTTGGAGACCAGAGTCGAGGAAACTTGGTGTATTTAACACGTTAATTGACAAAGAGAAAATATGTTGAGGGCCAATTCGAAAAGCTCGAAGATAAGCATTAGGAAAAGGCATTTGGGGGAGAATCGACCCAGCTTGACAATCACGTATCAAGTGATTTTGGATCATCAAAGGTGCACCTAGCGATATCTTATGGAGAAAATGCTATGCCAGGATAGCATTAGGGTCATGTTGAAGTGAGACAGTTCACCGAGGGTGTTTCCCATATTACGTTGAGCCATCTATATTGAAAGGTTCCATTGGTTAAACTATGTGTTATCACTCAGGTTTTCCTAGAAGTTGTGTAAGAGGAAAGTATACCCGAGGTAACCACAAACCAATCTTTTAGATGCAGAATCTAGCCAATTTGCATCTAGAGAGGGCTCTCTCTTTATGATTTATCTTTGTTTTTTGAATGATTTTAGGCTAGTTATAGATGCAAAGTTTGTTTTGGGAAAATGGTGGAATCCACAAACTAAGGGCAAGGCTGAGGGCTTTCAGTCCATTGGGCTATGGAGTCT
The DNA here is from genome assembly GCA_034641835.2 of Pinus albicaulis. Lineage (NCBI taxonomy): Eukaryota > Viridiplantae > Streptophyta > Pinopsida > Pinales > Pinaceae > Pinus > Pinus albicaulis. Next base: position 265,890,133 of record CM076573.1, read on the forward strand.
AAGGATGGCTTTACTGGATTTCTTTTCTGATCACAAGATGGTATTACAGGGCAAGATAGCTAGACAGAGAACAATCCTTAAAATTTAAAGTGGATGGATGGTCTTGAAGGGATGAAAGGCAACTAAGAATCTTTCACCATATTCAAGAGGAAGAAGAGAAATGATTACAAGCAAAGAGCAATGAAGGATTCTTTGTTACAGTAATCAACAATGTTTAAATCAGCAAAACATGAGCAATTAAGAATTCATGCTTATAACTAATCCACAAGAAAACATCGAGAATAATCACATTTGAAAACAGAGTACAATTAAGCAAATTCTGTTTCAATCCTTTATGTAAACTATTCAGAAACGGATATGATGATAGCATAAACTAATATAAAATTCAAACACAAGGGTTGGAAAACTTATTGAACTGAAGTCCAACACATGAATCCTGCAACAAGTCCAGTGCTTCAAAACGTCATCCAGTAAGCCACAAGTAAATTTGTCCAAAAGCTTTTTATTCCGAAAACCTCAAATGTTACAGCAGAGTAATAGAATCCACCCTCAAAACTTTCTTTGAAGGCTTATTTATACAAAAATAATCTTAACAATCTTACTCTATCCTAGCCAATAATTCAGGCTGACTTAAAGCGTATTTACAACAAACAAGAGACACATGGTCTCGAAAATAGAATAATGAGTAACGGCTGATGTGTTGTTCCTTTCTTCATGGACGTGCTAAGGATAAGTGCTTAAAATAGGGCTCTGTGCTGTCCTTTGCGTATTCCTTTGACTTGTTGAATACTCTTTCTTCTCACGGATACTCTTTAACCTTTCATCTGATACTCTTTCATCTGCTTTTCTGTTTTTTACCATTTACTCAATAGTAAAGATAAACTTTTATCCTGAAAACATTTTTTACAAAATTTCCAGCATTTCCTTCCACCACTGATCATCTGGTATCATTGTTCTTCTGAGCTTCCTTAAAGTTTCATCGGCTTCAGTAAGTTTATAAAAAGTGGGCTCGTTTGGAAATAGATATTTTAACTCATGCTCCAGGTGAAACAGATTCCTCACTTTTTCATAAATACTGTTCCCAGTTGGTACTGCAGGTTCTGATGAGCTAGTAGAACCTACACTAGTAGAACCTATAGCTGTATGTTTAGCATGAGCTTTGATTCTTTTCTCATAAGTTTCCAAGTCCACTATTTGATCCTCTGTGAGCATGGGACTTGGCAAATCACTATCCAGCAGAGCTTGAAATTTTTCTCTGAAAACGTTGATGTCGACCAAAATATCATTACACTTTCTTTCTAGATTTTGCATGAAAGTTCTCTTTGTAAAAATTCTCTTTGCCTCCAAAACTACACCTGTTCTGTCATCAATTCCTAACAATGCTAGCTGTTGTTTTGTTCTTGAATTCAAAAACTGAATGAGCTGCTGGGCTAGCTCTGGTTTGCCTCTTAATTCATGTCTAGTTTTGTTTATTTCCTCCTGGGCTATCTTGACTAACTCATTCTGTTCAAAAATAGCTTGAATGGAAGGCCAAATATCTCTTGTTAAATTAATGATGTTGTCCCAAAGAATATCATTTATTTCATTCAGAGGCTTTTCCAGTGTAAGATCTTTTTGCAAAGCCTCAACCAATTTTTCCAACCTTTTTATTTCTCTGAGGTTGTCAGCAACTGTCTTTTTGGATGTGTCATATTTTCCCTCCATTTTTGTTAATTGTAATTTTGCTTCTTGGAGTTCTGTGACCTTTAGCTGCAAACTCTCCATCTGTTTAATCAAATCATCAGAATTCAAATTAGAAATATTCACCTGAGATGATTGTTCCTGTTGTCCTGTAGTACCTGCTGCTGAAGCCTGTTTGAGAATTTCCTGTTCCCGCAATGCCTTTTCCAGCTCCTTCTCGGTTTCATTTAGTCGCTCTGTCAAGTTTAAGAGCAACTCCATCATTTCTTCTTGTGAATTTCCTTTTATTATTTCCTGTGTCTGGTGGTGCCTTGAGGCTGGTATTTTCAACTGTTTTCTCAGTGCAGCTATATCATCCTCTTTCTTTTTTATCAGTGCCTCAATACCTTTAGTGTCTTTGGGATTGTGACCCAAACCAATGATGATCTCTTCTAGAGACTTTATTCTATTGTCCTTGGCCTGTGAGGAGGCCCTTTCAATCTTCAATGTTGCAGTAGTATTATTCAAGGAATCTTGTAGTGTTAAAGCTGCCATGGATTTGTTGGTGAGAGTAGAATAAACCATTTCCCCTGTTTGCCTATGAAGCTCTATCTGATCCAAGGGATGGATATCTTTTGCTAAAACTTCAAAATTTGTTCTGATGTAATCTGTTGCTGAAGTTGGCTTTGGCACTTTAGCTTTGAAGTGGCTCATTTGCATTTTACCTTGTGAAAGATCAAATGCTGACATCAACCTTTGCTGATTGTGAGGAGCCATCTTCATATACTGATCATAGACCTTCATTTTCAATGGTTCATTCTTTGTTTTGATATTAATGAAGGTCTTCTTAATGTCTCCAGTATCTGTCTTTGGCGGTCTGAAAGAAGATACTTCAGTGCACAACTGCTTTTGTATCCCTTCGGGGTTTATATTTGTTTCACTTGGTCGTACCTCGTTTGCTGACTATCTTCCCCGCCATCATCAAATATTTCATCTATTATCTCTACATCCTGAGGTAGATCAGATTTATGTTTTTTAGCTTGATAGACTTGTGGGGCTCCTTTTGAAGGTGTGGTATCTGGAGCTCACCTCTTTTTCCCTATTTCCACATTCAGTGGAGTTTGCATCTCTGGAGCTTGGCTTTGCTTTGCTGGTGTTTGAGAAGCTTTAGATTGTTCTGGTGTTTTGGAACTCTCGTATTTTTCCGCCATGCTGTGGTTTCCTCAGTCAGACTCCGACCCGCGGTGTTCTTTTCCTTTACCTTTAGGCTCAGCTGTTACTGATGGGCTGTCTTCCTGTATAGCTTGTTGTAGAGTGGCTGTTGAAGATGTGCCAACATAGGGTACCTGCATTTGATCATATGTTTCTAGGTCAAATTTCTTCTCAGCATCTTTCATAAGTTTATTCAATTTGTCAGCTCCACTTCCCTCTTCAATAAGTGTTCCTTTCACCCATTCATCTTGATTTGCATACTGTTCTATGTCAGGAATTCTGTGATGTATATAAGGAGATGACTTATTTTTTAACCTTCTTTCACAAATGAAACCAAAGGGGTCATAAGGGACCCAACGGAAAGATGTCCGGAATTTTCTCTCTAATATAAGTTCTGCATCTCTCTCAGCTTCTCTAGAATTGCAAATGAAAGGACCTAACTGGCTTTTGATCCTTAACTGTGCTTTCTTCTTTACATTGCAGAAATGGATTACATCTGAGTTATTCATCTGTCTAAAGTATTCCAAAGCAAAAATTGTCATTGGTACATATCTGGGTAACTTGAATGGATGTAATTCACATCCATAAATCCTGATAACTGTATGGTTTTGGTACAAGTACCAATCCCCAACTTTGTAACTCTTTGACAATTGCAGGGTCTTTCTAATCTCAGTACTAAGCCTGGGGGGAGAAACTCCTGTTAACAAGGTTGTAGCAGGGTGTACGAACTGATCAATGAATTCTGAATAAGAGTAGGGAGAATCAGAGGACAAATGAATGAAGGGGGACCAAAAAATAACAGACCTGGGATTACCTTTAGCATCAAGTTTCTGAACAGGGAAAGGGAATTTGTCTGAGTGATAGAAAATTATGAGGTGATAGATAACTGAGGAGTACTTGAACACTTTTTCATCATCTAGCCTTAAAAATTGATCATGGATTTTGTTGGCAATGAAGGAAGCATAGTCATACTTAATCTCAGGAGCCTGTCCAGGGGTGAAGATAGATAGCAAAGCCAGAGTTATCTCGTCAACATACTCACTGGTATTGAATCCTAAGACAAAGGATATTACATTCACAATAAGCCTTCCCAATTGATTGAAAAAGTAAAAACCATAGGGGGGAGTCCCTTTTGGCTGATGCTAAGGTAACATGAAGTACTGACACATTGCTTTCAATTTCTCTGGAGTTAACAGTCTGGTTTTCTCAATTAGCCCTTCCATGGATAGAGGTGCTAATTCTTGTTCTGGCTCAAATTGTAACATAGCATTGATAGCCCGAGGTGTTATAGGGAACAAAACACTTTGATCAGGAGCTAATACAGCTCTTTGTGTGGGATCATAATTTGCATGACAATAATGAATGATTTCAGGGAAAACGTGGACTGTAGGAATGAAATACCTTGGGAGATTAGATTCCCACAACCCTATAAGATCTTGCCCTTTTGAGTATTCGTCTCTGCAGCGACAGAAACTCAAACGGGGACTTTCATCGAAATGCAGGTCTTTTATTTGGAAATCTTCATCTATGAGAGGCAAGTAGTCTAAATCTCGGTGAGGAGCATTCAAAGGAGTGACATTTAGAGCAGGAGGGGCCTCCATTTTGGTTCTTGTGGATTCAAAATGGAGGTTTCAGTTTTTCTTGCAGACCGGACGGGATATCTGACAAAAGAAGAAATTGGGACAAATTGCAGGTTTGGGAAGCAAATTCACAGGTTTTAACTCTTCAATGAGGACTCAGAGAGGATTTTTAACCACTTTTTCAGAGAAAAACACAAGAAACCAAGCTTAACTTACAGTCGGGGTGCGGAATGATAAATACCTGTTTTTTAATGAAAACTGGTTCTTCAACAGGTAATGGACAATGGCAGGAACGTTCTTCAACACGGGCGCAGCGGAATTTCTGAGTAATTTGGTGTATTTGCAGTGAATTTTGAAATTTGCAGCGGGAGCTTAGTCTCTTTCGAAAACCAAAATAACTGAAAAAAAACGCGAAAAATGGCTTAAAAACAAGTCAAAAGGGTTTTTTGTCGTTTTCGAGGTGATGACGTCATTCGACGTACGGGGTGACGTAAGGGAGTGGGGCCGGCGGTATTCGATAAGCGGTAAGCGGTGAGCCCGCACCGCTTATGGAGGAAGGCGGTAAAAATCGCAATGGCAGCGATTCCACAGGATGCTTGCCACGTGGAATGCTGAATAGTCAACCCCGCCCACTCCCCGCTGGCTAAAAAACTCACACGCGATGGGCAGCGGGATTGATCGGGACCATTGATCAACGGAGGAATGATCTGACGGCTGGAGGAAAGGGAAACTTGTGCGGTTTCGAAAGTGGGCCCGTCGGGGTTTAAACAAGTTTTGACGTGTAATCTAATCACCCCGGGGAGAAGTTAATAGGCGGGAATGGTTGTTAATTAGTCCGAATGACTAATTAACCCCGTGATTTTATGAAATGGATTGCGGTGGAGTTTGGCCATATGGGATGCCACGTGGAATGCTGAGTATGGTGGCGCAGGATTCCGTCGTAGTTTATTCTTGTTTTTGGTGTTAAACACATATGTTACGTGTCTAACGCTTTTCTATATCTATTTTATTATACGATGAATAAATTAATATAATTAATTCATCATAGGGGTGGAATGTATATATAAGGTTATAGTTTTACCAAAGGGCTTTATAAAGCGGGGTATTTATTTTAAATGTGCGGGACTATATATACTTTGGTAAAACATTATAATAAGAGGGTTTTGGGGATATTTATTAGAAAAGGGAGTTATATACATAGGAAAAGGGATTTCACTAGGGATTTAATATAATAGAGTTAGGTGTTAATATGAAAAAGGACAAGGAAAATCAAAACACCTTTGTACATCTAAGAAAGTGAAACTTATGAAGTAAATTGCACATTTTATCTTCAACACTTAAACTTAGAATAACAAGTTGTTTTGAGGAATTTTATGGAATGTTGCATCAGTTTCCTAAGTAAAATAGGATTTTACTTAGGAAAAGTTAAAGGTGGAAGATAACAATGATGAATTATTTGAAGTGCTTAGGTCTTTTTTGATCATTAGGCCGAGGGTCCGGTCCCTCCAGAAGTCAAGGAAATGCCTTGAGCCCCTTTGATCTCAAATTACCTTAGTACTTTTGGGGAAATTAGTAAAACTCTTGAGGGGGAAAAATGATGAGGGAGGTTAATGAATTTGACTTTGCTTGTTGTGATTTTTCAGTGTATTTCCTGCTTTAGTACTTGTGATGAAAGTAAATGATTAACCAACATGTAGCATCACCATTCATCAGATAACACTTTGCAGCACCATCTACCTACCCTATCTAATTAACACTACCATTTTCTCTTCTTTATTAGGGTGCATTTAGACTTGCAAACCCTTTTCAATCTTTCCCTTTTTACATGATAAATCTATCTATTTCTACCCTTATTACATCCAAGGGCTCAGATTAAACTGTTGAGCACCTTTATTCACTCTACCTAGCTACTTATCTGCCAAGATTAAACTGTTTGGCTAGATATTTATTCTCTAATCTATAACATGAAATTGAAATATGACTAAGCCAAGTTTAAACAGTTTGACTTATTCATAAATTGTGGCAAAAGTTTCACAAGTTGCACACAATTGATTTATTACAAAAATAAAATAGCAGTGGCATTTGGATTTGCACACTTTCCTTGGTCTATTTTTTGCTTGGGGTTCATTTCTTTCACTTTTTTGACCATTTTATTCTTTTTACCCTTTGATCTTTCTTTTTTAGGGTATACCCTCTTTACATTTTTTAAATTTTTTGATTTTTTGGTTTTTCAAGAATATGGAACACCTTTGCTCAAGTAAGAAGGTTTGAACATATTCCACACTTCCATCAAGACAATCATGAAAGATGAAACCTATTGATATAGGAGGCTAACACTGGCTCCACTTGGGGATGGCTTTTCCTTGTGGAAAGTCAAGAACAGTAGATCAGATGCCTCAGAATGTCTTCAAACTGAAAGTAAGGAATTTTCCTTCTTCTGGTAGCTTTATTTTACATATGATAGTAAAACTTTTTTGGAACTTAGGGCCTTCACTTCGGGCTTCAATTCCAAGAAGTCACCATCCAATCCAAACTGTAGTAACAAAAATAAAACAAGCAAACAATATATTATGTACAAGTTAGAAACATTTAAACATTCTAGTAAATTGGATCAAAATAATGCTTAAGCATTCGACCATTGACTGGTCCTTCTTCAACTTCTGAATTGTCCAAGTCCTTCAAAAAATAAGTATTGTTTCCCCGCAAGGCATGGATGATATAAGGCCCTTTCCACAAGAAATCAAACTTCCCATGTTTCCCTTTTTCTTCTCTTCTAGAATCCCATCTTAGGACCTTGTCTCCTAACTGAAAATCCTCTGCTTTAGTCCTTTTATCAAACATTTTCTTTAGCTTTTCCTGTAAGACTTGTGATCTTTGGTACACCTCTTCTCTGGTTTGTTGTAAGTGGATTGTTTGATTAATTCTTCTTTGAATGTCATTTGGCTCCACTTGAGCCTCCTGAAGTAATTTCATGACAGGGACTCCTAAAGATGAAGGGAATCTTGCTTCCAGGCCATAAACTAACTCATAAGGACTAGTCCCAATGGATTTCTTGGTTGTAAGTCTGTCTGCCCATAATGCATAGGTCAGTTTCTTATGCCAGTTCTTTTTATTCTCCTCCAACAATTTCTTAATGATATCGATCAAACTCTTATTGGAGGATTCTGCTAGTCCATTACCTTGGGGGTAATAGGCTGTTGAATGGCCTAGAGTAATATGATATTTATGGCAGAAATTTATCATTTTCTTTGATTTAAATGCAGCAGCATTGTCTGTTATAATCTTTTCTGGACATCCGAATCTTGAAAGTATGTTGGTCTCAAGAAACCCTATGATTACAGAATCATTGGACTGTCTACATGGGATGGCTTCAATCCATTTGGTGAAATAGTCTGTAGCAGTTAAAATCCATCTATGTTGTCCTGAAGAAGGGGGGTGAATCTCTCCAATAAAATCTAAACCCCATTGTTGAAAGGGTCTTTCTGTGGAAACTGGTTTTAAAGGCAGAGGTAACAACTTTCTTTTACCCTCAAATATCTGACATTTGTGACAGCTTGTTACAAATTTCTTTGCATCAGAAAATAATTTTGGCCAGTAAAAACCAGCCCTTAAGATTTTGTCTGCAGTAGATTTCCAGTAGAGATGTCCTCCACAATCCCCTGCATGAAATTCATTAAGCACTTTATCAGCTTCATCTTTTAAGAGACAATTCAATAAAATTCCTTCATGATTCTTCCAAAATAAAGTGCTATCTAAAATACAATATTTCAAAGATGTCATTTTTAAAAATCTTTGCTTAGTCCTGGACAACCCTGGAGGAGCTTGCAGGTTTAATAGAACATGAATTATATCAGTATACCAGGGTGAATCTAAGAAAGCTTGACTGATCTGAGGAGTCGCCATCTCCTGCTCGTTATCCAGTTCATTGATATCTAAGGCTTGGCAATTGGTTTCTGTCATAAGTTGTGCTAAGCCTTGGCCTTTTATTAGTTTGGTTGGCTTGATCTCAATATCATATTCCAAAATGGTAGCTATCCACTTACCTCGTTTACCTTCAATGCCATCTTGAGTCAAAATATCTTTAACTACTGCATTGGGCACATATGTTATCACATGAGAATATAATATGTAAACTCTAAAATCTTTGATTGCTTTTACCAATGCAAAAGCCTGTTTTTCCATAATATTGTACTTTAGAGGTGCATCCCTGAGTGCTTTACTAAAAAATGCTATTGGCTTTTCACACCCTTGGTCATCTTTTTGAAGTAAAACAGCTGCAACAGTATGTTCAGAAGCAAATGAAAAAATAATAAAGTCTCTATCAAATTTAGGACTGGTCAGAACTGGTGTCCTTGTTAAAGTCATTTTAATTTCCTCGAATGATTGTTTGGCTTCTACAGTCCAGTCAATGCTTGAATCTTTCCTCAACATGTTAGTCAGTAATCTAAGTAACTCTGCTAGACTAGAAATAAATCTTCTCAAGAAGTTGATTTTTCCTATAAATGCTTGCAATTCTTTTATGTTTCTGGGGTGGGGTATTTGTAAAATTGCTTGAATTCTTTCAGGATCAATCCTAATGCCATCTTTAGAAATGATATGTCCTAAAAGCTTTCCTTCTTCCAAACCAAACAATGACTTCTTAGGGTTTAAATAAATTCCATATTTTCTGCACTTTATAAATACTTGCCTTAGGTGATCTAAATGTTCTTGATCTGTTTTAGAGAAAACAGTCAAATCATCTAAGTAAATAACCAGAAAATCATGTATCTCTTTAGCAAAAGCAATGTCCATCGCTCTTTGAAAGGTAGCTCCTGCATTCTTGAGTCCAAATGGCATTTTGACATATTTAAACGTACCCCATGGTGTGGTAAATGTTGTTTTATCCTGATCATCAGGATGAACCAGAATCTGGTTGTACCCTGAAAATCCATCCAGTAATGATATTCTCGAAGATCATACTACCCTTTGCAGAATGTGGTCCATTTTCGGCAGAGGATAGTTGTCTTTTAAAGAAACTTTATTCAAATTTCTTAAGTCGACACACACTCTAATTTCTCCTGTCTTTTTTTCTTGTTGGTACCAGGTTAGAAACCCATTCTGAAAATCTGATAGGAGCTATAATCCCTGCTTCAAACATTCTTTTGATTTCCTTTTCAATTGAGGGTAATAAAACAGGATTAATTCTCCTAAGCTTTTGTTTAAAAGGTTTCTGGTCTGGTTTCAAAGGTATAGTATGTTGAATGATGGATGTATCATAAGATTTGAGGTCTTCATAACTCCAAGCAAAGACATCCTGTAATTCTTTTAATAGTTCAATATATTTTACCTTTTGTTCTTTTGGGAGAGATTTGGACAACTTAACAATTTTAGGATGTTCAGGGGTTCCTAAGTTGCATTCCTCCATATCGGCTTTAACAGGTTCCATTTTAGGTCTGAATGGAATATCGTTTGAGTCAAATAGATCTTCCAAAGGTGTTAATCCTTTGGGTAATTGATTATCTTTTAAATTGATGATTTCTGTCTCATCTATGATCTCATCAAATTCCATTTGTTTCAAATTTTGCATGTCTTTTTCAGTGAATGTGGTTGGATGCAGCATATGAATTGCATTTTCTCTTGAAATTTCCATTTTTTGTTCTTTTTCTTGATCAAATTTATCAGCAATCATGTCTTCATCTATATTACAGTTAGAAAACTCATTCTGAAGTGTCAAAAAACTATTGATTTGATGGTTATTCACAAATACTTGCCAATTCAAAACATTGTCGGGTATTGCAGGCCTGTGTCTTATCTCAGCTGAAAACTGATGATTAGGATCAAAAGGCAACTTACATGTACTAGCAAACATTGCTAAACCGTGAGCATGCAAGTTTTGTTTCCTGGGAATCTTGGCAAGTTGGGCTTGTAGAAATGTGTTGAGAATCTCTACAACTGTCTCTCGGTATTGTTTCAGTCTCATGTCCTTTGTTGCACATTCTCCTTTAATTTGTTGGATAATTAGTTCAGAGTCGCCTATGATTGATACCCTACTGCCTCCTAACTTCTTGACATGTTTAAGCCCCAATAAAAGAGCTTCATACTCTGCCATGTTGTTAGTGCATTTGAAATTTAACCTATAAGCATGACCCTCTGCATGATTGTTCTCTACATTGTGTAACCAAATTCCAGCTCCTGCACCTAGTCTTTTTACTGAGCCATCAAACTCTAAATGCCATAGAATTTCATGTTCGTAATCTTCATCAATTGTTTTAACAGATTTTCTGACAAGAGCTAGTTGTTTAGTTTTTTCAGGTTTTTCTTGGTCATCTGGTGTTTCTTTGTTTTCAGATATTTCTTCAATTTTGACAATGGTTTTGTTTATGATTTCCTTTTCAGGAGCTCCTATTTCAGTAGGAAGATCTGACTCAGCATTGTATAAAATAAAAGAATCCATGTCAGAATGTACAGAATAAACAGGGAAGTTTTCAGGCTTCTCATGGCTACTCACTAAGTACTTCATCAAAGTTTCTCTATATAATCTTTTAGGCTGACAAATACTGAAATAGTTGCATAAGACATGTCTAATTGAATAGATCCTCCAAGTTTAGCACCCCAAGACCTAGACAATAACATACCATATTTGGGTGGAATATCAGCAACTACTATGTCCATTAAAACAGACTTAGCAGGGTATTGGACCAAAGCGACACACAGATCTTTAATTAAACCTAAACATTTTACCTGACTGGAATCAAATGAAAACAAATCTTTGTATGGTCTAGTAATATCCAGATTCAATCTTTCCATTACTGCTTTTGGCATCAAATTGTGAGATGCTCCAGAATCAAGCATTGCATTATGGAGTATCTTATCATGAACATTCAGGCTTACATAAAATGGAGGAGTTCCTCCACTTTCTGGTTTGCCATTAACCTCAGGGCCAAAAAGAAGTTTGGGTTGATCATCAAGAATATTTACTGAATCATCCAATCCGGTAATGTTAATGTTTAAAGACTTGGAAATCTGATTCCTATAGACATCATGTTTAGCCAATTCTGATAAAGGAACAGCTATCTTGAGTTTGCCTATTTCAGCTTCTAGATTAAAGGGTTTTTCTGTTTGAGCTTTAGCGTTTTGCACAGTTGGATTTTCTCGGTTTACCGGATCTTCAATGTTTTTCTCTTTTTCATGAATGAAGTTTTGCTTTGAAGATGTTTCAGGACTAACTTCTACTGTTTCTTCTACAGTTCCTACTTGAGGAGATGTATTGGATTGCTGTTTGTCAATTGGTTGGTTGTCAGAGACATCTTCAATTATTGGATTTGAAAAACTAGGAGTTATCCTAGGCAAAATTTGTATTTGGGGAATGTTTTGTACAGGGGAAGTATTTTGTCCAGGGGGAATGTTTTGTTTTCCTTTGACATTTTGCTTTGTGGTTTTCTGTTTATTTTTCTCTGGTACATCTATCCGTCTACTTCTCAAGTTGTACTGCTTATGAACCTCGTAGATTGCTGTGTCATAGCCTTCTTTGAAATCAAAAGTCTCACCCGAATGAGTGTGGAATGTTTCAAGGATATGATTCTCTTGATCATCCTGAGATAGGAAGATTTCTGATTCATCTTTGTCCTCATTGACATTGTTTATTTCTCCATCTTCTGTAGGTCCTTCTGAGGTCGAACCTTCAACAAAGTTTTCTTGGAAAGGTGGTCTAATGTTTTGATCAGGGACATTCTTTCCAATATTTTGGTTCAGATTCCTCCTAAAGTTTGGGTTTCTTGCAACATTCTGGTTATCAGTAGCAGACTTTCTTTCAATGGTTTCCACTCTATCACCTAATCTTTCCATACCTTTAATGATTACATCCGGCTTCTTTTCAAAAGCTGAAGGTTCTTCCTTCATAGGCATTCTTCTCTCTGCTCTTTCTCTGGCTCGTTTTTCTATCAGATTTGCTTCTACGCTCACCACTATGCTCCGCATTTCCTCTAGTGTTTGTGGAGCTCTTTCCCTAAGAGAATAAGCTATTTCAGAGTCAAAACCGTCTGGGAATTTGACCAACACGTTATTAGGTGGGGGTCTTAGATTCAGAGGAACCGCATGATATGATTCATTAAATCTAATGATGTAATCTAGTACGGTTTCATTTGGTCTTCTTCTTAATTTTTCAAATTCTGATAAGATCTGGAGAGGATCTTTCTTTTTCTCCCATCTGTTCAAAAATGCCCTATACAAAGCTTCTAGGTCAGCAATACTGTTCGGGGTGAGAGCCCTAAACCAAGTTCTAACTTCTCCGGTAAGACTTTGTACGAAAATTCTCATACGGATATCATCAGTATCAATATCATAAAACTCAAAGTAATCTGTCATCCTTTTGGTGTGTTGTTGAGCTGTGTAGGTACCTGATCCGTCAAAAGGTGTGATCTTACTTTGGTAGTCTGGTGGTAAAGCTGGAGGGTTGGCTGGTAATATTAAAGGGGCATATCGATTGGCCATTGGAAGATAAAGTGGAGTAACAAGAGTAGCCGGTCTAGGAGGAGGAGATGGAGGTCTGACAGGTGGAGATGGAGGTCTGACAGGTGTTTGAAAAGTGGCTGAGTTCGGAGATGCTTCAGTTATTACAGAAATGTTTGAGCTTTCTTCAAAGGCTTGCTCAGATTGAATGGAGTTATGAAATTCTCTGTCAAGATGATGCGAAACAAATCTATATTGCAATTCTTCAAAGAACAAAGGATCTGGAATTAACCTAGATAATTCAGTCTCAGAGAAATTTACAAACAAAGATGTTTCAAATTGTGCATCAAAAGGAATGTCATCAATATAAATAATCTTCACAGGACACGATGCAGATCTAGAGAGTGGTCTAGAACTACCTGTACTTTCCTGACTTCCTCTTTCAGAACTTTCTTGACTTCCTTGTCTTCTAAGAATCCTAGGGATCAGATTTGGATTTTCAAAAATTGGTGGTGGATTTGGGTCAGGGTTTGACCTAGTATGTCGAATCCTTTCTGAAGCCAGTTTTTTTTTAGAATATGTGTTTTTGAATTTTGGGTTTTATTTAAAAAATAAATACAACTTCTACAAATTCTTTAAGAAATAATGATATGTGATTAAGATTTCCTCAAAGATCTGTTTAAACTAGAGAATCTGATTGAAAAATTTGAAACTAAGATTTCAACTTATAAGCTAAATCAGAGATAGACTGAAACAACATTTATTTACTTTTGCAATTGCATAGCAAAAGCAATTTCAAAGGCTTCCTGGCTGATTTTCAGACTCTGTCTGTAGATTATAAATCAAACAATAATATCAATAAAATGATTCAGGTCCCCAGTATGGTCGCCACTATGTTATCACTCAGGTTTTCCTAGAAGTTGTGTAAGAGGAAATTATACCCGAGGTAACCACAAACCAATCTTTTAGATGCAGAATCTAGCCAATCTGCATCCAGAGAGGGCTCTCTCTTTATGATTTATCTTTGTTTTTGAATGATTTTAGGCTAGTTATAGATGCAAAGTTTGTTTTGGGAAAATGGTGGAATTCACAAACTAAGGGCAAGGTTGAGGGCTTTCAGTCCATTGGGCTATGGAGTCTAAGGATGGCTTTACTGGATTTCTTTTCTGAACACAAGATGGTATTACAGGGCAAGATAGCTAGACAGAGAACAATCCTTAAAATTTAAAGTGGATGGATGGTCTTGAAGGGATGAAAGGCAACTAAGAATCTTTCACCATGTTCAAAGGAAAGAAGTGAATTGACTACAAACAAAGAGCAATAAAGGATTCTTTATTATAGCAATCAACAGTGCTTAAATTAGCGAAGCAGGAGCATTTAAGAATTCATGCTTATAGCTAATTTAGAAGAAAACATTTAGGAACAATCACATTTGAAAATAGAGTACAATTAAGCAAATTCTGTTTCAATCCTTTATGTAAATTATTCAGAAATGGATATGATGGTATTATAAACTAATATAAAATTTCAGACAAAGGGTAGAAACACTTATTGAACTGTAGTCCAACACATGAATCCTGCAACAAGTCCAGTGCTTCAAATCGTCATCCAGTAAGCCACAAGTAAATTTCTCCAAAAGCTTTTATTCCGAAAATCTCAGTGTTACAGCAGAGTAATAGAATCCACCCCAAACACTCTCTTTGGGGATTTATTTATACAAAAATAATCCTAACAATCTTACTCTATTCTAGCCAATAATTCAGGCTGACTTAAAGCATATTTACAACAAACAAGAGACACATGGTCTCGAAAATAGAATAATGAGTAACGGCTGATGTGCTGTTCCTTTCTTCATGGACGTGCTAAGGATAAGTGCTCAAAATAGGGATCTGTGCTGTCCTTTGCGTATTCCTTTGACTTGTTGAATACTTTTTCTTCTCACGGATACTCTTTAATCTTTCATCTGATACTCTTTCATCTGCATTTCTGTTTTTTACCATTTACTCAATAGTAAAGATAAACTTTTATCCTGACAACATTTTTTACAAAATTTCCAGCATTTCCTTCCACCACTGCTCATCTGGTATCATTGTTCTTCTGAGCTTCCTTAAAGTTTCATCGGCTTCAGTAAGTTTATAAAAAGTGGGCTCGTTTGGAAATAGATATTTTAACTCATGCTCCAGGTGAAACAGATTCTTCACTTTTTCATAAATACTCTTCCCAGTTGGTACTGCAGGTTCTGATGAGCTAGTAGAACCTACACTAGTAGAACCTATAGCTGTATGTTTAGCGTGAGCTTTGATTCTTTTCTCATAAGTTTCCAAGTCCACTATTTGATCCTCTGTGAGCATGGGACTTGGCATTTCACTGTCGAGCAGAGCTTGAAACTTTTCTCTGAAAACGTTGATGTCGACCAAAATATCAGTACACTTTCTTTCTAGATTTTGCATGGAAGTTCTCTTTGTGAAAATTCTCTTTGCTTCCAAAACTACACCTGTTCTGTCATCAATTCCTAGCAATGCTAGCTGTTGTTTTGTTCTGGAATTCAAAAACTGAATGAGCTGCTGGGCTAGCTCTGGCTTGCCTCTTAATTCATGTCTAGTTTTGTTTATTTCCTCTTGGGCTATCTTGACTAACTCATTCTGCTCAAAAATAGCTTGAATGGAAGGCCAAATATCTCTTATTAAATTAATGATGTTGTCCCAAAGAATATCATTTATTTCATTCGGAGGCTTTTCCAGTGTAAGATCTTTTTGCAAAGCCTCAACCAATTTTTCCAACCTTTTTATTTCTCTGAGGTTGTCAGCTACTGTCTTTTTGGATGTGTCATATTTCCCCTCCAATTTTGTTAATTGTAATTTTACTTCTTGGAGTTCTGTGACCTTTAGCTGCAAACTCTCCATTTGTTTAATCAAATCAAACTTAATCTCAAATTAGAAATATCTACCCGAGAGATGATTGTTCGTTGTCCCCGTAGTACCCGTTGTCAAGCCTCGAAGCGAGAATTTCCCTCGTCTCGCAATGCCTTTTCCAAACTCTCCTTCTCGTTTACTTGGGCCGTCCGTCGTTTAAGAGCAACTCCATCATTTCTTCTTGTGAATTTCCTCTTTATTACTCTCGTGTCCTGGGGGTGCTCTTGAGGCTTATCAACCGTTTTCTCAAGCAGCCTATATCATCCTCTTTTTTATCGTTGCCTCATTGATTTTGGGGCAATCTTGATTGTGACCCAAACCAATAATGATCTCTTCCAGAGACTTTATTCTATTGTCCTTGGCCTGTGAGGAGGCCCTTTCAATTTTCAATGTTGCAGCAGTATTATTCAAGGAATATTGTAGTGTTAAAGCTGCCATGGCTTTGTTGGTGAGAGTGGAATAAACCATTTCTCCTGTTTGCCTATGAAGCTCTATCTGATCCAAGGGATGGATATCCTTTGCTAACACTTCAAAATTTGTTCTGATGTAATCTGTTGCTGAAGTTGGCTTTGGCACCTTAGCTTTGAATTGGCTCATTTGCATTTTACCTTGTGAAAGATCAAATGCTGACATCAACCTTTGCTGATTGTGAGGAGCCATCTTCATATACTGATCGTAGACCTTCATTTTCAATGGTTCATTCCCTGTTTTGATATCAATGAAGGTTTTCTTTATGTCTCCAGTATCTGTCTTGGGCGGTCTGAAAGAAGATACTTCAGTGCTCAGTTGCTTTTGTATCCCTTTCTGGCTTATATTTGTTTCACTTGATGTACTTGTTTGCTGACTATCTTCCCTGCCATCATCAAATATTTCATCTATGATCTCTACATCTGGAGGTAGATCAGATTTATGTTTTTTAGCTTGATAGACTTGTGGGGCTCCCTTTGAAGGTGTGGTATCTGGAGCTGACCTCTTTTTCCCTATTTCCACATTCAGTGGAGTTTGCATCTCTGGAGCTTGGATTTGCTTTGCTGGTGTTTGATAAGCTTTAGATTGTTCTGGTGTTTTGGAACTCTGTGATTTTTCTGCCATGACCAGGGTTTCAATGACCTGAACTATAGGTTCTTTTCCTTTACCTTTAGGCTCTGCTGTTACTGATGGGCTGTCTTCCTGTATAGCTTGTTGTAGAGTGGCTGCTGAAGATGTGCCAATATAGGGTACCTGCATTTGATCATATGTTTCTAGGTCAAATTTCTTCTCAGCATCTTTCATAAGTTTATTCAATTTGTCAGCTCCACTTCCCTCTTCAACAAGTGTTCCTTTAACCCATTCATCTTGATTTGCATACTGTTCTATGTCAGGAATTCTATGATGTATATAAGGAGATGACTTATTTTTTAACCTTCTTTCACAAATGAAACCAAAGGGGTCATAAGGGACCCAACGGAAAGATGTCTGGAATTTTCTCTCTAATATCAGTTCTGCATCTCTCTCAGCTTCTCTAGAATTGCAAATGAAAGGACCTAACTGGCTTTTGATCCTTAACTGTGCTTTCTTCTTTACATTGAAGAAATGGATTACATCTGAGTTATTCATCTGTCTAAAGTATTCCAAAGCAAAAATTCTCATTGGTACATATCTGGGTAACTTGAATGGATGTAATTCACATCCATAAATCCTGATAACTGTATGGTTTTGGTACAAGTACCAATCCTCAACTTTGTAACTTTTTGACAATTGCAGGGTCTTTCTTATCTCAGTACTAAGCCTGGGGGGAGAAACTCCTGTTAACAAGGTTGTAGCAGGATGTACAAATTGATCAATGAATTCTGAATAAGAGTAGGGAGAATCAGAGGACAAATGAATTATGGGGGACCAAAAAATAACAGACCTGGGATTACCTTTAGCATCAAGTTTCTGAACAGGGAAAGGGAATTTGTCTGAGTGATAGAAAATTATGAGGTGATAGATAACTGAGGAGTACTTGAAAACCTTTTCATCATCTAACCTTAAAAATTGATCATGGATTTTGTTGGCAATGAAGGAAGCATAGTCATACTTAATCTCAGGAGGCTGCCCAGGGGTAAAGATAGATAGCAAAGCCAGAGTTATCTCGTCAACATACTCACTGGTATTGAATCCTAAGACAAAGGATATTACATTCACAATAAGCCTTCCCAATTGATTGAAAAAGTAAAAACCATAGGGGGAGTCCCTTTTGGCTGATGCTCAGGTAACATGAAGTACTGACACATTGCTTTCAATTTCTCTGGAGTTAACAGTCTGGTTTTCTCAATTAGCCCTTCCATGGATAGAGGTGCTAATTCTTGTTCTGGCTCAAATTGTAACATAGCATTTATAGCCTGAGGTGTTATAGGGAACAAAACACTTTGATCAGGAGCTAATACAGCTCTTTGTGTGGGATCATAATTTAAATGACACACTAATGATTTCTAGGGAAAACGTGGACCGTAGGAATGAACACTGGGAGATTGGATTCCCACAACCCTATAAGATCTTGCCCCTTTGAGTATTCGTCTCTGCAGCGACAATAGCTCAATAGGGGACTTTCATCGAAATGCAGGTCTTTGATTTGGAAATCTTCATCTATCAGAGGTAAATAGTCTAATTCACGGTGAGGAGCATTCAATGGAGTGACATTAAGAGCTGCCGGGGCCTCCATTTTGGTTCTTGTTGATTCAAAATGGAGGTTTCAGTTTTTCTTGCAGACCGGACGGGATATCTGACAAAAGAAGAAATTGGGACAAATTGCAGGTTTGGGAAGCAAATTCACAGGTTTTAACTCTTCAATGAGGACTCAGAGAGGATTTTTAACCACTTTTTCAGAGAAAAACACAAGAAACTAAGCTTAACTTGCAGTCGGGGTGCGGAATGATAAATACCTGTTTTTTAATGAAAACCTGTTTCCAAATGTGTAATGGACAAATACAGAACGTTCTTCAACACTAAGCGCAATGAATTTCCGAGTAATTTCCAGGTATTTGGCAAGCGAATTTTGACTATTTACAAAATGGGAGCTAGTTCTTCACTATTCGAAAACCAAAATAACTGAAAAAAACGCGAAAAATGGCTTAAAAACAAGTCAAAAGGGTTTTTGTCGTTTTCGAGGTGATGACGTCATTCGACGTACGGGGTGACATAAGGGAGTGGGGCCGACGGGATGTGGTAGGCGGTAAGCGGTAAGCCCGCACCGCTTATGGAGGAAGGCGGTAAAAATCGCAATGGCAGCGATTCCACAGGATGCTTGCCACGTGGAATGCTGAATAGTCAAAACCGCCCACTCCCCACTGGCTAAATAACTCATACGGGATGGGCAGCGGGATTGATTGGGACCGTTAATCAACGGAGGAATGATCTGACGGCTGGAGGAAAGGGAAACTTGTGCGGTTTCAAAAGCGGGCCCATCGGGATTTAAACAAGTTTTGACGTGTAATCTAATCACCCCGGGGAGAAGTTAATAGGCGGGAATGGTTGTTAATTAGTCCAAATGACTAATTAACCCCGTGAATTTATAAAATGAATTGCGGCGGGGTTTGGCCATGTGGAATGCCACGTCGAATGCTGAGTATGGTGGCGCAGGATTCCGTCATAGTTTATTCTTGTTTTTGGTGTTAAACACATATGTTACGTGTATAACGCTTTTCTATATATATTTTATTATACGATGAATAAATTAATATAATTAATTCATCATAGGGGCGGAATGTATATATAAGGTTATAGTTTTACCAAAGGGCTTTATAAAGTGGGATATTTATTTTAAATGTGCGGGACTATATATACCTTGGTAAAACATTATAATAAGAGGGTTTTGGGGATATTTTTTTAGAAAAGGGAGTTATATACTTAGGAAAGGGATTTCACTAGGGATTTAATATAATAGAGTTAGGTGTTAATATGAAAAAAGGACAAGGAAAATCAAAACATCTTTGTACATCTAAGAAAGTGATAACTTATGAAGTAAATGGCAACTTTTTATCTTCAACACTTTAAACTTAGAATAACAAGTTATTTTGAGGAATTTTTATGGAATGTTGCATCAGTTTCCTAAGTAAAATAGGATTTTACTTAGGAACGAATTGAAGGTGAATGATTATAATGATGACTTATCTCAAACACTTAGGTATTTTTGATCATTAGGCCGAGGGTCCGGTCCCTCCAGAAGTCAAGGAAATGCCTTGAGCCCCTTTGATCTCTGCATCACTAGTACTTTAAACTAGGTAAAATCTGAGGGGGAAAACACAGGGAGGTTAACAATTGACTTTGTTTGGTCGTGATTTTCTCAAAAAGGTATTTCCGCTTTAGTACTTGTGATGAAAGTAAAGGATCAACCAACATATAGCAAGACCATTCATCCCATAACACTTTGTGGCAACTACTCTAAAAATATATCTACTTGACACTACCATTTTTTCTTCTTTATTAGGGTGCATTTAGACTTGCAAACCATTTTCAACATTTTCCTTTTTACAGGATAAATCTATCTATTTCTACCCTTATTACATCCAAGGGCTCAGATTAAACCGTTGAGCACCTTTTATTAACTCTACCTATCTACTTATCTGCCAAGATTAAACTGTTTGGTCAGATATTTATTCTCTATTCTACAACATGAAATTGAAAAATGAGTAAGCCAAGTTTAAACAGTTTGACTTATTCATGAATTGTGGCAAAGGTTGGACAAGCTGCACACAATTGTTTTATTACAAAAATGAAATAGTAGTGGCATTTGGATTTGCACACTTTCGTTGGTCTATTTTTTGCTTGGGGTTCATTTCTTTCTCTTTTTTGACCATTTTATTCTTTTTACCCTTTGATCTTTCTTTTAGGGTATACCCTCTTTACATTTTTTTAAATTTTTTGATTTTTTGGTTTTTTACGAATATGGAACACCTTCGCTCAAGTAAGAAGGTTTGAACATATTCCACACTTCCATCAAGACAATCATGAAAGATGAAACCTATTGATATAGGAGGCTAACACTATGAATTGGGAAAACCATATAAAGAAGGAATGTGCTAGAATCATGCCCCCAATAACCCGTAAGGAATAAAGAGCCATGAATGCATAAACATTGGAAAGGAATTTAGAAATCGAGGACAAGCAATCTATCACGGAGAGCGTAATCAGTCCAAATTCCCAAATGCATTACAACTATCATGGCATTGCAAAGAGAATTATGGCACCTAAGCAATTTATCTAATGCATAAATGGCGGCTTGGAAACTTTCTATTATAGGTTTGTGGTATTTGGTAACGCAGAAATGTTTCAAATATACATATCCACATACATACACAACACAAAAGTGATGCCACAATTGGTGCATAAAGAACACGATCTGCAAAGCATCTATGCCAACGAAATAGAGATACCATGCATGGTTTTGGCCCCAGGGATATGTTGCAATTTAAGAGAAATCTAATAACATGACATGGGAATAGAATCAGAGATCAATATTTCGACTATCAGAGAGAAACTAATGGTAGAAAACATAAACTGTAAAATTCCTTCAAACAATTTCTTGCAGAATCTTAGGGATGTTGTGATACCATCAGAAAGGAAAATGAAGTTACAGAGCTCCACTCAAAGACGAAGGTGTTACGTGACTGAAGCTTTTATATAGGAATATTTTTTGAATTTTATTTTGTTAGAGAATAATGGAGAAAATAACGTTATGTTGTTACACGGTAGATTTGCAAGCGGTTCAGATCCGTTTTTATTGGAGTCTGTTGAATCTGCTCATATACTATAAATGTAATCCATTTGCAAATAGTATGAAATATATTGTGTTGTGTGCACAATGGTTGCTCTCCATTTTTCTATGTTGGTATTAGAGGGAGTCTAGGCTTGACTCCCTCATGGGAGGGCCCAGGAAGATGTGAGAAATCTGGGGTTAATGTACAATAGGGTAGATTATTTTTTTCTGAGTATTATTTTGCTGTGTAGTGCTGTGTGAATATTTCCATGTGTTGCGTGGTGTAGCTGTGTTTTCATTACAGAGGTCGGCTTGTGTGTAATCTAAAGGAACCGCCAACAAGGAACCGCGTCATTATATTTTGCCGTTGTGTATAAGTTCGAGTGGCACTACAATCATTGGAGGTTTGGTCAATTAAAGCATTGTGAGAGCCACCATTTCTTGAAGGCGTGCAACATTGAGTTATTGGGACGCAAGCTTGGAGGCCTCAATACCATATCTCGAGAAAGCTTGATCACTGATGTATGCAACCATGAATTGTAAGGGAGCCGCCATTTTCTGTAGCTGCTGCGTGGGGGAAAGGAGTTGCTGTTGTATGGGAGAAGAGGAAAAATCATGATTTATGGCACATTTCAAGCATCCTCAAATTTTGTTGAAAAGTCCCTGTCCATTTTCAAAGGAGAATAGCCGTGAAAGGCTCGCCCTTGAGATAAATATCGACATGGACCGTGGAGTGTAGCAGCCAGTTGGTCGAAGTCCCGAAGCGGAAGCGTGGTGTGACAGTTGTGTCATATAAATGCAGGGGAGGACTGTGATTTTGAGCATTCATCAGCTCGGATTTCGAATCCTGAGTGCTTCGACAATATTGCGTCTGAGTTTGTTTCGAGCCCAGAGCTTTGTGCTAGCATACAGACCGAGCAGGAGTAAGACTGCAATCAAAGATTTGGAGAATGAGCAGCGCATGGTCAACGAATATTTGAGGCAAGTCATAGATCGATCCATGCATTTTTTTTTTCTGAGGTTTCGATGGAACGAAGATCCAATTTCTCAAAGTGCTGGATGTACGTATAATCGATCTAGAAAGTGTGTTTTGTTTGGATCGATGTATACACAAATTCTTCTGCACGATCCCGTGACTCTTCTGGCGGGTGAAATTTTTGGGCAGCATAATGTCAAAGTATCATGCCTCCCATTTCATGGGTGCATGGGGAGAGGACGTTTTGGCGTTCAAAGCTGGAGAAGTTTATGGAGGTGAATGGTAGCTACATATCGGTGTTTGAAGTTCATTGTTTTTGTGGAGTGTGTAGCTTGTTCATATGTAGATTGTTGTGAGATTTGTTTAGTAAATAACCAATTATTGAATAGATTTACACAATTTAAAATAGTGGTTCTCGATGTTCTTCGGTGCTGAGAGAATGTATCGCTAATTTGATTGTGAGAATCTGTTATATGTTGTAGACTCTTGTTGTACTTTGGTGCTCCAAGATCGACAATTACAGGTTACCTTTACCTTGTGAGTTTGTAAGTGTGTAAAGGTCACTTTGTAGGATTGATTGTTGATCATACTATGTACATAGAATATTTTCCTATACGACTGTTGAAATTTATTCTTCGGGGTTATTTCACAGATGGAAATATTTCAATAGGGTAGTTTAGTGTCGAGACTCTTCTTCGGGGGTGTCAAGAATATTTGATCTTACAAATTCAGCATTACTAGTCAGAAACAAATGTATTTTAAATGGGTTGAATGGTAGCTCGAAAATGGTGGAGAAAAGAGTGTTGTCTATGAGATCTCAGAGTGGGTACAAATGTTAATGAAGACCAGGGCAGACAAATGTTTGTATTAAATTAGTGTGTTCTCCATTTCTCCATTAAGGGGGAGTGTTATAGAATAATGGATAAAATAACGATATGTTGTTACACGATAGATTTGCAAGCGGTTAAGATCCGTTTTTATCAAAGTCTGTTGAATCTGCTCATATACTATAAATGTAATCCATTTGCAAATAGTATGAAATATATTGTGTTGTGTGCAAAATGGTTGCTCTCCATTTTTCTATGTTCTTTTGCATTGAAAATACATGGAATAGAAATGAAATCCCCACAAATCATAATTTCTTTGTTGCAAGCTCCAGGTTGCAATTTCCCATCAAGTTGCATTTTTGAAACAACGACCTCTCCCAAGGTCACAAAATTTCATCGCTGAGCCTCTCAAAAGCCACCAGGAAGTGCGATCAGCTATGTATCACGACTATGCAACCTCTAGTAAGTCGTACTTCAATCGAAGTCGCAAAATCACACTCCAGAGCCTCAAAAAAGTAGTGAGAGTGAGCGACCCATATGCAACGCGACTATGCGACCTTTGGTAATTCACACTTCCACGAGGGTCACTTAATCACATTTCTATGCCTCAGGGAAGCATCTAGAAGATGCAACTTCATTGTTACGTGACTATGCGACCTTCATAAGTCGCAAACTACCCATAGGTCTCATTTTCTCCCAAAGGTCACCATTTCTTCAATAGATAATGAGTTTGTCAAGCTTCTTCAGGTGGCACTTCCAAGTGTGATTGGTTGAATGGTTGTGATGCTACGAGATCCACGCTTGGGTAATGAAGGTGATATGATTTTATTTGAATAAGGTCTTCTCACTCATGGCCCAGTGACAACGAGCACTATCCACTTCTTTTTTAAATAATGTTGAGAATGTACAATGACCATGTCAAACAATTTACTGCTTCTGCTAGTTTATAGGGGGTGCATTAGTTACAAATCATCTCATGGATAGCATTTCCAATAGAAAGGGAGATAATTTATATGTCCAAATGACAAGGAAGTTAGAGGAGGGTCATGCAACAGTCTCCTTGATGGACCTGTCTTTTATTCAGAATAGTGGAAGTTACATTACTGATTTTTCTTATGAGATGCCATTGTGTTTGACTACCGTAATGTTTGGATTATGTATGAAAAAATGTAGCATTGAGAAGAAACCTTCATAGTCGTTCAAAAGAAAATTCTAGGTAGTTGGCCATATGCATTAGAGTGTTGGATCTTAAAACCCGAGAAACTATATTCCTCTCATCATTGCATTCCCTCCATAGAAGATGACAAATGCTCTGGGTCCTTCACGCTAAAAAATTGCTTGATTATTGACTTGAGCACGGAGAGATATGGACATTTATTTCAAGAATTTTTGTAAAAATTTTGGAGCCTAGAGACGCCCCATAAATATAGCATTCATTCACTGCACTATGGCACATAAAGGGAGGGCTCCAAATGGATGTTTCACTTCCAGTTAATTTTTCATGTTTCTAGAATTATTATTTATCCGCATATATATATATGACAATGTTATTTGTTTGCAGGTGGAAATGATGATTTGCATGAAGGAAACCAGGAATTCTTACAAGAAGCCTTGATATCATGGTTTTGACTAGCAGACTAGCTGAATCCATGGAGGTGTCCGAAATTTTATACCAACCATGATGGCGGGAAATGTTGTAGGAATATCAAAATTCAACATAGCAGATGGATCGCAACCCTATTCAATGGCTCATCATGATTGTGCAACAACATTAGGCTTTTTGGAAACCCTACTCATGCTTCTCAAAATTACTCTATTGTTAATATATACATAGTGCTCATCATAATGCCCACTTCTATACATAGATGAATTAGACACATAATAGTCAATAGACATGAGTGAAGAGTGAGGAAGCTAAAGATTCATGAGGGTAGGATAAATTTCACCGAGAGGAGGTGAAAGGTCACCCTCCCTATTCTTATAAATATACCCTTATGCCTCATTGGTAAGAAGTTTTACCACTTGAGATGGGAGCAGTAGTAGAGAGTTGATTTGTGCTTGAGAGCTAGAGGCACTCTTCTCTTGTAAGATAGGAGGGCGAGATGAATTGAGGCTAGGGCTTTGTATTGGATAATGGCATGAGAATCCCATGTTCGATTATTGGGATTTGATGAATTGCAGCATATGTACTTGTATTTGCAACAATAGTAATAAGATATTCTTCATTTATGGCACTAATTCCAATGCTTATTCATAGTGGTTTTATCCATTTCCTGATATTTTCACTACATTTGTATATGTGGATTAATAAATGTAATATGTTATGGACTGGTTAATGGTTGTTGTATGTATGTTTTCTTTTGAATCTGTGCTTACTTATTTTTCACAATGTCAGTGATCTATTGTGATCTAATTTATAAGTAACCTTTGGCATGTTCTTGTTCATTTATATCTGATTTAGTTTGGCTCAGAGATCCTTCTAATGGCATACTTATTATTATTTTTGTTGTGACTTTTCCATTCCTCTTTCTATAGTTCGTCAAACTTGGGCTAACTTTATTTCATTATTTAGGTGTTTTGTTCGTTTCATCACTATAACACTTTTTCATTTGACAACCAAGAGCACAAACATTCATGGTGGCAGTCGGGACCACATACCTAATGGGGCTATTATATGAAACATTATGAGGTCTAGCTTGGACCTCACACCAGGGAGACCCCCTAGCTGTTGGCGGTACATTTCATCTTGTCAACAGATTTGGAGCTAGGAGGAGGGATAGATGACAAGTTGAGCCCTTAGAGCCTACATTTTAGTCTCATACCTGTAAATCGATCTGTCTTGAATCTCTATCCCGGGTTGTTTTTCTAAAAGTGTAAATATTTCAGTGGTGTGTAAATAGTCTATCACTTTTCATAGTGCAATTTTGATGGTGAGGTTCGTACAACAGTATTTGGACACATGCTCCAAATTCTACGGTTTTACCACTCTTATGGAATACATTCAAAATATGTTATTAGAATATTGTTTACCCTCATGCTTGAAGGTGGTGTAAAGCAATGGCACCACTCATTTCTAGTAGCTTCTATCCTTTTATTCGAGGAACACATCAGTAAGCTCTGACAATATTTTGACAGGTAGAATTTTTAAGATGTGTTTAGAAGGACAAATAAATTTAGAATGAAACTTGAAGAATCCCTAGAAGATTTTTCTACTAGTTTGTTTATATTTTTTGTGAATTTCGAGAGAAATATGTTGATTGGATGCATTTGGCTGAGAAATGTTGACGTCTGGTTTATGTCTCTCAGCAAAATCATCGATTTGAAACAAATATGTTGATGGCGTTGGAAATCTGTCAACCAAGGGGACTCGTTCAAAGTACGTTCAAAGTATGCTCCATGGCTAACTTTATTTCATTGTCTAGGTGTTTCGTTCATTTCATCACTCTAACACTTTTTCATTTGAAAACGAAGAGCACAAACATTCATGGTGGCAATGGGGACCACATACCGAATGGGGCTCCTATCTGAAATGTTATCAGGTCTAGTTTGGACCTCACATAGGGGAGACCCCCTAGTTTTTGGCAGTAGATTTCATCTCGTCAAGAGATTTTGCACTAGAAGGAGGGACAGATGACAAGTTGAGCCCTTAGAGCTTACATTTTAGTTTCATATCTATAAATCGATCTATCTTGAATCTCTATCATGGGTTGTTTTTCTAAATTTGTAAATATTTCAGTGGTGTGTAAATAGTCTATCACTTTTCATAGTGCAATTTTGATGGCGAGGTTTGTACAATGGTATTTTGACACATTCTCGAAATTTTGTGGTTCTATCACTCTTATGGAATACATTTAAAAGATGTTATTAGAATATTGTTTACCCTCACGCTTGAAGGTGGTGTAAATCAGTGGCACCACTCATTTCTAGTAGCTTCTATCCTTTTGTTCGAGGAACACATCAGTAAGCTTTGACAAGATTTTGACAGGTACAATTTTCAATATGTGTTTAGAAGGACAAATAAATTTAGAATGAAACTTGAAGAATCCCTAGAAGAATTTTCTACTAGTTTTGTTAATATTTTTTGTGAATTTCCAGATAAATATGTTGATTGGATGCATTTGGCTGAGAAATGTTGACGTCTGGTTTATGTCTCTCAGCAACATCATCGA
The DNA here is from genome assembly GCA_034641835.2 of Pinus albicaulis. Taxonomy (NCBI): domain Eukaryota; kingdom Viridiplantae; phylum Streptophyta; class Pinopsida; order Pinales; family Pinaceae; genus Pinus; species Pinus albicaulis. The sequence goes on from CM076573.1 coordinate 265,917,611, forward strand.
GTTGAAACAAATATATTGATGGTGCTGGAAATTTGTCAACCAAGGGGTCTCCCCGATGTGAAGTCCCAATTATACGTCACACCATTTGGAGTAGGAGGCCCATCTGGAATATCGTCTTAGTTGCCATGTATTGTTATATATTTTCCTTGACTCTAACTGTTAGCAAGAGAGAGGAGTGCACATGCACCTTCAAAAAGAAAGGGGGATCTTCCTAGTGAGTTTTTGATCGTATGTGTGTCAAATTCCTTCTAATGTGGGGGGAAAGAAGATTTTGGGCCTTTAAGAGAGAGGTAATAGTAAAACCCAAGAAGACACATGCACACACAAAAAATATTTATCTAACATCCAGTAGAATATTCCACAAGGGATGTGACGATCATTTCAACCAATGAATGAGAAAGGTTTTTGCGATATCCATCACAATAATCCACAAGGATACGACAACAATACAAACCGTTACAACACATTCCCAATAAGATGGGTACTAAAATAATCAAAATAGTTCAACTACCTTAACACATGTGAAGGTAAACACGAGATACAAGCATCCGTGGAATACTCTTACAAACATTCATAATTCATGCATGAAGAACGCTTTGGCCTTGAAGGTTTTTTATATTAAGTATAATTTCTAAGACACATGTATACAATGAACACCATTAGCTCCAATATTGGAGTGTTGGAGCAACTCCTTGCTCCTCAAAAGAACTATCTTATCTCTCTAATGCCTTCCAGGAGAAGCTAAGGTGAAAAAAACCCCTTTCTCATAAAATGAGGGTGTATATATAACCAAGGGGTGATGCGTCACCCTCCTTGTGATTCTTTGACTACCCTCATGATTGTTTGACTTCCTATGAATTTTCAACTTACATGACTCTTCATATTTCGTGTGTGTCCTTTAGACTTCCACTTTACAGTATATTTTGAATACAATTTACATGATCCACAATCATAATGTGGCATATGATGACTTGTGATAGGACATGACATGACACTAATGACATGGACTTCGTGATGATGTAACAATGCCAAGGTGTCCTTATTGTTGCTTCTTTCTTTGTGTCTTCTTTAAAAGATGATACATGTCCTCTTCTTCCTTCTCCTTATGAATTGAAGATGAGGATTCTTCCTTGTGATCATGATATTAATATTATTTTATAGTGTGGTGTTCCTTCATCTTCTTTCCTTTTGATCATCTTATGTCTTCAGCTCCATGTGTGTCTTCTAGTATTTCCTCCTTCTCCATCTCCTTATTTAGAATCCTTTCATAACATGATAAATTTATTACATCTGCAATTCACTCATGACAATATGACATCAGTTTGATAAATCCATAGTATAATATGGTGCTTTATGATCCATTGAATGAGCCAGAACCGGGTGGTAGGCCAAGGGAGAGGCTCAATGACTACACAATTGTTCAACTCATGAAGTTACGGTTGTTAAAATTATGAAATTGCAGTAAAATTCCACTTTGGATAGTTGATATGGTCAATATCATAATCAAATTAGATTCCTCTTTTTTAGAGGACCAAAATCGACCTATAGATCGCCCAAAACGGTGATGCAGGATCATCAAAACTAAATTTTCATTATTCAATTATGTAATTAGGGGGGTGATGATTTTTAATTATTTTATTAATTATTTTGCTCATTTTTAATTAATTAAGAGAGAAAATATAAATGTGAGGATTATTGTAAATATTCCTTAGATAATTAAGGATATGAGTGGAGTTGAATTAGGTAGATAATCTAGGGATGAGGAATTCCAAAAATGGGACTTAGTTGTGTCCAAAAAAAGATAAATATAATTTAGATTTTAAGTTGAGATTTGTGTGGAGGAAATTATGGAGTGGAAAAAATTCATATTTATGTATAAATATGTAGCTTGTGAGAGTGTGAAAAAAGACAAGTGAGGAAGTGAGGAAGTGACGAATACAGAGAGAGTAAGAGAAATGGTTTAAAGGGTCGAGAGCCAAGAGGCCGCCCATTGTAATATTTGGCCAAAGAGTTTTTTTTTATGTTTTTATATCAATATTTTATTTATGTGGCTCTCTTTCCTTCATATGTATTTTTGAGTTGAACATATTTGTGGTTTTAACGAAGAATTTTAATTTTGAAGGTAGCACATGAGTTTTTATATGCTAGGATCTGTTTAACCCAGTATCCTGGCATCATTTGGTATCAGAGCCGGAAAGATGCCTGTTCTACATTTTTTTTGAATCTGCAAACTGTACGTATATGCTGTCTATAAGTGTGTGATTGTAGGCAAACGATTTTTCATTGTGGAGAGGTGATGTGCAGTTTTAAAGCACTGTAGTGGAGTGCGGCCTTGGTGTGGACATAGGCAAAGACACACAGGCAATACGTTAAAACATTGGAAGTGTTGGATTGTTTGGGCTTTATTAATATAACTATATAGCTATGCAATGCTATTCAGATGGGTACACAATCACCGTGTTCATGGGTTCATGTTTTAGCGTCTGTAGTTAAACTTTCCAGTATTGCAGAGTGGCATGTCATTGGCGTTGAGGTGCAGAACGTGCAAGCGTAGACACCACGAACAACGTGGTAAATAGGCATGGGATATTCGTTCCAAGAGATATCGCAGGTAATCACAATAGGTGAGCACTGTGCTTGCAGCAATGGGTGAAGCAAGAGCACAGGTTTATGGATTTGGAATGCACTGTGGAGGCAACATCCCAGGCCCATACACATTGTGGAGGTCGTGTTAGGCCTTAATGCATTTGGTGTAGGCAACACCACAATCACGTATGCATTGTGGAGACTGCAACAATGTTGGCGGAGGCAACAACCCAGGTTGCGGGTTGTGAATTGGGAGCTCGTGTGGTAGAGATTGTTAACCAATGATGAGCATTGACACCATGGCTTAACGTAGATAATAATTTCAGTTGTGAATTGTGAATGCAATTCCATGACGTGGAATCACTACAAAAAAATCACTGCGTGGGTTAAGTCTTATAACATATGACTGTGTATAGTAAACAACCTCATGGCCTAGCCACAACTGCTTGGAAGGCGGAACCAATTGTTATGAGAAGCTTGTGGACTCCATTATGTCATTTGGGTGATAACAATGGGAATCGTATGAACCATGGGATCAAATCTTAAAGATTGCATTGATTGGTGTTTTTTTTATTTGGATTACATGCTCAAAAATGCAACTTCAGTTTATCATTAATATAGATATAACAATGGTCCTTTAAGGACCCATTAATTATCGAGGGAGTGAAATTTTCATAAAGCTGAAATATCATTGTATTAACTAAACCATAAGTTGGAATTGTATACTAAGTGATACAGAAACATCAATTCCATCACGTTGAAGAGTAAATCCGGGTTTTAGTAAAATTAAACATTTTACTATACTAAATTGTGAAGTGGAAATTGTGTTTTCTACATAAATTTTTGGAAGCCAGTCGTATCAAGGCACTTAAAAATCGCATGTGTGGGGCTTGTGAAAGAGGTACGACTCTAGTGGAACATTCAAAGTATGGATCCTGTATTTCCATGGTACCATCTTCCAGCGTAAGAAAAGGTCACTGGGATTGATCGAGGTAAATTGTTTGCAAATAGCTCATGTGCGTTTTTTGGGGGGAATGTAATGTTGAAAGGATATTTAGTTACATTAAGATTTCATGTTTTCAAAGCAAGAAATTGAAACTGAAGAGATTGAGATGAGGGAACTTGGCTTAAACTAAGAGAGGAGATTGTGTGTACTTTGAAGGTTTCTAACATTATTTGCTGGGAAGAGATTTTTAGAAAATGGACCTTGCATGTTCAAAGTAAGTTTGTAGAGGCTTGAATGTATTCCTAAAAGAATACGCGAGAGAAGGGTTGGATCATTTCAACCACAAGAAGATTCAAGGTAAGTGCTCATTGAATGAATCAATATTCATTGAGTAGAGGTATTTTAAAATCTAGATGATTAAATTTCCTTGACATACTTGGGAAGATGATATTTTGTAAACGTTGTGAAAGAGTGGAAATGTTGCAAATACGGAGGTATAAATGAATGGAAAATGAATGAAAATGCGCTATCCTGGGTGATATAAAAAGAAGTATGCATTTTTATATGAGAAGTTTTATTATGCATAGTATGGATTCTTTGCAGTTTTGGTAAAGTCATTTTGGACCAAAGCTTGTAGTTGGAAAAGGGAGAAATATTTTGATTTGTGTTTTAAGATTGTAACCACAATTTCTTGATGTTGTAAGATCTTTGTGGCGGTATCTAAGGAGGTGATATTCAAGATGGACACAATGTATGAGATGTACATCATTCATCGAAGAGGTTGAAATATGAATAGTTTGTTCTCTATACACACGTGAAGAGCTGTGAATTGATGTTGTATGGTGCATAAAAGTGCAGGGAAAATGTTTAAATTAAGATGAAAAAATTATGTGTGTGCGAGTATTCACAGTGACAAAGACGACAAAGAAGAATGGAAACCAGATAATTGAGATTGCAAAGAGAAGGTTTTTGAATAACCTTAACAGGAGCATAAGGTATGATAATTCAGAAAGGTATTTTTGAATGTTGAAAAGTGAATGGCTTATTTATTTTCACCATAAAATAAATCTTTGAAAACATGGATTTCATTTCGATTAAAGACTTTAGCATCATGAGAAAGGGAAAACGGATGATCTTTTCATAAAAATAAAGTATGAGAGAGAGTGAAGATTTTACATCCTAAAAATGTATTAGGAGTGTATGTTTTTTGGAGGTTTGTATAACTTGAATTAAGTCAAAATATCCACTATCATAATTATTGGGTCGAGTCTTGAAGTCAAAAAATATGTTAGAGTTAAATGAAATTTGGATAGTTTGAGTTAAGATTGAGTATTTTCATCCAAGATGAAGAATTGGTGTAAGTCTAAAGTCAAAGAGTCATAAGCTAAGTAAAATGTGTGAATGTAATTAGGTGCATGATCGGTGGAGCCCGACACCCAAAGAGTTGGTCATTGTAACCCATGAATCACTGCAGTTGTTATTTTGCAGTAGATAGAAGCAAGGGAGTTGCCAGAGATTGGTTCTAAAACAGAGAACCAAGGGAAGCCAAGCGCAGGAGGAGAACTTGAATTTTTTATGAATGGCAAGTGTGAAGGATTGTTGAAAAGTGGAATGAATGAAATCCACACGTGAACAGATGAAGTTCACAAAGGAGGAGAAGATAACTGTTGATAGTCATTTTAGAAGACCTGATGAAGACCACAGCAAAAGGAAGAAGAAGGAAAATTCCAAGGTAAGTGGCCTATGTGAACAGTTGACGGATGAAGATTATGAGCGATAAAAGGCTGAGATAATAGTTCACCTTGAATTTTTGATGGAGTTATTGTAGAGAAATATGAAGGACCAGACACATGGTTGGACCATGAGAAAGAAGGTAAAGTGGCAGAGACTACACGCAAAGAGGGAAAAGCAAGTAAATGTATAGTTGGCAGAAGAGCTAAGTAAGCTCGAGCAGATGATGAGGTGTGAAGAACTCAAAGAGGTTAAGTTAAAGATGGATGTTTCCATTTGTGACCCAAAACAGGGTGAAGAGATAAATGAGGAAGACCTCATGAACTATTGGGATAGTTTGGAAGAATCTGAAGATGTTTTGGTGAGAGAAGCAGATGAAGCTATGAATCCTTCTATTTTTAAATCTCACAATTTATGTATGTTTGCAGGATATGTGAAAGATGTTGGATAGTCTGGTGAAACTTTCAAAGAGAAGAATGAAACTCTTGAGGTGGAGTCTGATGGAGAATTCCTTTCAGAGGGGGAAGGTACTGAATTGTTGTAGCGGGAAGAAATCATAAATGAATTCTTGTTTCGGGTAAGACAACTAGTTGAAGCTGTTATGGAGAAGGAGCATAGTGAAAACGCTGAAGAGATATTCCAAGGAGGTAACCAAATGTATTTTTTTAGTGAATTTGCTGACATAATTTTACAATGTGATGGAACAGAAACCAAGACAACTCAGGAAGATTTCCAGAAGAAGGATGAAGCTAGGAATGAAGGTTGTGATGAAATGATGGAAAGATTTCATATGGAAATCGAGTTCTTGTCTGGTCCTCATCACCCAGAGCAGAAATACCTGAGAACTGCTTGTCTAACTGTATCTTAGGAAATTTTTAGAGTGTGCTCTTTTCTCCTAGATTGCTTAGCTTCTTATATTTTTTAAGCCTAAAATTAATCTCTTAAAGTGGCTGACTGATTGCCTCATCGATTGAGGACGCTTTGTTGGATTTCCCTCGCGAGTGCCGAGCCTTCTTCAAGAAGGCGTAGGAGTAATTCAGTGGGTGATTTTCACCTGGTGGTCTCAAACGCAGTGGAGAGTGATCCTCTGTTGGGGCTTGTTGTTTCTGTGGGTGGTTCTGGTGTCAGTGTTAGTATAGAGAGGAGTGCTCCACTCATCTCTAAATTTTTATTTCCAGTAGAAGAGGTTGAAGTAGAGGAATTCCCTCAGCCTTCTGAGTCTCTTCCATCCCCTCTTCCTGCTATTTGTCCTAATGTTCTTTGGTACATCTAGCCCGAGTCTCAAAGACCAGTCAGTCCTTTTCCATCATATCCCTTTATTTTGATGGCCACGACTAGGAACACAGTTTTGGCTGTGAGCACTACAAGTGTTCAGACTCCTCTTTCAGTTGAAGGAGGAACTATTTCCATATCGCCAATCACTTCTAGTGCTGTTGTGTTTGGCTCTAGAAACACCAAGGCACATGCTTCTCAATCTGGTCCCTTTTCTTATGGAATGCCCACTAGTGGAATTCCATATTTCTCCTTTTCTGTTGCCTCGACTGTCTCCACACCCATACCTTTTATGGCTAGTGGATCAACTTCATTTCAAGTGTTCCCCTTTGGAAGTGGGCACATACCTCATTCAAAGCCTTCCTTAGGATCCTTGCCTTTCACCTCTCAGAGTCAAGGTTTCAATCCTTTTTCTGGAGGTCAAAGTTCTAATGTCTTTTCAGGATGGAACCTTTTTTTACAACGTTAGGAATGGGGAGTGAGTTCTTCACTGGTCAGCAAGGGAATGTTCCTTTCCCTTCATCGAGTACTTCCCAGGATTTTTATCTGTTTGAAAATTCTTGGAACCCTTACCAAGGGGTTTCTTGTCCATTCAATACCTTAGTTGGAGGGAATGTTCCTGCGTATAGTAACTCCACGTTGGGATGGGATCCTTCTCCGAATGTTCGGTTGCAAGGATTTTCTTATGGCCCAACATTTTCTACGAACAACATCTGGCAACCTGGTGCCTCAACAAATCCAGGTTATTCTTTTTAGAATGTGGGGAATCCTTCCTATAGGGGATGGAATACCCAGGCTTCTCCATGCTTACCATTTCTGGCAATGCTAAACTTGCTAGATCTATTGAAATTGACTAACGATCCTATTCGGTATAGTCTAGGATGGCCTCCGGTCCCCACCAAGCTCCCCTCAAACATTCCAAAGTTTGAAGGGAAGCCTGGCGAGGATCCAACAGATCATATCACCACATTCCATTTATGGTGTTCATCCAACTCCCTGATCTATGACTCGATTAGGTTGTCATATTTCAATGAAACTTAACTGGAAATGTATCCAAATGGTACATAGAGTTAATTGGGGACAGTTTTGCTACTTTTGGAGAATTGGCTACCATGTTCTTAAATCATTTTGAGTTACTTGTCTGTTATGACATCGGGACTGGCCTCTTGGCCAATTTTTAGCAGGAGAAGGCAGCTCAAATTTCTGACCATATTCAGGAATGGCAAAGAAGGAAGAGTCTCATTAAATCCCAAATCCTGAATGATTCCTTCTTGAATGGTTTTTAAAATCTTTGCAGCCATAAATTTATAAGGTTGTATCCCTTTCATGGGTATTTTCTGAAGAGGGAGCTATTTTTAGGGCTCAACAGCTAGAACTGATTTATTCTCAGTCCGGAGTCCTTAATAAAATTTTACTAGATGCTCCTCACTCCAAATTGGACTTAGCTAAAACTAAACCTCGTCCTCATAGTCATGGAATTATTGGTTTGATTGATAGCGATACGACTAACCTGCTAAGTCAATTGCAGTAGTTGTCTATACAATCTGCTTCTTCTGGTCAGGGTGTGCCTTCAGTGTCAACTCCTTCCCAGTCCTTGGCAATTAATTTTGTTCAAACTTCTAACTCCAAAGGAAATCAACAATCCATTGGGAAGAAGAAAGGATAGAATAAAAAGAAAAATGACAAGTATGGGAAGGGGAATGCGAAAAAATCCAACGATCAAGTTGGAGAGGGTAAAAAGGATAATAAAAATAAAGTGAAATTTCCATGCAAGTTATGCATTGGAGACCATATTACACACCTTTGACCTAAAATTCAAGATGTGAAGTGCTTTTTAGCTCAACAGGGTTCTTCTAGTTCCCAGGTTGTGCCGACAAACCCTTTTCCCCAAGGGCAACAATTACTTGTTGGCTCAAATCCAAATTTTGGAGCTCCCTCTGGGGGCATCCAGGAAGGAGAAAATACATCAAACATATACATGATGAGTGCTCACGCAGATATCACTACGAGATCTCTTGATTATGGAAAAGTTGAGTCTTCGAAAGCTAAGGGTGCTCCTGATAGTACTGAGCCACTTCATATTATGAGGCCGACTGTTGAGCCTATACCTCGGATGCCGAAAGGGTCTTCGAAACATATGAAAATCAATCCTAATGCCAAGGCTACCCAGAATTACTCGATTGTAGAAGATCTGGCTCAAAGTCCTTATGCCATGTCTACGTTAGAGGTGCTCCAATCTTGTCCAGCTTAGCAGAGTGCTTTTCTCACTGCTATTGGGGTTGTTGATCCAAATAATTCTCTGATGATCACATTTGACATGTCGAATTATAAAAAGAGACTTCCTCATCATATGGCTTTCCATATTAGGCCGACTTATCAAAAATTAAATATCTTTCGAACGGTCGTTGATGAGGGTGTTTCCACATGTGTAATGTCTCTTACATGCTGGAAGGGTATTGGATCTCCTGCAACTATTCGTTTATCCACTATTCTAACTGCATTTGATGGTCATTCTCACAGGCCACAGGTATTGTTCCAGCTCTGCCCATTTATGTAGGGGGAAAAACTATTAATATCAAAGTTGAGATATTCGATGCAATCTTAGACTATAACCTTCTGTTAGGGCGAAATTGGATCTATGAGATGGATGCCATTGCATCCTCATTATTTCATATTGTTTGTTTCCCTCACGAAGGGAGAATTGTCACAGTTGACCAACTAGATTGTTCTCCTGTAGATCTGAATGCTTCTTCTGACTCAACCATTCCTTAAGTGAAGGATACCAAGCAACCTATTGAGAATCTAGGGGTTGGAATGTACACTTCCTTTATTGGTACTTTTGATATTCCACCTCCTTCGGTTCATATCAATGCTATTTCATCCTCCAAGGTTCCTTTTCAGAGAGAGTTATTCAGAACTCATTATTTTTCGGATCCTTGGACCTTACCTTCTCCTACCTTCACATTAGAAGAAGTTCAAGTGGGTGGAATGGCATTTCCTATGTTTGTTGCCGAGATTTCTTATAGCTCTGTTGTTGACTCTGCAGATTCCATTCCATTTTCTCTTGCACCAGAGGAATTGGATGGAGATGTGGCTCCATCTTGGACTCTCAATTCATCTTCAGCTCAGGATTTCCTTGACACCACTCTTCCATCTAAAGAGGCCATCCTTGAAGCAATGCCTACTGTAGAGAGATCGTGGGATGATTTGCATCATCGGTCTTAGTTTCTACCAGACTTGCACGAAGTTGAATCAAGTTTCCCTAGCCCTCAGTCTTCTGGTCCTATTCACCCAGTTCTAAGCCCTTTAGCACCAGCACAGGTTTTTGTTGAAGGAAACAAGGCTGTTCTTTACCCTACTACATTGGTGAACATCTCCAGAGATCCCAACATCATAGAGAATTTATTCATTGGAGCCGAGTGTTGCCCTGAAGAGATTCAGACTTACACTGATCTTTATCAAGAGTTTTAGGATGTATTCTCTTGGTCTTATGAGGAAATGCCTGGTATAGATCCATCTATTGTCCAGCATGAGATCAATATATACTAAAATGCTAATCCTATCAGGCAAAATCTTCGTCCAGTCAACCCTAGGAAGGCAACAGTTATCAAAGTGGAAGTAGAGAAGCTGCTTAAGGCGAGGTTCATTTACCCCATTCCTTTAACTAAGTGGGTTTCAAATCCAATTCCTGTGGACAAGAAACAAGGAACGATTAGAGTTTTCATCAATTTCATGGACCTAAATAAATTATTTCCTAAAGATAATTACCCCACACCGTTTATAGACCAGATCATCAATGAGTGTGCAGGGAATGAGATTTTATTTTTCACGGATGGTTTATCTAGATAAATCAAATCATTATCCATCTTGAAGATCTGCATAAGACTGCATTTATTTGTCCCTAAGGTACCTTTTCTTACAAGAAAAGGCCTTTTGGCCTCAAAAATTCTAGAGCTACTTTTCAGCGGGCCATGTCTTATGCCTTCCATGACATCAAACATATTATCGAGGCATATTTGGATGATTTAGCTTCTCATTATCGTAAGAGAATTTATCATACTTCTCACCTCTGTCAAGGTTTTAAACGATGTCATTATTACAAAATCTGGTTGAACCCGAACAAGTTAGTTTTCGCTGTCACACCCGATTGGTTGTTGGAATTCATCGTCTCTACGGAAGGGATTCAGGTAGATCCCTTCAAGGTTGAGGAAATACTTGAGTTTCCTCCCCCACCTTCAATTCGTCAACTTCAAAGTCTACAAGGAAAAGCTAATTTCCTGCGGAGATTCATCGTAAATAATGCCGAGATTACAAAAGGATTTATGAGGTTATTAAAGAAAGGAGTCCCATTCTTTTGGGGTGAATTTTCTCAATGCAGATTCAATGCTTTGAAAAAAGAATTGACCTCTGCTCCTTTACTGAGTCCACCCAATTATAGCATAGATTTCCTCTTGTACCTTGTGGTAGTAGAATCTACCATTGGTATTGTTCTAGTTTAGGAAGACGATGCTCTTTTCAAGAATGTTATATACTACCTTATTCAAGGCTTGATAGGTCCTGAACTCTGGTATTCTCCGATAAAGAAACTTGCTTTAGCAGTTGTCCACGTTGTTCAGTGGCTTAGACATTATATTCTCCTTCACAAAACTTATTGTTGAGGAGGTAAATCCCCTCTGCGGACAGAGGCGATCCCTACAAGGCTGCGAAGTGCCGCAACGTCATGTAGCCAGCTCTACGAGGTTCCCTAATTACGAATAAATAAGTAATGATGGAAGACTGCAAGGTCCGATTCTACTGATTCGTAGAAGAAACAGTGTTCCTGTTCCTTAGCCTCGGAAGATCATGATCCCCACAATCTCCGTGAATGGACACCTGCACATGCAAGAAACAATACGAATACAAGCATAAAATCCAGAATACGCAACTATATATCAGTCAAAAAGGATATAACTCATCATTATCATAAGTGAAAAACAGAGTGGAACCATAACCAGTAGTCATTCATTAATAAGCAATCGAAAGAGAGTACAGCCAATGTTCGATGCAAGTCTCTTCGGAAAGGGTCCCCCGAGTCGTTCGTCTCGCAAAAACTCGCCGAGAAAAGGAGAGAAAACCTCTCTGAGAGTACGGTTGGGTTCTCAAATCTGCATCTTTCCTATACACCATTCTAGACCTTTTTCATTCACCTGAACCTTCCAAGTTGTCAATATCATTGTATATTAATTGCAAAAGAGCATCTAAAATGGTTTTTAACTATATTTTGTGTTTGCTGTTTGATTTAGATTTTTTCTCATTTAGCTACGGAATCTTGCCACTTTCCGCAGCTGCTGCAACTTTCCACAGCCATTTTGTGAAAGTCTATGTTACAGGTGTCTTCAGGAAAAACGAGCCACATGGGCAAGTCAAAAATGATGTGGACATGGATCGTGTCCTATTGGCTCGGGAAAATTCACCTAAGGAGGCTGTGGTCAAAGGTGGCCAAGTGGAAGTCAACCGTAGATTCCCACGGTGACAGGACTCTGTTTCTCATCACGTGAAGATTTGTATGACCATTTCTAATTTACGGGAGACACATCAACACCTGTACACGGCTCCATAAGCCAAATCCAACATCCACTCTTCATAGATTTACTCCTCACCGTGGCCATGATGTTGGATCTCTGGACGTGATGGTTCACGTAGCCCAAATGTTTATGGCTGGAAAGTCTAAGGTGGGTTCTCTTCACTTTGTTCAAATAATCTGCTCGCATAGTGATTAGTCTCCATTAGCCTCGGTTGGCCTGTGGTATCGTTACGTTACTATGTAAATATCACCTCCTACTGTGCCGAGCGTTTCTAATATATAAGGCCTCATTTCAAAAAATAATTTATTTGGAAAGTTTGACCTTATGAGGCTGGTCTGAGAGGGCCCTACCGTGGGATTTTAACGCCCGCAATTATTAATATGATTCTTGTTTTACATTTTCTTTGAAAACTCAATTTATTTTCCCGTAAGTCATTCATGTGTTTATACATTACATCTTTCATGGTATTTATGCTTCATCTCTGTTTATAATCTTTCATGCTTTACATCTTACTTCTGTCCATAATCTTTCATGTTTTATGTTGTTGTTAACTGATCAGTGTTCTTGTTTCAGATTACAAATAGGAAGCCCAGGCATTTGCATATCTTTTGACTAATGACATGGAATCAATATTGTTCTGCTGCTAATTTATTTTTCTTAGTTCATGTTTAATTTTAGTACTGCTTTGTTTATTTCAGTCTTGCACATTTGTTTCAGTAGTTAGATTTAGACATATTAAATTGCTCATGTCATTTTCAGTTACCTCCGAAAGCCATAGCTGGACTGATGGTGAGGGATTGAAGTATGAGAGTGTAGTTTGATATTAGTTTACTTTCTACAAGTTAGATATATTAAATTGCTCCTGTCATTTTCAGTTACCTCCGAAAGCCACAGATGGACTGATGGTGAGGGATTGAAGTATGAGTGTGTAGTTTGATATTAGTTTACTTTCTGCAAGTTAGTTATATTAAATTGCTCATGTCATTTTCAGTTACCTCCGAAAGCCACAGCTGGACTGATGGTGAGGGATTGAAGTATGAGTGTGTAGTTTGATATTAGTTTCTTTTTCTGCAAATTAGATATCAGATTTCTCAAGTTGTTTATGGTTACCTCCGAAAGCCATAGTTGGACTAATGGCGAGGGATCAGAATATAAATTGATGTAATTTGATTTAGATTTAATTTGTTGCAATTCTTGGATTTCTTTAAGCATAGTTTCTTTTGTGTTTAGACAGCAGCAAGGATAGTTTGGTTTTCATGCTCAATAGTTCACTGTTTTGATTTACTAGGTTAGCAGCACATTTTCATTTCCTTTCAAGTTTTGTCATTGTATGTTTCAAATTCCCTTTGAAGTTTCAAGTTGGTAAATCATTATAAAGGATATCATTGCCTTGAACAATCATAACCATACTTGTTTTTATTCTATAATTTCCATCTCACATTAGAAAACTAAAAACGACAAAAAGATAAGAAATAGGTTATCTTGCACATATAGTGCGCCACACTTCATCAGCTTACAAATCTCGGATTGATAAATTAATGTAGCAATTTAGGACACAGTAAATTGACCAAACATTTTGGCGCCGTTGCCGAGGAAGTGTAACTAGGTAGCCAATTTCTTTAAAAAAAAATAATAATAATAAAAGAAGGGAAAACTTGATAACTTCTTGAAGTATGCTCTCCTCTTGCACCTAGTGTGATCTGGAGGATCAGAAAAGAGAGTTATTGGTTTAGTAATTTCTTGAGTATGCTCTCTTCTTGCACCTAGTGTGACCTGGAAGATCAGAAAGAGAATTATTAGCCCAACTTTAAAAATAAAAATAAAAAAATGACATGCATAGAGCAAGAGATTCTAGGGGAAGGTTTATAGCTAAAGCCAAGAGTTCGATTTTCACAACTCCATCTTCTTCAAGGCATAGACAAGATTCACCACCATCTACCCCTAGCCTTAAGATTTTTGAAATTCAAGGAGCAGCTGAATTAGAGGATTCTCCTATACCACCTACTAAATCTCATTTAGAAAAGGAAGAGACTCCCTCTCATCCTCCCTTGATAGAAGAACCAGAGGACTTTAAGGACTCTAAAGAAACTATCATGGAAGAGGAAATAATAGATGGATTTGGAGGTAGAGGTAGAGGTAGAGGAGGAGGAAACAATGGAGACAACAATGGTGAAGATAATAATGGAAGAAATAGGGAAGGAGACAAATTGTTTGGATTCCCTATAGTTGATGAGGAAACTCATACAACAATGAAAAATATCTCACCATCTGTTCTCCCTAACTTTTATGGATTGCGAAGTGAGGATCCTGAAACATTTCTGTTTGAGTTTGAAGTTGTGTGCCGAACTTGTGACTATATGGAAGACTCTCAAAAACTCAAACTGTTTCCTTCAACATTGAAGGGATCTGCTTTGAAATGGTTCATGGGATTAGCCACTCAATCTATTAGGACTTGGAATGATATGAAACAAACATTTTTGGATATATACTTGGACTATTGTATGCCCACCAATCACAAGGATGAGGTATTCAAAATGATGCAAAAAGAAGATGAAAACTTGGAAGATTTACTTGAAAGATTTCATTACAACTTAAAAAGAGCAAAGATGAGCAACCTAGATGATGAAACCTTGAAAGCCCTCATATTAAAAGCCATTAGAGATGAATGGATAGATATTTTAAACATGATGGGGAAAGGAGACATTTCTCAACTTCCACTTCGTGACATAACAGAGCTATGTGTCCATCTCTCAAGAGGAAAATCTAAAACAGGAAAAGGGCCTAGGGATCCTTCTCTTATTAGGGCTAACAAATCTGCAACTGGATCAGTAAGTAGGGCAGAGATTGGTAACATGCTTGATGAATTCAAAATTGATATCTTAGGGAGCCTTAGTGAACAACTAGACACCCTTAAAATCCAAAACAAGCAGAAAGCAGAAACAGACGCTTTAGCCATCTTTTGTCCGAAATGTAGGAAGAAACATGCTTTAAGGGAATGTCCCTTGGATGAAAAAGTTGTAGAAACATGTATGATTTGCTCAGAGAATCATGAGATCAAGGATTGTCCTTCAATTCCTGGACTCAAATCTGTTTTTCAAGAAGACCCAAATTCAGTAGAATCTCTCTGTTTTGTTGCAAGAAGACCTTGGCAGGGACAACAAACTCAAGGGTTTAACAACCCTATGAATTTTCAAACCCCACCAAATTGGAATCCTTGGCAACAACCTTGGCCCCAACATCAGAATCCATATCTGCCATGGGTACAAGGGATGCAAAATCCTTATGGGAGATTTGCTCAATTTTATCAATATCCTCCATCTTTTCAAAATCAACAAGCTCCACAACTTCCAAACCCAAATCCACAATTTTCATTGCCATTTCCACAACAACAACCTTCTCAACAAAATCCAAATCCTCAACTCATGCTTCCATACCAACAAAAGACAAATCAACTTCCAGCTCAGCCATTGCCAAATCCTAACAATAAAAATCCTCAGAATACTTACATGATAGAAGGACAATAATTTCCTACCTATATGATTGTTCCTCTCAATGATGTACAACTCAGATCTGGTAGAGTTTTAGAAAAACCTTCTATAGATATTCAAGAGCAAGATACCTCTGAGGAGGACTCTCTTAAAGTCAATGAGGGTTCTGAGGAAGCATCTCTTCAAAATTCAAACAATCAAAAAGAAAAATAAAAGTTAACACCCAAAACTCCTATAGTTGAGCAACCTGCATCTTCATCTACACCTCATTTTCCTGAAAGACTACAAATTGACAAGGGGGTGGAAAAAAAAATCTTGTTGCCTAAATATGATTTTCTAGATGAATTGAAGAATGTTTGTATCAAGATTCCCTTGCTACAAGCCATTCGAGAGATTCCTATTCTAGCAAAAACAATAAAGGAGTTGAGTTTCAAAAGACCAGGAAAGAAACTAAAAGACACAAGAAGAATCCACCTGGTAGGAAAAATTGTAGATATTATGATGGGAAAAATTACCATGCAGAAGTATTTAGATCCAGGAAGTCCAATTGTCAAGACACATATAAATAGGATATAAATTCCAAACACATTGATTGACTTAGGGGCTGCTATCAACATTATGAGTAGACAGACTATGGACCAGCTAAAACTTCCTAACCTTCTTTTTACACCTACTTTACTGCAACTTGCAGATCGATCAATTATTAAACCAGTTGGTGTATTAGAAGATATTTCAGTCTCCTTAGATTCTTGGGAATATCCAGTAGATTTTATGATTTTGACTCCCAAGAGTAATCTAGGAGGGCACCCACTTATCTTATGAAGACCTTGGCTAGCCACAGCTGATGCTTTCATTAGTTTTAGATCTGGGGATATGTACATTTCTAATGGTAATTCGACAAATAAATTCAATTTGTATCCTCCAGCAAAAGCAATCACAGAAGTAGGAGACAATGAATGGGTTGATGATGAGGACACTATACAACCTGTCTTTACCATTTCTCAAATCAGTGAGGATAGTCAAATTCTGAACACATTGGAAAATTTTGAGACGTCTTCAAAATATGACCCCACACAATTTCAGTTGGAATCTGACATAGAATATTTATCATCAAGACAAATGTCTCTTTACTCTATGGAAGAGTTTGGTAGTTCTACCGTTGAGATTTTTCCAGGAAAAACATTGAATATCAACAAACATTTGGAAAAGTCACAACAAGAAGAACTAACCAAAATCTTGCAAAAACATTCTACTGCATTTGCATGGGAGTATACTGACATGAAAGGTATTGATCCTAAGACTTGCATCCATCATATCTGTATTGAGGAAAACAATAGACCAATCAGACAACCTCAAAGAAGGATGAATCCAAATCTTAGGGAGATAGTGAAAGAAGAGCTCCAAAAACTACTCAATGTAAACTTCATTTATCCAATTTCGGATAGCCGATGGGTTTCTCCTTTGGTTATAGTACCTAAAAAGAATGGTAAATGGAGGGTATGCATTGATTACAGGGAATTGAACAAAGCAACTTTGAAGGATCACTTTCCTTTGCCTTTTATTGATCAGGTATTAGATACATTAGCGGGTAAAAAGTACTTTTCATTTTTGGATGGTTTTAGTGGCTATAATCAAATTCAGGTAGCACCTGAAGATCAAGATAAGACCACATTTACTTGTCCATGGGGAACTTTTGCCTACCGAGTGTTTCCTTTTGGGTTATGTAATGCACCTGCAACATTCCAAAGAGCAGTACTAGGAATTTTTTCTGATCTAATCCATGATTGTGTAGAGGTTTATATGGATGATTTTACAGTTTATGGTAATTCATTTGAAGAGGCATTAGAAAATTTGGAAAAAGTTCTTATAAAATGTAAAGAAACAAACCTTTCATTAAGCCATGAAAAATGCTTTATGATGTTTACTGAAGGGATTGTTTTAGGACATCATATTTCAGGAGATGGGATTAAGGTTGATAGATCTAAAGTTGAAGTCATCTCCAAGTTGCCTATTCCAAATTGTCAAAGAGATGTTAGAAGTTTTCTAGGATTTACTGGTTACTATAGAAGATTTATAGAAAACTTCACTAAAGTAGCATCTCCACTCTTCAAATTGCTTACAAAAGACTGTGAATTTAAATGGGATCCTGATTGTCAATCAGCTTTTGAAACTTTGAAAACAAGAATATCTGAAGCACCTATCTTGAGAGGAACAAATTGGAAACTCCCTTTCCATATTTCTACGGATGCTTCAGATACAGCTCTAGGAGCTGTGTTGGGTCAAAAAGATTTAGTTCCTTATGCCATTTATTATACCGGTAAAAATTTGACTCCCACAGAGTTGAACTATACTGTGACTGAAAAAGAGTTTTTAGCTGTTGTTCATGCAATTAATAAGTTTAGACATTACATAACATGCTATGAAACTTTTATTCATACTGACCATTCTGCAATTAGATATTTAATGAACAAACTTGTTACTAATGGCAGAGTGACAAGATGGCTCTTACTTTTGCAAGAATTCAATATTACTGTGTTGGATAGACCAGGAAAACAAAATACAGTAGCTGATTTCTTGTCTAGAATTCAGAATACTAAAGAAGATTCTCCTTTAGAGGATAAGTTTCCTGATGAATACTTGTTTGCAGTAACTATTAAGACTCCTTGGTATGCAGATATTGCTAGCTATTTGGTTACAGGGAAACTGCCTTCACATTTATTTCCAAGTGAAAAATGAAAGATTATTCAGGAGAGTTCAAAATATTCATGGATTTCTAATGAATTGTTTAAAACAGGGCCAGATCTTGTGATCAGAAGATGTGTCAGGGAAGATGAAATGCCTGATATTCTTAAGGCATGTCATGATGAACCATGCGGCGGACACTTTGCAGACAAAAGGATGGCCTATAAAATCCTCTCTTTAGGATATTATTGACCTTCCCTCTTCAAAGATGCAAAACAATATGTCAAAAGGTGTGACAGCTGCCAAAGAGTAGGGAAACCTACCCTTTCAAATGAAATGCCATTGCAAACACAGGTACTCATTGAACCCTTTGAAAAATGGGATTTAGATTTCATTGGACCTATTAATACACCATCTAAGCAAAAGAAGTATATATTGGTTTGTATTGATTATGTTACTAAATGGGTAGAAGCCAAAGCATTAGTATCTGCTACTGAAAATTCAGTTGTTCATTTTCTTTATGAGGATATTTTTACTCGCTTTGGTGTTCCAAGAGAAATTGTGACAAATTAGGGGAGCCAATTCACATCCAATTTGGTGGAGAAGTTGATGGAAGAATACAAAATCAAACACAGAAGATCTACTCCTTACCATCCGCAAGCAAATGGTCAAGTGGAGTCCACAAATAAAGTTCTTGAAAGTATCATCACCAAAACTGTTCATCTACATAGAAGAGATTGGGCAGAAAGGCTTCCTGAAGCCTTGTGGGCCTACAGAACTACATGGAGAAATACAACAGGACGTTCTCCCTATGAACTTGTTTATGGGAAAGAAGTCTTGCTCCCCATTGAGTTCCAAGTCAAGACCTTCAAGATAGCAGTTCAGTTGGGGATGGACTTATCGGAAGCCCAAAAGCATAGAATGGAGCAGTTGAATGAGCTAGATGAGATCAGACAAGAAGCAATTTTAAGAACTGATCTAGTTCAATATCAAAGAGCTAAATGGCATGGCAAGTACATCAAAGAGAAGAAGTTTCAAGAAGGAGATTGGGCATTGTTATTTGATTCCAAGTTTAAAGATTTTCAAGGAAAATTTCAGACTCATTGGCTTGGGCCATATGAGATTGACAAGATCTTTAGCAATGGAGCGGTAAGAATCAAGACCATTGATGAGTTTCAAACTCCTCTTATTGTGAATGGTCACAGATTGAAAGTTTATCATAAGCCACTCTCAAAAGAGGAATTTGTCAAAATGTTTCAAGAAAATTCTGCAATCAGGCTGGTACGGAAGAATTCTTCTTCTCCACCAGCCTAGCTTTTGTTCTTTTCAGTTAAAAAAAAAAAAAAAAAAAATTGTATAAGCCTGAAAACCAATCACTGATTGGCAGTCTTATACAGAAAATATTGGGTGAAAATCAGGAACACCTGACACCCTATATTTTCCAAAAAAAAAATCTCTCTCTTTCATTTCACAAGTCTTGTGACCACCCACTCCATTCCATTCCACTTCATTCCACTTCATTTCACTCCACTTCATTCCATTTCACTTCATTTTTCATTCCATTTTACCAATAAAATTCTTTTTCATGACCATTTCCATTTAGTCATTTGTCATCCGTTCATTTCCATTCACCCAAATAATAGTTGTGTCAGTTTCCGCAGCTGACATCTGTTTCCGCAGCTGACACCAGTTTCCGCAGCCAGAAGCAGATTCCGCAGCTACCACTCTGTTTTTCAAAAGAATGTACAGCCAGATGTTATTTCCATAATCATGAAATAAAATGCAGGTATGAGGACCAAAAATGAAGACATGGAGCATTCAAGATATCAATGAGGAGCAACTAATTGAAGACCAAGGAAAAATGGCAAAGATTCCAAGGTATGAGTAAAAATTCATTTCAAATGGCATGTAAAACACATTTTTACATAGTTATAAACCATAAGCTCCATCCATTATGTGCAATGATTATATTGACAAACTCTGTAACCCTTTCACAATCTCCATATGATCCTCCCGCATTCATTCTCAAACGGTCCCATAATTAAACCTCCGATCTTCACTCATACTCCGATATTCCACCTATGAAAATGAGACGTAGTTGATTTGACTACGACTTCTTTCAGCCGCATAAAATCCATAGCCGTTGTTTAAACGTGCTTACATTTATTTTGCAGCCACCAAATTTCAAACACTGCCGGATGTGCTATACTCTTCCTATTGTTCTATTAATCTCACAGCCATATCTCTGTCGTGCTCACGTAACCCTTCTCTGTTCCGCTTCTCTCCATTTCATTCTCTGTTACGCTACAGTCTGTATACCCACTCTCTGATATCTACCTACAGTCATCGTGCTCATTTCTGTTCATTCAGCCGTCCTACTTCCATTGAACCCTCCTCACGCAGGCAAGTTTTTAAAGAGCAGAAAGGAGGATGGGTAAATTGTTGAGAGTAGAACCAGAGGGACCTAAATTCATGGAGGGATATCCGCAAGTCAAGGATATATTGAAGAAGGCAAAGTGGCTGCGGTTTATCCACAAGTTTAGAGGCTACCATAAAGAGGTGACAAAAGCATTTGCAAGGTCTTTCAATGGCCTAGAGGTAGAGATTGGAGACCTTAAGTTCACGGTGAATGAGGCATCTATAGCATCTGCCACAGAACTTCTTCAAGAGGGTGAACGATGGTTTAAGAACAAAAGCATTAGTGATGAAGCCTGGAGAGTAATTCTACATAACCCAGGTATGGACATAACTATTTTGAAAAGAGGAATTCTTGTTCATTCTTTGAAAGAGGAATGGGCTACTTTTCTGCTAGTTGTTCAAAAATTCATCACCTGTGAAGGCCGTTTTGGGTCCATGTATATGTACCATACCAGATTGTTGATGAATTTTCTAGATAATCAAACTCTCAATCTCCCATATTTTCTATTAAATAGTTTGAAGAAGATGTTTGTGACTGTTCAGAAACATTTAGGGGATGTAGAACCACATCTATATCACCATGGTCTTGTAAAAATTTTGATTGAAAAAGAGTTAAAGGAGAAGAAGGACACATGGGAACAAATTTTGATTAGAAATTTCTTTGAGGAACCTCAAGAAATTCCTAAAGGTAGCACATCAAGAAGGAGTAGGAGAAAAAGAACAAATGATGAAACTCAAAGTACTCCTACTACTACAATTGAAAGAACTAGTAGGGAAGAGAGACTGTCAAAAAGGAAGAAGAAAGAAACCAAGGGTAAAAGGCCAATAACATCAAAAGAGAGAAAAAGTATTGAGGCTATACATCAAACCCCTTCTTCCGAAGAAGAAGATCATCAAGTGTTATCTGAGAGATTGGTTCATCTTCAAGAACAATTATCTATAGCCAAGAAGAAAGAGAAAGGGAAACAAAAGCAAAAAGATAGTGGTCCACAGCGCGTGAGAAGAAGTTCCAGGCTTAAGGGGAAGTTGAGGAAAACGCAAATGAAGGGACCTCATTTTATCGATTTGGGAGAAGAAACATCTGAAAAGTCCCCAGCTGACTATATTCCATCTCACTCTCAGTCAGTCAGTGAACCTGTTTCATTTCATTCTCAGTCAAACATTGAACATAGTCCTTCCCATTCTCAGCTAGATGTTGATGTGAGCCCTTCTCAGCCAGATTTTGAAGACAACTCTCCTTCACGGCATTTTGGGGACAGCCCAATAAAAATGACACCTGATATAGACCCCAAGTAGCAAGAAGTATATGATTATATAGAATCTTTAGAAAAAGCAGCTACAGGTCCCAGTACTTCGTCCATTCAGCCTCACATATCACAAAATGATCTAGTCCAATCACTAAAACAGGAAGTCTTTGAGCTAGAGCTTTTAAATAAACACATTAAAAATGAAGATGAGACATTGAAGGAACAAAGAAAATTAGACAAAGTCATTCATGATAATACCATGCTACATCTGGGAATATGGCAGAAGAAGAACAAGAAATTGAAAAAGAAATGCCAGAAGTTAAACAGAGCACTGGTTAATATCAAATTCAGATGTTTAATGAAGAAACCCAGGATGTTAGCAGCACTAAGGAAGAGGAGGAGAGGATTGGATGTACTGGCGGAAGTGTCAAGGCATATGAACTAAAGAAGGATTATCAAAATTCTGGTTGCATGAGGACATGCAACACCTTCACAGTGGGGGTATGTTGAGTCTCAAATCTGCATCTTTCCTATACACCATTCTAGACCTTTTTCATTCACCTGAACCTTCCAAGTTGTCAATATCATTGTATATTAATTGCAAAAGAGCATCTAAAATGGTTTTTAACTATATTTTGTGTCTTCTGTTTGATTTATATTTTTGCTCATGTAGCTGCGGAATCTTGCCACTTTCCGCAGCTGCTGCAACTTTCCGCAGCCATTTTGTGAAAGTATATGTTACAGGTGTCTTCAGGAAAAACGAGCCACATGGGCAAGTCAAAAATGATGTGGACATGGATCGTGTCCTATTGGCTTGAGAAAAATCACCTAAGGAGGCTACGGTCAAAGGTGGCCAAGTGGAAGTCAACCGTAGAGTCGCACGGTAACAGGACTCTGTTTCTCATCACGTGAGGATTTGCATGACCATTTCTAACTTACGGGAGACACATCAACACCTGTACATGGCTCCATAAGCCAAATCCAAAATCCACTCTTCATAGATTTACTCCTCAACGCGACCATGATCCTAGATCTCTGGACGTAATGGTTTACGTGTTTTCTGTCAGCATAAACTTTAGGGAATTAGTTATATTTCCTTTGTTATAAATAATGCGTTTGCATACGCATATTAGATTAGTCTCCATTAGCCTCCAGATAGCTCTGTAATGTAATTACGTTGCCACTGTGCCGTAATATCATCTCTCTGTTATGATTGCATTTTAATATATAAGAAGACTCTATTTCCAAGCGTAATTCGTATTTGAAGGTTGTTGCCCGAGGCTGGTGCAGAGGGCCCCTGCACACGCTGAGGTTTTGTGAATTATTGTATAGTTCTTGTTTTATTTCTGTAAGATCATTGTGCCATAAGTCATTCATGTGTTTATACATTGCATCTTTCATGGTATTTATGCTTCATCTATGTTTATAATCTTTCATGCTTTACACTTTACTTCTATCCATAATCTTTCATGTTTTATGTTAACTGATCAGTGTTCTTGTTTCAGATTACAAATAGGAAGCCCGGGCATTTGCATATCTTTTGACTAATGACATGGAATCAATATTGTTCTGCTGCTAATTTATTTTTCTTAGTTCATGTTTAATTTCAGTACTGCTTTGTTTTTTTTCAGTCTTGCACATTTGTTTCAGTAGTTAGATTTAGACATATTAAATTTCTCATGTCATTTTCAGTTACCTCCGAAAGCCACAGCTGGACTGATGGTGAGGGATTGAAGTATGAGTGTGTAGTTTGATATTAGTTTAATTTCTGCAAGTTAGATATATTAAATTTCTCATGTCATTTTCAGTTACCTCCGAAAGCCACAGCTGGACTGATGGTGAGGGATTGAAGTATGAGTGTGTAGTTTGATATTAGTTTACTTTCTGCAAGTTAGATATATTAAATTTCTCATGTCATTTTTAGTTATCTCTGAAAGCCACAGCTGGAATGATGGTGAGGGATTGAAGTATGAGTGTGTAGCTTGATATTAGTTTCTTTTTCTGGAAATTAGATATCAGATTGCTCAAGTTGTTTATGGTTACCTCCGAAAGCCATAGCTCGACTAATGGCGAGGGATCAGAATATAAATTGATGTAATTTGATTTAGATTTACTTTGTTGAAATTCTTGGATTTCTTTAAGCATAGTTTCTTTTGTGTTTAGACAGCAGTAAGGATAGTTTGGTTTTCATGCTCAATAGTTCACTGTTTTTTTTTACTAGGTTAGCAGCACATTTTCATTTCCTTTCAAGTTTTGTCATTGTATGTTTCAAATTCCTTTTGAAGTTTCAAGTTGGTAAATCATTATAAAGGATATCATCGCCTTGAACAATCATAACCATACTTGTTTTTATTTTAGAATTTCCATCTCACATTAGAAAACTAAAAATGACAAAAATATAAGAAATAGGTTACGAATCCCGAATTGATAAATTAATGTAGCAATTTAGGACACACTAAATTGACCAAACAGAGTCTCTCGACGATAGTCTCCTTACTTGAGTCAGCCTTAAGGGAAGAAAGAGGGCTCTTACAGCACAAAGGCTCTTGGGAATTTGGGAACTTGGAGATTCAAAGCTTGGGCACTTCAAGACTAGCTTGCAATGGTAATGGGCAAGCTTTTATAGATGGAGGAAGGGGAGTTGGGATCCCTATAATTGTGGGATTGGCCCTATCTTCAAGGAAGCTTCCATGAGAGGTGGCAAACCACTTCCCTTTCATGGAACTCCCGGAGCCAAAACTCCCAACTCAAGATAGATAGCAGTTTCTGAGTCTGTTGAAACGAAACTTCCGCCATTCTTATTTAAAAAACACTCCTTAAATTGGCTGGCGTGACTGCGACTCTGGGAGAGAGCGCCAGTTGGCGTGACCTCTTTGTAGGATTTTCCTCATTGGCATGAGTAATGAACTGTCTACCCGCGCCAATGCAAAAAGGGATGTTTTTATGGTTTTCTGCAAGGAGATTTCTTTAAAAATTAGCTCATTTTTAGAGAATGCATTGATAATGATTTGAGCATGACAATATTCACGAGTCTAAGCGGTCCTCCATTGTGCGGGACGGGGAATGGTAAGACGATGACAAATTACTATATGTGATGCCCCCTAGTGAGACGAAGAAGGTGATACTTTCTGAGCATGTTCAACTGAAGCCCCGCCGTCAGTAAACCTGCGTAGAAAAATACAACTGATATCTCAAGTACATTATGTATATGCGGTATGGGCGCAGCCATCCGAAACAGAGTACACTACAATTCGGATCTAGGGTATGGGCGCAGCCATCCAGCGAGGATCAAATAAATAGAATCGAGTGAGTATGACCATCCAGTCAGTGAGTCATGTAAATAATGATAATAATCCACAATCGCGGCTGGTTATGAGACACAATTCGGTCTTGCGCTCCATCCTAGGCAAACAAAGTACGAGACAAACGCGCCGAATATATGGTGAAATCAATTATGCAAGAACGTAAATACGATACCGACCAATGATGAGAGTTGTTAGCGGCGAGAGAACCACTAATAATAGCGATAGCCTAAAGGTACTATAGGTACAATCTCATTAAGTGTAGATAAATGGTGCAGCGTCATTCTGTATAATCACTAAATTGAAGCCAATGGTGAAAACCCCACGTCGAATGCGACGAACCTGCCATTGAGGCATGCAGGCTCCAAGGTACCATAAAGGAGTCTCTAGATCAACTTCCTGGATAATGAGCTGAAGTCGACAGGAAGTGACCTTGATCGAAGGTGGGCCATAATGTTTCCCACATCATCGACACGAGACAGAGGAACATGTTTTTTTGTTGTGAATCAAGATCATATGTGAAGCGAACAAAGTTCCTTCTCAAGTTAAATATTCCAGAAGACTGAAAATATCCGAATATCCATGAGGATACAAATATTATATTAGAAAGATGATGAATATGAATTGCCTGAATGTTACAAATGAGGCTTGCTTATATACCCACGCAGGTGCCTCTTCACGAAAGGTCATGTCTTATCAGACGTGACCTTTCAGCCTAATTACTAATTAACTAATTATCTTTTATCTACATTATTTATTCAACTAATTATCATTTATCTACATTATTTATTCATTACATTGCCTTCCCCTCAAAAAGCTTTGTCCTCAAAGCTTGTCGATGAAAAGGCCTCAACTTCTTTTCTTGCTACAAACATATTTTTGTTTTAGGGCAGTCATCCCTGTTGATACAAGTTGATATGATCCTCTAAGTGACAAACAAAATTGTCGTACTGAGAACGGATCAGACCATCCTAAATCAATTTTCTGTGGAATCTCGCGGCGATTTGAAACTTGTGTTGAATTATCACTTGAGCTGATTGCACTTATATTAGTATTCTTCGGAGTATCAACTTGTTTCTGTTCTGAAGACATAGCTTGATCGATTTGTCTTCTCCCGTGATTTGGATGTCGATAGGGAACTTTTTTGGTTTGACTTTCCATTCTTAGTTGTGTGGTGATGTTTTGATTTTCTTTTGGCGATGATGTTATTGAGCTGGTTACATAACTTTCGCTTGAAATGTTCATCGCCGGAACTACAAATTCTAAGTTTGCATCTTTTGCAACTTGCTTGTCTTCTTCTTGAGTTATGACATTTACTGCATTAGTACCAGTTTCCTTCTCTTCAACTCGGATTTCTACATTCGATGCTTTATTTTCGACAAGTTGTTGCACCTTGTTTTCTAATGACTTCTTGTCTCTCTTCAACTTCTTAATTTGTGTTAGTAATTTGTCGTTGTGGTCCTTGAGGCGAGCAACTTCTTCATTCTTATTAGTGGTGATTTTGTCGATTTCCTTTTGCATATTTTGTATCACCTTTTTACCTTCTTGAGAAATTACTTGCGAAATTTCTTGTACGTCTTCAGGCGTCACGGAATTTGGCTTCAAGTTAACGTCTTGTAGCGTTATCTTCTTCTTTTTGTAGGTGAATGTCAAAAATTTCTTTTCGTATTTAGGATAACTGAACCTAAGGTTTCCATCCATGGTGAACCCAACACAATATCACTGTTATCCAAAAGTAAGGTTTTCATGGTAAATTGAGAGATAAAAGTATAATCCCCAATGTTTAGTTGTAGATTTTTTATGTCGTATTTTTTCTTGTCAAAAATGTCTAATTTTTCGATTATATTTGACTCAGGAATCACCAACTGGTTGGAAATTTTAGGGTTTATATAATTTTTCTCTTCAGCGGGTGATATAGCAATAGTGACATCTTTCCCTGCGATACTTCCTTTAATTTTAAGTAGCGCTTTAGGGTCGATAGGTAGCGTTTCTAATTCTAAAAATCGTCCTGACTCCATTTTTGTATTAGATGTCAGTTTTCTTGTTGAGATAAATATTCTTCAAATTCACTCTTTTTAACTTATAAACTTCCTTCAAATAATTTTTTTGTTGGACCCTTAGTATTGAATCCTTAACAATTTCTCCTTTATCTTTTTTTGTAAGCCAAATGGATAAACTTTATAACTTAATAATGGTAATCTATAACTAATTTCTCTTTGATTTATCCCTCTATATAAAAATATCTTTTTATTAGAGTATGCACTCTTAATGAACCTTTCAAAACCCCTAAATATCTTTTATAATACCACCTTTTATTATACTCCTTTATTACCTTATTTTCTTAAATTAAAATTTCTTTCCTTTTTAGTGACTCTTAAAGTTTATATATATACCTTTTTTCATATAATATAAAACTTTATAAAATTCTTTGATTTTAATTAAAGTGCTTCCTACTTTAATTAAAATATAATTCCCTTGTTCTAAAAGCCTATTTTCCTTAGGACGAAGGCTTTAATTCCTTCACTATTATATATCCTTTTATTTTTTTCTTGGCTTTTGTCTTTTAGTGACTATTTCCGCAATCGTTTTTTGTTTTTTTTTGTTTTTGTTTTTAACGATGATTATATATATTTAACGGTGGTTATATATGGTGATTAATTAAACTTTTATATATATACACCGAATAAAAAGCACCTTATTTCTTAAACGTCACACCATATCAAATCAACCCATATACTATCGACCATAATTAAGCCCACCCAAATGGGTCAACGAGAGTCTGTCCAAGCATGGATAATCGAAAAAGATGGCGGAAGTGTGTTATGCAGAAGTCCAGAAACGTGGGCGTGTAGCTGTCTGGCAAGGAAGTGTGGCAGAGTGGCTGTTCGGGGGTCAAAGACGGCGGATGCGTTAGCGGATGGTGTTATGGCCAGAGATAATATGTCGTTGGTAAATGTGTAATCGGTGGCAGTCCGGCTGTGACAACGCCGCGTTTTATGAGGAAAGGAGGGGTGGTCGGTACAGTGGCGACAGCTCGACGGAAAATAGTGGTGTCTGATCCGACGGTGGCTGCAAGGGCAACATGCACCTGCTACAACGGCTTAGGCGGCGATTCCGGTGATGAAGTCTGTGGTCGGTTGTTGACAGCTGCTCCGGTCGGGCTGTCGACTACTGCAGTCGTGCAATGGAGACTATTGCGATTGTTATGACTTTTTTTATGTATGTTGTATAATATTTATTTTATTTTATTTTATTTTTATGCTCACTCTATTTTGTTTTTCTTATATATAATTTTTGGTCTTTCTTCTTCTCTTTGACAGCGGTGGTCATGAACATATGGCGGAATTTTCCGGTAGGATCTGTCACACAACAGAAGTAATTCGAATTGCGATTTTTCGGCGGCTCTGGCTTTTGATGTGGTTATTTATTTATCTATTTATTTTTTTATTTTTTTATTTATTCTCTTGGCAGAGTACCTCACTTTTTTTTTAAACTTGTTTTTTTATATGTACATATATGTACCTCTTTTTTTTATATATATCCCTTTCTTTTTTTGTAATATATTTTGATTTCTTCTTTTTTTTTTAATCTTAGTTTTCCTTTTAATTTTTAGTTCTGGCCAAAAGGCTTACTCGTGAAATTTCTTCAAAATTTCAATTCTGGCCAAAGGCTTCTGATGAACTCAGCAACGGAGAAACCCCAAATTGTAGCGAAATTCTTTGACGGCAACAATGTTGACGAATTTTTTGATGGCCAAAGGCCTGAACCGAGGAGCGTAGCTCTGTGCAGCGATGAGCAGCCAGAAGATCGAACTCCTCTGATACCAAATGAAGCGAACAAAGTTCCTTCTCAAGTTAAATATTCCAGAAGACTGAAAATATCTGAATATCCATGAGGATACAAATATTATATTAGAAAGATGATGAATATGAATTGCCTGAATGTTACAAATGAGGTCTGCTTATATACCCACGCAGGTGCCTCTTCACGAAAGGTCATGTCTTATCAGACGTGACCTTTCAGCCTAATTACTAATTAACTAATTATCATTTATCTACATTATTTATTCAACTAATTATCATTTATCTACATTATTTATTCATTACAATATGAGAATCAGAGGAAGGTTGATATTCGCAGAGGTCAACTTCTCTTGAACATATAAACGACACGACAGTGGACTTGGCATTATTTGACATCAATGGATCAGAGGTCATGGTGATGGGGCAATGAGCAGAGGAGAGGTCAAAAAAGATTATCCAAACCCACGGAGGCAAAGTGAAAAAACGAGATGAGATGTCCCCAACCCGACACGAATTCAGACAAGTGTCATGTTCAATAGCGACATACTACCGACGACAATGATGATGGTTCCATTTTTTTCCCCCACCATTTCTGGCAAGTACCCCAATTATTTTTTATAACAAGCTTGAAGGGGATAACATATGCTTGTAATATAAGTCTGTCCTTTGGGAAAATCCATCCTAGTGCATTTAATGGGTCTGGAAAACTGAACGTCATTTCGTGGATCCGATGTCATCAGGGTTTAACGAGTACGACAAAGGAAGAACTCTGTCTTTTCATGTTTAGAGAAGTTTGAAAAGACAGCGAGAAAGTAAACTCCAAGGGTCCCTTTTCGTAAATAGTTCCTCGAGATCCGAAAAGGTAGAAAACAATATAAGAAAACCTCTAATCGCAGTAGGCTAGGGTATTCCTTTCGTAATCGATGTCTGACCAAAAAAGGGTAGCATTATCTTTGGTGAATGTGGGTTGTGTATGTTTATGAGATCAAGCAGCAAAGAGCCTGCAACAATCTTTTTTCATGTTTAGAGAGTCAGAAAAGAGCTGAAAGATGAATCCAAAGTGACTTTTTCATGTATTTCCCGAGTTTGAAAAAGTGTAAAATACAACTCGTTTTCACCATTAAAGTCACGAAAAACCTGTTGCTGCACATACCAAGCAAGCGTAAAACCCATCTTCAACATAAGATATTAAAATATTTGATAAAAATAACTTTTAAAACCCACCCTATGTTGAAAAAGTTATAAATATGCCAAAATGGTAAAAACAAAATTACAATTACTATTTACCTTGGTGAAAAGCAACAGTGGTCCATTTGGTGTGCAAACTTCTGACGGGGATTGCGACAGATCCGGTTGACCATTGATTCATCTTGCTACGGTGGAGAAATTATTTTATGCTTCATTCAATCATTTAATAGTTTTTCTGTATGTGTCGACCCCTCTGGACACTTTGAATTTAGGGCCGCGCTCATTGGGCGGGTATCGGTGCGGACCGCCTTAATGAAACTTTTTCGTACGAAGGGCTGTAAATGCCATAGCGCGGCCCCATTCGAAAAATAGCCACGCCCGTGTCGAACCTAAAATTCCACCTAAAAATTCGAGATTTTAACCAAATTGAATGAAATTTGAAGCCTACCAGAGATCTAATCAAGGGTTTATGACCATGTGGATGCAGGAAATCAAGCAAAATGGTGATTGAGTGGAAAGAAAGAGAACATGGAGAAGAGGATGAATAGGCCATAGAAAGTGAGGCTTGTATGAATGCCCTCAGAAACTGTGGGCTAAAGAAGTTCTTCCTTACACCCTGTCTACGAGCTCAGCCTGAGCTCCTCCAGTATCTGATCAGTATTTGGGACGAACATGAACAAGTGTTCAAGTTGCGAGACCAGGTATTGGAACTGGAGGTCTCTGATGTGTATTTCATAACCGGATTGTCTCACAGAGGTCCGATACCCGTCTTGACTGGGAGTAGACCACCTGGCGAGAAGATGGAAGAAGTGATGGAACGAGTGTGCCAAGGAGCACAAATGGGATCAGGGAGTAAAAAGGTGGATATCCACACTATCCTCGATCTGGCATTGAGATTTGTCCTACATACCATCACGCGGGCTGCAGGATCGCAAGCACCGCATGAGGCCACAAAGGCCCAACTCCTGCTGGCCTCAGAATGCATGAGTCCCTTACTATTTGACTGGGCTACAGGAGTAACAATAAACATGAAGAGGCAGCTTACAAAATGAAAACAAGATAAACTGAAATAGTTTGGCTATGGTTCCATCCTGGTATCGTTCATTCTGGAATGCTTACCAATCTTCCAGGGCCAAGGGGCCATAGTAGCAGACCCGATTCCACGAGAGCCGAGAATGGCTCGCTGGGCAGCACTAATGCCCAGAGCTGGAGGCGGCCAACAGATGTCCTGGAGGCCGGAGTTCTTTAGGTGGTTACGGTGCCAGTTGATTGTAGTGGAGGACTAGCCATATGCAGGAACTGACTTCACCGGAGACCCAGATCTCCCACTGCCAGAAGGAGATGACTGGGATGAGGAGTTGGGTAAGACCTCATGTTTTTGATTTTATGTTTTATGTTTTTTTTTTTTGTTAATACACATTCGTCCTAACACATTTTATACATGTATGCAGATGTGGGACCTGAGAGACCAGCTGGGATGTCTCCAATCTCACGGAGGACTCAAATCGCCCCTGATCCTCAAGGAGAGGGTACCGGAGGAGAGGAGTTGATCCAGAATCTCGAGGGCATTGCCCGAGGGATCCCGGACTATTCTCGGCTGGCGGATGTACCGATGGCATACCAGCACCACACAGTGGGAGTTCCAAGTCAGATCCACCGAATCCTGAGACGCTTAGTGCGTGCAGTTACATGCTATCATGAGCACCATGTGGATTAGCTCTTAGGATTTATACCACACCTATTTTTTGAGAGATGTATCATCTCCGGATGTACTTAAGACGATTATGTATATTTTGACTTTATGTGACACACTCTATGTAAACATTTCGATATATATATATATATATATATATATATATATATATATATATATATATGCATATCTATTTCTGGATGGATCTTTCTTTACATGTGATGATGATTTACAAATTGCGCAAATGTCTATCTAATACCAAATTTGCTACTGCATATGTTAATGTATTCAAATGCCTGGGTATATGATGATATGTAATGTAGTCAAAATTCCTTTCCAGTAATCGAATACGCAGATACAGACGTAAAATGGATGGGTTTGTTACCGAATAGTGTCCGTTCAGCTGTAACACTACAAGTTGCAGAGTGAATACCACGAAAATTCCACCATATACGAGTTTCTTGCCTGCGGTTAATAATTCTTCTTTTGACACTATATTCCTAATGATGTTGTTGGCAAGTACATCAAGACCACCTCATGAGTTGACCAACTCACCAGCAGGATCATAGATTACCCAGGCTGCTGCAAGCAGATTCCTGGTACTGCGGGAGGCACCATCCGCGAAACCAACAAATGGATGAATAGACATCTGCACAACCAGGAAGACCTGGTCAGCAGAAAGATGTTTACAAGGCACACCACACCATACATGCACACAAATGAAAAACACACACCTATGTACACTAAAAACGGGCATGCCCCCCAGCATGGTGTCTCAATTCGAGGTGCATGCCCCCCAAGCTTCAGTCCATAGAAGATGGAGTGAAGGTTGAAAACAAACGAGATTTGAACTAAATCTATCACAACTCGAATTGAAAATGCTCGTGTTTCATTATTTTAATGAGGTTGACACACTCAAAAGAACTATCATCGTAGCATCTTGTTTCATTATTTTAAGAGCTTGACACAAGAGAAAGAACTGTGCTCTGACGAGCTCCAAGGAGGAGGCTCGGGGGGGAGATGATCATGTGAGTCTTCAACGATCCTCGGGTTACCTTCCGAAAAAACTTCGTGCGTCAAAATGGGCGTTTGAAGAGGAGGGGTAGGAACCTGAGTAGCATAACGCTCCAGACAGTTAGTCCATCGCCCCAAGGCAGCTCCTCAAGAGACATAGTTTCAATGATAGCCTCATCGGAAGGAAAAGTCTCTTTGAGAGGATCAGGTGAATCGGCCTGACCAAGCCAGGGGGATTGAGAGTAGACGTCAAGAGCCATGCTCAAAGGAGCATGCTAAGGAGGTGGAGGATTAGATGTGGCAACAATTTCATAGTAGCTGATCTCTACCGGAGTCAAGGGCATTGATTCTCCAAACTCAAACACCTGCTCAAGCGTACAAATAAGCCAGGAGTCATTAGACCTGGACATCATGTTGACTTGAGCGGTGTGCGATGGTGGTGCGGGAAAAATACCCATGAGGACCGGGTCTTTGAAGAGACCAGGTCCCACACTGTCAAGGGGATTCAGAATCTGATCCACGTATGGCACGTTGTTCTCAGAGCTAGAGGTGAAAAATGACAACTGATCCACCGTGACAATTTTTCCCTCGTGAGGGAACTTAAGAAATCGAAAGACGGTGGACGGCATGCAGAGCATGGCATGAGTCCAGCTGCGGCCAAGAAGTATATTGTAGTTGATTTTAGCGTCAACCACTTCCACTTCCACGTTTACATTTTTCCCCTGTAATGTGATCGCTAGACTCTCGAGAACACCCAGGGGTTTGGATTCTTGGCCATCAAATGCCTCAAGGGCATTGGGAGATGACGAAAGGGCTGGAGAGCTGATGGCCTTCCAGCAAGTGGAGGACATAACGTAGGTAGATGCACCTTCATCCACGACGGCCCTATGAATGTTCAGACCGTTAATCCCGACTTGAATAATAAGAGCGATTTGATGTGGAAGCCGGGGAGTGAAATTCTCTAAATCGAAGGTGAGAAAACTCGAGTCAGCGGGATCAATGCCCCCGATCACAAACAGTAAAGCCTTCCATTGCGAAGGACAACTTTGAAGAACTTCTAGCGCAGACATAGCAGACGGCGCCTATGCCAAATCCTCAACAATGTTGTAATGTTGAGCGGCACGAGCATTCGGATTATAAGAAGATCTTCGGAGGACACCTTTAGAAGATGGTTTCACAATGGGTTTAGGAGTAGGCTTCTCGATTTACAACGAACCGGAGGCAGGTAGGGGAGGCGGTCCATCCGCAACTGCCTTCCCGGGTGCCTGCCGCGATTCATTGTAATCCTTCGACTGCGTAGCGACAGAGATAGGTGCAACACTCTTCATCATGAAAACTTGAGACCCAAATGGTGCATATGGTGATGGTTGTTCGACCATCTGGGTCTGCTGAGATGGGAATGGCTCTTTTATAACAGCCAGAGTCCCTTTAGGGCCCTTGAGAAGTTGACTAACCTCGGATCGTCGTGGACAATCCTTAGTATAATGGTCCCCTTCACAAATGAGGCAAGGGTACTTCGATTTACGCTGAGAGCCATCCTCAGTGCGAGATTTAGATTCTAGCTTTGGGGCATCAGATTTAGATTTGCCTTTGCCCTTCTTTTTCCCCTTGGAAGTTTTCTCCGTAGGATTGGCCTGAACGGCATTCACTTCCGCAGTTTTACCAGAATCGGACGGGGCCGGTTTAGCAGGAGCATTGTTGGAAGAATTACACTTCTGCTTCCCATTTGAAGATTTCTTCGAATTCTGAGAGACAGAACCAATGACACCATCCACCGCAGGGGTAGGCGGAGCCTTAGAGGTTCCGGACCGCAGGGCATCAGGCAAGATATCATAAAGCGTGCCGGACTGAGAATATACAAGATCCAGATATTGGGCACGCGCAATGGCTTGTTCCTCTGTCACACACGCTCCCATCGCAATATCCTGAGCGATTTTATTCACAAAGGAGGTGGTTTACCAGTGAGTCAGTATCTGATCAGGTTTGTGAAACTTGATCAGTCTACGATGGCGCCGCCATTCATGAATGTGATCAGAGATGTGAGTGGCTTTATCCTGCTTCAGAGAAGTCAGGAGGTGCGTCCCGGCTTCATAACGAACCGGTAACTGAAAGTGCGTGAGGAAATCCATGGCTAAAGAATTGAAATCTTGGAAAATGTCGCGGGATAACTCTATGTACCACTTAGCAGCAGCTCCAGTTGAATTACGCTGGAAGAGGTGCAGGTGAATCGAATCATTGACCCAAGAGTTAGACGAACACCAAAGATGATACGTCATCACATGCGCCTGGGGGTCCTCTCCAACTTTTCCCTCAAACTTGGGGCAATCACCTGGTATCTTGGTGGGAACCAGAGGCCAATATGGATTATGTAAAATCGGATCATTGGTCAACTTTGAAAGATTTGGCAACTCCAAGGTGGCCAGGAATGGCAATGGCGGATTGACCGGCATGCCAAACCCAGGATGAGGACCGTTACCTGTACTCCACAATGGTTGTGAATATCCTTACCTACATGGGTTCTGTCCCGTAGGATTCTGACCATAGGGGGTGTAGGTTGTATAACCAAACTAATTTGGATGCTGGTAACCAAAGTGTGGGGCCTAATAACCAGGGTAGGGGCCCTGATTATACGTCGGCCTGTTGTAAGCAGCGTTTGGATTTGGCTGCTGAGTATAGGTAAAACAGGGTGGAGGAGGATAATACTGAGAGCCTCTGGGGTGGTTATAATTCGATTGAGATTGACCATGAGGACAATAACCACCCTGAGGATGAGTAGGCTGCTGAAAACTGGAACCCTGCGGAGCTTGATAAGTAGGGCACAGCTGTTGATTTGGCTGCGGCATTGAATGAGTCGGCTGCTGAGTAGGGTTAATAGAATGAGCGGGCTGCCCTCAATGAACAGGTTGACCCGGATAAACAGATGGCACCGGTTGAGCAGGCTGACCTGGTTGTGAATGAGCCCCAGGTTGTACCGGATGGGCCGGTTGGCCTGGAGGCAGAACACTAGGTTGTAACGGATGGGCCAGTTGGCCTGGTGGTGGAACAGGGCCAGGTGCTTGCTGAAAACCAGTTTGACCCAAAGTAGAACCATAGGATGGTCCTGACTGATATGCAACGTTAGAAAAAACAGCATACTGAGGTTGCATAGGTAAAGAAGGCTGGATTTTCCCCCCAGGACCATAGACCGGTCCCGGTTGATACCCCGGCTGAGGCTGAAAAGGTTGACTGGAAGGGCTATAATACTGTCCTTGCGGACCGTACGATGGCCCTTGTTGGCCGACAGGATAGCCTTGCATGGGCTGCCCCTGTGGATCATAAAGATAGCCAAGTTGGCCCGTAAGTTGGCCTTGGAAAGGCTATCCTTGCGGGTTATAAGCCTGGTTATAAGGTAAACCTTGAGCATAAAGGTAAGCCTCAGGAGCGGGTAGACGTAAAATCTCCCCGTGCTCATCATACTGACCTGGGAAAGCATACACAGGAGTACCATCCTGTGCATAGTGTGAAAAGTAAGAGCGGTTAGGATCTTGGGAGGATGGTCCAACCTCAGCGTTCAGCGGTTGCAAAGACAACCGATACTCCTCCGGAGAGATGTTCTCCGGTATAGCAGTCGCTAGATAAACATCTTCAGGAGTTGGCACAGCCCTTGCAGCGGATGCTGTGACAACAGGAGAAGAGGCGGCCACACAAACAGTGGGCCGGACGGGAACAGAAGTAACGGGCATCTGAGGAGACACCCTAATCTCAATTTAGACACAGGGTCCGAAAAGGGCCAATTGAACTCAACTGGTCCTCCAAAGGGTTGCTCAGCAAGAACCGGTCCCCCGTCAGGAAACTCGGAAACAATAGGTTGCTGCGGTTCAGCAGAGGATTGGGAAGCCTCTGAAGAATCGTCCGTGTAAGGACTACCAGTAGACGAAACCGAAGGTTCCGCCACTGTGGCAAACGACCAGAGAAAAAGAAGCAAACACACACACGGGCTTAAAAAGAGTCAAGACACACGATCAAACGGTCAACAAGCAATATCTAATAGGGCGTATAATCGTGGGTGATTAATTTTTACCCAATTGAAAAATAAGAAACTTCACCGTTTCATGTTTTAAGAGTCGAGAAATGATAAAAGATGACTCTATCTCTTTCAGATTTGACACAAGCGTGAAAGGACAAGCGCTTGACGGTCTTTTCAAATTTAGGGAGTCAGAAAAGACCAAATGACTGCTCAGGAATACTAGGCACAAAGGGTGTACCAAATAACCGTGAACTGCAATATACACCTTGGTTTTAATAATGAAAAAGAAATCAACCAAGGGCTTCCCGTACGTGCAGGCAATCTCCCCGAATGATGTGTTCGGTGTATCACGGGTATACGACGGCAGACTCGGCTTCCTATGGATAAAGGATCGAAAACCTAGAGGGGTCTCCCTTTATATACGCGACGGTACGGGGAGCACAAGTCTGTACTAGCGCTATCTAAAGCCAAAAGGCGAATGACAACTGCTAGGTTTAAAGACGCCAGAACACGTCTCTAGCCTAGACCTCTAAATGTGTTTCGTTAGATTCCAATGCTGCGTTAGTGTAAATTGAGTAGATTTTAAAGTTGATCTTCAATTACGTTTCAGTTTTCAGGCCCTAACGAATGTGTTGTTTCAAAAACTCCTAAATGCAAAGCTACATGCCACAGTACACCATTTCGTTCGATGAAAACTAGCTACGGGAGAGTTGAGATTTTTTACACAAACAAAACGATCAGAAGACAAACAATGATATCTCTAATGCAACTAATGAAATTGAAAACTTTTCATTGAAATCACTAATTACTAGTAAAATCGAAAATTTTCAATTTGCACTAATCAACCGAAAGCAAAAGAGATTTTTTTGTAATTTTCAATGTTTGATAGCTAGATGCACTAAACAAACTGAAAATAAAAGAGAAGCAACTTGAGAAATGATATTGAGAGAGCAAAACAAACAAATTTCACTCAATGACACAAGCAATCAGATCTCAAATCGACCAAAGTCTCTCAAAACCAAGAAAAAGACTCAAAGGCTTCAATGGACCATGTGATCTAGGCCCAAAGCAAGACCAAACGAAATTTGAATGAAGAAACGAGCAATCACCCAAAAATCACAACAAAATAGTGAACAACTACTAAGAGGATGCGGAGGAGCAATCAGAGAGTTGACTGGATAAACAAAACACCAAAACTCCCAAGGAGGGCTCAATACACAAAGCCACTAGATGCCCTAGGGCTTAAAACGTGAAATCGATGGAGAAAAGAAAACAACCAAAGGACGAAGGCAAATTCCCAGTCAAACAGGACTCCAACACACTCAGGTAGTCGAAAAATCAAGAAGAAAAACACTGACCAAACCTAGAGAGCTCAAAACTGAGCAAAGTCAAATACCCTACAGGAGTGGCACGACTGTAAGGTTGCAACTAGCACCAGCAAGAAATTGGCACGGGCGATACAAAAGCAACATGCGCCAATTTGCACGACTGTCGAGCTAAAAAGCGTGCCAGTCGAGTTTCTCAGCCAAAAACAAAAAATAACTACTCCAGAAGCAGATCAATGTAAACTAAGCAAACCAAGAAGAAAAAAAACAGCAAAAGAACCCAACCCAGAAGGCTAACCAAGCAAGGAAAATCATAAAACAATCAAAATGAGACAATCTAAACGAGACAGTGAAAACTCGACGGTCCCCAGCGGAGTTGCCAAATTTTTGAGGAGGTAAATCCCCTCTGCGGACAGAGGCGATCCCTACTAGCCCAGCAGGGGTCTAGCAACAATCATCAAATGCTACAGTGCAAGTTCCTAATTGCGAATAAATAAGCCAATGATGGAGGCCTACCTGGAGTCCAGTGCTATGATTTGTAGAAGAGACAGTGTTCCTGTTCCTCAGCCTCGGCAGATCACGATCCCCACGATCTCCGTGAATGGACACCTGCACATGCAAGAAACAACACGAATACAAGCATAAAATCCAGAATACGCAACTATATATCAGTCAGAAAGGATATAACTCGTTATTAACATAAGTGAAAAACAGATTGGAACCATAACCGGTAGTTATTTAGTAATAAACAATCGAAAGAGAGTACAACCAATGTTCTGACACCGCGGTCTCCTTCGGAAGGGTCCCCAGTCATTCACGTCTCGCAAAGCTCGCCAGGGAAAGGGAAAACCTCTCTAGAGTCTCTCGATGATAGTCTCCTTACTTGAGTCAGCCTTAAGGGAAGAAAGAGGGCTCTTAAAGCACAAAGGCTCTTGGGAATATGGAGATACAAAGCTTAGGCACTTCAAGACTAGCTTGCCATGGATTTGAGCAGGCTTTTATAGATGGGGAAGGAGGGAGTTGGGATCCCTATTATTATGGGATTGGCCCTATCAACAAGGAAGGTTCCATGGAAGGTGGCAAAAACACTTCCCTTCCATAGAACTCCCGCAGCCAAACCTCCCAACTCAAGATAGGCAATGGTTTCTGAGTTTGTTGAAACACAACTTCCGCCATCTTTATTTAAAAAACACTCCTTAAATTCGCTCGCGTGACTGCTGCTCTGGGACAGAGCGCTAGTTGGCGCGGCCTCTTTGTAGGATTTTCCCCATTGGCGCGAGTGATGAACTGTCTGCCCGCGCCAATGCCAAAGGAGATGTTTTCATGGCTTTTTGCAAGGAGAGGTCTTTAGGGCAATTGAAGCTCATGTTTAGAGGAATGCATTGATAATGATTTCAAGGCATGACAATGTTCACAGGTCACAAAATGGGTCCTCCATTGTGCGGGACGGGGAATGGTAGGGACAGTGACAAATTACTGTGTAACACTTATGGTTTAGCAACAGTCAATCCATTTCAGTTTGCTCTTAGTAGGCTAGTGATTGGGGGCAAATACAATTGATGGATTATGATTTTGCAAGAATTTGATCTTGAGTTTATGTCTGCCAAGTCCAAGAAATCATTAGTTTTTGCGGCATTGATTTATGAGTTGCCATGTGGAGAAGAGATTGTTTATGACGAATCATTTCCTGATGAACATCTTTTTCTCATTTCTTCATAGGATCCTTGGTATGGGGATCTCATAGTTTATCTCAAGTCTGCAAAGTTTCCCTTAAATTTTTCTAAATATGACCGCTGGAAGTTACGTCACTTAGCCAAAATTTCTTTGATTATTGGTGACACTATATATCGTCGTGGGGTCGATTTGATCCTTAGACACTGCTTAACTCTCGAAGAAGGTGAGGTTGTGCTGAATGATTGCCACAGTAGAGCTTGTGGTGGTCATCTATCTGGGCTTGCTAAAGCCCAAAAAATCTTGCATGCAAGATAATTTTGGCCTTCGATTTTCAAATATTGTATTGAATCAGTCAAAAGGTGTCATCCGTGTCAGGTTTATGCTCGAAATATGCCCACTAATCCAGTTTCGCTCTTTCCTGTCGTCACTGTCGTCCCCTTTACAAAGTGGGGTATTGATTATACTACTTGTAACCCGCCTTCGGCTAAAGGTCACAAGTACATTATCGTAGTTGTAGTCTACTTCACCAAGTGGGTTGAGGATATGCTTACTTTTGGGAATGAAAGTGAGACAACAACTCTGTTTCTCTTCAATCAAGTCATTTCTTGCTTTGGTATCCCCAAAGAGCTTGTCACTGACCATGGCAGTCACTTTCAGAACAACATGATCCTCAGGCCAATGGACAAGTTGAAGCTGTGAACAAATCCTTGAAGACAATTCTTCAATAGACGATTGATAAAGCCATATCCAATTGGAATATTATGTTGTATCCTCCAATTTGAGCATACCGGATGTCAGTCAAAACTGCAACCATTTTTACTCCGTTTCAACTGGCTTATGGGTTGGAATCTATATTTCCTATTGAATGTGAAATTCCCTCTCTTAAGTTAGTTGTTGAACTTCTTCTTGACACTTCCAGTCTCGAAGAACGCCTTCTTCATTTAGAACATCTTGACGAGCAGCGTCGAGATGCAGCTACAATGAATGAGGCACATAAGAAATGGGTAAAGGTTCAGTACAATAAGGCGGTCAAACCTAGGGTTTTCTCTGAAGGTGACCTTGTCTTTGTTTATGCCCAAGAGAAGGATGCCTTGGGGGTAGGCAAGTTCAAATCTATGTGGTATTGCCCATTTATCATCAAAAAGGTCCTAAAGAAAGGAGCCTATGCCTTGATTGACTTTGATGGAAATGAGTTGGTGAAGCCCATAAATGTGCTCTATTTGAAAAAGTAATATACATAGGCTTAGGCCTAGCATCTTGCTTTGTTGTATATATTTTTTTTTGTACATATATGGGTTTCTATTTTTGGTGTGATTTTGATGAATTTGATCTGCTTTGGCAAGTAATATTAGATGACATGAGTCACTTTGGTTTCACCGATGGTGCTAGTAGACATACCTGGAAGTTGGCATCCGTGGCTTGGGTACTCCATTATCCATATGGTTAGTTTTTGGTTTCAAAAGGTGTCTTCATTGGTCCTACTTCGAAAAACGTAGCATAATACACTACAGTGGTCAATCTACTCTCGGAGGGAATATCTTTGGGTGTTGATACGTTAGTAGTTTTCTTGGATTCACAGCTGGTGGTTTCGCATTTGAACAACACATATCATGTCTGAGACCTATTTTTACATCGATTTTTTTTTAGGGTATGTTTGTTACAACGATCATTTCAATTTATCACATTCATTCATATTCCTCGTGCTGACAATTGGATGGCAGACTTATTGGCTAATCAAGCAATTAATATAGTCATCACATAGTATAAATCATTGTATATATATATATCGAAGTGTTCAAAAATATGCAAAATTTGGACCATCATTTCCTACAAAATTAGGACTTATGCCCAATCATGTCTATCATCAAAAAATATTACAGTCATGTGATCATATATATAATCTACTCCTGAGGTCCCTGCCCAACATTTGTGTTCCTATAGAACACAATGGAAGTGACTCAAGCTCTCCAAGTCCCTCTGTACTGCATGGAGTGTCCTGCCAGGGTCTTCAGCATCTGCCTCACCTCTGCAACGCTTGTGCCTTGGGTACCCCTCCGGCCTAACTGGTCCCATGTCTGCACCATGATCATAATAATTTTACAAGTCATTTAGTCCAATAAAGAGCATTTTTTCATTCTCATACTTTGAAAAAATCATAAAAAATCTTATAATCAAAAATAGAAAAAATGCAATCTCACCGATTGCACCTCATGTTGCACCAGGTGGCAGGACTAGATCTGGATTTGCACGAAATTCCATCCCAGAATAGGGATAATCTTCCACTGCGATAAATTTTTATTCCCACCATTGGAAGAACTCATCATCCCAAGTGGTCCGGGGAACTTCACTTCCCCTTAATCTCTTCATCAGATCTGCCCATTGGGCTATTCTTGGATCTCTTGGGTTGTTGATAGTTGAGATGACCTTGGGTCGAAGCCCTCGGACCCTCTCAAAGAAGAATTCCAGCAAGATTGTACCATACCCAAAGTGTTTAGTCTTTTCTTTTCGGATTGAAATTAATTGTTTTTTCATATTGCTCAACAAGGTTGTGCACCAATCGAAGAGATGAATCAGAAATTCCACTGCTCTACTCATTTGTGTCCATGCAGCCTGATGCAGAGAAGTTGATCCTGCTACTATACCAATGGTAAAGAGAAAGATATTCATATATAAATCCTTCATATCTCTGATAGGAATCTGTGTTCCTTCCTTTTATGCATCTTCTATGAAATAGAATTGGACATAATCCATCTACGGTAAGCCCTCCAATAGGCTTTCCATGCAAGTCTACTGGGTGTCCCCTTCGAGAGAGTCCAGTAATGAAGTATATATCTTCCACATCTATGCGTAGTGGCATCTGATTAATTATGAAACAATCTTCTTCTAGTTCCCAATGATCAACCAGCATTTGAAGCAAATGAACATTGCTTTTCATATTGGGCATTTTGAAAAATTTGAGCTATCCGCAATTCCGGAGAATGTATAAGGAAGTTTGATCCTCCATCACTTCATTGTCAATTTCACTATGCTCATGCTCTCTCCAGCTGATGGACATCCTGGGAAAAATAATTAAATGACTGATTAGATACAAGTTTTAAATTTTGACTCTATGCGTACGCAACCTCGTTTGTACACAATCGTGTATCAAATGCAGGTTCGTCCACACGAACCCGCGTATGCGCAGAGGGTTTCAACAAAAAATATATTTTCTACAATCAAAATTCCAAAAACTTTCTTCAAACAGGAACGAAATTGATGAATAAGATGAGTTTAGAGCTTACTTGACTGATTTGGCATGATTTGATAGCCGATTTCTCTGTATTTGAGAAGAGGAGTTTTT
Source organism: Pinus albicaulis (assembly GCA_034641835.2). NCBI lineage: Eukaryota > Viridiplantae > Streptophyta > Pinopsida > Pinales > Pinaceae > Pinus > Pinus albicaulis. The sequence continues at coordinate 265,960,890 of CM076573.1, forward strand.
TCCCCAAATCTCTTTCTCCACTTCTGCAATGTGAAAATGATCAAAATGTGTCAAATTGTGTATTTATGCCCAGAATTTGAAATTTTTTTACAAATTTTACTTGTGCTTATTTTTTTAATTTGACTAAAGTTATATAACTGTTTGGCTTGTAAGCGTTGGGCAAGGTATTTTTTCAGGTACATTTTGTTGAACTCAAGATTCTCATAGTTTTTCTTTGGATCCATGACCGCTGACCTATCATGGCAATTATTTGATTTTGAACTGGCATATAGGTTATGGAATTCACTATTCAGTTACATCTTTGCATACTAGCCCCCATCCCGATCACTTGCCATAGGGTCTATCTCATCATGTCATGAGTACTTAACCCATTTCACTCACCGATTTTTTAATCATGACTTGGTGGTAGAGCCTTCCTTTACATGGTATTCCTAGTTAGTCCCTCACTAGAATTTGTCGCACATGCTACAATTTATGTAGGCTCGGGATTCCTCTTTAGTCCCACCATGTTTTATGCATTGAAGCTTCATTCTTCTCCTTCTTCGTTGTCTTTTTTTTGGCCGTTTACCCTAGAAGCTCCCTTATGTTGTCGTTTTGTATTACTGCATTGCATATTGACTAATTGTTTATCTTGGCTTTTAGCCGGCTTCATCTAGACTCATGTTTAAGCCATCTTTTGACCATATCTTTCTGTACAATTTAACCATGCAATCACTTAGCTTCTGCAACTTGACACCTTCACACATGGATGGAACATTCCTTTGAGTGTCACTTACTAGTTTTCGCCACTTTGCATTGAGCATAGGATTGCTCCTATCCTAGGAACTAGTGCATGTGTTTCACGACACTCATTCTATCCATTGTACTATAGCATTATTTTATTCCTTTTCAAGCTTTGAATATAAAAAAGACAAAAAAAAATTAAATATTTTGAAAAAGAGAGAGAATAGGATATTACTTCCATACTTGATGGTAGCTACAGTGTCAATTGTGTCGCCCTTGGACAAAGCACAAAAAAAGCTAAGACTTTTCTCCATTTGGGATGGTTTTAGTTTTTGACTTAGGAGAAGCCATAACCTTGTTTCATGAGTCAGTTATCCCTCGGTTGGTTATCTCTTCCAATCATATGGAGGGTTCGTTTATGCGTCCTGCATGAAAAACTTATACAAAGTTATCATTTGCTACCATATTCAACATGATCCGTGCTTTTGTTCAATGGAAGTTAACTTGAGTCAGCCTTTCTGTGGTGTCTCTTGACTCATTTTTTAGTCGATCTTCCTTGTCTTGTCAGCATCTTTTTCTATCACATCATATATTTGATCCTTTTCTCGTGCTGGTTTGAGAAGGTCTCCATTGACTTCTTGTTGGCGGGTTTGTCTCTTATCGACTACGACATATCGCTCTGAGAGTAAACCTAGAGCCACACCCTGGCCCTATTTACATCATTGATAGGTGACCTTGTGCTCAGCATTTTATCATGAACATGGGTCTTCAACTGAGTGGTTTTCCTTGTGTTCGACTTTAGCTTACATTATCACACCTGCGATTCATGCAGTACCTTGATTTCCATTTGACCCTATCAGTGGATATCTCACCTCTTTGTCAGCTTTCATTATTGGTTGGTTCATAGGGTTTCTGTCATTCGCTAGCTTCATCTTATGCATGCCGGAAACGTACTTTGGGTTGGTTACTTCACTTTACTTCATCTGGTTCCTTCCAAATCTTGGCCTGTGGGTTACACTCACGCTGGACTGATGTGGGATGCCTTAATGCCTTCCTTATAGTAGATCTTTTCCCATCGACTCTGACTCATTTCTCTATGAATAAGGTCTAGAGTCCTTTTTTCAGTACCTTAGGGTTTGCAATCATCAGTGGCAGACTCTTCACTATCAGCAATGAGGATAAATCATTGCCTCCTAATTGATAGATTATTTCAAGTGTTCGACTTCAATTCATTCATTTTCACTTGCTACATTTTCCTGGGGCACTTTGACACTCATTATCATTATCAGTGGGTTGTCTTGCATTTGTTAATGGTATACATCAATGACCGGTAATCAAAATATTTCTCACATGGTCGACTTTAGCTCATTTATTTCCATTGTGTAGAATTTTGCAATGGTGATCAGTGAAGACCTCGGGTTTTCATCAGCATGTTTTGGTTCACTTTGATAGCTCCTTCAGTTTTCTGCCAGTGACACCATCCATCCTTATATGTTGAAGTTTCCTTACAACATCATCTTAAATGTTGGCTCCTGAGTTGCGTGTTGTACCATTTGTTCCACCACTTATGATTTGGTACTTGGAAATTAAATTGTGACTTTTTTGACAAGATATATATTGCATCATCATTGATCATTCTTCTATATGTTATACTTGGACCTGATTTTGACTTATACTTCCGGGCAGTGATCAGTTGATTCACTATGTACTTTACATTTTACCTATACTTGTATACATATTAGATCTGCTCTATACTTCATATGCGGACATGCTTTTCTTTCACTGAGCATGGGTATGCCTGCCTCAGACATGAGCTATCTTTCTGATCTCTCTGGTGAAGTCCTCTCTAGCCCCCGTAAGGTTCTTTCTATGCACATAATAGATTTCAGCCATCATGTACCCCTTATGACCTCATATAGTAGGGGGAATATGTTATAGCATCATTTATCACTAGCTTATACTTGATGACTTATACATTGGCCTTGGGCAACCCTTCCTTTCAGAATTTGATATATTTCTCAAAAATAGTTTCTTAAAACCCATACGTGATTCTGCCAAGACTTTCCGCATATACACATGATTCCATACATAGAGAACCGTGTATTCCTTTTTAAAAATTAAAATATATATAGTTTCCCTATTTCGGAGGCGAGTTTTATGGTTGTTCCTGTAACTTAACTACCCCAGCCCGTGGCCTAACTATTCCCAACTGCAAAAACTAATTTGAGGGAGTATAAAATCCCCTCAAGGGAATGGCCTAAGGGAGGAAGAGAGAGAGAAATATAGATATTATACACTATTGGAGACCTATCCAAGTCTGATATATTCCCTGTGCCTCCTTCACTTCCCAAATATTTTTCAGGAAACCCTTGTTTCCTTGAGATGTTCACTCACCCTATGTGACATCCATTGTGCACTATTCTTGGAAGAAATCTTGAGAGGCTAGCGCTGGATGGATCCAGAGGACGGTATGCTCAAAGGCCGTGGTAGATTTCAAGTGATCTCTCCACGTTTGTTTACTGTACATTTCAGTAATAACAGAAGTGCCATCTTGTTCCTGATGTTTATGTGTCAATAATCTTTTATACATGTGTAATGATCTTAAATTGTTCATTTAATATTGTTTTTATGAGATTATGCGTTCTTTTCACTAACATGTAGAACATATATATGATGTAAAATTAGGATTTTGTGCTTGTTCTTTGCTATTTTATAGATTTCAGAGCACAAAGAGTTGCATGGGGTTTGCACCCCGCGGGATCTACTACAACCGAAGGATATCCGGGTAAGGTCTGCAACCTGTAGTTTCTAGTTTAATGCATAAAAGTTGGTTAAGTGAGTCCTTCTTGTAATGACATGCCCCTAATCTATGAAGGTTTATCAACCTAATAACTTTAGGGTAAAATTTCCTGAAACAGTTAGCTTGTGTTAGGGTAATTGATTATTAGAGTCCAAGAAAATGCAAGAATTGATTCAAAATTTTCTTAATCTATTTATATGTATATTGTGTACATTATTCTTTGAGATCATTCATTAATATATTGTTGAGTTTGGTTTCCAGTTTGTGTGTCTTATAGTTGTATCAGAGTGGGTAAAATGTTCTACTGAATGAGATAGGAAGTTAATTTTCTCCATTAAATAAGTGAGCCATTTTTTTTTGTGGCATTTTTTTGGCGCGATACTTCCTTCGCACCGAGGTTTCATGATTAGTAACTTATCGAACTTCAATTCCTGGGCTTGTGTAGAGATATTGGGCTTGAATAAAACATGAATATATATTTTGAATAGTTTAATCATCATGAAGAAATCCTACACACAGCAATCAGATTCGTAGTGAAGGAGCACCAATGTATTCAGAAGTTACAAAAGAGTTGGCATATGAAAATATTGAGAAAGAATGTGCAGAGGTGAAAGTGGCGATGGATTTTTTGAAGGGTTTCCTTGCTCATGTAAAGGAAGAGAGTTGGAGTCTTTACGTTCACAGATTGTAAAGAGGAGGCAGATGTTTCTTGCAATGAATAATTTTGACGATTGAGAGGAGATGCCACCACACAAGAAACTGAATTTGACGCTAGTGGAATGGAAAGTTGGTAACCTGGTGGAATGGACCATTGGTGAATTTTTCATAACAATGGATATTCACATCACACTTCAAGTTTTAAAATCAACTTGCATATTTAATTCTACAAATGTTGCTCAACCGACATACTTAATTAGAATTTATTGTTGGGACATAATAGTAGAAACCATTTACAATTTTTTTCCTCAAATATGGTTGTATGCACATCCATATTGTTTATTATATTGATATTATTGAGAAGCTTCGATATAAATAAGGAATAACACATGGGAAACTCTCATAATATTAAGGAAAATTTTGTTTCGCAATTGAAGGATTATCATTTTCAATACGCTTAGTTTCATATTTTCTGTATTTTTTACGATTTAAACATTTTCCTCTAAGCCTCGATTGGATTGGGAAAGAATGTTGTGAGATATGAATACTTGTAACATCACTTCACCTCCAAGACTATCCTACTACTGCAGATGAATATTGTACACAAGAAGGTAACCATCATCTATCCAAAATGGGAAGCGCGTGTGTAAGTCTCTTATAATTATCTAATATATAAATGAGGTCTGCATGGGCTCTAATTGTTTCATGTTGTCCAACACATGTCCGAGCCTTTCAAATTTTTTGGGCAGACTTTGTAGAAAATAAGTTTTCGAAAAATGCAATTTATGCCATTTTCAAAACCCAAGGAAAAGCTTAAGAAGAGGGAAAATGTTGTTCATTAGAATACCAATATGGGGCGCTGAAGGAGTTGTCAGAACCTAGAAGTAAGCCTTATTATGGAGTACTGCAGATTGCATTCTTGAATATTGCATTCATTTCCGATTCTTGTTGGGTCCATGCAATGGAAATGTTGGGGGAATGCGAGCTAGCATAGGAGATCAAGTTTTCGATGGTAAAAAAACTAGAAATATCGTTGGTGGAGAAAATATTTCATGACGCTCTAGGTAAAATTGTCGATAGTTCTTCGTAATTTGATGCCTTTGATGTCATGGTTAGAATGCACTGATATTTAAGAAGTAGGCTTGATTTGTTTGATGACCATTGATTAAGTTATAAAATATATATATATATATAATCAAGCAAATAAAAGGCGTTGCGGATAGAAAGGGTCATTTGGTATTTTAAAGATAACAAGGTCACAAGTTAAAATCAGTATGTTTGGTAATTTGCGTTTTACAAAACAAAAGGAAAGATATTTTTGTAGCTTGTGACATTTTGGTTGGGAAAGAAGACAAGAACATGATTTCGTTTTCCATTGGTCGATTCTGTAGCAATTCCACTTTTACCTAAATATAGCAATAATTGACGAATTAGCAACTCAAGATTCATTTTTCATTGTATAGAGCAAAGATAAAATTCCCTAGTTGTGCAAGTTGTAGCTATATAGCATTATTCACTTTTTTATTCTTCAATTTTCATTGTAAATGGGTGCATTCTCAGTGGTAGCCGACACCCCTTTTTCTCAGTTGATTACAAGTTTATTTTGATACTTCACTGGAGAAAATGGCCAAACTAAATGATTTTCTATAGTTATTAAGAAATCTAATTCTATCCACTGTTAATAGTGTTCTCAAATCACCAAAGAAAACACACTCTGTGACATCCAATCATGTTTTCAAAATGCTAAAAGAAAATTTGATTTCTTGGAGCTAGAATCACAGTTACAGTGAGATGAAATCCAAAAGAAAACTTATGATTCTAAACTAGTGTTTGCTCGAAACAAAAATTTGTTTCAGCTTGATAATTAGTCATAGAATTAATAGAGTAATGAAATGATTTCACGAGAAAATTTGGAGGCAGCTGAAAGTGCTCATAAGAAGCATGTCATTCCCAAAATTGTTATAAGACCGTGGGAAGAGATTCCAGAAAGAAGAGTACTTTAAGAGAGAAGCTAAATTTTTCATGGATACTTCTTGGGAATGGTCAAAAGTAGCCAAGAATATATATAGGTCATATTGAAGAATTTTTTCAAGTGTGTTAATGAAAATTTCAGTGATGGAAAATACTTCTCACCCTGTATTCGACAAGGGGGTAATTGTTGATGGTATGCTACAAGTTCGAGTTTGAGATGTCAAACGAGATGTCAAGCAAGCCTGAGTCAGAGATCCACAACATGTACCAATTAGAGCCAGAGTTTGAGACTTTAATTGATTTATTTGTTTGTAAATGATCACTTCCAGATTCGAAATTATTTAAGGAACTTCTGCGATAGTTCTAGAGTTTGTGGTCACGATAAAACCACATTTTTTTTTCTAAGAACTAATATGAAGGTTCCAGAGTTGGTGTTGGTTGAGACCTTGAGTTCTTCCATTTTTAGTTTTTTGTCATCCTTAAAAACCATTTCCGAGAGACATTCATCTCTTGGTTGAGATGCATTTTTTTCATTTTGAGCTCTCATTCTTGGAGTTTGGCATATCCCTTCGGATTAAGGGGGAAATGTTAGACAACTAATCCTCGGGTTATTTAAACCCAAGAACTAATTAAATGGTTTATTTTTGTATTTATATGCACACTGTATACATCATTCCTTGAGATCATTCATTAATATATTGTTGATTTTGGTTTCTAGTTTGTCTTTCTTACACAATAAACACTGTTCAAAATAAACATGAAAAATGGGAAAAAAAAAACCCTGCTTAGGTGCAGACTAATAGTTGTTGGCCCTAATCATAGTTCATGCAAGGACATGAGCGTGGTATTTAAAATCTCCATAAAGTAATTAGGGACAACCTTAACATGAATGAAAAATAGCTACTAAAATGAATAATTTTTATTTTTATTTTTGGCTCATGCTTCACATTTGAAAAGAGGATTTTCTAAGAGATCGAAGGTGCCCACGTCCAAAACCCTTTGCTCTAAATTAATTTTTAATACATTTTACTATATGAGCTTATTATAGTGACAATGGTTATTCATTCACATTCTTTCTCTAATATCGTGTGCTCTCTTGTTCCATGTGTTCTATTACATCTTATTTTCTTTTGCATTTCCATCTCACCAAAACTCATTTTTGGTTGAAACAAAATGTGTCACACCATTAACTTGGCTTTGCAGAACTGCTATAATGAAACCTGTGAATTAACTTCTACATGTGAATCAAATTCTATTTTATATATTGTAATCAGTGAAATAGTGTACACTTCATATAAATATATAATCTATGATAATTCTCTAAAAATTATGAATTTGATGCCACGGAAAATAATTGACTTCAGTAATTTTGATAAATTCAAATGTAATATACTTCACACTCATGTAAATATATAATGGTATATCTACTCTACCTTTAGAGTCTCGAAATATTTTTTTTTATTTCTAGATTTTTTAAATATTTTGAATCTAACACCATGTTAAATAATTGACTTCACTACTGTCACTAAAGTATGAAAATTCAAATGTATTATAGTTCACACATTCATATAAATATATATACCCTACTTGTAAATTTTGGAATTTTGAATCTAACACAATGTTAGACAATTCACTTCACTCTTGTTTTTATTCAAATTTTCAAATACCTAGACACTCTACAATCTAAATATATATTCTATTCGTAAAGTCTCAGAATATTTTTAATTTATTTATAGAATTTGTAAATATTGTGAATCTAATCCACGTTAAATAATTGATTTCACTATTATTAGTAATCTCAGATATGCATATTCCATTGTAGTACATGGCACACATTCATATAAATATATACTCTTTTTTGCAAGAGAAAAAAACATCATACTTTCATTAATAATAAATTTAGATACATATATCTATGAATTCCAATAACAAGCTTCAGATGGCAGATTCTAGATTATTCAAAAATAAAATCTTGAAGAGTCAACTAGTAACTGAGAAGATCTAACATGATTGTCTTTCGCTATTAATGAGCTTTCACCATACCAAAAATAGATCAACTTTAGAGCAAAATTTTCCTCAAAAGAAGTGAAAGGTATCAAAGAAGCATATCTAGTTGAAAGAGTGGAATTGTTGAGAGTAGCGCCAAGAGTGGAATTGTTGAGAGTAGCACCAAAAGGATTCAAAAATTGAAAACTCCTGAACTAAATATAAGGTTGTTGTTATATTCAAAGTAGAACATTTTTATTGGCGCTTGGGAATAACCCTTCTTAGACATGAGATCCACCACAAAATTATGTTCTATGAAAACATGATTGAAGGCCACTTTTTGAAAAGACCCTACTAGAGATATAATACATTGCAAACAAAAAGAGAGATCAGGCTGACATAAATATGAGCATTTTAGTATCCAATCCACCACAACTTTGGATACACCAAAAAAAACTAGCTCCTCTATGATGAGCCATTTAGCACAAAGGAGTGCTCCCCATAACGCAAGAAGCTCGACTTTGTTATTGGCTCCAAAATGACTACAACAATAGAAATGGTGGGAGAGACTAGGCTTAATAACTGGGGATACCCTAATACCACAAACCTTATGAGTCAAATCCCAATCGAAAAAAACTATAGGGTAATGTTCCTAGACCTCCTTAAGAAACATATGTCTCGACTGTTGTTTTAATACCACAGGGCCAACTTCCATAAAATAAGTTGATATCTTAATGAATAATGAAATCACCTCCAAAGGTGTGTTGTCAAAAATACTCCCATTTACGCTTCTCCAAATACCCCAAAAGATGTAGAAAGGAAGACTTTGAAATTATGTAAACTATTGAACCCACTGAGGTAAGCATTGATCAATAGATCTTCCGTACGAATTAGCTTGAATCTTGAGGATATGAAGAACCCCCTTCCATATCGACTATGGAGGGACAATTTATAAAAAGGTGTACCACATCATCTATATTTTCCTTGCAAAGTACGCACCAATGGGGACCCTAAAAACCTTTTTTGAGGAGATTATCTGATGTAATGATCTTGTTATGAACCACCAACCACATAAAACACTTCAACTTCATAATATTGTTCCATTTTCATGATTTGGAGAGCTAAGAGGCACTTCCAACCCTATTATAGTCCATGGCGATATAATTATAGATCTCTTTAACCATAATATGATCCTCTTCCATATTTCCAACCCATGCCAAATAATCTTCTTTATCTGAAAAAGCTACTCCAACATGAGATAATTGAAAAATATATTGGGATCATCTCATAGAAAAATGATCAAGTAAACTAATATTAGAAGCAGAGAGCCATAAGCATGAAGCAGAAAGATAATTATGGTCAAAACATATTTGTTTCATAACATAAAATCATTTAGAATGTAAGAGCTAAAACAAAGGGCCATAAAGAGATAATATTCCTGCAATCCCTTTTAATCCGTCCAAGCCCATCTTCATCTTGTCGCCCCTACCAAGTTGCAGTCTCATGTTTCCTATGAGCCAATGTTTGACTCTAATCATGCTACTCAAAATGTAGGAGGCTTTGTTACATTCCAAATCCCCCTCCCTAACCCAATCCTTAACCAATTTTTTTCAAAATATTTATCTTTAATTATTTTCTACCAAATGCCTCTTACCATAAGAGCACACAATAAATTATTGAATATAAGAGCTTTGAAAATATTCTCAGTATCCTTGATACCCCATCCACTATCCTTCTCATGTCGATCAAGATATTGTAATATGGTGAAATGAATTTTATTGCAGAGATGTGGCCTAATCCATAAGAACCTGAAAAGAATTGTTTCAATTCCTTTTAAAATGAATTTAGGAAAATAGTATAAGTGCATCCAATATAGATAAATGTTTTGAAGAACAGATTTGACCAAAATCAAACTCCCTCCCAAAGAGAGCCATTTGTTTGATCATAATTTTAATTTGCATTCAAATTCGTGAATCAATTGTTCCCAATCATTTATAACATAATTATTAGGTTTTCAAATAAGGCTTAAATACTTGAACCCTTCCTCCATGGGAGATTGTTTCACCTCAAACATGTTGGAAATATCCTTTATAATACCTCCTCCAGTGAATCTTAAACGAGTACTTATTTTTATTTGTTCATGTAAATGCATGTGGCTTCACTGAAACATGTAAGAATCTTATAAAAATCCCTCCATTAAATAGTAGAAACACTTCCAATGATACCACATCATCAACAAACATAAAATGTGAAATATATATGTTTTTAGAAAGCCTACAACCTTGTATAATACTAATAGATCGTGCCTCATTAATACCCCTACTCAGCCTATCTATAACCAAGAGGAAAAGGACGGGAGATAGTGCACATCCTTGTTTTAGGCCTCTTGAACCCTTAAATATTATCGAGGAAGGAGCGAAAAGTGGGCAGGCCGGCTCGTGATGAGACCTCCTGTTCCAAGGTTCGATTATTTGATATACCTTTTGGACCATATCCCTGGTGTGGTGGCCATAGTGGGAATGCCACTTCACTTCCAACCTCATGATCATGGTAGGCTGGCTCTTGATGAGACCCCCTATCCTGCGTTTGACATCTCACATATCATGTTCACATGTTTTTTTTTTCATAGAGTACTTTTCCTTATTTATACACAAAGGGTGGTTCAACACTCCTTAAGAGTAGGAATGGTGGAAGAAGTCTTATCATCTCAATAGGAAGATATAAGCCCTTTGCTCTTATTCCTAAATAATAATCAAAGAGGGTTAAAGGGATCAGCATGATAAAGATAACCAATCAGGGCAAAATTAGTAAAACAATGACAACAAAAGATAAGAAATAAGTATGTCCTTCCTTTTGTCCTCTTACAAATGCAGAGCCTTATAAATATAGCGATTTATGGTTTGCGGATTTTGGTATGTTGTGATTTTATATTCATTGCACAAGTACATAGCTGTATCTTAAAGACTTGAAAGAATACGGGCAAGAAGCATCCTCAATTTAGATCAGCAAAAGGAATAAGTTGTTTCACAAGGAGAGCAAAAGTATGCTAGTGGTGTTCCTTTTGAAAAAGAAACAACGAAGGACGATGGATCGCAAAAATGCAAATGCCGTTCCTTTGAAAAAGGAACAGCAAAAATAAAAATACTATAAAAACACTCAAAATGCCGTTCCTTTGAAAAAGGAACAAAAGAATGATGTTTCTTTGAAAAAAAAAAAAAAAAAAATGAACAGCAAAAATCCAAAATGCTATTCCTTTATAAAAGGAACAGCAAAACAAGCAAAGCCGTTCCTTTTTTTTTTAAAAAGGAACAGCAGAAAATCAAAGATGTTGTTCCTTTAGAAAAGGAACAGCAGAAAATCAAGAATGTTGTTCCTTTTGAAAAGGAACAACAAAAACACGCAAATGCCATTCTTTTAGAAACAGAGCGGCAAAAATCGAAATTTTGAGAAAGAAAAGGAACAGCAAAAATGAAAAGAAAAAATTTAGTTCAAACATATGTACAAGAACGACTCAAAGACAAGAACTTATGTACAAATTGTAAAAAGAAATGAATTCCTTAATGAATTACAGGTGAGGAAGATTTCTCTTCCTCTCCTAAAATCTCTATATCAGTGTCTCGGCGTAGCTGCTGGCAGAAGGATTCCCGAGTGAGTGGTTTGCGATAGAGACGAACTCGGTGGCCATTTACTTTGAATGCATATCCAGAACCGTCAATGGTAATTAGAGTAAGGGTTCCGTTGTCATGCACCTTATGGATTTCGTATGGTCCCAACGATCGAGTCTGAAGTTTCCCAGGGAAGTCCTGAAACCGAGAGTCGTATAACAGAGCCCAGTCTCCCTCGTGAAAGACTTTGTTTTTGATGAGCACATCATGCCATTTAGCTCGCTGCTGTTGAATCAATGCTGTATTTTGTAGTGCAGAGAGCCTAATTTCGTCCAATTCATTGATCTGCTGTAGTCGATTGATTTGTGCCTCGCTTAGATCTAGGCCAACTTCCTGTGTTGTTCATAATGTTTGGATTTCGAATTCTATGGGAAAAATGGGTTGTTTTCCAAACACTAATTGATAAGGTGAGTAACCGGTGGTGCTTCTCCATGTTGTTCTATAGGCCCAGAGTGCTTCAGGTAGTCGGGCAGCCCAATCACGCCTATGGGACGCAATGGTTTTCGTTAGGATTGATTCTATTATCTTATTACTTCTTTCTACCTGCCCATTCGCCTATGGGTGATATGGAGTAGTGATTTTATGCTGGACGTGATAATTGTTGAGTGTTGCAGCGAATCTATTCCAAGCAAATTGTGGTCCTCCATCTGTAATTATTTCCCTTGGAAGGCCATAACGTACAAATAGATGGAACAGGAACTATATGACAGAGTCCTCTCTGGCTCTTGGCAATGCTTCTGCCTCAACCCATTTGGTGACATATTCTGTTGCCACCAAGATATATGTTTTCTGATTTGATGATGGGTTGATGGGTCCAACGAAATAAAGAGCCCATCGCTCGAATGGTTTAATGACTAACTGTAGTTTCAGAGGCATCTCATCAGCTTGACCAGGTCGTCCTGCTCGCTGGCAGCTGTCACAGGCTTGGACAAATTTCTTTGCATCTTTGAAAATCGTAGGCCAGTAATATCTTGTCTGTAATACTTTATGTCCAGTTCTACGCTCAGCAAAGTGTCCACCACACGGTCCATCGTGACAGACTTTTAGGATGTCAAAGATTTCATCTTCTCGAACACATCTCCTGATATGCATGTCTGCCCCTGTGTGAAACAAATAGCCCCCAATCCACGAGAATCGAGCACTCTTCTGAACAATCTGCTTGCGCTCATTAGGGGTTAAGTGTTTTGGTAGTTTACCTACTGTGAGGTAATTGGCAACATCAGCATACCAGGGTGTTTGAACAGCAACAACAAACAGGTGCTCATCCGGAAATTGATCTTCAACTGCTGCTGCATCGATTGGTTTTGGTATTCTCGAAAGAAAATCGGCTACAGGGTTTTCTTTGCCAGGCCGATCCTTGATTGTGATATCGAATTCCTGCAATAAAATCAACCATCTAGTTACTTTGGCATTTGTGATAGGCTTATTTGCTAAATATTTTATGGCAGAATGGTCTGTATACAAGATAACAGGATAGCCTGTAATATAATGTCTAAACTTATTGACAGCATGTATTACAGCTAGGAATTCTTTTTCAGTAACAGTGTAATTTAATTCAGCAGGGGATAAATTTTTGCTGATGTAATAGATAGCATATGGTTTTTTATCCTCTTCCTACCCAAGGACTGCGCCAATGGCTGTATCTGAGGCATCAGATGATATCTGGAACGGTAGGTCCCAATTTGGTCCTCGAAGGACTGGGGCTGTGGATACGAGCTTCTTTAAATCCTCAAAAGCACGGTCACATTTTTCTATCCAAAGAAAATCAACGTTACCAGTTAGTGCATATAAAGGAGCAGCAATGTGCGAATAATGTTCTATAAATCGTCTATAATAACCAGAAAATCCAAGAAAGCTATGTACCTCTGTTTGAGTAGTAGGAGTGAGAATGAGCAAAAGTATTTGGATTTTGGCCGGGTCTACCTGAATGCCGGCTGCTGAAACATAATGTCCTAGAATAAGTCCTTCAGTCATCATCATGAAACATTTTTTGTGGCTTAAGAAAAGCCTGGTAACAATGCAGCGTTGTAGGACTTTTTCTAGGGTGTCTAGAGCTGGATCAAAATCATCTCCATATGGTGTAAATTCATCCATGTAAACTTCAAGTCCATCATTTATTAAATCTGCAAAAATGCTAAGGATAGCCCTTTGGAATGTGGCAGGAGCATTACATAGGCCAAAAGGTAGAACTCGATAGGCAAATGTTCCCCAAGGACAAGTAAAAGTAGTTTTATCCTAGTCTTCGGGGGCAATATGAATCTGATTGTAACCACTGAAGCCATCCAGGAAAGAAAAGAATTTCTTTCCTGCTAAAGTATCTAATACTTGGTCTATGAATGGGAGAGGAAAATGATCTTTCTGTGTTGCCTTATTTAGTTCCCTATAATCCACACAGATTCTCCATTTTCCATTCTTTTTTGGTACCACCACAAGTGGAGAGACCCATTTACTATCAGAAATAGGATAGATAAAATTGACATCTAAAAGTTTCTGAAGTTCAGCTTTTACCACATCCTTTAGATGAGGATTAAGTCTCCTTTGCGGCTGACGAATAGGTCTGGCATCTTTTTCTATATAAATGTGGTGTGTACATAATTGGGGATCGATTCCTTTCATATCAGGGTAATCCCATGCAAATGCTTCTTGATATTTTGTTAACAAATGGATGAGCTTTGTTTCTTGTTCAGGCATGAGATTGGCATTGATGTTTAAAGTTTTTCCCGGTTCAATTTCCACAGTTTTACTATTTGCAACAGAAGTAACAGGTATCGTTTGGTCATGCGTATCTTTCAGAGGATCTTCCTCTAATTCATTATCAAATGCTGCTTCTATCATGTGACACTGTGTGCGAGGTTCAGTTTGACTAATGAAATTATTAATGGCATCATCTTGTGTTTGGTCTTTAAAATCAAGTGCCTCTTGTATAGTTAATGGAGATCTGATGTTATCAGTAAGGTATGATACAGGGTGCTTATTAGTTTTGATTATTGTGACACTTGGCTGCGCTGGAGGATATAGAACTAAATTCTTGCTATTTGGTCCTTTGGTTATGGTCATATTTCCCTGCCGGCAGCCAATGTAGGCATCAGCAGTGGCAAGCCAAGGTCTACCTAAAATTAGCGGGTGTCCATCAAGTCGGGTTTTTGGATTAATTATCAGGAAATCGGTTGGATACTCCCAGGAATCTATAGAGACCATGACATCATGTAGAGTACCCTCTGGTCTAACCACAGATCGGTTAGCCAATTCTAACAAAGTAGAGGTGGGTTCTACAGATGTAATGCCGAGATTTTGGCAAGTAGTAGTTGTTAAAATATTAATTGCAGCTCCTAGATCAACTAAGGCATTAGACAGGGTTTGACCATAAATTTGAACAGTTATAATTGGATTTCCTGGGTCTTCATATTTAATGGGTGTTTCTTTCCCAGATAATAAGTCAGATAAAGTACCGACTACTTGGACTCTTGGATTATTTGTTATATTCCTCCTTGGTTTCTTTATGCACAACTCTTTGATAGTTTTTGCGTATATAGGAATGTCTTGAATGGATTGGAGGAATGGGATTTTTATGTACAGATTTTGTAATTCTCCCAGAATGTCAAAGTCAGGATATTGTATGGGTCGAGGTATGACTAATCGTTCTGGGAATGGAGGAGAGGATGTGGTTGCTTGGTTATGAGTCTGCTGCTTATTTACATCCTCTTGTTGCAACTGATGTTCTCTTGGTAACTGATCTTCAATATGAACTGTTTTATCTCCCTCAGTTTCAATTATACGTCCAAATCTTAACTGAAGATCATTGCACTCCCTCGGGTCGGGTCCTATTTCTGGTGATTCTATGATTTGGATAGATTGGACCGGTCTGTTATTTGGATTGGGATTGGGTTGGGCTGGGAGTTGCGGTCTCAGGTTAGACTGGGGATTTTGTTGTAAGGCTGGCAGAGTAGGTTGAGGGAGCGAAATAGTTCTAGCTGGCTGGTGCATCGGTCTTTGCCAGCCTGTCTGCCAGGGTGAACTTTGTGAAGTAGGGGGAGTCCATTGTGAAGGATATGGGCCATTTTGCCAATATGGTGGAGTGTAAGGGAAATTCGGCCAACCAGATTGGCTTGTTTGATTCAGCCATGGGTTTGAAGAAGGAAACGATTGTGGTGACCAGTTTGAAAATGGGGGTTGAGATTGATTTTGCCACATACTATATTGTTGAGCATTATACTGTGGAGGTTGAAAAGAAGAGGTTGAGTCTGGAAACATACCAGATTGTCTCGGCTGCCACTGGCGACGCTGGTTGATTAAGTACACCGATTCTGGTTCTTCTTCCGCTTCCTTATATATCGCTTTCAATCCAGGAAGTGAGGGGCAGCTCTCCGTAAGGTGATCTTTTGTACAGATGGCGCATGTTTGGACTGTATCCAGTGGACATTCCTTGTGGCTATGTTTTTTTCTGCATCGGGGGCAGAAGATCGCCAAATTCTGTTCTGCCTCCATCTGCTTCTGCTTAGCCTGCACAATATCAAGTTGTGTAGTTAGTGTCCCCAGAATATCAGTTTTGAAATTTTCTAATAAATTTCCAATTTCTGCATGTGTTACTCCTTCTGTTGATACTTTGTTATCTCTTGCAAACCGATCATATTCTGTCGGTTTTATTCTTGTGCTGCCTCTCGAACTCCTGATACATAAGTCAATGATGTCAGCAAAATTCTCTTGATAAATATCCCCTTTTCCCATAATGTTTAATGTTTCAATCCATTGTTCCTTCATGCCTCTTATTAATGCAGTTTTTAACACATTATCAGGTAAAGGTAGCGATGCATAAGGAGATCTTTGTAGATTGTACTGAAAACGTCCCACATACTCCTCTAATGTTTCATTTGGTCTGGCTGACATTTGAAATATTTCGTCTTTTAATTCTCTAGACCTACAATAATCCTGATATTTTTTTAAGAAGGATTCTTTCATTTGATCCCAATTGTTGATAACCCCGCCACCTAGTCCCATAAACCATCTTAAAGCAGCCCATTTTAATGTAGAGGGAAATAATTTCAATTTCTGGGGATCGGTGGTGTAATCATACCCCCTGCATAACACATCGAATTCGAATAAAAATGCATCCGGATCTTCTGATGTGAGACCGTGAGATGTAGGGATATGCTGAAGAGGGATAGCTTTCATGGGTGCATTTGCTGCAGAATCCACTATAGGATATTGTAATGTAGAGGTTTGATCATTTGGCTGGTTCTGAGCCATGGGATCGAATATATGCCAATAACCTTCTGGGATATCTAGGAGGGTATTCCTAGGTTGAGAGGGAATGGTTTTGACAGGGATAGTTTTAATAGCACTTCCCTTATCTGGAATAATGAGAATACCTGATGTCTGAGGAGATTGGATTCCTTCAACAACGATTTTCGCAGCACTCCCCTTATCTGGGCTATTTAATGGCTGATTTGTTCCAATAGGAGATTTTGGTTCCTTGGTTTCCCCTGTTTCTCCTTCTCCTTCACAAAAGTTGTTGGAATTCCCTTCCTGCAATAGTTCTGGAGTAGAATTTTCAATTTCTTGAAAGTCCTGCTCTTCAGTTTGACTATGCACCTCAGCAAAGGCTACAGATGGTGATCCTGTGGCCTGAAGGGAACTAGTAGGCTGCTTAGAAATGATTTTCCTGGGGCCTACTGATGGCTGAGATTCTGTTTTCTTATAGATTTCGTCTATGAAGGTCGTTCGGCCAAGGGTCACTGGCCCCTTAGCTTTTTCAGGCTTGGATGAAGGTTTGATATTCTTTTCTGGTCTTTTCTGCTTAGTCATGCATTCAAATGAACTACTAAATTCTATTCAAACAAAGCAAAAACAAATCTGTTAGGAAAGCGGACAGTGGAGCAGGGCTTTTACATGCTCCGCACGTAGGTTCTTGCCTTCCGTTTTTAAGATCCAACGCTTCCCTAGCAGGTTTGTACACTACTCTGAAAAATACAAATGGCTACACTCTTTCCCCGGCAACGGCGCCAAAATGTAGAGCTATAAAAAGGGTCTCTTTCACCTCTAATTACCTCACATTAATATGTCAATCCGGGAGCGTTTTGTTATTCCAAAGAGTGTCTCAGTTTGAGGCTATCACTTGTTAGAGTAATCCTAGTAGTACAGTGTTTAAAAATACAAGAGTAAATGGATGCTTGTCTATAACTAAGTTACTTCAAAAGAATAAATCACACATTCAGAAAACTAGGCAGCTTATCAGTCAAGGGTTCGGCAGCGATAACCCATCCCTTTGGAAACTGATGGAAAGGAAATTAGAGCATAGACCACGGATCTGGGAGCTAAATAGTGAATGCCGAAGCACACTACAGCCTTAGATCGTCTCTCACACCAAAACAACAAATGCGAGTAAATGGAACGGCAGATAGCAAAATGGAACAGCAATCGAACAACTAAGTCTCGCGAGTCGTAACCAAACTTAATCTATTAACCCAAATGCACTCTTCGCAATCAAATAACAATCTTTCACTCTTAATGCAAATCAAGCAGAACACACTAATGGAACAGCACTAACTATTGATAAATTATGGAACAGCACTAGTAAATCATATACGCACACAACACGCTGGATTAGTAATCTGATCAATCTTAATTAACAGGGATACGACTGTGCTTCCAAATAGAACAGCATTATTTCTGAATCCAACAATCATGAAGAACACAACTTCAGATGAATCTATGACATGAATGTTCAGTACAAAAGCTCTGTAACAGAACAGTAAGAATATTCGGTTAAGACTAATAACATGCAATCAACTCTGAAAGGATCGGTAACATAATGCAGAGTCAATACACAATTCTATCTGTAAAAACCTTAATGATTTAATCTTAACAGAGCCTGTAATAGCAACTTAGAAAGCATATCAGATTACCGAATAACAACGATAAGCAAACCACGCAGAAATCAAATCGTAGTGATACAGAAGCAAGTGTCCTCCGGGGCCGGGCCCTTAGCCTCCAAGGGTACACCGCCTTAAGTTAATCCAGACGCAGAAGTGAGATAATCACCAAGTTTATATTAATGCATAAGAAAAAAATACAATGAACCAATTCTCAACGAGACTCGATGATCAGAGTTGATTTTTAACAGAAAATTACATAAAAAGTATCATCCCCAAGCTAACAGTGCTGTCCCTTTATATAAAGGTGACGGCGGAGATGTCCAAGTAACAAGATAAATAAAGCAGCGATCCCTCAGGATCAAAGATCCTGAGGGATTCGCCAAACTGTTAATCCTTCATCTTTTCTTTTCTTCTCCGCCGAGCTCGTGTCTTCTCCTCCTTTTTCGGGCCGATTTGCTTTGATCTGCTTAGCCTTGTTTGCATTCGGTTCCCCTTCAAAGGGA
The DNA here is from genome assembly GCA_034641835.2 of Pinus albicaulis. Lineage (NCBI taxonomy): Eukaryota > Viridiplantae > Streptophyta > Pinopsida > Pinales > Pinaceae > Pinus > Pinus albicaulis. The sequence goes on from CM076573.1 coordinate 265,980,067, forward strand.
CAGCAGTTATCTCGTCTTTGTCCTTTCCTTTGGAACGGAAACTCCTCGTTTTCACCTTTTCCTGCACAGAAAAATAACAATTATCAGCGGTTAAGTCTTGCATATCAACTCTCACATGTTTTGTTATATTTATTTATTATTTTCCAAATTCATGATGCAAAAAGGTTTACAAATTCTACTAAAAAAGCACTGAAATGATCATCAAAAGCATACATTTTTAGTACTCCACACACCCCCCTGCTTACCTTGTTTCATGTCCTCTTAAAAACATTGTAGTTGACATGCAAGGCAGTGAGAGAATAGGCTGGAGAAGGAATCTCATGCGGAGGCCTACAGCCATGATGAGTGACTAGATAGTCAAAGAACTGACCCGTTTGCCCCTCAGGCATCTCATACAGGGCTTGATATCCGGGTGCAGGGTGCCAAATAATTGGATTGTGAAATCTATATCCTAACCAGGATGGCCCTGCTTTCAAAATGCTCTCGCCATAGAGGTTCAAACGGTTGGCAGCTAATTCAAAATTCTAATACTTAAACGGTTCTCTGAGCTGGATGTTTGGATTAGAGATTCGGTACCGAAATTTGGCTGCATCAATGGCGAGGTCTTTGATGGAAAGAAAATATTCTAAACTCTGTCGAATGAGTGCCTCATGCATGGGTCCTAACGTTTCAATGACACCCGGAGTCCGCATGAGGTTTCTATGTGCTTTCCACAACTGCACTGGGTTCCTAGGCTCAGCCCTTACCCGTAAATCTAGGCCATTTTCCTGCCTCTAGAAAGTATTATAGGCTTTGAGCCACTTAATCTGATTAACCCCGAATGAAATGAATGCTTGTAATTGGATGTCTCCAACAAAAGGGCCAGGGTTCAACTCAGTCTCCTGATCTAGCACGAGGTCATGCAAATAAAGTTCACACAGCAATCTCTGGACCTTCACCCCATAATGTTTACAGTAGTCTATAAAGTCATTGACAGTGTTGATTTGTATAGGAGCGCCTGCTTTAACAGCTTTTATTTTTAATTGTAAATACCGTTCTAGTAAAAACAAAGCATAGTTTTTGGCAGGGGCCCTACAAGCTAAAACGTCATTGTATAAATAACACAAGGTATCCATCTGCTTGATAACAGTATCTAGTCTACGGGTTACCTTTGCAACTTTCTCTTGTTCCTTTCGCCACCCTTCAAAGGCCTGGCTTTTGGATTGGTTGACGTTCCTTAGTTGCTGCTGTAACTCTTCATATTTCTCTCGGGGGACCGTTTTCTCTCTAAGTTGTTCGGCTTCTTGCTGGGCTTGCTTCATCATTTTATGCAAGGTTCTTGTCTTCGGATCTTTTTTCCATAGGTCAGTGGAGGCCGGGAGTTTTACCTGAACTTTCTTATTACGCTGTTTGGAGTTCAGAACCCTTATTACCCCTGAGGGTGGTGCCTCTGTCTGGATTTTCTTGTCGCTGGTCCTCATATCATCCCTTTCTATTTTAACGCGAATATCAGTCTGTTGTTGTTCCTCAACATCATTTGGAACGGCAGCTGGATTTTCAGCAGGGTTTTGAACAGCAGGGCGATTGTTGGTCCTTCGCCTTTTTGCCTTGCGGGATTTTATTGCAGTGGCCCTCTTTTTCTTCCCTGCGGTCTTTCTTACCCTGTAGTTTGCTTTCAGAATTCTAATTTGCTGTCGGAGCTGGGCTATTGTATTCAATAATTTCTTCCGTTCCTTTCGCAATTTCTTAATTTCCAGCGTTTCATTAGAAGGAACAGCAGGCTGTCTGCTGCGGTTTGGACCATGACTAGTTTCTGGATCTTCCTCTTGGGGTGCTTCCTCACTGTTCTGCTCTGGCTGTTCTGGGGTAGGAACCTTGGATGGTTCTGTCTCTTCCTGGGCAACTTCTTTTTCTGCTCCTACTCCCTCCGGAATTTTCTCTGGTGTCTTGGGAACAGATTGTTACCGTTCAGTATCTCTTATCTCCTCTTCATCATGAACAGGCAGACTTCCTTCTTCTGCCTCTACTGCATATGATTTTTCAGATGTGTTTTCTTCTTGGGGTTTGTCATGGAGGTCTACTGGACTAGAAGGTTGGCCATACTTACCCATATTGGCCAAGACTGGGCCAATTCATCTTCTCCCACTGGGTCTTGTGGTGGGTTGCCTTCCTGCTGTCCCATTTCCCCCTCCTGTTTGGATTTTTCAGCTTCTGCCTCTGAATGCTCAGCTTCTGTTTCTGTTTCCGAATGCTCAGCTGCTTCCTCATTTTGCTTTTCGGATTGCTCGGCTTCCTCGGCCTCTCCTTTCTTTTCTCCTTCAGCTTGTTCTTCTTCTACTTCTAGTCGTGAGGATTGCTCGTCCTCAATTACCACTGGCTGGCTGGTGCTTTCCTGGAGCTTTTCCAGCCTTCCTCGCATCCGAGCTAACCAGGTTGATTTTCTGGGCTTCTCTGGCTGTTCGGGTGTATCGGTGGCATGCTTGCGCTTTGCCAATTCCTGGTGTATTTCTCGTCGTTCAGATGCACTAGCAACATGTTTTTGATTTACTAATTCTCTGCGTTTTTCCGGACGTTCTGGTGTGCTTGTAGAATGTTTACGTTTTGGGGATGGTGCTGTCAATCCCCCCTCAATCATTACAATCAGCTCTTCCCAGCTGCTCTGCTGCTGGGTGAGACTATGACTAACTATTAATCGTATTAACCCATGGTGACTGACAACTGACTCTACATGTTGTGCCTTTTTTATGCTTCATGCAACATCATGCAGTAATGAATTCAGAAGTGCAGGTAGGTTTACAGAGCATTTCTGCTTTAAAACAGCTAAGAGTTTAAGATGTCGTGGTCTTACCACGTCTTTCCTCCCTTCGCAGGTGATGTAGCTCTGCACTGTTCTTGCTAATTCCGTCCAGGGTTCTCCTAGCGTTGCTGGCAGAACTCCCTTCCCCTTAATTGTCAAGCTCTGGCCTTCGTCCTGGAAAAGTTCCATGATCTTCTGTAATCTTTCCTTCTTTAGTGTCCATACTGGTCCGGTGGCTGGTAGTCCTGAAACTTCTGCAATTATATCGTCGGTGACCGCTATCCGCTTCCCCCTTACTATGGAGTGATCCTCCTGCAGGTTCTGCAAAAATTCCATCGCTACTGTTTCATTAGACTCCTGCAGGCGACTGAGATAATTCAGCCATCCTGCTCTTTCCAGGATCTCCCGGGCAGCAGCGGATATTGTCAACTTCTGAGGTTCGCTTCGAATTGCCCTTCCTCCCATGGTTTCACTGTGGATTCTCAATGGAACAGCAACTGCTTGTGCTGTTTGAAACACAGAGAGGGTGATAATCGCAAGATTTCGAAAAAAAAACACAGAGTATGCAACAGAAATGGATTATGAACAACAACTTGTGTAAAATAGAAATGTCATGTCGTTAAGCCATGCCATACCTTCGTACACTATCTTTCCCGAATAGTGAGCTGACACGTAATTCAGGGAATAATGAGGTTAACCTCCCCCCTACAATGTGGTAGGCTGTCCCAGCCGTCAAATAAAGGAGCAGCACCCAATCTGCAACCGAGTCATAAAGGAACAGCGTATGAAATTATGCCATGTTTAGAAAGACAATGAATTACCGAAATCGAGGCGGAGAGTTGATCGCGTATTACGTAAGAGGTTGCTGTGATATGATATGAGGCTGGTGGATAGGACATCTGTCGTATTTGCCAAATCTCAAGTGGTCATGGTCACTTCCTTTGCCATGATTGATGGTAATAAATGTTCATGCGATGTATAAATCGGGAAATAATATATGATTAGTTCCTAGGATATAAGAAACAAAAGAGTATTAGTATCTTGCCCATTGGTGTAACCAAGGTGACTTCAATACCATTAACAGTGCTCTGCTGCCGACAGGTGTCCATAACCTTGGCAGAGTTGTTTTTTCACCCTTGGAACCATGATCCTTTGTGTATACCTAGGAATGTTGTTATGTCAAAATGTAGACCATTATGCTGGCTTGGTGACCAGTTAACCATAATGCCATTCACGATGAAGGAGCGAAACGTGGGCAGGCCGGCTCGTGATGAGACCTCCTGTTCCAAGGTTCGATTATTTGATATACCTTTTGGACCATATCCCTGGTGTGGTGGCCATAGTGGGAATGCCACTTCACTTCCATCCTCATGATCATGGTAGGCTGGCTCTTGATGAGACCCCCTATCCTGCATTTGACATCTCACATATCATGTTCACATATTTTTTTTTTTTTTCCATAGAGTACTTTTCCTTATTTATACACAAAGGGTGGTTCAACACTCCTTAAGAGTAGGAATGGTGGAAGAAGTCTTATAATCTCAATAGGAAGATATAAGCCCTTTGCTCTTATTCCTAAATAATAATCAAAGAGGGTTAAAGGGATCAGCATGATAAAGATAACCAATCAGGGCAAAATTAGTAAAACAATGACAACAAAAGATAAGAAATAAGTATGTCCTTCCTTTTGTCCTCTTCCAATGCAGAGCCTTATAAATATAGCGATTTATGGTTTGCGGATTTTGGTATGTTGTGATTTTATATTCATTGCACAAGTACATAGCTGTATCTTAAAGACTTGAAAGAATATGGGCAAGAAGCATCCTCAATTTAGATCAGCAAAAGGAATAAGATGTTTCACAAGGAGAGCAAAAGTATGCTAGTGGTGTTCCTTTTAAAAAAGAAACAACGAAGGACGATAGATCGCAAAAATGAAAATTCCGTTCCTTTGAAAAAGGAACAGCAAAAATAAAAATACTATAAAAACACTCAAAAATGCCGTTCCTTTGAAAAAGGAACAACAACAACAAAAGAATGCTGTTTCTTTGAAAAAAAAAGGAACAACAGCAACCAAAAATGCTGTTCCTTTGGAAAAGGAATAGCAAAAGACGCAAAAATGCCGTTCCTTTGGAAAAGGAACAGCAGAAATCAAAGATGTTGTTCCTTTAGAAAAGGAACAACAGAAAATCAAGAATGCTGTTCCTTTTGAAAAGGAACAGCAAAAACAGGCAAATGCCATTCTTTTAGAAACATAACGGCAAAAATCGAAATTTTGAGAAAGAAAAGGAACAACAAAAATGACAAGAAAACATTTAGTTCAAACATATGTACAAGAACGACTCAAAGACAAGAACTTATGTACAAATTGTAAAAAGAAATGAATTCCTTAATGAATTACAGGTGAGGAAGATTTCTCTTCCTCTCCTAAAATCTCCATATCAGTGTCTCGGCGTAGCTACTGGCAGAAGGATTCCCGAGTAAGTGGTTTGCGATAGAGATGAACTTGGTGGCCATTTACTTTGAATGCATATCCAGAACCATCAATGGTAATTAGAGTAAGGGTTCCGTTGTCATGCACCTTCTGGATTTCGTATGGTCCCAACCATCGAGTCTGAAGTTTCCCAGGGAAGTCCTGAAACCGAGAGTCGTATAACAGAGCCCAGTCTCCCTCGTGGAAGACTTTGTTTTTGATGAGCGCATCATGCCATTTAGCTTGCTGCTGTTGAATCAATGCTGTATTTTGTAGTGCAGAGAGCCTAATTTCGTCTAATTCATTGATCTGCTGTAGTCGATTGATTTGTGCCTCGCTTAGATCTAAGCCAATTTCCTGTGCTGTCCGTAATGTTTGGATTTCGAATTCTATGGGAAAAATAGGTTGTTTTCCAAACACTAATTGATAAGGTGAGTAACCGGTGGTGCTCCTCCATGCGGTTCTATAGGCCCAGAGTGCTTCAGGTAGTCGGGTAGCCCAATCACGCCTATGTGACGCAATGGTTTTCATTAGGATTGATTCTATTATCTTATTGCTACTTTCTACCTGCCCATTCGCCTGTGGGTGATATGGAGTAGTGATTTTATGCTGAACGTGATAATTGTTGAGTGTTGCAGCTAATTTATGCCCAACAAATTGTGGTCCTCCATCTGTAATTATTTCCCTGGGAAGGCCATAACGAACAAATAGATGGAACAGGAACTGTATGACAGAGTCCTCTGTGGCTCTTGGCAATGCTTCTGCCTCAACCCATTTGGTGACATATTCTGTTGCCACCAAGATATATGTTTTCTGATTTGATGATGGGTTGATGGGTCCAACGAAATCAAGAGCCCATCGCTCGAATGGTTCAATGACTAACTGTGGTTTTAGAGGCATCTCATCGATAAGCAGGGTAAATCACCACTTTCATTGCTTGTTATCACGAGCTTAGACAAATTTACCCATCTTTGAAAATCATAGGCTTGGGTAATATCCTGTACGTAATACATTATGTCGAGTTCTACTGCTCGTGGTGTCACACACGGTGTCGTGACGAGGCTTTAGGATGTGTCAAAGATTTCATCTTCTCGAACACATCTCGTGTGCATGTCGCCCTATGTGAAAAAATAGCCCCAAATCCCACGAGAATCGAGCACTCTTACGAACAGTACGCACGCTCATTAGGGGTTAAGTGTTTTGGTAGTTTACCTACTGCGAGGTAATTGGCAACATCAGCATACCAGGGTGTTTGAACGGCAACAGCAAACAGGTGCTCATCCAGAAATTGATCTTCAACTGCTGCTGTATCGATTGGTTTTGGTATTCTTGAAAGAAAATCAGCTACAGGGTTTTCTTTGCCGGGCCGATCCTTGATTGTGATATCGAATTCCTACAATAAAATCAACCATCTAGTTACTCTGGCATTTGTGACAAGCTTATTTGCTAAATATTTTATGGCAGAATGGTCTGTATACAAGATAACAGGATAGCCTGTAATATAATGTCTAAACTTATTGACAGCATGTATTACAGCTAGGAATTCTTTTTCAGTAACAGTGTAATTTAATTCAGCAGGGGATAAATTTTTGCTGATGTAATAGATAGCATATGGTTTTTTATCCTCTTCTTGCCCAAGGACTACGCCAATGGCTGTATCTGAGGCATCAGATGATATCTGGAATGGTAGGTCCCAGTTTGGTCCTCGAAGGACTGGGGCTGTGGATACGAGCTTCTTTAAATCCTCGAAAGCACGGTCACATTTTTCTGTCCAAAGAAAATCAACGTTACCCGTTAGTGCATATAAAGGAGCAGCAATGTGCGAATAATGTTCTATAAATCGTCTATAATAACCAGAAAATCCAAGAAAGCTGCGTACCTCTGTTTGAGTAGTAGGAGTGGGAATGAGCAAAAGTATTTGGATTTTGGCCGGGTCTACCTGAATGCCGGCTACTGAAACATAATGTCCTAGGATAAGTCCTTCAGTCATCATCATGAAACATTTTTCGTGGCTTAAGCAAAGCCTGGTAACAATGCAGCGTTGTAGGACTTTTTCTAGGGTGTCTAGTGCTGGATCAAAATCATCTCCATATGGTGTAAAGTCATCCATGTAAACTTCAAGTCCATCATTTATTAAATCTGCAAAATGCTAAGGATAGCCCTTTGGAATGTGGCAGGAGCATTACATAGGCCAAAAGGTAGAACTCGATAGGAAAATGTTCCCCAGGGACAAGTAAAAGTAGTTTTATCCTGGTCTTCGGGGGCAATCTGAATCTGATTGTATCCACTGAAGCCATCCAGGAAAGAAAAGAATTTCTTTCCTGCTAAAGTATCTAATACTTGGTCTATGAATGGGATAGGAAAATGATCTTTCTGTCTTGCCTTATTTAGTTCCCTATAATCCACACAGATTCTCCATTTTCCATTCTTTTTTGGTACCACGACAAGCGGAGAGACCCATTTACTATCAGAAATAGGATAGATAAAATTGACATCTAAAAGTTTCTGAAGTTCAGCTTTTACCACATCCTTTAGATGAGGATTAAGTCTCCTTTGCGGCTGACGAACAGGTCTGGCATCGTTTTCTATATAAATGTGGTGTGTACATAATTGGGGATCGAGTCCTTTCATATCAGGGTAATCCCATGCAAATGCTTCTTGATATTTTGTTAACAGATGGATGAGCTTTGTTTCTTGTTTAGGCATGAGATTGGCATTGATGTTTAAAGTTTTTCCCGGTTCAATTTCCACAGTTTTACTATTTGCAACAGAAGTAACAGGTATCGTTTGGTCATGAGTATCTTTCAGAGGATCTTCCTCCAATTCATTATCAAATGATGCTTCTATCATGTGACACTGTGTGCGAGATTCAGTTTGACTAATGAAATTATTAATGGCATCATCTTCTGTTTGGTCTTTGAAATCAAGTGCCTCTTGTATAGTTAATGGAGATCTGATGTTATCAGTAAGGTATGATACAGGGTGCTTATTAGTTTTAATTATTGTGACACTTGGCTGCGCTGGAGGATATAGAACTAAATTCTTGCTATTCGGTCCTCTGGTTATGGTCATATTTCCCTGCCGGCAGCCAATGTAGGCATCAGCAGTGGCAAGCCAAGGTCTACCTAAAATTAGCGGGTGTCCATCAAGTCGGGTTTTTGGATTAATTATCAGGAAATCGGTTGGATACACCCAGGAATCAACAGAGACCATGACATCCTGTAGAATACCCTCTGGTCTAACCACAGATCGGTCAGCCAATTCTAACAAAGTAGAGGTGGGTTCTACTAATGTAATGCCGAGCTTTTGGCAAGTAGTGGTTGTTAAAATATTAATTGCAGCTCCTAGATCAACTAAGGCATTAGACAGGGTCTGACCATAAATTTGAACGGTTATAATTGGATTCCCTGGGTCTTCATATTTGATGGGTGTTTCTCTCCCAGATAATAGGTCAGATAAAGTACCGACTACTTGGACTCTTGGATTATTTGTTATATTCCTCCTTGGTTTCTTTATGCACAATTCTTTGATAGTTTTTGCGTATATAGGAATGTCTTGAATGGCTTGGAGGAATGGGATTTTTATGTACAGATTTTGTAATTCTCCCAGAATGTCAAAGTCAGGATATTGTATGGGTCGAGGTATGGCTAATCGTTCTGGGAATGGAGGAGAGGATGTGGTTGCTTGATTATGAGTCTGCTGCTTATTTACATCCTCTTGTTGCAACTGATGTTCTCGTGGTAACTGATCTTCAATATGAACTGTTTTATCTCCCTCAGTTTCAATTATACGTCCAGATCTTAAATGAAGATCATTGCACTCCCTCAGGCCGGGTCCTATTTCTGGTGATTCTATGATTTGGATAGATTGGACTGGTCTATTATTTGGATTGGGATCGGGTTGGGCTGGGAGTTGCGGTCTCAGGTTAGACTGGGGATTTTGTTGTAAGGCTGGCAGAGTAGGTTGAGGGAGAAGAATAGTTCCAGCTGGCTGGTGCATCGGTCTTTGCCAGCTTGTCTGCCAGGGTGAACTTTGTGAAGTAAGGGGAGTCCATTGTGAAGGATATGGGCCATTTGCCAATATGGTGGAGTGTAAGGAAAATTCGGCCAACCAGATTGGCTTGTTTGATTTAGCCATGGGTTTGAAGAAGGAAACGATTGTGGTGACCAGTTTGAAAATGGGGGTTGAGATTGATTTTGCCACATACCATATTGTTGAGTATTATACTGTGGAGGTTGAAAAAAAGAGGTTGAGTCCGGAAACATACCAGATTGTCTCGGCTGCCACTGGCGACGCTGGTTGATCAAGTACGCCGATTCTGGTTCTTCTTCCGCTTCCTTATATACCGCTTTCAATCCAGGAAGTGAGGGGCAGCTCTCTATAAGGTGATCTTTTGTACAGATGGCGCATGTTTGGACTGTATCCAATGGACATTCCTTGTGGCTATGTTTTTTTCTGCATCGGGGACAGAAGATCGCCAAATTCTGTTCTGCCTCCATCTGCTTCTGTTTAGCCTGCACAATATCAAGTTGTGTAGTTAGCGTCCCCAGAATATCAGTTTTGAAATTTTCTAATAAATTTCCAATTTCTGCACGTGTTACTCCTTCTGTTGATACTTTGTTATCTCTTGCAAACCGATCATATTCTGTCGGTTTTATTCTTGTGCTGCCTCTCGAACTCCTGATACATAAATCAATGATGTCAGCAAAATTCTCTTGATAAATATCCCCTTTTCCCATGATGTTTAATGTTTTAATCCATTGTTCCTTCATGCCCCTTATTAATGCAGTTTTTAACACATTATCAGGTAAAGGTAGCGATGCATAAGGAGATCTTTGTAGATTGTACTGAAAACGTTCCACATACTCCTCCAATGTTTCATTCGGTCTGGCTGTCATTTGGAATATTTCGTCTTTTAATTCTCTAGACCTACAATAATCCTGATATTTTTTTAAGAAGGATTCTTTAATTTGATCCCAATTGTTGATAACCCCGCCACCTAGTCCCATAAACCATCTTAAAGCAGCCCCTTTTAATGTAGAGGGAAATAATTTCAATTTCTGGGGATCGGTGGTGTAATCATACCCCCTGCATAACACATCGAATTCGAATAAAAATGCATCCGGATCTTCTAATGTGAGACCGTGAAATGTAGGGATATTTTGAAGAGGGATAGCTTTCATGGGTGCATTTGCTGCAGAATCCACTATAGGATATTGTAATGTAGAGGTTTGAGCATTTGGCTGGTTCTGAGCCATGGGATCGAATATATGCCAATAACCTTCTGGGATATCTAGGAGGGTATTCCTAGGTGAGAGGGAATGGTTTTGACAGGGATAGTTTTAATAGCACTTCCCTTATCTGGAATAATGAGAATACCAGATGTCTGAGGAGATTGGATTCCTTCAACAATGATTTTCGCAGCACTCCCCTTATCTGGGCTATCTAATGGCTGAATTGTTCCAATAGGAGATTTTGGTTCCTTGGTTTCCCCTGTTTCTCCTTCTCCTTCACAAAAGTTGCTGGAATTCCCTTCCTGCAATAGTTCTGGAGTATAATTTTCAATTTCTTGAAAGTCCTGCTCTTCAGTTTGACTATGCACCTCAGCAAAGGCTACAGATGGTGATCCTGTGGCCTGAAGGGAACTAGTAGGCTATTTAGAAATGATTTTCCTGGGGCCTACTGATGGCTGAGATTCTGTTTTCTTATAGATTTCGTCTATGAAGGTCGTTCGGCCAAGGGTCACCGGCCCCTTAGCTTTTTCAGGCTTGGATGGAGGTTTGATATTCTTTTCTGGTCTTTTCTGCTTAGTCATGCATTAAAATGAACTATTAAATTCTATTCAAACAAAGCAAAAACAAATCTGTTAGGAAAGCGGACAGTGGAGCAGGGCTTTTACATGCTCCGCACGTAGGTTCTTACCTTCCATTTTTAAGATCCAACTCTTCCCTAGCAGGTTCGTACACTACTCTGAAAAAGACAAATGGCTACACTCTTTCCCCGGCAACAACGCCAAAATGTAGAGCTATAAAAAGGTCTCTTTCACCTCTAATTACCTCACATTAATATGTCAATCCGGGAGCGTTTTGTTATTCCAAAGAGTGTCTCAGTCTGAGGCTATCACTTGTCAGAGTAATTCTAGTAGTACAGTGTTTAAAAATACAAGAGTAAACGGATGCTTGTCTATAACTAAGTTACTTCAAAGAATAGCGGCACATTCAGAAAACTGGCGACTTATCGATCGAGGTTCGACGATAACCATCCTTTGAGCGGTGGAAAGGAAATTGAAACCATAGACACAGTGCAAAGGCTAGGCTCGGTGAATATAAGGAAGCTCTCCCTAAGTATGAATCATCTCTCACCAAAACAACAAATGCGAGTAAATGGAACGACAGATAGCAAAATGGAACAGCAATCGAACAACTAAGTCTCGCGAGTCGTAACCAAACTTAATCTATTAACCCAAATGCACTCTTCGCAATCAAATAACAATCTTTCACTCTTAAGGCAAATCAAGAAGAACACACTAATGGAACAGCACTAACTATTGATAAATTATGGAACAGCACTAGTAAATCATATACGCATACAACACGCGGGAATAGTAATCTGATCAATCTTAATTAACAGGGATACGACTGTGCTTCCAAATAGAACAGCATTATTTCTGAATCCAACAATCATGAAGAACACAACTTCAAATGAATATATGACACGAATGTTCAGTACAAAAGCTCTGTAACAGAACAGTAAGAATATTCGATTAAGACTAATAACATGCAATCAACTCTGAAAGGATCAGTAACATAATGCAGAGTCAATACACAATTCTATCTGTAAAAACCTTAATGATTTAATCTTAACAGAGCATGTAATAGCAACTTATAAAGCATATCAGATTACCGAATAACAACAATAAGCAAACCACACAGAAATCAAATCGTAGTGATACAGAAGCAAGTGTCCTCCGAGGCCGGGCCCTTAGCCTCCAAGGGTACACCGCCTTAAGTTAATCCAGACGCAGAAATGAGATAATCACCAAGTTTATATTAATGCATAAGACAAAAGTAAAATGAACCAGTTCTCAACGAGACTCGATGATCAAAGTTGATTTTTAACAGAAAATTACATAAGAAGTATATATCAAGCTAACAGTGTTGTCTCTTTATATAAAGGTGACGGCGGAGATGTCCAAGTAACAAGATAAATAAAGCAGCGATCCCTCAGGATCAAAGATCCTGAGGGATTCGCCAAACTGTTAATCCTTCCTCTTTTCTTTTCTTCTCCGCCGAGCTGGCGTCTTCTCCTCCTTTTCCGGGCTGATTTTCTTTGATCTGCTTAGCCTTGTTTGCATTCGGTTCCCCTTCAAAGGGACAGCAGTTATCTCGTCTTTGTCCTTTCCTTTGGAACGACAACTCCTCGTTTTCACCTTTTCCTGCACAGAAAAATAACAATTATCAGCGGTTAAGTCTTGCATATCAACTCTCACATGTTTTGTTATAATTCTTTATTATTTTCCAAATTCATGATGCAAAAAAGTTTACAAATTCTACTAAAAAACCACTGAAATGATCATCAAAAGCATACCTTTTTAGTACTCCACAATGGTTAGGATTAGGTAGATTAGTATACATTCCTTACTTCTTAATGGTTGGCTTGGCAATGGCACATGCAATGCAGGATCTAATATATTTTCCAATATCCTCTCAAAGATTTTGCTAATAAAAATACTTATGTAGTATTTCCATTGTCTTCTATACACCAAAGCATCTTGAGAATTGACTGTAGTGCACCTCCCAACTCATGTTGGAACCCTCACTTGATGGAACATAAAGTGTCATAGGTGGCACAATAGTGTGTCCTAGAGGTGGAAGTCTGGAACTTGCTTTCCATGCATCAACATCTGGTATGTGGTGGTGAATTTTGGATCAATTTTGTAAATATGTGTCCATATAGAAGTCTTTTTCCCATAAAAGTCAAGGACAATGGTTAGCGCCACAACCGGTGGTTGACTAATGAAATTGGAAACATTGTTGGTGCTACCCTTCTTATACAAGTTAACGTTCAAATGAAATTGCTACAGATATGTGGACCATTTATGATGCTGTTTATTTTACAACTTCCCATGTGTTTGTATAAACACAATAGGTCAGTGATCTGTGTGGATAATTGTCTCCTTCCCCATAATGTAATATTTCCACTACTATCAAGATTGCACAATAGAAAAAATATCTTTATTGTAGGTGGGGTATTTCTGAATTGTATCAAAGAGTGTCTCACTATGATAGGAAACTAGATGCCCTTGCTGGGTGAGAATTGCACCAATAACATAGTTGGAGGCATCTATCTCGATTTCAAATGGTTGGTAAAGTTTTGGCAATGTGAGTATTTGTGCAAAGAAAAGGTGGTGCTTCAGTTCAACGAATATGTTTTGTTGGGACTTAGACCAGAAAAACTTTGCTTCGGCTCTACCCTTGGTAACTTGACTTAAAGGCCAAGATATATGAGATAATCCTAACACAAATCTTCGATATAGATTGTAAATTCCCCAAAAGGTGCAAAGCTATGTTAAAGTGTTCGGAGCTAGGAAATCCGAAATGAATTGGATCTTAGTCGAATCTACATGCATGCCTTTATCATCAATGATGTAACCCATATATTAGACCTGGTTCATACCAAAGGTGCATTTCTCCAAGTTGGCACATAGTTTTCGTTGATGCAAGGTTTTAAGGACATGTCGAATATGTTGCAAGTGCTCTTCCCAACTCTTTTTGAACATGAGGATGTCATCTAGATATACAACCATGAACGAGTTGGGAAGGGCCACAATATTTCATCCATGAGCCTCCAAAAAGTTGCAAGGGAAATTTTCAATCCAAAGGGCATGACAAAAAACTCAAAAAGTCCCTCCTTAGATTTGAAGGTGGTCTTCCATGCATCTATGGGTTGTATTGGAACCCGGTGATAGCTGGACTTCAGATCAATCTTGATGAAGTACTTGGAAACCTTTAGCAAGTCAAGAAGGTTATCAATCAATGGGATTGGATACCAATTTCTAACAGTGATTTATTTAGTGCCCAATAATCAATGCAGACTATCCAGATCCCATCCTTCTTCTGTACTAGTATAATTAGGCTCCCACAAGGTGAGTAACTCGGTTGGATGTACCCTTTTTGTAGAAACTTCTGGATCTGTCTCTTCATTTCTTTGTTTTCCATAAGAGAGTGGGATTAGATCATCCCATTGGGTATAGGTGCTCCAGGAGTCAGATCGATCGAATGCTTGACCTGATAGTGAAAAATCAACCCTTGATCTAGGTGGATATTGTTGGACACCCACCTATTCCACCTAGACTTCTAGTCAATTTCTTGAGCTTCCTTTTTTATAGCAACATGTACTATTTTTAGTAGCTTTTCGAGTCCTAAAATTTTAGAGTACTTTTGACCCCATAAACGACATTTTTTTGAGGTCCACAATAGGCCCATTATCTTGTATTACTCATAGATATAATTCCAAAGAGGTATCATACACCCAAAACAGAAATAATATGACAAAGTTACGCCCTCGGGAAGTTGGCTACCCAGCTAATCCTTACGAGGCCCACAAACTCTTGGTGTTCCATCTCCTAGGGTTAGGGTTTTGGATTTTTTTGGTTTTCTCTTGTTGTTCAATAACAAAAATTCCCTTGAGCCTCATTCTAACATAGTTCAAAGGCATGTAGCCACAACAACTCTTCTCAGAGATAAGCTACCATCGCCCAAGCTAGTTTCTTCCCATTATGTATTTAAGCATATTTTAGTTCTTTGATATTAATGAAATGAAGTGTAATTTATGTTGCATATATTCATTTATGGTTATATATGTATTATGTTACATTATTTTTTACGTTCAGATCAGTGGTATCCGAGAGGTCTTCTCTTTCTTTGTTTTTCTTTGCATGTCCACAGTGAGGTCATGGTATAAACACTTATGCGTTGAACTAGTTGAACCCTTGTAAGACCAGCCTCACAAACCCTGATGCCTCCCATGAAGGAAGAAAATAAAGACGAGGGAGTAGGATATCCTTTTAAAATATTTCTCGAAGAATCCCTCGAGCGACAAAGGAACACGTTGATGGACAAATTTTTGCAGATCCTTCGACGGCTGCCCATAGGCGATGCATCTTCTTCTAGCAGCCACTCTGGAAGTACCACTCCCTTTAAGGTACATGTTAAATTTAACATCCCTATATTTTAAGTTAATATAGATGTAGATTCAACAGATAAATGGTTAAATTTGCTAGAAGGATATTTTTCAGTCCATGATTTTTCCAACCGGGAAAGTACTACTTTTGCACTCCTCAAAGTAGTGCCCCACATCAAGGACTAGTGGGAAACCTATTGCAAGAAGAGGGAAAATAGTGGACTCTTATCATTTTAAGCCACACCCACTTGGAATTCTTTTTCAGACCCCATCAAGGAGCAGTATTACCCTGTTGGAAGCTATCAGGATAAATACATAAAGTGACCATGTTGCGGCAAGGAAGGGACGATGACATGCCAGAGTTCAAAAATATTTTTCATACTCTTCACATGAACTTGGGTATCAAGGATTCTGAGCGAAATTTGGTACTCAAGTACCATGGATATCTACACAAGTACATCTAGGATGAGATGGATTTCCTGGACATATCCTCCCTCTATGTTTCCTATCGATATGCTATCAAGGTTGAATAGAAATTTAAATATACGAAGTGAGATTTTGGATCTGCGAATTTGAAGCAAGAGAAAGGTGTCCCCAAATCATATAACAAAGGAAAAATCTAAGGCAGGGTGACCCATGACAACCCGTCTAAGCCACAAGTAAATAACAACACCCCTAAGACAAATAAGGACATGAGAAAATGGTGTGAGTTCCATAAGAGTTCCACTCAAAAACAAAGTGAGTGTCGAGCCAAGAAGTAACTGGTGATTGAGCTGAAGGCTTTCAAATCATATGCATGTTCCGACTTT
This sequence comes from Pinus albicaulis, assembly GCA_034641835.2. Taxonomy (NCBI): domain Eukaryota; kingdom Viridiplantae; phylum Streptophyta; class Pinopsida; order Pinales; family Pinaceae; genus Pinus; species Pinus albicaulis. The sequence continues at coordinate 265,996,304 of CM076573.1, forward strand.
GATTCAGAACCTAACAAGGGGAATGACAAAGGGAATCAGATTATTGACGTGGAGCCCAATGCCACCATTTCCACCACCAAGATCTAGAAGGATGATCTCGAAGATCCATATGAGGGGGAGCACATCTTCCACTCACATATGTGGCTGAAGGGTTCTCTGTTGCAGTTCATTTTCGACAACGGAAGCCAAAAGAACCTCATTTCAGTAGAGTTCGTGAAGCGACTCGGCCTACTATCCACAACGCACCTGCAACCATATACCATCACTTGGCTTCACTAAGGACGAGGTCTCTGCGTCAACCAACGGTGTCACCTTCCCTACAACATCAAGCCCTTCAAAGATGAGGTACTTTGTGAGGTACTTTGTGATGTTGCTCCTCTTGAAGTTTGTGATGTAAAATTAGTCCAAGCATACATGTGGAAGTGACATGTTGTGCATGAGTTTAGGCCTTGCAATTTTATTATTACTTTTGGAAATAATTTGTACATGACAGGAGAGGTAGCACTTCCTACCACCATCTCTTTGATCACTACGAAGCATTGCACTTAGATCATTTCCTAGATCAGGAAATTTTTTTTTCCTTATGATTCGCCCCCAGGGAAAGAAGAATATTGTGGCAATGACCTCTAAACAGAGCTCCTCTGCATGGAAAAAGTAGATGGACAAGGTCATGGAGGAGTACAAGGACATCTTCACCTCACCCGCAAGGGTACCTCTACACTGCTACGTCAAGCACTCCATTGATCTGACCCGAGGTGTGTCGCTACCCAATGGATCGATCAATCGATGCTATATTATGGACAATGATGAAATAAAGAGGTAGATTTAGGAGTTGTTATAGAAATGACACATCATGCCAATTTCATCACCATGTGGGAGCCCAATCGTGGTGTTACAGAAGATGAACAAGACCTCGAGATTATGTACAAACTATCGGGCATTAAAAAATATCAATGTCTGGAATAGGTATCCAATCCGATGGATTGATGACCTTCTAGGCCAGCTCAATGGGGCCAAACATTTCAACAAGATTGACTTGAAGTCTGGTTATCACAAGTTATTAATTGAACCCTCCGATGTGTGGAATACTATCAAAAAATCCAAGGAGGGCCTTTTCGAATGGTTGGTCATGCCTTTCGGGTTGACGAATGCCCCCACAAACTTCATAAGGTTGAAGCATGACATCTTGTGACCATTCACCAACTCATTCATGGTGGTGTTGTAGCTGCTACAACGTCACCCAAAATTTTAGGTGCAGTAAAAATTTTGGGTCCCCCTGCACCTGCCAAAGACCACCGGGGACATAATCATATTTTCAATTATAAATTCTCCCCATGACTCGTTCTTATCAAGCTCTATTGGTTCTCCCATTCATGCTATTTATAGTTCCCTTATTTGTCTTTCTATCTCATTATCGCATTAGGGTTTTGGAGGTTTGTTGCTTCAAATATGCTTTAAAATTTCCTCCTGACATTAAAAGTTACCCTTCTATAATATACATCATAAATAAGTAGGGGCACTATGTGTGGATGGACAAGACTTCAATTTGGATTTTGTTATGTTGACCATATTAGGGTTTTGGAGAAACCCTAAACTGTCAAAAGAAAATTTCTATGCATGTTTAAACCGAATTCATATACCTCTAAGGGTGCATTCTCATCGGCATTGCATGGCATCATGGTAAGAATATCGCATATCTTATTCCCTTGGGTTCATGATTGGTTCCCCATCTGAGTATTTTCATTAAGGTTGTGATAGTGTTATGTTTCCCTTGCATCCTTGTAACCAAGCTAGGTTGACATGATTGATGATTCAATACTTCAAATCACTTGTTCTATAAGCACAAAACCAACTTAGGAATCACATGATATCACAAATTACCTTCAATTACTAGGTCCATTAAACTGCCATAACCTTGAGTTGGTTCCTCCATTTAAGTATCTTGTGTTGAAGTGTTATGATTCACAACTCCTTATGTTGTTTATTTACGTTATGTTGTCTATTTACATTATTCCCTGTGTACACCTCAAGCGGCTTGTTTTATTAGCTTACTTAGGCTTGTTTTATTAGCTTACTTATGAAGTTTTCCAATAAAATAATTATTTATCCTATTGTTTTGATTCTTTGCAGTTTTTTTAAATGTAGCTGCCTTGGCTACATATTCAATGAGAAGCAGGAAATTGAACCATATAGTGAAAATACATAACTTGTGAGGAAGACTTATTTGAATATAAATATTGACTTCATAAGACAAGGCACACTCTTTAGCGCGAGGCTTGGTAGGCGTTTAAAGTAAAGTGGTGCATTCTTTGAGTTTTGACTCTATTAATCAAATATGTGAAGATCATCACCATGCATCCAAAGGTCGCATCTAAAAAGTGGGTTGATTAAAAGGCTGGTGGCCACCATAAAACAAATAAAAGTGACGCATAAACGCAAATGTAAAAGGTGTTGATGAGTTATGTCCATTACAAGAGAGCTTTTTCTTTTGGGTTTATTCAAAGGCAAACAACGCTTTCAAGATTCATCATTGAACACAGTCAAAGCCAAGATGAACATTCGGTGTGATGGTGGCATATTACAAACATATGACCAAATGGATATCAAGGAGTGCTACCTTTTTATGGCAGTCCCATTACGGAGAGCAACCTCTTATGGCAGTCACATTATGGAGACATTTGAAATTTACCAGCATAGATCCATCTAACTCCGGATCTATCATGCGCCGAGAGGGATCAAATCTCTCGAGGTGCAAACCTATTTTTGAGTGCAAAACTTGAGGAAAGGTTTGCACCTCTAGAGATTTGATCCCTCTCGGCGCATGATAGATCCGGAGTTAGATGGATCTATGCTGGTTCCAGTCGGTGGCATCAACGTCACATTTTTCAGATTATTAAATTTTCTGTATATTTTTGAGATGTACATCATACTTTGAAATTTTTAAGATTAGAAATACAAATTCTAACAAATGTTATTAATACAAATATGTTTGGTGATCTTAAAAATGAACTAATTAATATATTAAATAACAAATACACCTATCATATCATTGAAATATCAAATACACCTATATTAAGCCGACATTTATTTTTCAGATTATTAAATTTTTTGTATATTTTTGAGATGTACATCATACTTTGAAATTTTTAAGATTAGAAATACAAATTATAACAAATGTTATTAATATAAATATGTTTGGTGATCTTAAAAATGAACTAATTAATATATTAAATAACAAATACAACTATCATATCATTGAAATGTGATATGAAGAATATATTGAAAAATACATGAAAAATACATAATTTATTTAGTATTTAACCTTAACCCGACTTCTTCTTCTTTTCTCTTAGAAACACCGGCACATTTTGCCATCTTTTCATATCGATCATATGGAAATGGTGGTTGAAATCGAAGACCATCCAAAGATTTAACTCGAGATATTGTAGTAAAAGTGAGACCTTGTCGCTCTGTCCTTCCAATATCAATAGTTGCCTTCTCTAGTGTCAATCCCCGGGACTTATGAATTGTTAATCCCCAAGCAAGTCGCAATGGAATTTGTTTATTATTGCCTCTTTCAATAGGTATAATAGGAATAGTATGAGGGAATAATTCATCCCACGCAACTCCGACATATTTATCAAATGTTACTAAAACATATGTAGGAGGATTAGGAGGTGATGTTCCAGAATTATACACAATATCTTCAACTACTCCAAGAGCACCATTGACAAGTCCTGCATCAGTCCATAAATTTGAAGTTAGCATAACCCTAGCTCCAACAGCAAGAAGGACCTCATTATCCAAATTTTCCTCATCTGCTTCCATGTTGTTGTTGTTATTTGATCTTGTAGCAACACTACGTGGAACAGGGTGATTTAGGGATACCAAGCAACGCTTATTGTGATTGTGCACATCATCATTTGTTGCAAACAAATGTGTAGCCTTATTAAATGACTCTTTTGTTGAAGCATCCAATTTGGAATCTGTACGTGTCATTAGTACTTTCCAATCTTCTATTGTTGGAATTGCATCTCTAACGTTCATTAATAAATGACGAAATAACCTTTGATCATTGCTCTGTCCATCTTGCCTGTATACTGTATCAAGAGTTACAACAGTTGTGAATAAATTCCTCCTCCTCTCCCTCCTCCTCTCCCTCCCTCTCTCTCTCTTGCCCTTCCCTCCCTCTCCCTTGCTTATATCTCTTTTCCCTCCTACTATCCTCTCTCCCTCTCTCTCCATATTCCTTATCTCTCTCTCTCTCCAGCTTTCACACTCTCTATATTCATTCTTACCTCCCTCTCTCTCCCCCTCCATCTCCATCATTATTTCCCTACCTCTCTCCACTCTCTCTCTTCCTTTCTCTCCCACCTCCCTCTCTCTCTATCTTCACCTTCCAAATTTGTTAATATATGCCTCTCTCTCTCTCTCCTTCTCTCCTCCCTTGTCTCCATCTCTCCTTTTTTATCTCTTTATCTCACACCAAACATACACACTCTTTCTCCATCTCTCCATTATCACTCCCTCTCTCTATCTCCTCTTGTCACTATCTATGCATTTCATCTTCCCTCCCTCTCTCATCCTATCTCCCTCCCTCTCTCTTCCTCTCTCTCAAGTCCCCTCTCGTTTCCTTCCTCTCTCTCCCTGTCTCTCCTACCTCCCTCTCTCTTCTCACATAACTCACTCTCTCTTTCTCTCTCGTTCCCATACAATCCTCTCACTCCCCCCTCATTCTTTTTTTCTCTCAACTCCTCTCTCTCGGCGTTCATATCTCTTCCTCTGTCTCTCTCTCTCTCTCTCTCTCAAATCCTCTCTCTTCCTCCATCACTCTATCTCTCTCTCCAAATATATTACTATATCCCTCCCTTTCTGCTTCTCTCTCCTTCTCTCCCCCCTTGTCTCAATCAATCTTCCTATGTCTCTTTATCCCACCCTAAACATACATAGTCTCTCTCCATATCTCCATTGTCACTCCCTCTCCCTCCACTTCTCACTCTCTATGTCTTTCTTCTTCTATCCCTCTCTCTCCCCCCTCCGCTCTCTCTCTCTCTCTCTCTCTACCCTCCAATCCTCTCTCTTTATCTCTCTCTCCCACCTCCATATTTATGTCTCCCTCTCCCTCTCTTACCCTTCTATACCTCTCTCACTCCTCTCCCTCTCTCTCTCTTCATTCCTCCTCTCCCCTCTCCTTCATTTATCTCCATATCTCCTTTGTCACTCCAGCTATTTCTCCACCTCTATCATATGTCTTCGTTCTTCCCTCTCATATATATATATATATATATATATATATATATATATAACAAATTTAATATTGTTTTAATATATGTTATTCAATTTAATAATATTAATATGAATATTAGATTTAATAATATTAATAATATTAATATTAATATTTTAATGTTAATGTTGGGATTAATAATGTTTTTTTTGTGTGCTATTATTATTAATTTGGTCCATAGGATTCATTTATTATTATATGTTGATTTGTACTCCTATTTGATATTTTTTTATTTATTTACTTTACCTTTTTATACTTCTTTTATAAATATAGTATTGGGCCCAGGGTATTTGGCCTATGGTATTAATAATAATTTGTCCCATGGTATTTGGCCCATAAGATTACCCTAAATAAAACCTCTTTTTTGAGTTTTTGTAAATACAAAGAGGTTTATGGAGTAAATATAAAAGGAAGTTTATTTATTTACCATACCTCCGGAGTAAGTAGAAAACGAGGTTTTATTTATTTACCATACCTCTAGTTTATTTATATTTTTATTTATTTATATTTACCTTTTTTATAAATATGGTATTTGGCCCATAGGCCTTTAGTTTATTTACCATACCTCTAATTTATTTATATTTTTATTTATTTACCATATTTTTTTTAGTGTTCGTAAACCTCTTCATATTTTGATAAATTTATTTTTTAATGAATTTTTAATTGCTTATTTATATGATTTTCTAAATTATTGTTTAAGCCAACATTATTGAGATTTTATTTTTAAAACTTTCTCTAGTTTTTGTTATTTTGGCTTCCGACACACATCGCAGTCATACTGGATTGTAAAATGCGCCTCTCGGCCCAATAAGAACCATTGAGAAAATCAATCAATACTCATAGAGGTGACTAAGAAGACCCTGAAACTCAATTACTTCCCCCAAAAAATTTCCTTTATAAACCCTTTTTATTTTTTAAACCTTTCATTAAATCCATATAAAAATCTCTCTTTTATTAGAAATTTTCAACAAATATTAGTCACTATTTAAAGAAATATTATTTAATATACTTTCATTAAATCGATATAAAAATATCACTTTTATTAGAAATTTTCAACAAATATTAATCAATACATAAAAAATATTATTTAATATGCCAAAATTTTATAAAGAGTTTGATCAAATCCTTTAAATAGAATTACTTAGTTAAAAGTTATGGATAAATTTACCATATCAATAAATTTTCAAACATTCAAACCTGGACGAATACGATGACAACTGTAGGGTTTTCAATTCACCCATGTTCCACCAACGCGGCAACATCTCAAGGTGAACGTGCGTGTGGACTGGTCCATCTGATTGTCCCAGCAGAGACTCTCCTAGGTGGAAGCTCAGTAAATACTGAGCAGTTCTGCACTTTAGTTACACAGATAAAAAACTTAGTTCTTTCAGGAAAACTTCACGTTCAAAATCTTGGATCTCCTCTGCACATTCTTCAGATCAGTTTTCCAGTTTGTGAAGAGTTTTAGATCTATTCCGAAATCTGTTTGGCGATGCACTCCATTTTGTGAAAAGGCTTATGTTGGCTCTGATGCGATGTAACTGCATCTATTATGATTTCCATGTTCGAAACATGGTTTCTAATTTTCAACAAATCTGCAATTTGTTTTTAAAAATTGACAAAGTGACAAAGTGCCTGCAAAGTAAAACCTATAACAGATAGCTCTTCGCAAATCCACTCATTATGAGACTGATAGTAAAATATAAGTGTATTATTATATCTTATGCCGGATTATTGACTGAGATACATTCATGGGTATACGGTATCCATGGAGACAAATCGAATACTTCTATTACAAATTACAAGGCAATATAGCGATGAGATTGATCACACAACGCCTGCTTGACCAGTTGGTGGGTTAGTTAGGGTTCCGGCAATTCTTGCGGATTTCTCCGCTGGTGCCTGTAAGAGGTTTGATGTTACCCATCTTAACCATGGCGGCAGCGAAATCCGAGAAGAAGGTGTTCTGGTTGGAGGCGTACTTATTCACTTGTGAATCAGTGGAGCCTCCGTTGAAGAGTTCCTGGTCGGAGTGGAGAAGTCCTCTTTTGCTTTTCAGATTGCAGTAATAGTTTTTGTCAAACACAGTGGGAACCTCTATACGACTCAGAACCGCTCCACAGAAACGCCCCACAGAACCGAACCGCTCCACAGAACCGCGCCACAGAACCAAATACGACTTCGATCGAGCTCCGGAGGTTCCAGTACGAATCCCGCCACAGAACCAAATACGACTATGTTCGATCAGAGCTGACTTGTTTTAATTTTTTTTGGTTTATTTATATAATTATTAAAACTTATTTGTTAAGCCGACATTTATTTTTTATTTTTATTATTTTAATTTAAAATTTGAGCCGATATTAAGGACGTGAAAAACCTGACATCGGGGTCATACTAGGCTGTAGATGCGCCTCTCGGCGCAATAAGTCTGGTGAGGACGCTCGAGGAAGGACAAGACTCATCGACTACTCATACTCCAAGGCCCTTTTGAACTGCATACGCGGACATCGCATGGCAGATAGGTTATAAAAATGCACGTGGCATTGTAAAAATCCAACAAACTTGACACAGAGAACAACGATCGTGAATGTCTTGACGAGGGTATTACACTGGGAAGGCATGCATCGAATGTGTTGGAGACCAGAGTCGAGGAAACTTGGTGTATTTAACACGTTAATTGACAAAGAGAAAATATGTTGAGGGCCAATTCGAAAAGCTCGAAGATAAGCATTAGGAAAAGGCATTTGGGGGAGAATCGACCCAGCTTGACAATCACGTATAAAGTGATTTTGGATCATCAAAGGTGCACCTAGCGATATCTTATGGAGAAAATGCTATGCCAGGATAGCATTAGGGTCATGTTGAAGTGAGACAGTTCACCGAGGGTGTTTCCCATATTACGTTGAGCCATCTATATTGAAAGGTTCCATTGGTTAAACTATGCATTGGGAAAACCATATAAAGAAGGAATGTGCTAGAATCATGCCCCCAATAACCCGTAAGGAATAAAGAGCCATGAATGCATAAACATTGGAAAGGAATTTAGAAATCGAGGACAAGCAATCTATCACGGAGAGCGTAATCAGTCCAAATTCCCAAATGCATTACAACTATCATGGCATTGCAAAGAGAATTATGGCACCTAAGTAATTTATCTAATGCATAAATGGCGGCTTGGAAACTTTCTATTATAGGTTTGTGGTATTTGGTAACGCAGAAATGTTTCAAATATACATATCCACATACATACACAACACAAAAGTGATGCCACAATTGGTGCATAAAGAACACGATCTGCAAAGCATCTATGCCAACGAAATAGAGATACCATGCATGGTTTTGGCCCCAGGGATATGTTGCAATTTAAGAGAAATCTAATAACATGACATGGGAATAGAATCAGAGATCAATATTTCGACTATCAGAGAGAAACTAATGGTAGAAAACATAAACTGTAAAATTCCTTCAAACAATTTCTTGCAGAATCTTAGGGATGTTGTGATACCATCAGAAAGGAAAATGAAGTTACAGAGCTCCACTCAAAGACGAAGGTGTTACGTGACTGAAGCTTTTATATAGGAATATTTTTTGAATTTTATTTTGTTAGAGAATAATGGAGAAAATAACGTTATGTTGTTACACGGTAGATTTGCAAGCGGTTCAGATCCGTTTTTATTGGAGTCTGTTGAATCTGCTCATATACTATAAATGTAATCCATTTGCAAATAGTATGAAATATATTGTGTTGTGTGCACAATGGTTGCTCTCCATTTTTCTATGTTGGTATTAGAGGGAGTCTAGGCTTGACTCCCTCATGGGAGGGCCCAGGAAGATGTGAGAAATCTGGGGTTAATGTACAATAGGGTAGATTATTTTTTTCTGAGTATTATTTTGCTGTGTAGTGCTGTGTGAAGATTTCCATGTGTTGCGTGGTGTAGCTGTGTTTTCATTACAGAGGTCGGCTTGTGTGTAATCTAAAGGAACCGCCAACAAGGAACCGCGTCATTATATTTTTCCGTTGTGTATAAGTTCGAGTGGCACTACAATCATTGGAGGTTTGGTCAATTAAAGCATTGTGAGAGCCACCATTTGTTGAAGGCGTGCAACATTGAGTTATTGGGATGCAAGCTTGGAGGCCTCAATACCATATCTCGAGAAAGCTTGATCACTGATGTATGCAACCATGAATTGTAAGGGAGCCGCCATTTTCTGTAGTTGCTGCGTGGGGGAAAGGAGTTGCTGTTGTATGGGAGAAGAGGAAAAATCATGATTTATGGCACATTTCAGGCATCCTCAAATTTTGTTGAAAAGTCGCTGTTCATTTTCAAAGGAGAATAGCCGTGAAAGGCTCGCCCTTGAGATAAATATCGACATGGACCGTGGAGTGTAGCAGCCGGTTGGTCGAAGTCCCGCAGCGGAAGCGTGGTGTGACAGTTGTGTCATATAATTGCAGGGGAGGACTGTGGTTTTGAGCATTCATCAGCTCGGATTTCGAATCCTGAGTGCTTCGACAATATGCGTCTGAGTTTGTTTCGAGCCCAGAGCTTTGTGCTAGCATACAGACCGAGCAGGAGTAAGACTGCAATCAAAGATTTGGAGAATGAGCAGCGCATGGTCAACGAATATTTGAGGCAAGTCATAGATCGATCCATGCATTTTTTTTTTCTGAGGTTTCGATGGAACGAAGATCCAATTTCTCAAAGTGTTGGATGTACGTATAATCGATCTAGAAAGTGTGTTTTGTTTGGATCGATGTATACACAAATTTTTCTGCACGATCCCGTGACTCTTCTGGCGGGTGAAATTTTTGGGCAGCATAATGTCAAAGTATCATGCCTCCCATTTCATGGGTGCATGGGGAGAGGACGTTTTGGCGTTCAAAGCTGGAGAAGTTTATGGAGGTGAATGGTAGCTACAGATCGGTGTTTGAAGTTCATTATTTTTGTGGAGTGTGTAGCTTGTTCATATGTAGATTGTTGTGAGATTTGTTTAGTAAAGAACCAATTATTGAATAGATTTACACAATTTAAAATAGTGGTTCTCGATGTTCTTCGGTGCTGAGAGAATGTATCGCTAATTTGATTGTGAGAATCTGTTATATGTTGTAGACTCTTTTTGTATTTTGGTGCTCCAAGATCGACAATTACAGGTTACCTTTACCTTGTGAGTTTGTAAGTGTGTAAAGGTCACTTTGTAGGATTGATTGTTGATCATACTATGTACCTAGAATATTTTCCTATACGACTGTTGAAATTTATTCTTCGGGGTCATTTCACAGATGGAAATATTTCAATAGGGTAGTTCAGTGTCGAGACTCTTCTTCGGGGGTGTCAAGAATATTTGATATTACAAATTCAGCATTACTAGTCAGAAACAAATGTATTTTAAATGGGTTGAATGGTAGCTCGAAAATGGTGGAGAAAAGAGTGTTGTCTATGAGATCTCAGAGTGGGTACAAATGTTAATGAAGACCAGGGCAGACAAATGTTTGTATTAAATTAGTGTGTTCTCCATTTCTCCATTAAGGGGGAGTGTTAGAGAATAATGGAGAAAATAACGATATGTTGTTACACGATAGATTTGCAAGCGGTTAAGATCCGTTTTTATCAAAGTCTGTTGAATCTACTCATATACTATAAATGTAATCCATTTGCAAATAGTATGAAATATATTGTGTTACAATGGTTACTCTCTCATTTTTCTTCACAGCCTTTACTGAAAATACATGGAATAGAAAATAAATCCCACAACCTAATTAAAGACTCTCCGAAATGCACTTCCCCATCAAGCGACAAACGACCTCTCCCAAGGTCGCAAAATTTCATCGCTGAGCCTCTCAAAAGCCACCAGGAAGTGCGATCAGCTATGTATCACGACTATGCAACCTCTAGTAAGTCGTACTTCAATCGAAGTCGCAAAATCACACTCCAGAGCCTCAAAAAAGTAGTGAGAGTGAGCGACCCATATGCAACGCGACTATGCGACCTTTGGTAATTCACACTTCCACGAGGGTCGCTTAATCACATTTCTATGCCTCAGGGAAGCATCTAGAAGATGCAACTTCATTGTTACGTGACTATGCGACCTTCATAAGTCGCAAACTACCCATAGGTCTCATTTTCTCCCAAAGGTCACCATTTCTTCAATAGATAATGAGTTTGTCAAGCTTCTTCAGGTGGCACTTCCAAGTGTGATTGGTTGAATGGTTGTGATGCTACGAGATCCACGCTTGGGTAATGAAGGTGATATGATTTTATTTGAATAAGGTCTTCTCACTCATGGCCCAGTGACAACGAGTACTATCCACTTCTTTTTTAAATAATGTTGAGAATGTACAATGACCATGTCAAACAATTTACTGCTTCTGCTAGTTTATAGGGGGTGCATTAGTTACAAATCATCTCATGGATAGCATTTCCAATAGAAAGGGAGATAATTTATATGTCCAAATGACAAGGAAATTAGAGGAGGGTCATGCAACAGTCTCCTTGATGGACCTGTCTTTTATTCAAAATAGTGGAAGTTACATTACTGATTTTTCTTATGAGATGCCATTGTGTTTGACTACCGTAATGTTTGGATTATGTATGAAAAAATGTAGCATTGAGAAGAAACCTTCATAGTCGTTCAAAAGAAAATTCTAGGTAGTTGGCCATATGCATTAGAGTGTTGGATCTTAAAACCCGAGAAACTATATTCCTCTCATCATTGCATTCCCTCCATAGAAGATGACAAATGCTCTGGGTCCTTCACGCTAAAAAATTGCTTGATTATTGACTTGAGCACGGAGAGATATGGACATTTATTTCAAGAATTTTTGTAAAAATTTTGGAGCCTAGAGACGCCCCATAAATATAGCATTCATTCACTGCACTATGGCACATAAAGGGAGGGCTCCAAATGGATGTTTCACTTCCAGTTAATTTTTCATGTTTCTAGAATTATTATTTATCCGCATATATATATATGACAATGTTATTTGTTTGCAGGTGGAAATGATGATTTGCATGAAGGAAACCAGGAATTCTTACAAGAAGCCTTGATATCATGGTTTTGACTAGCAGACTAGCTGAATCCATGGAGGTGTCCGAAATTTTATACCAACCATGATGGCGGGAAATGTTGTAGGAATATCAAAATTCAACATAGCAGATGGATCGCAACCCTATTCAATGGCTCATCATGATTGTGCAACAACATTAGGCTTTTTGGAAACCCTACTCATGCTTCTCAAAATTACTCTATTGTTAATATATACATAGTGCTCATCATAATGCCCACTTCTATACATAGATGAATTAGACACATAATAGTTAATAGACATGAGTGAAGAGTGAGGAAGCTAAAGATTCATGAGGGTAGGATAAATTTCACCGAGAGGAGGTGAAAGGTCACCCTCCCTATTCTTATAAATATACCCTTATGCCTCATTGGTAAGAAGTTTTACCACTTGAGATGGGAGCAGTAGTAGAGAGTTGATTTGTGCTTGAGAGCTAGAGGCACTCTTCTCTTGTAAGATAGGAGGGCGAGATGAATTGAGGCTAGGGCTTTGTATTGGATAATGGCATGAGAATCCCATGTTCGACTATTGGGATTTGATGAATTGCAGCATATGTACTTGTATTTGCAACAATAGTAATAAGATATTCTTCATTTATGGCACTAATTCCAATGCTTATTCATAGTGGTTTTATCCATTTCCTGATATTTTCATTACATTTGTGTATGTGGATTAATAAATGTAATATGTTATGGACTGGTTAATGGTTGTTGTATGTATGTTTTCTTTTGAATCTGTGCTTACTTATTTTTCACAATGTTAGTGATCTATTGTGATCTAATTTATAAGTAACCTTTGGCATGTTCTTGTTCATTTATATCTGATTTAGTTTGGCTCAGAGATCCTTCTCATGGCATACTTATTATTATTTTTGTTGTGACTTTTCCATGCCTCTTTCTATAGTTCGTCAAACTTGGGCTAACTTTATTTCATTATTTAGGTGTTTTGTTCGTTTCATCACTATAACACTTTTTCATTTGACAACCAAGAGCACAAACATTCATGGTGGCAGTCGGGACCACATACCTAATGGGGCTCCTATATGAAACATTATGAGGTCTAGCTTGGACCTCACACCAGGGAGACCCCCTAGCTGTTGGCGGTACATTTCATCTTATCAACAAATTTGGAGCTAGGAGGAGGGACAGATGACAAGTTGAGCCCTTAGAGCCTACATTTTAGTCTCATACCTGTAAATCGATCTGTCTTGAATCTCTATCCCGGGTTGTTTTTCTAAAAGTGTAAATATTTCAGTGGTGTGTAAATATTCTATCACTTGTCATAGTGCAATTTTGATGGTGAGGTTCGTACAACGGTATTTGGACACATGCTCCAAATTCTATGGTTTTACCACTCTTATGGAATACATTCAAAATATGTTATTAGAATATTGTTTACCCTCACGCTTTAAGGTGGTGTAAAGCAATGGCACCACTCATTTCTAGTAGCTTCTATCCTTTTATTCGAGGAACACATCAGTAAGCTCTGACAATATTTTGACAGGTATAATTTTTAAGATGTGTTTAGAAGGACAAATAAATTTAGAATGAAACTTGAAGAATCCCTAGAAGATTTTTCTACTAGTTTGTTTATATTTTTTGTGAATTTCGAGAGAAATATGTTGATTGGATGCATTTGGCTGAGAAATGTTGACGTCTGGTTTATGTCTCTCAGCAAAATCATCGATTTGAAACAAATTTGTTAATGGCGTTGGAAATTTTTCAACCAAGGGGACTCGTTCAAAGTACGTTCAAAGTATGCTCCATGGCTAACTTGATTTCATTGTCTAGGTGTTTCGTTCATTTCATCACTCTAACACTTTTTCATTTGAAAACGAAGAGCACAAACATTCATGGTGGCAGTGGGGACCACATACCGAATGGGGCTCCTATCTGAAATGTTATGAGGTCTAGTTTGGACCTCACATAGGGGAGACCCCCTAGTTTTTGGCAGTAGATTTCATCTCGTCAAGAGATTTTGCACTAGAAGGAGGGACAGATGACAAGTTGAGCCCTTACAGCTTACATTTTAGTTTCATATCTATAAATCGATCTATCTTGAATCTCTATCATGGGTTGTTTTTCTAAATTTGTAAATATTTCAGTGGTGTGTAAATAGTCTATCACTTTTCATAGTGAAATTTTGATGGCGAGGTTTGTACAATGGTATTTTGACACATTCTCGAAATTTTGTGGTTCTATCACTCTTATGGAATACATTTAAAAGATGTTATTAGAATATTGTTTACCCTCACGCTTGAAGGTGGTGTAAATCAGTGGCACCACTCATTTCTAGTAGCTTCTATCCTTTTGTTCGAGGAACACATCAGTAAGCTTTGACAAGATTTTGACAGGTACAATTTTCAAGATGTGTTTAGAAGGACAAATAAATTTAGAATGAAACTTGAAGAATCCCTAGAAGAATTTTCTACTAGTTTTGTTAATATTTTTTGTGAATTTCCAGATAAATATGTTGATTGGATGCATTTGGCTGAGAAATGTTGACGTCTGGTTTATGTCTCTCAGCAACATCATCGAGTTGAAACAAATATATTGATGGTGCTGGAAATCTGTCAACCAAGGGGTCTCCCCGATGTGAAGTCCCAATTATACGTCACACCATTTGGAGTAGGAGGCCCATCTGGAATATCGTCTTAGTTGCCATGTATTGTTATATATTTTCCTTGACTCTAACTGTTAGCAAGAGAGAGGAGTGCACATGCACCTTCAAAAAGAAAGGGGGATCTTCCTAGTGAGTTTTTGATCGTATGTGTGTCAAGTTCCTTCCAATGTGGGGGGAAAGAAGATTTTGGGCCTTTAAGAGAGAGGTAATAGTACAACCCAAGAAGACACATGCACACACAAAAAATATTTATCTAACATCCAGTAGAATATTCCACAAGGGATGTGACGATCATTTCAACCAATGAATGAGAAAGGTTTTTGCGATATTCATCACAATAATCCACAAGGATATGACAACAATACAAACCGTTACAACACATTCCCAATAAGATGGGTACTAAAATAATCAAAATAGTTCAACTACCTTAACACATGTGAAGGTAAACACGAGATACAAGCATCCGTGGAATACTCTTACAAACATTCATAATTCATGCATGAAGAACGCTTTGGCCTTGAAGGTTTTTTATATTAAGTATAATTTCTAAGACACATGTATACAATGAACACCATTAGCTCCAATATTGGAGTGTTGGAGCAACTCCTTGCTCCTCAAAAGAACTATCTTATCTCTCTAATGCCTTCCAGGAGAAGCTGAGGTGAAAAAAACCCCTTTCTCATAAAATGAGGGTGTATATATAACCAAGGGGTGATGCGTCACCCTCCTTGTGATTCTTTGACTACCCTCATGATTGTTTGACTTCCTATGAATTTTCAACTTACATGACTCTTCATATTTCATGTGTGTCCTTTAGACTTCCACTTTACAGTACATTTTGAATACAATTTACATGGTCCACAATCATAATGTGGCATATGATGACTTGTGATAGGACATGACATGACACTAATGACATGGACTTCGTGATGATGTAACAATGCCAAGGTGTCCTTATTGTTTCTTCTTTCTTTGTGTCTTCTTTAAAAGATGATACATGTCCTCTTCTTCCTTCTCCTTATGAATTGAAGATGAGGATTCTTCCTTGTGATCATGATATTAATATTATTTTATAGTGTGGTGTTCCTTCATCTTCTTTCCTTTTGATCATCTTATGTCTTCAGCTCCATGTGTGTCTTCTAGTATTTCCTCCTTCTCCATCTCCTTATTTAGAATCTTTTCATAACATGATAAATTTATTACATCTGCAATTCACTCATGACAATATGACATCAGTTTGATAAATCCCTAGTATAATATGGTGCTTTATGATCCATTGAATGAGCCAGAACCGGGTGGTAGGCCAAGGGAGAGGCTCAATGACTACACAATTGTGCAACTCATGAAGTTACGGGTGTTAAAATTATGAAATTGCAGTAAAATTCCACTTTGGATAGTTGATATGGTCAATATCATAATCAAATTAGATTCATCTTTTTGAGAGGACCAAAATCGACCTATAGATCGCCCAAAACGGTGATGCATGATCATCAAAACTAAATTTTCATTATTCAATTATGTAATTAGGGGGGTGATGATTTTTAATTATTTTATTAATTATTTTTCTCATTTTTAATTAATTAAGAGAGAAAATATAAATGTGAGGATTATTGTAAATATTCCTTAGATAATTAAGGATATGAGTGGAGTTGAATTAGGTAGATAATCTAGGGATGAGGAATTCCAAAAATGGGACTTAGTTGTGTCCAAAAAAAGATAAATATAATTTAGATTTTAAGTTGAGATTTGTGTGGAGGAAATTATGGAGTGGAAAAAATTCATATTTATGTATAAATATGTAGCTTGTGAGAGTGTGAAAAAAGACAAGTGAGGAAGTGAGGAAGTGACGAATACAGAGAGAGTAAGAGAAATGGTTTAAAGGGTCGAGAGCCAAGAGGCCGCCCATTGTAATATTTGGCCAAAGAGTTTTTTTTTATGTTTTTATATCAATATTTTATTTATGTGGCTCTCTTTCCTTCATATGTATTTTTGAGTTGAACATATTTGTGGTTTTAACGAAGAATTTTAATTTTGAAGGTAGCACATGAGTTTTTATATGCTAGGATCTGTTTAACCCAGTATCCTGGCATCATTTGGTATCAGAGCCGGAAAGATGCCTGTTCTACATTTTTTTTGAATCTGCAAACTGTACGTATATGCTGTCTATAAGTGTGTGATTGTAGGCAAACGATTTTTCATTGTGGAGAGGTGATGTGCAGTTTTAAAGCACTGTAGTGGAGTGCGGCCTTGGTGTGGACATAGGCAAAGACACACAGGCGATACGTTAAAACATTGGAAGTGTTGGATTGTTTGGGCTTTATTAATATAACTATATAGCTATGCAATGCTATTCAGATGGGTACACAATCACCGTGTTCATGGGTTCATGTTTTAGCGTATGTAGTTAAACTTTCCAGTATTGCAGAGTGGCATGTCATTGGCGTTGAGGTGCAGAACGTGCAGGCGTAGACACCACGAACAACGTGGTAAATAGGCATGGGATATTCGTTCCAAGAGATATCGTAGGTAATCACAATAGGTGAGCACTGTGCTTGCAGCAATGGGTGAAGCAAGAGCACATGTTTATGGATTTGGAATGCGCTGTGGAGGCAACATCCCAGGCCCATACACATTGTGGAGGTCGTGTTAGGCCTTAATGCATTTGGTGTAGGCAACACCACAGTCACGTATGCATTGTGGAGACTGCAACAATGTTGGCGGAGGCAACAACCCAGGTTGCGGGTTGTGAATTGGGAGCTCGTGTGGTAGAGATTGTTAACCAATGATGAGCATTGACACCATGGCTTAACGTAGATAATAATTTCAGTTGCGAATTGTGAATGCAATTCCATGACGTGGAATCGCTACAAAAAAATCATTGCGTGGGTTAAGTCTTATAACATATGACTGTGTATAGTAAACAACCTCATGGCCTAGCCACAACTGCTTGGAAGGCGGAACCAATTGTTATGAGCAGCTTGTGGACTCCATTATGTCATTTGGGTGATAACAATGGGAATCGTATGAACCATGGGATCAAATCTTAAAGATTGCATTGATTGGTGTTTTTTTTATTTGGATTACATGCTCAAAAATGCAACTTCAGTTTATCATTAATATAGATATAACAATGGTCCTTTAAGGACCCATTAATTATCGAGGGAGTGAAATTTTCATAAAGCTGAAATATCATTGTATTAAGTAAACCAGAAGTTGGAATTGTATACTAAGTGATACAGAAACATCAATTCCATCACGTTGAAGAGTAAATCCGGGTTTTAGTAAAATTAAACATTTTACGATACTAAATTGTGAAGTGGAAATTGTGTTTTCTACATAAATTTTTGGAAGCCAGTCGTATCAAGGCACTTAAAAATCGCATGTGTGGGGCTTGTGAAAGAGGTACGACTCTAGTGGAACATTCAAAGTATGGATCCCGTATTTCCATGGTACCATCTTCCAGCGTAAGAAAAGGTCACTGGGATTGATCGAGGTAAATTGTTTGCAAATAGCTCATGTGCGTTTTTTTGGGGGAATGTAATGTTGAAATGATATTCAGTTACATTAAGATTTCATGTTTTCAAAGCAAGAAATTGAAACTGAAGAGATTGAGATGACGGAACTTGGCTTAAACTAAGAGAGGAGATTGTGCGTACTTTGAAGGTTTCTAACATTATTTGCTGGGAAGAGATTTTTAGAAAATGGACCTTGCATGTTCAAAGTAAGTTTGTAGAGGCTTGATTGTATTCCTAAAAGAATACGCGAGAGAAGGGTTGGATCATTTCAACCACAAGAAGATTCAAGGTAAGTGCTCATTGAATGAATCAATATTCATTGAGTAGAGGTATTTTAAAATCTAGATGATTAAATTTCCTTGACATACTTGGGAAGATGATATTTTGTAAACGTTGTGAAAGAGTGGAAATGTTGCAAATACGGAGGTATAAATGAATGGAAAATGAATGAAAATGCGCTATCCTGGGTGATATAAAAAGAAGTATGCATTTTTATATGAGAAGTTTTATTATGCATGGTGTGGATTCTTTGCAGTTTTGGTAAAGTCATTTTGGACCAAAGCTTGTAGTTGGAAAAGGGAGAAATATTTTGATTTGTGTTTTAAGATTGTAACCACAATTGCTTGATGTTGTAAGATCTTTGTGGCGGTATCTAAGGAGGTGATATTCAAGATGGACACAATGTATGAGATGTACATCATTCATCGAAGAGGTTGAAATATGAATAGTTTGTTCTCTATACACACGTGAAGAGCTGTGAATTGATGTTGTATGGTGCATAAAAGTGCAGGGAAAATGTTTGAATTAAGATGAAAAAATTATGTGTGTGCGAGTATTCACAGTGACAAAGACGACAAAGAAGAATGGAAACCAGATAATTGAGATTGCAAAGAGAAGGTTTTTGAATAATCTTAACAGGAGCATAAGGTATGATAATTCAGAAAGGTATTTTTGAATGTTGAAAAGTGAATGGCTTATTTATTTTCACCATAAAATAAATCTTTGAAAACATGGATTTCATTTCGATTAAAGACTTTAGCATCATGAGAAAGGGAAAACAGATGATCTTTTCATAAAAATAAAGTATGAGAGAGAGTGAAGATTTTACATCCTAAAAATGTATTAGGAGTGTATGTTTTTTGGAGGTTTGTATAACTTGAATGTCAAAATATCCACTATCATAATTATTGGGTCGAGTCTTGAAGTCAAAAAAGATGTTAGAGTTAAATGAAATTTGGATAGTTTGAGTTAAGATTGAGTATTTTCATCCAAGATGAAGAATTGGTGTAAGTCTAAAGTCAAAGAGTCATAAGCTAAGTAAAAGGTGTGAATGTAATTGGGTGCATGATCGGTGGAGCCCGACACCCAAAGAGTTTGTCATTGTAACCCATGAATCACTGCAGTTGTTATTTTGCAGTAGATAGAAGCAAGGGAGTTGCCAGAGATTGGTTCCAAAATAGAGAACCAAGGGAAGCCAAGCGCAGGAGGAGAACTTGAATTTTTTATGAATGGCAAGTGTGAAGGATTGTTGAAAAGTGGAATGAATGAAATCCACACGTGAACAGATGAAGTTCGCAAAGGAGGAGAAGATAACTGTTGATAGTCATTTTAGAAGACCTGATGAAGACCACAGCAAAAGGAAGAAGAAGGAAAATTCCAAGGTAAGTGGCCTATGTGAACAGTTGACGGATGAAGATTATGAGCGAGAAAAGGCTGAGATAATAGTTCACCTTGAATTTTTGATGGAGTTATTGTAGAGAAATATGAAGGACCAGACACATGGTTGGACCATGAGAAAGAAGGTAAAGTGGCAGAGACTACACGCAAAGAGGGAAAAGCAAGTAAATGTACAGTTGGCAGAAGAGCTAAGGAAGCTCGAGCAGATGATGAGGTGTGAAGAACTCAAAGAGGTTAAGTTAAAGATGGATGTTTCCATTTGTGACCCAAAACAGGGTGAAATTCTGGGTGAAGAGATAAATGAGGAAGACCTCATGAACTATTGGGATAGTTTGGAAGAATCTGAAGATGTTTTGGTGAGAGAAGCAGATGAAGCTATGAAGCCTTCTATTTTTAAATCTCACAATTTATGTATGTTTGCAGGATATGTGAAAGATGTTGGACAGTCTGGTGAAACTTTCAAAGAGAAGAATGAAACTCTTGAGGTGGAGTCTGATGGAGAATGCCTTTCAGAGGGGGAAGGTACTGAATTGTTGTAGCGGGAAGAAATCATAAATGAATTCTTGTTTGGGGTAAGACAACTAGTTGAAGCTGTTATGGAGCAGGAGCATAGTGAAAACGTTGAAGAGATATTCCAAGGAGGTAAACAAATGTATTTTTTTAGTGAATTTGCTGACATAATTTTACAATGTGATGGAACAGAAACCAAGACAACTCAGGAATATTTCCAGAAGAAGGATGAAGCTGTTGAAAATGGCAACAAGAAACAGTGAAGGAGGCCTCCTGAGACATCTTTCCTGATCCTAGTTGGAAAGTGATCACCTAAACTAGGTGGGGACCACACATGTGATTTTTGTCGAAAGTCTATTTTTAGACTATGTCTATTTTTAGACATACTGAGCATAATTTGGGAATTCTACTTGGAGATTCTTGGAGTATGCGACATGTCGGTAAAAATAGATGAGACCCTAATTTTTAGGACCCAGGCTATTTTTAGACTGATCTCCTAAAAAATATGGAAGTCAAATATTATTTACCCTTAATAATACGAGACTATAAATGAAGCTAGCCATTTTCCTTGAGCACTTCGCCTTGACCCTGCAGGTGGGCATGTTAAATTTCATAAGGAAATTTGAATTTCCTATGAGTTAAGTGAGCTATTGCATGTTAGACTTCAGTTAGACTCATGTGGCAGAGTTTTGGTGGAGTTGATTGAGGAGTTAATGGAGGTGGTGTTCTGGTTAACTAGTTGAACTAGTTGTATTTAGTTTAATTGGCTAATACACTAGAGATGAGTTGTGTGAATTAAATATTATTTAATTCACTAATTATTAACTCATTATTCAACTAAAGAACACATCAATTTAACTCAGTGCATGGACAGTTCAGTGGAGACCAGTGAAAGAGGTAGATGAAAGGGTGAGTATAGCTATCAGTTGGAGGATCAGTTTTGCATGGGATTTGCATAACACTTGGAGGAAATTACCAATGAAAATTGCGCAGTTGGAGCCAGTGAGATTCGAACC
This sequence comes from Pinus albicaulis, assembly GCA_034641835.2. Classification (NCBI taxonomy): domain Eukaryota; kingdom Viridiplantae; phylum Streptophyta; class Pinopsida; order Pinales; family Pinaceae; genus Pinus; species Pinus albicaulis. Next base: position 266,017,988 of record CM076573.1, read on the forward strand.
TGGATCTCTATTTAGACCAGCCTTGATTGCGCAATAGAGGAAGAGAAGTAGTGGGTGTGTTTTGAACCCGTGACTTGTTCAAAACCAAGCTAGTTTTTGTGTAGCTTTGGGAGATAGTACTGAGTACTTGTGAGGAGTTTGTACTATGTATTTGCTGCATGTTCTCTCCATTTATAATATACTATAGCTGCGGGGTTTTCAGCTATAATATTTCCCCATACATACTGTGTTAATGTGTGTGATGATTTGATGTGCTATCGCTTCTATTATTTCCGCATGTGACAATTAATTGTAGAAGAGATTATGTGTTATGCATGCAATTCGAAATTGATGTGTGATCAGGTTAATCTCCATTGAATAAGTGATTTATTCAGCTAATTTCTACATGGTATCAGAGGCAATATTAATTGTCGAGATCTATTACGGTGATTGCAAACTTATTTCCTCGGACAGAGCCTGCATACGGGCCAGATAGCCTCCGGATTCATCTTTCTTTGGAAAGTGAAAGGTCTGGTAAAAGCCCATGCAGTCAATCTCTGATTTGGAAATAATTTGTTCTCAAGTGTAGATCAGAAGCGATTGAGTTTTAGGATAAACTCAAGAAACATAAAGATGGAGAAAGCCGGAAATATACATGCATATTGTATATAATTTTCTACATGGAATGAGAGCGAGAATTTTTGGGTGCGCGAGTTTGTAGGGAATATCTGAAAATATTTGGTGAATTATTTTCAGAACCAAATAGCATATTTGGATTCCTTGCGGAAAAACACCTAAATTGAAAAAAAAAATCGGTCGAATCGGAGCTCGGATGAGGGAGATATCATCGATTTAAAATCAGCTCTTTTGTTAGAAAATTTTGCGATAGTGGGACAATTGCAATGTGCGCGAGCCAAGAATCTACATGCACTGAGGTACAAGATGCATGAAAAGCTTTGAGGAGCAAAGCAGAGGTTAGTGACTTGGTGGTTGAGAGGGAGCCTCTCAACATGCAGCGTGAGGACAAGTCAAGAAGGTTGGGATTCGGGCAAAGAATCTCTACAGACTTGGAGTAGATGGGATGTCTACGGAGCTTCCTGCTGATGGGAAGTGCATGAAAGGCATGCAACTGATGCTTGAGAGGGAGAAATTTTTGCATGCAAGTATTGAAGTAGATGGGATGTCTACGGAGCTTCCTGCTGATGGGAAGTGCAAGGAAGACATGCAACTGAAGCTTGAGAGGGAGCAAGTGTTGCATGCAGGCGAGAAAGACATGCAATTGAAGCTTGAGAGGGAGCGGGTTTTGCATGCAGGTGATAGTGAACCTCGGGATGTGGAGCAGCCACAAGAGTATCATGGAGTGGAAGAGACCACTCATGCAGAGAAATTTCATGCCAGACGGGCAGAGGGAGTGCATGCAGCTATACCACCAGGTATGAGGTGGGGCGACATGCATGAGTAATCCCATGAGGAGATTTCTGGGCAGATTCATGAGATGGTGTGGATCTCATGAGTTGAACCTAGCTACGAGGTGCCCACAGCGCAGCAGTAGCAAGATCAGTTGGAGTGATGCAGGCAGATCAAAGTGACAGTGTCGGATACTGGAGCGCGGATCAGAGTTGACAGCAAGTGCAAGAGTGCATGGGTGCAAGAGTTCAACAGCGCAGTGGTTCCTGATGACATGTGCAGTTGGCCAAGCATAAGTCGAAGACTTTGATGATAGATGCTAGATGCATCAAGACTGATTGAGTTGTTTGGAGCCTATTCAGTTTCAGAGGAGTTGCAGAGCAGATGCATGGAGTTGCATGGCGCTTATGAAGGTTGCAGGGCGAATGCATGGAGTTGCATGTCGGATGCAAAGACAGTCCTTTCTTGTTGAGAGGGAGTGTTGAAAATGGAAACAAGAAACAGTGAAGGAGGCCTCCTGAAACATCTTTCCTGATCCTAGTTGGAAAGTGATCACCTAAACTAGGTGGGGACCACACATGTGATTTTTTGTCGAAAAGTCTATTTTTAGACTATGTCTATTTTTAGACATACGGAGCATGATTCAGAGATTCCAATTGGAGATTCTTGAAGTATGCGACATGTTGGTAAAAATAGATGAGACCCTTATTTTTAGGACCCAGGCTATTTTTAGACTGTATCTCCTAAAAATATGGAAGTCAAATATTATTTACCCTTAATAATATTTAGACTATAAATAGCAGTTTACTCTCTTGGAGCACTTCAGTTTGACCCCCAGAGGTGGGGCATGCAGCTGACATAAGGAAATTCGAATTTCCTATGAGTTAAGTGAGCTATTGCATGTTAGACTTCAGTTAGACTCGTGTGGCAGAGTTTTGGTGGAGTTGATTGAGGAGTTAATGGAGGTGGTGTTCTGGTTAACTAGTTGAACTAGTTGTATTTAGTTTAACTGGCTAATACACTAGAGATGAGTTGTGTGAATTAAATATTACTTAATTCACTAATTATTAACTCATTATTCAACTAAAGAACACATCAGTTTAACTCAGTGCATGGACAGTTCAGTGGAGACCAGTGAAAGAGGTAGATGAAAGGGTGAGTATAGCTATCAGTTGGAGGATCAGTTGTGCATGAGATTTGCACCACACTTGGAGGAAATTACCAATGAAAATTGCGCAGTTGGAGCCAGTGAGATTCGAACTTGGATCTCTATTTAGACCAGCCTTGACTGCGTAATAGAGGCAGGGAAATTAGTGGGTGTGTTTTGAACCTGTGACTTGTTCAAAACCAAGCTAGTTTTTGTGTAGCTTTGGGAGATAGTACTGAGTACTTGTGAGGAGTTTGTACTATGTATTTGTTGCATGTTCTCTCCATCTAATATACAGAATAGCTGAGGGGTTTTCAGCTATAAGCTTTCCCCATACATACTGTGTTAATGTGTGTGATGATTTGATGTGCTATCGCTTCTATTCTTTCCGCATGTGACAATTAATTGTAGAAGAAGGTTATGTGTTATGTATGCAATTCGAAATTGATATATGACCGGGTTAATCTTCAGTGAATAAGTGATTTATTCAGCTAATTTCTACAGAAGCTAGGAATGAAGGTTGTGATGAAGTGATGGAAAGATTTCATATGGAAATCGAGTTCTTGGAATGGTGGCTTAAGGAACCTAAGGGAGAAGTGAAGATTGCAGAACCTGATCCAGAAGGAATTATAATTACTATGTGTGATAGGGATGAAATGTTTTTAACATTTATAGAGTTGAATGAATGTTATAATTTTTCAGATAATGATGTAACTGTAGGTACAAAAAATTACATTAATAGATATGATGTCGAAATCAGAGAAATTGAGCAAAAATTATTTGGCATTGGGATGGAAGATCATAAATAGCAAGGAATTTATGTCTGTAGAGACATAAAGGAGACAAAAATATTGATCCAAAAGGATAAAGATGGAAGCATCCAGTAGTTCAAAATAGAATCTATTGAAGTCTAGAAAGTTGATGATGGGGGATTGGTGCTTGAAGCATCAAAAGAGACCAGAGGGCCTTATCTTTTTAAAACTAATAGTTTGTTAATGAATGTTCATACAACACTGGACGAGAAATTTTTTGCTATAAAAGAAATCAGAGACTATAGTTGTAATTAAGAAGGAGTTCTTGATTATTCTTCATGGCAGAAAATTGAGTGTTCAGTACAGTTGGAGACGAAAGAATTCGACAAAGAGGAATTACTCTGAGGAATTGGCAGAAGCAATTGATGTAAAGGTTGATGGAATCAGATTGACAGAGTGAGTGGAAGTTAACAAATCAAGTTGATACTTTGAAGGACCAGCGACAGAACAGAATTTGGAATCCTAGAGGGAGCAATTCATCAGGACTTGTGGCTATCGCACTATTACAGAAAAGCGACAGACCTCATAGACAGGAGTCTATGGAAACTTCTCTACATGGGGAGTCTGATGCAGGAGCATCAAAACTAAACTTTCATTATTCAATATTGTAATTAGGGGGTTGATGATTTTTAATTATTTTATTAATTATTTTTCTCATTTTTAATTAATTAGAGAGAAAATATAAATGTGAGGATTATTGGTAATATTCCTTAAATAATTAAGGATATGAGTGGATTTTAATTAGGTAGATAATCTAGGGATGAGGAATTCCAAAAACAGGACTGAGTTGAGTCCAAAAAAAGATAAATCTAATTTAGTTTTTAAGTTGAGGTTTGTGAGGAGGAAATTATGGAGTGGAACAAATTCATATTTATGTATAAATATGTAGCTTGTGAGAGTGTGAAAAAAAATAAGTGAGGAAGTGAGGAAGTGAGGAATACAGAGAGAGTAAGAGAAATGGTTTGAAGGGTCGAGAGCCAAGAGGCCACCCATTGTAATATTTGGCCAAAGAGTTTTTTTTTATGTTTTTATATCAATATTTTATTTATGTGGCTCTCTTTCCTTCATATGTATTTTTGAGCTGAACATATTTGTGGTTTTAATGAAGAATTTTAATTTTGAAGTTAGCACATGAGTTTTTATATGCTAGGATTTGTTTAACCCAGTATCCTGGCATCAATCAGTTAAGCGGAAGTTAAATTATGACTTATTGTATTTATTAAATTGAAATGGAATGGTTCGACCTAAGCTCATGTGGAATTAGTCAAGTTGGACTTAACTCCAAGCGGACCCACAGAAAATATTATAAATAGAAGCAACCTAGAGCTTATTCACACACACTTTCTCCAATGATCTTTGATTTTCATCCATTATCTTGGCTCATTTATTTTTGTCTTGGCTCGCCCAAGTTCGATAGAAAGGGTTCGCCCAGGGTCCAAAATCATAGGTCTGAAGCTCGCGCAAGAATTAGGTTTTTTCTGTTCTAGTCACAAGCACATAACTAGCTGATATGGGCTAGAGAGGTGGGCATAGTATGTTATGCCTGTGGCCAGGGTATCATAGCCGCACACAAAGAATGTCTAGCTAGTGATCAGGGCTTTAGATCTAGGTCAGTTCGATACGGGAAATAGCCACTGGAACATTGTGTTATGCCTATGGCCATGGACCCATAGGCATAGGGACATAGTGATATGGGTGCGGCTCGATCCAAAATGGAAGTTAGGGTTGCACTCTCCCTCAACCGTAGGCACAAAGCACCCTGGTAGTGGTCAGGGAAGCTACATCCACGAGCACATCATTTCAAGGGTGTGACTAAAGCTTTCTGGGTATATCTGGGCTTGATCAACCTCTGGTGCTTGTGCAGATGTTTGCAGACATCTTTGACAATGTCTTGGATTCATATCTAGGACTAGATAGTTGTTTTCCAGTGAGTTTCAGTGATCATTTGTATTTGGGGTTTTGTCCTAATGTAGATCTGTAGATCTATAAATTTGCTTCTGCTACAAAGATGTATCTTCAGTTTTCACTTATTACCAGCAGTGTTCATTGGTATGTTGCAACTAGTGACAGTGAATTACAGTTCTCAAAATCATAATCCTTCAACAGAAGTATGTTTATGGTTATATTAAGCATGTGCTACTTGTTTTAATGCATTATGAAGATATGGATCAATGGATCACCATACTCTTGTTTTCTGAATCATTTCACGATGATCTAAGAAGAATAATTTTCAATCGTTTTCCCCATAGTGGGTTTTTCCCTTGTCTCAGACCAATCCTGTTTTCTATATGTGTGCATGATTTTCTTCTTATTTTTCTTTATGTTCAGCTGCATAGATGATGATGATGTTAATGTTCTTTCTACATATTTTCACATGTTCATGGATAATAATGTAGATCTGAATAATGATATAAAGATATGGGGTGAATTTATCACCCAAAGGGATTAAATATCTCCAAGTGTGAACCTTTCCTCATGTTTTTCACTAAAAATATAGAGATTTGATTGCTCTTGATCCCTGCTAGATATTTTTTTAGATGGATCTAAGTTGGTGTGATACCATATCAACACAAAAGGGAGCTCATAGATGAAATAAAAAATAAAAAATTATATCAATGTAATTTTAAAATTTGAAGGAAAGAAAATGCCACAAAACCTTATCACATTGATTTCCATGTTGACCCTCAAATCACTACTCCAATCAGGAACCCAAGAGAAAATTGTCGAACTACAAAACCAAACCACTGTACGAGAGGGAAAAAGGAATGAAATGGGTTTATGGTGATGTTTGGATTTTTTTTATAAGAATGTAGTTAAACTAGTTGTTTGGTTGTTTAAAATGATTTTTTTTATTATATAAATTGATCTAATAGTCTAAAAAATAATTCAAACTAGTAATTCCAACAAATCCACACAAATTTTAAATTCCAAAAAAATACATAAAAACCATCAAACATATAATAGTGTACTAGGTACACTACCACGAATGAAATCACAAATGTGGCAAGACAGATGACTTCATGCAATAATGATCTCACACATCAAACTTGGTATCAAACTCCAACATGGAGGGCATCAATTAACCTCCCACCGACACACCAGCTAGCAGAGGATGAAAATTTCTATGTGTCACACCCCCTACACTTAGATCTTGACACCAAAGCAACCCTCTGTGCTAATGGAAGGGGCAATATTTCAGACAACTAATCCCCTAGTTAGTGTTATAGCATCATTTATCACCATCTTATACTTCATGACTTATACATTGGCCTTGGGAAACCCTTCCCTTCAGACTTGGATACATTTCTCAAAAAAAAGGTTCTTAATACCCATACGCGAGTTTGCCCAGACTTTTCCACGTATACACACGAGTCCATAAATAGAGAACCACGTATGCCTTTTTAAACGTTAAAAATATATATAATTTCCCTATTTTAGAGGTGGGGTTTACAGTTGTTCCTGTAACTTAACTACCCCAGCTCGTGACCTAACTATTCCCAACTGAAAAAAACTAATTTGAGGGAGTATTAAATCCCCTTAAGGGAATGGCTAAGGGAGGAACAGAGAGAGAAATATAGATATTATATGCTGTTGGAGCCCTATCCAAGTCTGATATATTCCCCATGCCTCCTTCACTTCCCATATATTTTCAGGAAACCCTTGTTTCCTTCAGATGTTCACTCACCCTATGTGACATCCATTGTGCACTATTCTTGGAAGAAATCTTGAGAGGCTAGGGCTAGACAGATCCAGAGGATGATATGCACGAAGGCCATGAAAAATTTCAGGTGATATCTCCATGTTTGTTTATTGTACATGTCATTAATAACAAAAGTGCCATCTTTTTCTTGATGTTTACATGTCAATAATATTTTATACATGTGTAATTATCTTAAATTGTTCATTTAATATTGTTTTTATGAGATTATGCATGCTTTTCACTAACATGTAGAACATATATATGATGTACAACTAGGATTTTTTGCTTGTTCTTTGTTGGTTTACAAATTTTGGAGCACAAAGAGTTCTAGGGGGTTTGCACCCCGCGGGATCTATTAAAACTGAAAGATATCCGGTTAAATTCTACAGCCTGTAGTTTCTAGTTTAATGCATAAAAGTTGGTTAAGTGAGTCCTTCATGTAATGACATGCCCCTGATCTGTGAGGCTTATCAACCCAAGAACTTTAGGGTAACACTGCCTGAAACATGAATGGCGACTCCACTGGGGATTACATTAGTGTAATTCCTAGTTTGGGTTGTTTTATCTATCTTGTAGGTTCCTGACAGGTTTTACCAATTTTTACAGACTAGTAAGCCTCTTTCAATCAGACAGAAGACCTGGTCCCTTGATCGGGCTTGAATTTTTTCTTTTTCCTTATCTTTATTTCCATACGCAACTTAGTCTCTACATATTTGCGTATACCTCTTGTATTTTCCAAAGGGACCCGCATATATGCGAGTCTCCTTGGTTATAGTCTCATATACACGCTAGTTGCATACTACAAAATCGTGTATGCCTGGAAAAATTTGAAAATTTGAGTTTCTCGCCTCTGTATTCTTTTCTGTCTATGGTGAACCATTCTTGTGGTGTCTTTAAGGTGTCCGGAGTATATTTGTGGTGATTGCATATCCATTTTTCTCTTGTTTTTGTGAAAACCTAGCCATTTGGTAAATTTCCTTTTTGGTGTGATTGCAATTGCAACTGAAGCACCAAAAATTTTTCCTGAAGTTCTTAGTTGTTCTGACCATTTAGAATAGTGAGCCTCTGCTTGTTTCTCTTCTTGGCCCTATGCATTGCTCCACTTGTGGTTTTTTCTCTGTTGGTCTATATTGGTTTTCTTGATTTCTTGGACTTGCCTTGCAAATCTTGAAGAATCTCTTTTTGGTTTTTTGAGTTCTTGTTCGCTGAGAAATTGTGCTATTGTACCAAATCAATTATTCGAGTTTTGTGCTTATTTCTACTCGTTTGAGTCCTACTACGAAAGTAGCATAGTTGGCTTTAGCATTTTGAAGCCTTGTTGAGACCCATTTTGTTTGATTCCAGTTCTTGGGTAGTTTATGCTTGTCTTCTTGAAATATTTTTTCTTCCATTATAAGTTAAAAGCCCAAAAAACATTTGTGTTTTCTGTAGCTTTTTCTTTGAGTTTGTTTTACGAATTCATCATATCTTTTGAAGCTTTCTCATTGGTTTCTAGTCTTTGGTTCTTGGCTTGATTTTGAAGAAAGTCTTTTCTTGATTTCTCTCTTTTGTATGAAGTTCATTTTGGCATTCTTATGCATATGAGTTCTATTTGGAACTAGCCTTGTTTTTCTGTCAAAAAGTGATCGAACCATTGTCTCTCTAGAGACTCTTTTTTGCTTCTTTAGAGTTAGCATCTTAGAATTTTCATATCATTGCTAGTTTGCATTAAGTGCATTTGAGAATTTTTAGTCTTTTTCATATTTTTCTAGATCATGTGAAGTGTGAGTGTCTGAAAAGAGAAAACTAAGTTTTTTCTTAGTTAGTTTCGTAGAACCCATGTAGAGATCGTTTTTCATCGAAAGGAAATTGTTGCATTTGCATGTAACTAGGTTTTCATTGATTTCTTTTGCGTCATCAAAAACCATCAGTTTCACTTATGTATACCTTTGACTTAAGTAACAACCAATTTAAAATAAGCGATATAATTAAAAGAAACTACAATTTTTTGTATCATTGTCATTAATCATACACCAACTAGCTAGGTTGTAGGGCCTTAGATTAGGTGAGTGGAGATTTAACTCTCCAAGGCTGCTCAAATTGTTAAACATAGAAAGTTTATTAAAGAGCGAAATCCAACACCTTTAAGTGGACTAGGAAAGCTCTCATTGAAAGAGTCAAGCGCAAGGATAGTGTAGGCAGAGAAGAGAGATACCCCCTATCCTATTTGTTGAATCTTGACCTAAAACCATTCCTCCTGGTTGTCGATACAGATTGGTGCCCTTAGTTTCATATCCTAGGGACCACACAGGTGATTGAGTGGGGGAATACCTGTGGTACTTGAGACATATATTGCATCACTTCCATTAGTACTTCTGGAGGGTTCCCTTGCAAAGCTTAGGGACTTGCACCGACAAAGGCTGTTGTTAAAAGGTCGACGTAAATATTTATGTTACCTTCAGTAGTAGGCGTGGGGTGTAATTACCCTAGACTATTTTTGGAAGGTCTTATTATTTCGCTTTCTTGTATTTTGTTGTCTGGTCCTCATCACCCAAAGCAGAAATACCTGAGAACTGCTTGTCTAACTGTATCTTAGGAAATTTTTAGAGTGTGCTCTTTTCTCCTAGATTGCATAGCTTCTTATATTTTTTAAGCCTAAAATTAATCTCTTAAAGTGGCTGACTGATTGCCTCATCGATTGAGGACGCTTTGTGGGATTTCCCCCGCGAGTGCCGAGCCTTCTTCAAGAAGGCGTAGGAGTAATTCAATGGGTGATTTTCACCTGGTGGTCTCAAACACAGTGGAGAGTGATCCTCTGTTGGGGCTTGTTGTTTTTGTGGGTGGTTCTGGTGTCAGTGTTAGTATAGAGAGGAGTGCTCCACTCATCTCTAGATTTTTATTTCCAGTAGAAGAGGTTGAAGTAGAGGAAGTCCCTCAGCCTTCTGAGTCTCTTCCATCCCCTCTTCCTGCTATTTGTCCTAATGTTCTTTGGTACATCTAGCCCGAGTCTCAAAGACCAGTCAATCCTTTTCCATCATATCCCTTTATTTTGATGGCCACGACTAGGAACACAGTTTTGGCTGTGAGCACTACAAGTGTTCAGACTCCTCTTTCAGTTGAAGGAGGAACTATTTCCATATCGCCAATCACTTCTAGTGCTGTTGTATTTGGCTCTAGAAACACCCAGGCACATGCTTCTCAATCTGGTCCCTTTTCTTATGGAATGCCCACTAGTGGAATTCCATATTTCTCCTTTTCTGTTGCCTCGACTGTCTCCACACCCATACCTTTTATGGCTAGTGGATCAACTTCATTTCAAGGGTTCCCCTTTGGAAGTGGGCACATACCTCATTCAAAGCCTTCCTTAGGATCCTTGCCTTTCACCTCTCAGAGTCAAGGTTTCAATCCTTTTTCTGGAGGTCAAAGTTCTAATGTCTTTTCAGGATGGAACCTTTTTTTACAACGTTAGGAATGGGGAGTGAGTTCTTCACTGGTTAGCAAGGGAATGTTCCTTTCCCTTCATCGAGTACTTCCCAGGATTTTTATCTGTTTGAAAATTCTTGGAACCCTTACCAAGGGGTTTCTTCTCCATTCAATACCTTAGTTGGAGGGAATGTTCCTGCGTATAGTAACTCCACGTTGGGATGGGCTCCTTCTCCGAATGTTCGGTTGCAAGGATTTTCTTATGGCCCAACATTTTCTACGAACAACATCTGGCAACCTGGTGCCTCAACAAATCCAGGTTATTCTTTTTAGAATGTGGGGAATCCTTCCTATAGGGGATGGAATACCCAGGCTTCTCCATGCTTACCATTTCTGGCAATGCTAAAATTGCTAGATCTATTGAAATTGACTAACGATCCTATTCGGTATAGTCTAGGATGGCCTCCGGTCCCCACCAAGCTCCCCTCAAACATTCCAAAGTTTGAAGGGAAGCCTGGCGAGGATCCAACAGATCATATCACCACATTCCATTTATGGTGTTCATCCAACTCCCTGATCTATGACTCGATTAGGTTGTCATATTTCAATGAAACTTAACTGGAAATGTATCCAAATGGTACATAGAGTTAATTGGGGACAGTTTTGCTACTTTTGGAGAATTGGCTACCATGTTCTTAAATCATTTTGAGTTACTTGTCTGTTATGACATCGGGACTGGCCTCTTGGCCAATTTTTAGCAGGAGAAGGCAGCTCAAATTTCTGACCATATTCAGGAATGGCAAAGAAGGAAGAGTCTCATTAAATCCCAAATCCTGAATGATTCCTTCTTGAATGGTTTTTAAAATCTTTGCAGCCATAAATTTATAAGGTTGTATCCCTTTCATGGGTATTTTCTGAAGAGGGAGCTATTTTTAGGGCTCAACAGCTAGAACTGATTTATTCTCAGTCCGGAGTCCTTAATAAAATTTTACTAGATGCTCCTCACTCCAAATTGGGCTTAGCTAAAACTAAACCTCGTCCTCATAGTCATGGAATTATTGGTTTGATTGATAACGATACGACTAACCTGCTAAGTCAATTGCAGTAGTTGTCTATACAATCTGCTTCTTCTGGTCAGGCTGTGCCTTCAGTGTCAACTCCTTCCCAGTCCTTGGCAATTAATTTTGTTCAAACTTCTAACTCCAAAGGAAATCAACAATCCAATGGGAAGAAGAAAGGATAGAATAAAAATAAAAATGACAAGTATGGGAAGGGGAATGCGAAAAAATCCAATGATCAAGTTGGAGAGGGTAAAAAGGATAATAAAAATAAAGTGAAATTTCCATGCAAGTTATGCATTGGAGACCATATTACACACCTTTGACCTAAAATTCAAGATGTGAAGTGCTTTTTAGCTCAACAGGGTTCTTCTAGTTCCCAGGTTGTGCCGACAAACCCTTTTCCCCAAGGGAAACAATTACTTGTTGGCTCAAATCCAAATTTTGGAGCTCCCTCTGGGGGCAGCCAGGAAGGAGAAAATACATCAAACATATACATGATGAGTGCTCACGCAGATATCACTACGAGATCTCTTGATTATGGAAAAGTTGAGTCTTCGAAAGCTAAGGGTGCTCCTGATAGTATTGAGCCACTTCATATTATGAGGCTGACTGTTGAGCCTATACCTCGGATGCCGAAAGGGTCTTCGAAACATATGAAAATCAATCCTAATGCCAAGGCTGCCCAGAATTACTCGATTGTAGAAGATCTGGCTCAAAGTCCTTATGCCATGTCTACGTTAGAGGTGCTCCAATCTTGTCCAGCTTAGCAGAGTGCTTTTCTCACTGCTATTGGGGTTGTTGATCCAAAGAATTCTCTGATGATCACATTTGACATGTCGAATTATAAAAAGAGACTTCCTCATCATATGGCTTTCCATATTAGGCCGACTTATCAAAAATTAAATATCTTTCGAACGGTTGTTGATGAGGGTGTTTCCACATGTGTAATGTCTCTTACATGCTGGAAGGGTATTGGATCTCCTGCAACTATTCCTTTATCCACTATTCTAACTGCATTTGATGGTCATTCTCACAGGCCACAGGTATTGTTCCAGCTCTGCCCATTTATGTAGGGGGAAAAAATATTAATATTAAAGTTGAGATATTCGATGCAATCTTAGACTATAACCTTCTGTTAGGGTGAAATTGGATCTATGAGATGGATGCCATTGCATCCTCATTATTTCATATTGTTTGTTTCCCTCACGAAGGGAGAATTGTCACAGTTGACCAACTAGATTGTTCTCCTGTAGATCTGATTGCATCTTCTGACTCAACCATTCCTTAAGTGAAGGATACCAAGCAACCTATTGAGAATCTGGGGGTTGGAATGTACACTTCCTTTATTGGTACTTTTGATATTCCGCCTCCTTCGGTTCATATCAATGCTATTTCATCCTCCAAGGTTCCTTTTCGAAGAGAGTTATTCAGAACTCATTATTTTTCGGATCCTTGGACCTTACCTTCTCCTACCTTCACATTAGAAGAAGGTCAAGTGGGTGGAATGGCATTTCCTATGTTTTTTTCCGAGATTTCTTATAGCTCTATTGTTGACTCTGCAGATTCCATTCCATTTTCTCTTGCACCAGAGGAATTGGATGGAGATGTGGCTCCATCTTGGACTCTCAATTCATCTTCAGCTCAGGATTTCCTTGAAACCACTCTTCCATCTAAAGAGGCCATCCTTGAAGCAATGCCTAGTGTAGAGAGATCGTGGGATGATTTGCATCATCGGTCTTAGTTTCTACCAGACTTGCACGAAGTTGAATCAAGTTTCCCTAGCCCTCAGTCTTCTGGTCCTATTCACCCAGTTCTAATCCCTTTAGCACCAGCACAGGTTTTTGTTGAAGGGAACAAGGCTTTTCTTTACCCTACTACATTGGTGAACATCTCCAGAGATCCCAACATCATAGAGAATTTATTCATTGGAGCCGAGTGTTGCCCTGAAGAGATTCAGACTTACACCGATCTTTATCAAGAGTTTCAGGATGTATTCTCTTGGTCTTATGAGGAAATGCCTGGTATAGATCCATCTATTGTCCAGCATGAGATCAATATATACTAAAATGCTAATCCTATCAGGAAAAATCTTCGTCCAGTCAACCCTAGGAAGGCAGCAGTTATCAAAGTGGAAGTAGAGAAGCTGCTTAAGGCGAGGTTCATTTACCCCATTCCTTTAACTAAGTGGGTTTCAAATCCAATTCCTGTGGACAAGAAACAAGGAACGATTAGAGTTTTCATCAATTTCATGGACCTAAATAAATTATGTCCTAAAGATAATTACTCCACACCGTTTATAGACCAGATCATCAATGAGTGTGCAGGGAATGAGATTTTATTTTTCACGGACGGTTTCTCTAGATAAATCAAATCATTATCCATCCTGAAGATCTGCATAAGACTGCATTTATTTGTCCCTAGGGTACCTTTTCTTACAAGAAAAGGCCTTTTGGCCTCAAAAATTTTAGAGCTACTTTTCAGCGGGCCATGTCTTATACCTTCCATGACATCAAACATATTATCGAGGCATATTTGGATGATTTAGCTTCTCATTATCGTAAGAGAATTTATCATACTTATCACCTCTGTCAAGGTTTTAAACGATGTCAGTATTACAAAATCTGGTTGAACCCGAACAAGTTAGTTTTCGCTGTCACACCCGGTCGGTTGTTGGAATTCATCGTCTCTACGGAAGGGATTCAGGTAGATCCCTTCAAGGTTGAGGAAATACTTGAGTTTCCTCCCCCACCTTCAATTCGTCAACTTCAAAGTCTACAAGGAAAAGCTAATTTCCTGCGGAGATTCATCGTAAATAATGTCGAGATTACAAAAGGATTTATGAGGTTATTAAAGAAAGGAGTCCCATTCTTTTGGGATGAATTTTCTCAATGCAGATTCGATGCTTTGAAAAAAGAATTGACCTCTGCTCCTTTACTGAGTCCACCCAATTATAGCATAGATTTCCTCTTGTACCTTGTGGTAGTAGAATCTACCATTGGTATTGTTCTAGTTCAGGAAGACGATGCTCTTTTCAAGAATGTTATATACTACCTTATTCAAGGCTTGATAGGTCCTGAACTCTGGTATTCTCCGATAAAGAAACTTGCTTTAGCATTTGTCCACGTTGTTCAGTGGCTTAGACATTATATTCTCCTTCGCAAAACTTATTGTTGAGGAGGTAAATCCCCTCTGCGGACAGAGACGATCCCTACTAGCCCAGCAGGGGTCTAGCAACAATCATCAAATGTTACAGCGCAAGTTCCTAATTGCGAATAAATAAGCCAATGATGGAGGCCTACCTGGAGTCCAGTGCTATGATTCGTAGAAGAGACAGCGTTCCCATTCCTCAGCCTCGGCAGATCACGATCCCTACGATCTCCGTGAATGGACACCTGCACATGCAAGAAACAACACGAATACAAGAATAAAATCCAAAATACGCAACTATATATCAATCAAAAAGGATATAACTCGTTATTAACATAAGTGAAAAACAGAGTGGAACCATAACCGGTAGTCATTCATTAATAAACAATCGAAAGAGAGTACAACCAATGTTCTGACGCCGCGGTCTCCTTCGGAAGGGTCCCCAGTCGTTCACGTCTCGCAAAGCTCGCCAGGGAAAGGGAAAACCTCTCTAGAGTCTGTTGATTCTCAAATTTGCATCTTTCCTATACACCATTCTAGACCTTTTTCATTCACCTGAACCTTCCAAGTTGTCAATATCATTGTATATTAATTGCAAAAGAGCATCTAAAATGGTTTTTAACTATATTTTCTGTCTGCTGTTTGATTTATATTTTTTCTCATTTAGCTGCGGGATCTTGCCACTTTCTGTAGCTGCTGCAACTTTCCGCAGCCATTTTGTGAAAGTATATGTTACAGGTGTCTTCAGGAAAAACGAGCCACATGGGCAAGTCAAAAATTATGTGGACATGGATCGTGTCCTATTGGCTTGAACAAAATCACCTAAGGAGGCTGCGGTCAAAGGTGGCCAAGTGGAAGTCAACCGTAGAGTCCCACGGTGACAGGACTCTGTTTCTCATCACGTGAGGATTTGCATGACCATTTCTAAGTTACGGGAGACACATCAACACCTGTACACGGCTCCATAAGCCAAATCCAACATCCACTCTTCATAGATTTACTCCTCAACGCGGCCATGATCCTAGATCTCTGGACGTAATGGTTTACATGTTTTCTGTCAGCATAAACTTTAGGGAATTAGTTATATTTCCTTTGTTATAAATAATGTGTTTGCATACGCATATTAGATTAGTCTCCATTAGCCTCCAGATAGCTCTGTAATGTAATTACGTTGCCACTATGCCGTAATATCACCTCTCTGTTATGACTGCATTTTAATATATAAGAAGACTCTGTTTCCAAGCGTAATTCGTATTTGAAGGCTGTTGCCAAGGCTGGTGCAGAGGGCCCCTGCACACGCTGAGGTTTTGTGTATTATTGTATAGTTCTTGTTTTATTTCTTTAAGCTCATTGTGCCATAAGTCATTCATGTGTTTATACATTACATCTTTCATGGTATTTATGCTTCATCTCTATTTATAATCTTTCATGCTTTACATCTTACTTCTGTCCATAATCTTTCATGTTTTATGTTAACTGATCAGTGTTCTTGTTTCAGATTACAAATAGGAAGCCCGGGAATTTGCATATCTTTTGACTAATGACATGGAATCAATATTGTTCTGCTGCTAATTTATTTTTCTTAGTTCATGTTTAATTTCAGTACTGCTTTGTTTATTTCAGTCTTGCACATTTGTTTCAGTAGTTAGATTTAGACATATTAAATTTCTCATGTCATTTTCAGTTACCTCCGAAAGCCACAGCTGGACTGATGGTGAGGGATTGAAGTATGAGAGTGTAGTTTGATATTAGTTTACTTTATACAAGTTAGATATATTAAATTGCTCCTGTCATTTTCAGTTACCTCCGAAAGCCACAGATGGACTGATGGTGAGGGATTGAAGTATGAGTGTGTAGTTTGATATTAGTTTACTTTCTGCAAGTTAGATATATTAAATTGCTCATGTCAATTTCAGTTACCTTCGAAAGCCACAGCTGGACTGATGGTGAGGGATTGAAGTATGAGTGTGTAGTTTGATATTAGTTTATTTTTCTGCAAATTAGATATCAGATTTCTCAAGTTGTTTATGGTTACCTCCGAAAGCCATAGTTGGACTAATGGCGAGGGATCAGAATATAAATTGATGTAATTTGATTTAGATTTACTTTGTTGCAATTCTTGGATTTCTTTAAGCATAGTTTCTTTTGTGTTTAGACAGTAGCAAGGATAGTTTGGTTTTCATGCTCAATAGTTCACTGTTTTGATTTACTAGGTTAGCAGCACATTTTAATTTCCTTTCAAGTTTTGTCATTGTATGTTTCAAATTCCTTTTGAAGTTTCAATTTGGTAAATCATTATAAAGGATATCATCACCTTGAACAATCATACCCATACTTGTTTTTATTTTAGAATTTCCATCTCACATTAGAAAACTAAAAACGACAAAAAGATAAGAAATAGGTTATCTTGCACATATAGTGCGCCACACTTCATCAGCTTACGAATCCCGGATTGATAAATTAATGTAGCAATTTAGGACACACTAAATTGACCAAACATTTTGGCGTCATTGCCGGGGAAGTGTAACTAGGTAGCCAATTTCTTAAAAAAAAAAACAAAATAATAAAAGAAGGGAAAACTTGATAACTTCTTGAAGTATGCTCTCCTCTTGCACCTAGTGTGATCTGGAGGATCAAAAAAGAGAGTTATTGGTTCAGTAATTTCTTAAGTATGCTCTCTTCTTGCACCTAGTGTGACCTGGAAGATCAGAAAGAGAATTATTAGCCCAACTTTAAAAAATAAAAATAAAAATGACATGCATAGAGCAAGAGATTCTAGGGGAAGGTTTATAGCTAAAGCCAAGAATTCGATTTTTACAACTCCATCTTCTTCAAGGCATAGACAAGAATCACCACCATCTACCCCTAGCCTTAAGATTTTTGGAATTCAAGGAACAACTGAATTAGAGGATTCTCCTATACCACCTACTAAATCCCCTTTAGAAAACAAAGAGACTCTCTCTCATCCTCCCTTGATAGAAGAACCAGAGGACTTTAAGAACTCTAAAGAAACTATCATGGCAGAAGAAATAATAGATGGATTTGGAGGTAGAGGTAGAGGTAGAGGAGGAGGAAACAATGGAGACAACAATGGTGAAGATAATAATGGAAGAAATAGGGAAGGAGATAACTTGTTTGGATTCCCTATAGTTGATGAGGAAAATCATACAACAATGAAAAATATCTCACCATCTGTCCTCCCTAACTTTTATGGATTGCGAAGTGAGGATCCTGAAACATTTCTGTTTGAGTTTGAAGTCGTGTGTCGAACTTATGACTATATGGAAGACTCTCAAAAACTCAAACTGTTTCCTTCAACATTAAAGGGAGCTGCTTTGAAATGGTTCATGGGATTAGCTACTCAATCTATTAGGACTTGGAATGATATAAAAACAAACATTTTTGGATAGATACTGGGACTATTGTATGCCCACCAATCACAAGGATGAGGTATTCAAAATGATGCAAAAAGAAGATGAAAATTTGGAAGACTTACTTGAAAGATTTCAATACAACTTGAAAAGAGAAAAGATGAGCAACCTAGATGATGAAACCTTGAAAGCCCTCATATTAAAAGCCATTAGAGATGAATGGATAGATATTTTAAACATGATGGGGAAAGGAGACATTTCTCAACTTCCACTTCGTGACATAACAGAACTATGTGTCCATCTCTCAAGAGGAAAATCTAAAACAGGAAAAGGGCCTAGGAATCCTTCTCTTATTAGGGCTAATAAATCTGCAGCTGGATCAGTAAGTAGGGCATAGATTGGAAACATGCTTGATGAATTCAAAATTGATATCTTAGGGAGCCTTAGTGAACAACTAGACACCCTTAAAATCCAAAACAAGCAGAAAGCAGAAACAGATGCTCTAGCCATCTTTTGTCCGAAATGTAGGAAGAAACATGCTTTAAGGGAATGTCCGTTGGATGCAAAAGTTGTAGAAACATGTATAATTTGCTCAGAAAATCATGAGATCAAGGATTGTCCTTCAATTCCTGGACTCAAATTTGTCTTTCAAGAAGACCCAAATTCAGTAGAATCTCTCTATTTTGTTGCAAGAAGACCTTGGCAGGGACAACAAACTCAAGGGTTTAACAACCCTATGAATCTTCAAACCCCACCAAATTGGAATCATTGGCAACAACCTTGGCCCCAATATCAAAATTCATATCAGCCATGGGTACGAGGGATGCAAAATCCTTATGGGAGATTTTCTCAATTTTATCAATATCCTCCATCTTTTCAAAATCAACAAGCTCCACAACTTCCAAACCCAAATCCACAACTTTCATTGCCATTTCCACAACAACAACCTTCTCAACAAAATCCAAATCCTCAACTCATGCTCCCATACCAACAAAAGAAAAATCAACTTCCAGCTCAACCATTGCCAAATCCTAACAATAAAAATCCTCAGAATACTTACATGATAGAAGGACAACAATTTCCTACCTATATGATTGTTCCTCTCAATGATGTACAACTCAGATTTGGTAGAGTTTTAGAAAAACCTTCTATATATATTCAAGAACAAGATACCTCTGAGGAGGACTCTCTTAAAGTCAATGAGGGTTCTGAGGAAGCATCTCTTCAAAATTCAAACATTCAAAAAGAAAAAGAAAAGTTAACACCCACAACTCCTATAGTTGAGCAACCTGCATCTTCATCTACACCTCCTTTTCCCGAAAGACTACAAATTGACAAGGGGGTGGAAAAACAAATATTGTTGCCTAACTATGATTTTCTAGATGAATTGAAGAATGTTTGTATCAAGATTCCCTTGCTACAAGCCATTCGAGAGATTCCTATTCTAGCAAAAACAATAAAGGAGTTGAGTTTCAAAAGACCAGGAAGGAAACTAAAAGACACAAGAAGAATCCACTTGGTAGGAAAGATTGCAGATATTATGATGGGAAAAATTACCATGCAGAAGTATGTAGATCCAGGAAGTCCAATTGTCAAGACACATATAAATAGGATAGAAATTCCAAACACATTGATTGACTTAGGGGCTGCTATCAACATTATGAGTAGACAGACTATGGACCAGCTAAAACTTCCTAACCTTCTTTTTACACCTAATTTACTGCAACTTGCAGATCGATCAATTATTAAACCAGATGGTGTATTAGAAGATATTTCAGTCTCCTTAGATTCTTGGGAATATCCAGTAGATTTTATGATTTTGACTCCCAAGAGTAATCTTGGAGGGCACCCACTTATCTTAGGAAGACCTTGGCTAACCACAGCTGATGCTTTCATTAGTTTTAGATCTCCGGATATGTACATTTCTAATGGTAATTCGACAAATAAATTCAATTTGTATCCTCCAGCAAAAGCAATCACAGAAGTAGGAGACAATGAATGGGTTGATGATGAGGACACTATACAACCTGTCTTTACCATTTCTGAAATCAGTGAGGATAGTCAAATTCCGAACACATTAGAAAATTTTGAGACATCTTCAGAATATGACCCCACACAATTTCAGTTGGAATCTGACATAGAATATTTATCATCAAGACAAATGTCTCTTTACTTTATGGAAGAGTTTGGTAGTTCTACCATTGAGATTTTTCCAGGAAAAACATTGAATATCAACAAAAATTTGGAAAAGTCACAACAAGAAGAACTAACCAAAATCTTGCAAAAAAATTCTACTGCATTTGCATGGGAGTATACTGACATGAAAGGTATTGATCCTAAGACTTGCATCCATCATATCTATATTGAGGAAAACAGTAGACCAATCAGACAACCTCAAAGAAGGATGAATCCAAATCTTAGGAGATAGTGAAAGAAGAGCTCCAAAAACTACTCAATGTAAACTTCATTTATCCAATTTCAGATAGCCGATGGGTTTCTCCTTTGGTTATAGTACCTAAAAAGAATGGTAAATGGAGGGTATGCATTGATTACATGGAATTGAACAAAGCAACTTTGAAGGATCACTTTCCTTTGCCTTTTATTGATCAGGTATTAGATACATTAGCAGGTAAAAAGTACTTTTCATTTTGGGATGGTTTTAGTGGCTATAATCAAATTCAGGTAGCACCTGAAGATCAAGATAAGACCACATTTACTTGTCCATGGGGAACTTTTGCCTACCGAGTGCTTCCTTTGGGTTATGTAATGCACCAGCAACATTCCAAAGAGCAGTACTAGGAATTTTTTCTGATCTAATCCATGATTGTGTAGAGGTTTATATGGATGATTTTACAGTTTATGGTAATTCATTTAAAGAGGCATTAGAAAATTTGGAAAAAGTTCTTATAAGATGTAAAGAAACAAACCTTTCATTAAGCCATGAAAAATGCTTTATGATGTTTTCTGAAGGGATTGTTTTAGGACATCATATTTCAAGAGATGGGATTAAGGTTGATAGATCAAAAGTTGAAGTCATCTCCAAGTTGCCTATTCTAAATTGTCAAAGAGATGTTAGAAGTTTTCTAGGATTTACTGGTTACTATAGAAGATTTATAGAAAACTTCACTAAAATAGCATCTCCACTCTTCAAATTGCTTACAAAAGACTGTGAATTTAAATGGGATCCCGATTGTCAATCAGCCTTTGAAACTTTGAAAACAAGAATATCTGAAGCACCTATCTTGAGAGGACCAAATTGGAAACTCCCTTTCCATATTTCTACGGATGCTTCAGATACAGCTCTAGGAGCCGTGTTGGGTCAAAAAGATTTAGTTCCTTATGCCATTTATTATACCAGTAAAAATTTGACTCCCACAGAGTTGAATTATACTGTGACTGAAAAAGAGTTTTTAGCCGTTGTTCATGCAATTAATAAGTTTAGACATTACATAACAGGCTATGAAACTTTTATTCATACTGACCATTCTGCAATTAGATATTTAATGAACAAACCTGTTACTAATGGCAGAGTGACAAGATGGTTCTTACTTTTGCAAGAATTCAATATTACTGTGTTGGATAGACCAGGAAAACAAAATACAGTAGCTGATTTCTTGTCTAGGATTCAGAATACTAAAGAAGATTCTCCTGTAGAGGATAAGTTTCCCGATGAATACTTGTTTGCAGTAACTATTAAAACTCCTTGGTATGCAGATATTGCTAACTATTTGGTTACAGGGAAACTTCCTTCACATTTATTTCCAAGTGAAAAACGAAAAATTATTCAGGAGAGTTCAAAATATTCATGGATTTCTAATGAATTGTTTAAAACAGGGCCAGATCTTGTGATCAGAAGATGTGTCAAGGAAGATGAAATGCCTGATATTCTTAAGGCATGTCATGATGAACCATGCGGCGGACACTTTGCAGAAAAAAGGATGGCCTATAAAATCCTCTCTTTAGGATATTATTGGCCTTCCCTCTTCAAAGATGCAAAACAATATGTCAAAAGGTGTGACAGCTGCCAAAGAGTAGGGAAACTTACCCTTTCAAATGAAATGCCATTGCAAACACAGGTACTCATTGAACCCTTTGAAAAATGGGCTTTAGATTTCATTGGACCTATTAATCCACCATCTAAGAAAAAGAAATATATATTGGTTTGTACTGATTATGTTACTAAATGGGTAGAAGCCAAAGAATTAGTATCTGCTACTGAAAATTCAGTTGTTCATTTTCTTTATGAGGATATTTTTACTTGCTTTGGTGTTCCAAGAGAAATTGTGACAGATCAGGGAAGCCAATTCACATCCAACTTGGGGGAGAAATTGATGGAAGAATACAAAATCAAGCACAGAAAATCTACTCCTTACCATCCGCAAGAAAATGGTCAAGTGGAGTCCACAAACAAAGTTCTTGAAAGTATCATCACCAAAACTATTCATCTACATAGAAGAGATTGGGCAGAAAGGCTTCCTGAAGCCTTGTGGGCCTACAAAACTACATGGAGAAATACAACAGGACATTCTCCCTATGAACTTGTTTATGGGAAAGAAGTCTTGCTCCCCATTGAGTTCCAAGTCAAGACCTTCAAGATAACAGTTCAATTGGGGATGAATTTATCAGAAGCCCAAAAGCATAGAATGGAGCAATTAAATGAGCTAGATGAGATCAGACAAGAGGCAATTCTAAGAACTGATCTAGTTCAATATCAAAGAGCTAAATGGCATGACAAGTACATCAAAGAGTAGAAGTTTCAAGAAGGAGATTGGGCATTGTTATTTGATTCCAAGTTTAAAGATTTTCAAGGAAAATTTCAGAGTCATTGGCTTGGGCCATATGAGATTGACAAGATCTTTAGCAATGGAGCGGTAAGAATCAAGACCATTGATGAGTTTCAAACTCCTCTTATTGTGAATGGCCACAGATTGAAATTTTATCATAAGCCACTCTCAAAAGAGGAATTTGTCAAAATGTTTCAAGAAAATTCTGCAATCAGGCTGGTACAGAAGAATTCTTCTTCTCCACCAGCCTAGCTTTTGTTCTTTTCAGTTAAAAAATAAAAAATAAAAAAAATTGTATAAGCCTGAAAACCAATCACTGATTGGCAGTCTTATACAAAAAATATTGGGTGAAAATCAGGAACACCTGACACCCTATATTTTCCAAAAAATAAAAATAAAAAAAAAATCTCTCTTTCATTTCACAAGTTTTGTGACCACCCACTCCATTCCATTCCACTTCATTTCACTCCACTTCATTTCATTTCACTTCATTTTTCATTCCATTTTACCAATAAATTTCTTTTTCATGACCATTTCCATTTAGTCATTTTGCATTCGTTCATTTCCATTCACCCAAATAATAGCTGTGTCAGTTTCCGCAGCTGACATCTGTTTCCACAGCTGACACCAGTTTCCGCAGCCAGAAGCAGATTCCACAGCTACCACTCTGTTTTCAAAAGAATGTACAGCCAGATGTTATTTCCATAGTCATGAAATAAAATGCAGGTATGAGGACCAAAAATGAAGACATGGAGCATTCAAGATATCAATGAGGAGCAACTAATTGAAGACCAAGGAAAAATGGCAAAGATTCCAAGGTATGAGTAAAATTCATTTCAAATGGCATGTAAAACACATTTTTACATAGTTCTAAACCATAAGCTCCATCCATTATGTGCAATGATTATATTGACAAACTCCGTAACCCTTTCACGATCTCCATATGATCCTCCCGCATTCATTCTCAAACGGTCCCATAATTAAACCTCCGATCTTCACTCATACTCCGATATTCCACCTATGACAATGAGACGTAGTTGATTTGACTACGACTTCTTTCAGCCGCATAAAATCCATAGCCGTTGTTTAAACGTGCTTACATTTATTTTGCAGCCACCAAATTTCAAACACTGCCGGATGTGCTATACTCTTCCTATTTTTCTATTAATCTCACAGCCGTATCTCTGCCGTGCTCACGTAACCCTTCTCTGTTCCGCTTCTCTCCATTTCATTCTCTGTTATGCTACAGTCTGTATACCCACTCTCTGATATCTACCGACAGTCATCGTGCTCATTTCTGTTCATTCAGCCGTCCTACTTCCATTGAACCCTCCTCACGCAGGCAAGTTTTTAAAGAGCGGAAAGGAGGATGGGTAAATTGTTGAGAGTAGAACCAGAGGGACCTAAATTCATGGAGGGATATCCGCAAGTCAGGGATATATTGAAGAAGGCAAAGTGGCTGCGGTTTATCCAAAATTTTAGAGGCTACCATAAAGAGGTGACAAAAGCATTTGCAAGGTCTTTCAATGGCCTAGAGGTAGAGATTGGAGACCTTAAGTTCACGATGAATGAGGCATCTATAGCATCTGCCACAGAACTTCTTCAAGAGGGTGAACGATGGTTTAAGAACAAAAGCATTAGTGATGAAGCCTGGAGAGTAATTCTACATAACCCAGGTATGGACATAACTATTTTGAAAAGAGGAATTCTTGTTCATGCTTTGAAAGAGGAATGGGCTACTTTGCTGCTAGTTGTTCAAAAATTCATCACCTGTGAAGGCCGTTTTGGGTCCATGTATATGTACCATACCAGATTGTTGATGAATTTTCTAGATAATCAAACTCTAAATCTCCCATATTTTCTATTAAATAGTTTGAAGAAGATGTCTGTGACTGTTCAAAAACATTTAGGGGATTTAGAACCACATCTATATCACCATGGTCTTGTAAAAATTTTGATTGAAAAAGAGTTAAAGGAGAAGAAGGACACATGGGAACAATTTTTTATTACAAATTTCTTTGAGGAACCTCAAGAAATTCCTGAAGGTAGCACATCAAGAAGGAGTAGGAGAAAAAGAACAAATGATGAAACTCAAAGTACTCCTACTACTACAATTGAAAGAACTAGTAAGGAAGAGAGACTGTCAAAAAGGAAGAAGAAAGAAACCAAGGGTAAAAGGCCAATAACATCAAAAGAGAGAAAAATTATTGAGGCTATACATCAAACCCCTTCTTCCGAAGAAGAAGATCATCAAGTGTTATCTGAGAGATTGGTTCATCTTCAAGAACAGTTATCTATAGCCAAGAAGAAAGAGAAAGGGAAACAAAAGAAAAAAGATAGTGGTCCACAGCGTGTGAGAAGAAGTTCCAGGCTTAAGGGGAAGTTGAGGAAAACGCAAATGAAGGGACCTCATTTTATCGATTTGGGAGAAGAAACATCTGAACAGTCCCCAGCTGACTATAGTCCATCTCACTCTCAGTCAGTCAGTGAACCTGGTTCATTTCATTCTCAGTCAAACATTGAACATAGTCCTTCCCATTCTCAGCCAGATGTTGATGTGAGCCCTTCTCAGCCAGATTTCTAAGACAACTCTCCTTCACGGCATTTTGGGGACAGCCCAATAAAAATGACACCTGATATAGACCCCAAGCAGCAAGAAGTATATGATTATATAGAATCTTTAGAAAAAGCAGCTACAGGTCCCAGTACTTCGTCCATTCAGCCTCACATATCACAAAATGATCTAGTCCAATCACTAAAACAGGAAGTCTTTGAGCTAGAGCTTTTAAATAAACACATTAAAAATGAAAATGAGACATTGAAGGAACAAAGAAAATTAGAAAAAATTATTCATGATAATACCATGCTACATCTGGGAATATGGCAGAAGAAGAACAAGAAATTGAAAAAGAAATGCCAGAAGTTAAACAGAGCACTGGCTAATATCAAATTCAGATGTTTAATGAAGAAACCCAGGATGTTAGCAGCACTAAGGAAGAGGAGGAGAGGATTGGATGTACTGGCTGAAGTGTCAAGGCATATGAACTAAAGAAGGATTATCAGAATTCTGGTTGCATGAGGACATGCAACACCTTCACAGTGGGGGTATGTTGAGTCTCAAATCTGCATCTTTCCTATACACCATTCTAGACCTTTTTCATTCACCTGAACCTTCCAAGTTGTCAATATCATTGTATATTAATTGCAAAAGAGCATATAAAATGGTTTTTAACTATATTTTGTGTCTTCTGTTTGATTTAGATTTTTTCTCATTTAGCTGCGGAATCTTGCCACTTTCCGCAGCTGCTGCAACTTTCCGCAGCCATTTTGTGAAAGTATATGTTACAGGTGTCTTCAGGAAAAACGAGCCACATGGGCAAGTCAAAAATGATGTGGGCATGGATCATGTCCTATTGGCTTGATCAAAATCACCTAAGGAGGCTACGGTCAAAGGTGGCCAAGTGGAAGTCAACCGTAGAGTCCCACGGTGACAGGACTCTGTTTCTCATCACGTGAGGATTTCCATGACCGTTTCTAACTTACGGGAGACACATCAACACCTGTACATGGCTCCATAAGCCAAATCCAACATCCACTCTTCATAGATTTACTCCTCAACACGACCATGATCCTAGATCTCTGGACGTAATGGTTTACGTGTTTTCTGTCAGCATAAACTTTAGGGAATTAGTTATATTTCCTTTGTTATAAATAATGCGTTTGCATACGCATATTAGATTAGTCTCCATTAGCCTCCAGATAGCTCTGTAATGTAATTACGTTGCCACTGTGCCGTAATATCACCTCTCTATTATGACTGCATTTTAATATATAAGAAGACTCTGTTTCCAAGTGTAATTCGTATTTGAAGACTGTTGCCAAGGCTGGTGCAGAGGGCCCCTGAACACGCTGAGGTTTTGTGCATTATTGTATAGTTCTTGTTTTATTTCTTTAAGCTCATTGTGCCATAAGTCATTCATGTGTTTATACATTACATCTTTCATGGTATTTATGCTTCATCTCTGTTTATAATCTTTCATGCTTTACATCTTACTTCTGTCCATAATATTTCATGTTTTATGTTGTTGTTAACTGATCAGTGTTCTTGTTTCAGATTACAAATAGGCAGCCCGGGCATTTGCATATCTTTTGACTAATGACATGGAATCAATATTGTTCTGCTGCTAATTTATTTTTCTTAGTTCATGTTTAATTTCAGTACTGCTTTGTTTATTTCAGTCTTGCACATTTGTTTCAGTAGTTAGATTTAGATATATTAAATTGCTCATGTCATTTTCAGTTACCTCCGAAAGCCACAGCTGGACTGATGGTGAGGGATTGAAGTATGAGTGTGCAGTTTGATATTAGTTTACTTTCTGCAAGTTAGATATATTAAATTGCTCATGCCATTTTCAGTTACCTCCGAAAGCCACAGCTGGACTGATGGTGAGGGATTGAAGTATGAGTGTGTAGTTTGATATTAGTTTACTTTCTGCAAGTTAGATATATTAAATTTCTCATGTCATTTTTAGTTATCTCTGAAAGCCACAGCTGGAATGATGGTGAGGGATTGAAGTATGAGTGTGTAGCTTGATATTAGTTTCTTTTTCTGGAAATTAGATATCAGATTGCTCAAGTTGTTTATGGTTACCTCCGAAAGCCATAGCTCGACTAATGGCGAGGGATCAGAATATAAATTGATGTAATTTGATTTAGATTTACTTTGTTGAAATTCTTGGATTTCTTTAAGCATAGTTTCTTTTGTGTTTAGACAGCAGTAAGGATAGTTTGGTTTTCATGCTCAATAGTTCACTGTTTTTTTTTACTAGGTTAGCAGCACATTTTCATTTCCTTTCAAGTTTTGTCATTGTATGTTTCAAATTCCTTTTGAAGTTTCAAGTTGGTAAATAATTATAAAGGATATCATCGCCTTGAACAATCATAACCATACTTGTTTTTATTTTAGAATTTCCATCTCACATTAGAAAACTAAAAACGACAAAAATATAAGAAATAGGTTACGAATCCCGGATTGATAAATTAATGTAGCAATTTAGGACACACTAAATTGACCAAACAGAATCTCTCGACGATAGTCTCCTTACTTGAGTCAGCCTTAAGGGAAGAAAGAGGGCTCTTACAGCACAAAGGCTCTTGGGAATTTGGAGATTCAAAGCTTAGGCACTTCAAGACTAGCTTGCAATGGCAATGGGCAAGCTTTTATAGATGGGGAAGGAGGGACTTGGGATCCCTATTATTGTGGGATTGGCCCTATCATCAAGGAAGGTCCATGGGAGGTGGAAAACCACTTCCCTTCCATGGAACTCCCGCAGCAAAACCTCCCAACTCAAGATAGGCAATGGTTTCTGAGTTTGTTGAAACACAACTTCCGCCATCTTTATTTAAAAAACACTCCTTAAATTGGCTGGTGCGACTGCTGCTCTGGGACAGAGCGCCAGTTGGCGCGGCCTCTTTGTAGGATTTTTCCCATTGGCGCGAGTGATGAACTGTCTTTCCGCGCAATGCAAAAGGAGATTTTTTCATGGCTTTTTGCAAGGAGATGTCTTTAGGGAAATTGAAGCTCATTTTTAGAGGAATGCATTGATAATGATTTCAAGGCATGACAATGTTCACAGGTCACAAAATGGGTCCTCCATTGTGCGGGACGGGGAATGGTAGGGACGATGAAAAATTACTATGTAATAGATGCCCCCTAAAGTATGAGGCCCGAGAGAGAGAGGGGTGAAATGCTTTACGAGAACATGTTCAATTGAAGCCCCGCCGTCAGAAAACCTGCGTAGAAAAATACAACTGATATCTCAAGTACATGATGTATATGCGGTATGGGCGCAGCCATCCGAAACAGAGTACACTACAATCCGGATCCAGGGTATGGGCGCAGCCATCCAGCGAGGATCAAATAAATAGAATCAGGTATGGTCGCAACCATCCAATCAGTGAGTCATGTAAATAATGATAATAATCCACAATCGCAGCCTCGATTACAAGAGACACAATCCAGGGTCTTGCGCTCCATCTCGACCCAAACAAAGTACAAGTTCAAGCATGCGAATATGTGAGCTGAAGTCGAACATGCAAGAACATCGTCTGATTACCAGCCAATGATGAGAGTTGTTAACAGACGCGAGAGGAACCACCAATAATGACGATGGCCCTCAAGGTACTATAGGTACAATCTACGGCGTGTGAATCAATGAGCTGGCGTCGAACACCTGTATAATCACTCGATTGGAGGCCAATGATGAAAACCCCACGTCGAATGTGACGAACTTGCCATTGAGGCATGCAGGCTCCAAGGTACCATAAAGGAGTCTCTAGATCAACTTCCTGGATAATGAGCTGAAGTCGACAGGAAGTGACCTTGATCGAAGGTGGGCTATAATGTTTCCCACATCATCGACACGAGACAGAGGAACATGATGTTTTTGTTGTGAATCAAGATCGTATGAGAATCAGAGGAAGGTTGATATTTGCAGAGGTCAACTTCTCTTGAACATATAATGGCACAAATAGTGGTTTTGGCAGTATTTGACATCAACGGATCAGAGGTCATGGTGACGAGGCAATGAGCAGAGGAGAGGTCAAAAAGGATTATCCAAACCCATGGAAGCAAGTGAAAAAACGAGATGAGATGTCCCCAACCCGACACGAATGCAGACAAGTGCCATGTTCAAGAGCGACATACTGCCGACACGACAATGATGATGGTTCCATTTTTCCCCCACCATTTCTGGTGAGTACCCCAATTATTTTTTATAACAAGCTTGAAGGGGATAGCATATGCTTGTAATATAAGTCCACCCTTCGGGCGAATCCATCCTAGTGCATTTAACGAGTCCTAGGAAGGAGGAACTCGGAGAACGTCATTTCGACCGGATCCGATGTCATCAGGGTTTAACGAGTCTGACAAAGGGAGAACTCGGCGTCTTTTCATGTTTAGAGAGTTTGAAAAGACAGCAGAAAAGTAAACTCCACAGGTCCCTTTTCGTAGATAGTTCCTCAGATCCGAAAAGGTAGAAAACAATATTCGAGAAAACCTCCTAGTCGCGATAGGCTAGGGTATTCCTTTTTCGTAATCAATCTATCCCAGCCCGAAAAAGGGGTAAACGTATACTGGGTAGATGTCGATTTGTGTCTATTTTAACGAGATCGAAACGACAAGGGCCTCGGCAATCTTTTCATGTTTAGAGAGTCAGAAAAGAGCTGAAAGATGATTCCAAAGTGACTTTTTCGTGTATTTACCGAGCCTGAAAAAATATAAAATACAACTCGTTTCCATCGTCAAAGTCGCAAAAACCTGCTGCTGCACATACCAAGCAAGCGTAAAACCCATTTTCGACATAACATATTAAAATATTTGATAAAAATAACTTTTGAAACTCATTTTATGTCAAAAAAGTTATAAATGTGCCAAAATGGTAAAAACAAAATTACATTTACTATTTACCTTGGTAAAAAGCAGAAGTGGTCCATTTTGGAGTGCAAACTTCTGACGGCGATTGCGACAGATCCGGTTGACCATTCAGATTCTCGTCTGCTACAAGTAAGAGGTGCTTCCCTGTACTTCATTTCAATCCATTTTTTAATAGTTTTTCCTTATGTATCAGCCCTCTATGGACACCTTTTGAATTTTTAGGGCCGCGCTCATTGGCGCGGGTATCGGGCACGGACCCGCGCCAATGGGCTTTTTCATGCAAAGGGCTCATGCCACATGGCGCGACTGTTCAAAAAACAGCCGCGCCAGCGGCCGAACCTAAAATTCCGCCTAAAAATTCGAGATTTTAACCAAATTGAATGAAATTTGAAGCCCACCAGAGATCTAATTAAGGGTTTATGACCATGTGGATGCAGGAAATCAAGCAAAATGGTGATTGAGTGGAAAGAAAGAGAGCATGGAGAAGAGGATGAATAGGCCATAGAAAGTGAGGCTTGCATGAATTCCCTCAGAAACTGTGGGCTAAAGAAGTTCTTCCTTACACCCTGTCTACGAGCTCAGCCGGAGCTCCTCCAGTATTTTATCAGTATTTGGGACGAACATGAACAAGTGTTCAAGTTGTGAGATCAGGTATTGGAACTGGAGGTCTCTGATGTGTATTTCATAACCGGATTGTCCCGCAGAGGCCCGGTACCCATCCTGACTGGGAGAAGACCATCTGGCGAGAAGATGGAAGAAGTGATGGCACGAGTGTGCTAAGGAGCACAAATGGGATCAGGGAGAAAAAAGGTGGATATCCACACTATCCCCAATCTGGCATTGAGATTTGTCCTACATACCATCACACGGGCTGCAGGATTGCAGGCATCGCACGAGGCCACAAAGGCCCAACTCCTGCTGGCCTCAGAATGCATGAGTCCCTTATTGTTTGACTGGGAAACAGCAGTAAAAATAAACATGAAAAGACAGCTAACAAAATGCAAGCAAGCCAAGCTGAAACAGTTCGGCTATGGTTCCATCCTGGTATCGTTCATTCTGGAATGCTTACCAATCTTCCATGGCCAAGGGGCCATAGTAGCAGATCCGATACCACGAGAGCCAAGAATGGCTCACTGGGCAGCACTAATGCCCAGAGCTGGAGGCGGCCAACAGATGTCCTGGAGGCCGGATTTTTTTAGGTGGTTACGGCGCCAGTTGATTGTAGTGGAGGACTAGCCATATGCAGGAACTAACTTCACCAGAAACCCAGATCTCCCATTGCCAGAAGGAGATGACTGGGACGAGGAGTTGGGTAAGACCTCATGTTTTTTGATTTTTTATGTTTTATGTTTTTTTTTGTTAATGCCCATTCGTACTAACACATTTTATACATGTATGCAGATGTGGGCCCTGAGACACCAGCTGGAATGTCTCCAATCTTGCGGAGGACTCATCTCGCCCCTGATCCTCAGGGAGAGGGCACAGGAGGGGAGGAGTTGATCCAGAATCTAGAGGGCATTTCCCGAGGGATCCCAGACTATGCTCGGCTGGTGGACGTACCGATGGCGTACCAGCGTCATACGGTGGGAGTTCCAAGTCGGATCCACCGAATCCTAAGACGCTTAGTGCGTGTAGTTACATGCTATCATGAGCACCATGCGGAATAGCTCTTAGGGATTATACCACACCTATTTTTTGAGAGACGTATCGTCTCCGGATGTACTTAAGACGATTATGTATATTTTGACTTTATGTGACACACTCTATGTAAACATTTCGATATCTATATATATATATATATATATATATATATGCATATCTATTTCTGGATGGATCTTTCTTTACATGTGATGATGATTTACAAATTGCGCAAATGTCTGTCTAATACCAAATTTGCTACTGCATCTGTTAATGTATTCAAATTTCTGGGTATATGATGATATGTAATGTAGTCAAAATTCCTTTCCAGTAATCGAATACGCAGATACAGACGTAAAATGGATGGGTTTCTTACCGAATAGTGTCCGTTTAGCTGTAACACTACAAGTTGTGAATCTAGATACACGAGAAATTCACGAATACCAAGGTTTACTACCTCGGTTAATAATTCTAACACAGCACTATATTCTGTGATGTTGTTCATAGTACGTCCTAGACACACTCCTTGCAGGTTGACCAACTCACCAGCAGGATCATAGATTACCCAGGCTGCTGCAAGCAGATTCCTGGTACTGCGGGAGGCACCATCCGCGAAACCAACAAATGGATGAATAGACATCTGCACAACCAGGAAGACCTGATTAGCAGAAAGATGTTTACAAGGCACACCACACCATACATGAACACAAATGAAAAACACACACCTATGTACACTAAAAACGGGCATACCCCCCAGCATGGTGTCTCAATTCGAGGTGCATGCCCCCCAAGCTTCAGTCCATAAAAGATGGAGTGAAGGTTGAAAACAAACGAGATTTGAACTAAATATATCACAACTTGAATTGAAAATGCTCATGTTTCATTATTTTAATGAGGTTGACACACTCAAAAGAACTATCCTCGTAGCATCTTGTTTCATTATTTTAAGAGCTTGACACAAGAGAAAGAACTGTGCTCTGACGAGCTCCAAGGAGGAGGCTCGGGGGGGAGATGATCATGTGAGTCTTCAACGATCCTCGGGTTACCTTCCGAAAAAACTTCGTGCGTCAAAATGGGCGTTTGAAGAGGAGGGGTAGGAACCTGAGTAGCATAACGCTCCAGACAGTTAGTCATTGCCCCCGAGCTAGGCATAAAAGAGGAGCGATGATGTCCATCGCCCCAAGGCAGCTCCTCAAGAGACATAGTTTCAATGATAGCCTCATCGGAAGGAAAAGTCTCTTTGAGAGGATCAGGTGAATCGGCCTGACCAAGCCAGGGGGATTGAGAGTAGACGTCGAGAGCCATGCTCAAAGGAGCATGCTAAGGAGGTGGAGGATTAGATGCGGCAACAATTTCATAGTAGCTGATCTCTACCGGAGTTAAGGGCATTGATTCTCCAAACTCAAACACCTGCTCAGGCGTAGGAATAAGCCAGGAGTCATTAGACATGGACATCATGTTGACTTGAGCGGTGTGCGATGGTGGTACGAGAAAAATACCCATGAGGACCGGGTCTTTGAAGAGACCAGGTCCCACACTGTTGAGGGGATTCGGAATCTGATCCACGTATGGCACGTTGTTCTTAGAGGTAGAGGTGAAAAATGACAACTGATCCACCGTGAAAATTTTTCCCTCATGAGGGAACTTAAGAAATCGAAAGACGGTGGACGGCATGCAGAGCATGGCATGAGTCCAGCTGCGGCCAAGAAGTATATTGTAGTTGAGTTTAGCATCAACCACTTCCACTTCCACGTTTACATTTTTCCCCTGTAATGTGATCGCTAGACTCTCGAGAACACCCAGGGGTTTGGATTCTCAGCCATCAAATGCCTCAAGGGCATTGGGAGATGACGAAAGGGCTGGAGAGCTGATGGCCTTCCAGCAAGTTGAGGACATAACGTAGGTAGA
Organism: Pinus albicaulis; assembly: GCA_034641835.2. NCBI lineage: Eukaryota > Viridiplantae > Streptophyta > Pinopsida > Pinales > Pinaceae > Pinus > Pinus albicaulis. Next base: position 266,051,779 of record CM076573.1, read on the forward strand.
TGCACCTTCATCCACGACGGCCCTATGAATGTTCAGACCGTTAATCCCGACTTGAATAATAAGAGTGATTTGATGTGGAAGCCGGGGAGTGAAATTCTCTAAATCGAAGGTGAGAAGACTCGAGTCGGCGGGATCAATGCCCCCGATCACAAACAGTAAAGCCTTCCATTGCGAAGGACAACTTTGAAGAACTTCTAGCGCAGACATAGCAGACGGCGCCTGTGCCAAATCCTCAACAATGCTGTAATGTTGAGCAGCACGAGCATTCGGATTATAAGAAGATCTTCGGAGGACACCTTTAGAAGGTGGTTTCACAATGGGTTTAGGAGTAGGCTTCTCGATTTACAATGAACTGGAGGCAGGTAGGGGAGGCGGTCCATCCGCAACTGCCTTCCCGGGTGCCTGCCGCGATTCGTTGTAATCCTTCGACCGCGTAGCGACAGAGATAGGTGCAACACTCTTCATCATGAAAACCTGAGACCCAAATGGTGCATATGGTGATGGCTATTCGACCATCTGGGTCTGCTGAGATGGGAATGGCTCTTTTAGAACAGCCGGAGTCCCTTTAGGGCCCTTGAGAAGTTGACTAACCTCGGATCGTCATGGACAATCCTTAGTATAATGGTCCCCTTCACAAATGAGGCAAGGGTACTTCGGTTTACGCTGAGAGCCATCCTCAGTGCGAGATTTAGATTCTGGCTTTGGGGCATCAGATTTAGATTTTCCTTTGCCCTTCTTTTTCCCCTTGGAAGTTTTCTCCGTAGGATTGGCCTGAACGGCATTCACTTCCGCGGTTTTACCAGAATCGGAGGGGGCGGGATTAGCAGGAGCATTGTTGGAAGAATTAGACTTTTGCTTCCCATTCGAAGATTTCTTCGAATTCTGAGAGACAGAACCAATGACACCATCCACCGCAGGGGTAGGCGGAGCCTTAGAGGTTCCGGACCGCGGGGCATCAGGAAAGATATCATAAAGCATGCCGGACTGAGAATATACAAGATCCAGATATTGGGCACGCGCAATGGCTTGTTCCTCTGTCACACACGCTCCCATCGCAATATCCTGAGGGATTTTATTCACAAAGGAGGTGGTGAACCAGTGAGTCAGTATCTGATCAGGTATGTGAAACTTGATCAGTCTACGATGGCGCCACCATTCATGAATGTGATCAGAGATGTGAGTGGCTTTATCCTGCTTCAGAGAAGTCAGGAGGTGCGTCCCGGCTTCATAATGAACCGGTAACTGAAAGTGCGTGAGGAAATCCATGGCTAAAGAATTGAAATCTTGGAAAATGTCGTGGGATAACTCTATGTACCACTTAGCAGCAGCTCCAGTTGAATTACGCTGGAAGAGGTGCAGGTGAATCGAATCATCGACCCAAGAGTTAGACGAACACCAAAGATGATACGTCATCACATGCGCCTAGGGGTCCTCTCCAGCTTTTCCCTCAAACTTGGGGCAATCACCTGGTATCTTGGTGGGAACCAGAGGCCAATATGGATTATGTAAAATCGGATCATTGGTCAACTTTGAAACATCTGGCAACTCCAAGGTGGCCAGGAACGACAATGGCGGATTGACCGGCATGCCAGACCCAGGATGAGGACCATTACCTGTACTCCACAATGGTTGTGAATATCCTTACCTACATGGGTTCTGTCCCGTAGGATTCTGACCATAGGGGGTGTAGGTCGTATAACCAGACTAATTTTGATGCTGGTAACCAGAGTGTGGGGCCTAATAACCAGGGTAGGGGCCCTGATTATACGTCGGCCTGGTGTAAGCAGCGTTTGGATTTGGCTGCTGAGTATAGGTAAAACAGGGTGGAGGAGGATAATACTGAGAGCCTCTGGGGTGGTTATAATTCGGTTGAGATTGACCATGAGGACAATAACCACCCTGAGGATGAGTAGGCTGCTAAAAACTAGAACCCTGCGGAGCTTGATAAGTAGGGCGCAGCTGTTGATTTGGCTGCGGCATTGAATGAGTCGGCTGCTGAGCAGGGTTAATAGAATGAGCGGGCTGCCCTGAATGAACAGGTTGACCCGGATAAATATATGGCGCCGGTTGAGCAGGCTGACCTAGTTTTGAATGAGCCCCAGGTTGTACCGGATGGGCCGGTTGGCCTAGAGGCAGAACACTAGATTGTAACGGATGGGCCAGTTGGCCTGGTGGTGGAACAGGGCCAGGTGCTTGCTGAAAACCAGTTTGACCCGAAGCAGAACCATAGGATGGTCCCGACTGATATGCAACGTTAGAAACAACAGGATACTGAGGTTGCATAGGTAAAAAAGGCTGGATTTTCCTCCCAGGACCATAGACCGGTCCCGGTTGATACCCCGGCTGAGGCTGAAAAGGTTGACTGGAAGGGCTATAATACTGTCCTTGCGGACCGTACGATGGCCCTTGTTGGCCGACAGGATAGCCTTGCATGGGCTGCCCCTGTGGATCATAAAGATAGCCAAGTTGGCCCGCAAGTTGGCCTTGGAAAGGCTATCCTTGCGGGTTATAAGCCTGGTTATAAGGTAAACCTTGAGCATAAAGGTAAGCCTCAGGAGCGGGTAGACGTAAAATCTCCCCGTGCTCATCATACTGACCTGGGAAAGCATACACAGGAGTACCATCCTGTGCATAGTGTGAAAAGTAAGAGCGGTTAGGATCTTGGGAGGATGGTCCAACCTCAACGTTCGGCGGTTGCAAAGACAACCGATACTCCTCCGGAGAGATGTTCTCCGGTATAGCAGTCGCTAGATAAACATCTTCAGGAGTTGGCACAGCCCTTGCAGCGGATGCTGTGACAACAGGAGAAGAGGCGGCCACACAGACAGTGGGCCGGACGGGAACAGAAGTAACGGGCGTCTGAGGAGACACCCTAATCTCAATTTAGACACAGTGTCCGAAAAGGGCCAATTGAACTCAACTGGTCCTCCAAAGGGTTGCTCAGCAAGAACCAATCCCCCGTCAGGAAACTTGGAAACAATAGGTTGCTGTGGTTCAGCAGAGGATTGGGAAGCCTCTGAAGAATCGTCCGTGTAAGGACTACCAGTAGACGAAACCGAAGGTTCTGCCACTGTGGCAAACGACCAAAGAAAAAGAAGCAAACACACACACGGGCTTAAAAAGAGTCAAGACACATGATCAAACGGTCAACAAGCAATATCTAACAGGGCGTATAATCGTGGGTGATTAATTTTTACCACATTGAAAAATAAGAAACTTCACCGTTTCATGTTTTAAGAGTCAAGAAATGATAAAAGATGACTCTATCTCTTTCAGATTTGACACAAGCGTGAAAGGACAAGCGCTTGATGGTCTTTTCAAATTTAGGGAGTCAGAAAAGACCAAATGACTGCTCAGGAATACTAGGCACAAAGGGTGTACCAAATAATCGTGAACTGCAATATACACCTTGGTTTTAATAATGAAAAAGAAATCAACCAAGGGCTTTCCGTACGTGCAGGCAATCTCCCCGAATGATGTGTTCGGTGTATCACGAGTATACGGCGGCAGACTCAGCTTCCTATGGATAAAGGATCGAAAACCTAGAGGGGTCTCCCTTTATATACGCGACGGTACGGGGAGCACAAGTCCGTACTAGCGCTATCTAAAGCCAAAAGGCGAATGACAACTGCTAGGTTTAAAGACGCCAGAACACGTCTCTAGCCTAGACCTCTAAATGTGTTTTGTTAGATTCCAATGCTGCGTTAGTGTAAATTGAGTAGATTTTAAAGTTGATCTTCAATTACGTTTCAGTTTTCAGGCCCTAACGAATGTGTTGTTTCAAAAACTCCTAAATGCAAAGCTACATGCCACAGTACACCATTTCGTTCGATGAAAACTAGGTACAGGAGAGTTGAGAGTTTTTACACAAACAAAACGATCAGAAGACAAACAATGATATCTCTAATGCAACTAATGAAATTGAAAACTTTTCATTGAAATCACTAATTACTAGTAAAATCGAAAAATTTCAATTTGCACTAATCAACTGAAAGCAAAAGAGATTTTTTTGTAATTTTCAATGTTTGATAGCTAGATGCACTAAACAAACTGAAAATAAAAGAGAAGAAACTTGAGAAATGATATTGAGAGAGCAAAACAAACAAATTTCACTCAATGACATAAGCAATCAGATCTCAAATCGACCAAAGTCTCTCAAAACCAAGAAAAAGACTCAAAGGCTTCAATGGACCGTGTGATCTAGGCCCAAAGCAAGACCAAACGAAATTTGAATGAAGAAACGAGCAATCACCCAAAAATCACAAAAAAACAGTGAACAACTACTAAGAGGATGCGGAGGAGCAATCAGAGAGTTGACTGGATAAACAAAACACCAAAACTCCCAAGGAGGGCTCAATACACAAAGCCATTAGATGCCCTAGGGCTTAAAACGTGAAATCGATGGAGAAAAGCAAACAACCAAAGGACGAAGGCAAATTCCCAGTCAAACAGGACTCCAACACACTCAGGTAGTCGAAAATTCAAGAAGAAAAACACTGACCAAACCTAGAGAGCTCAAAACTGAGCAAAGTCAAATACCCTACAGGAGTGGCACGACTGTAAGGTTGCAAATGGCGCCAGCAAGAAATTGGCACGGGCGATACAAAAGCAACATGCGCCAATTTGCACGACTGTCGAGCTAAAAAGCGTGCCAGTCGATTTTCTCAGCCAAAAACAAAAAATAACTACTCCAGGAGCAGATCAATGTAAACTAAGCAAACCAAGAAGCAAAAAAACAGCAAAAGAACCCAACCCAGAAGGCTAACCAAGCAAGGAAAATCATAAAACAATCAAAATGAGACAATCTAAACGAGACAGTGAAAACTCGACGGTCCCCAGCAGAGTCGCCAAATTTTTAAGGAGGTAAATCCCCTCTGCGGACAGAGGCGATCCCTACTAGCCCAGCAGGGGTCTAGCAACAATCATCAAATGCTACAGCGCAAGTTCCTAATTGTGAATAAATAAGCCAATGATTGAGGCCTACCTGGAGTCCAGTGCTATGATTCGTAGAAGAGACAGCGTTCCTGTTCCTCAGCCTCGGCGGATCACGATCCCCACGATCTCCGTGAATGGACACCTGCACATGCAAGAAATAACACGAATACAAGCATAAAATCCAGAATACGCAACTATATATCAGTCAGAAAGGATATAACTCGTTATTAACATAAGTGAAAAATAGATTGGAACCATAACCGGTAGTTATTTAGTAATAAACAATCGAAAGAGAGTACAACCAATGTTCTGACGCCGCGGTCTCCTTCGGAAGGGTCCCCAGTCATTCACGTCTCGCAAAGCTCGCCAGGGAAAGGGAAAACCTCTCTAGAGTCTCTCGATGATAGTCTCCTTACTTGAGTCGGCCTTAAGGGAAGAAAGAGGGCTCTTACAACACAAAGGCTCTTGGGAATTTGGAGATTCAAAGCTTAGGCACTTCAAGACTAGCTTGCAATGGCAATGGGAAAGCTTTTATAGATGGGGAAGGAGGGAGTTGGGATCCCTATTATTGTGGGATTGGCCCTATCATCAAGGAAGGTTCCATGGGAGGTGGCAAACCACTTCCCTTCCATGGAACTCCCGCAGCCAAACCTCCCAACTCAAGATAGGCAATGGTTTCTGAGTTTGTTGAAACACAACTTCCACCATCTTTATTTAAAAAACACTCCTTAAATTAGTTGGCGTGACTGCTGCTCTGGGACAGAGCGCCAGTTGGCGCGGCCTCTTTGTAGGATTTTCCCCATTGGCGCGAGTGATGAACTGTCTGCCCACGACAATGCAAAAGGAGATGTTTTCATGGCTTTTTGCAAGGAGAGGTCTTTAGGGCAATTGAAGCTCATGTTTAGAGGAATGCATTGATAATGATTTCAAGGCATGACAATGTTCACAGGTCACAAAATGGGTCCTCCATTGTGCGCGACGGGGAATGGTAGGGACAGTGACAAATTACTGTGTAACACTTATGGTTTAGCAGCAGTCAATCCATTTCAGTTTGTTCTCAGTAGGCTAGTGATTGGGGGCAAATACAATTGATGGATTATGATTTTGCAAGAATTTGATCTTGAGTTTATGTCTGCCAAGTCCAAGAAATCATTAGTTTTTGCGGCATTGATTTATGAGTTTCCATGTGGAGAAGAGATTGTTTATGACGAATCATTTTCTGATGAACATCTTTTTCTCATTTCTTCATAGGATCCTTGGTATGGGGATCTCGTAGTTTATCTCAAGTCTGCAAAGTTTCCCTTAAATTTTTCTAAATATGACCGCTGGAAGTTACGTCACTTAGCCAAAATTTCTTTGATTATTGGTGACACTATATATCGTCGTGGGGTCGATTTGATCCTTAGACACTGCTTAACTCTCGAAGAAGGTGAGGTTGTGCTGAATGATTGCCACAGTAGAGCTTGTGGTGGTCATCTATCTGGGCTTGCTAAAGCCCAAAAAATCTTGCATGCAAGATAATTTTGGCCTTCGATTTTCAAATATTGTATTGAATCAGTCAAAAGGTGTCATCCGTGTCAGGTTTATGCTCGAAATATGCCCACTAATCCAGTTCCACTCTTTCCTGTCGTCACTGTCGTCCCCTTTACAAAGTGGGGTATTGATTATACTACTTGTAACCCGCCTTCGGCTAAAGGTCACAAGTACATTATCGTAGCTGTAGTCTACTTCACCAAGTGGGTTGAGGATATGCTTACTTTTGGGAATGAAAGTGAGACAACAACTCTGTTTCTCTTCAATCAAGTCATTTCTTGCTTTGGTATCCCCAAAGAGCTTGTCACTGACCATGGCAGTCACTTTCAGAACAACATGATCCTCAGGCCAATGGACAAGTTGAAGCTATGAACAAATCCTTGAAGACAATTCTTCAATAGACGATTGATAAAGCCATATCCAATTGGAATATTATGTTGTATCCTCCAATTTGAGCATACCGGATGTCAGTCAAAACTGCAACCATTTTTACTCCGTTTCAACTGGCTTATGGGTTGGAATCTATATTTCCTATTGAATGTGAAATTCCCTCTCTTAAGTTAGTTGTTGAACTTCTTCTTGACACTTCCAGTCTCGAAGAACGCCTTCTTCATTTAGAACATCTTGACGAGCAGCGTCGAGATGCAGCTACAATGAATGAGGCACATAAGAAATGGGTAAAGGTTCAGTACAATAAGGCGGTCAAACCTAGGGTTTTCTCTGAAGGTGACCTTGTCTTTTTTTATGCCCAAGAGAAGGATGCCTTGGGGGTAGGCAAGTTCAAATCTATGTGGTATGGCCCATTTATCATCAAAAAGGTCCTAAAGAAAGGAGCCTATGCCTTGATTGACTTTGATGGAAATGAGTTGGTGAAGCCCATAAATGTGCTCTATTTGAAAAAGTAATATACATAGGCTTAGGCCTAGCATCTTGCTTTGTTGTATATATTTTTTTTTGTACATATCTGGGTTTCTATTTTTGGTGCGATTTTGATGAATTTGATCTGCTTTGGCAAGTAATATTAGATGACATGAGTCACTTTGGTTTCACCGATGGTGCTAGTAGACATACCTGGAAGTTGGCATCCGTGGCTTGGGTACTCCATTATCCATCTGGTTAGTTGTTGGTTTCAAAAGGTGTCTTCATTGGTCCTACTTCGAAAAACGTAGCAGAATACACTACAGTGGTCAATCTACTCTCGGAGGGAATATCTTTGGGTGTTGATACGTTAGTAGTTTTCTTGGATTCACAGCTGGTGGTTTCGCATTTGAACAACACATATCATGTCTGAGACCTATTTTTACATCAATTGTTTTTTAGGGTATGTTTGTTACAACGATCATTTCAATTTATCACATTCATTCATATTCCTCGTGCTGACAATTGGATGGCAGACTTATTGGCTAATCAAGAAATTAATTGGCATATTAATCATTCAATACTTTAAAAATATATCAAATACATAACTCATTATCATACATTTCAGTCATCACATAGTATAAATCATTGTATATATATATATCGAAGTGTTCAAAAATATACAAAATTTGGACCATCATTTCCTACAAAATTAGGACTTATGCCCAATCATGTCTATCATCAAAAAATATTACAGTCATGTGATCATATATATAATCTACTCCTGAGGTCCCTGCCCAACATTTGTGTTCCTATAGAACACAATGGAAGTGACTCAAGCTCTCCAAGTCCCTCTGTACTGCATGGAGTGTCCTGCCAGGGTCTTCAGCATCTGCCTCACCTCTGCAACGCTTGTGCCTTGGGTACCCCTCCGGCCTAACTGGTCCCATGTCTGCACCATGATCATAATAATTTTACAAGTCATTTAGTCCAATAAAGAGCATTTTTTCATTCTCATACTTTGAAAAAATCATAAAAAATCTTATAATCAAAAATAGAAAAAATGCAATCTCACCGATTGCGCCTCATGTTGCACCAGGTGGCAAGACTAGATCTGGATTTGCACGAAATTCCATCCCAGAATAGGGATAATCTTCCACTGCGATAAATTTTTATTCCCACCATTGGAAGAACTCATCATCCCAAGTGGTCCGGGGAACTTCACTTCCCCTTAATCTCTTCATCAGATCTGCCCATTGGGCTATTCTTGGATCTCTTGGGTTGTTGATAGTTGAGATGACCTTGGGTCGAAGCCCTCGGACCCTCTCAAAGAAGAATTCCAGCAAGATTGTACCATACCCAAAGTGTTTAGTCTTTGCTTTTCGGATTGAAATTAATTGTTTTTTCATATTGCTCAACAAGGTTGTGCACCAATCGAAGAGATGAATCAGACATTCCACTGCTCTACTCATTTGTGTCCATGCAGCCTGATGCAGAGAAGTTGATCCTGCTACTATACCAATGGTAAAGAGAAGGATATTCATATATAAATCCTTCATATCTCTGATAGGAATCTGTGTTCCTTCCTTTTATGCATCTTCTATGAAATATAATTGGACATAATCCATCTACGGTAAGCCCTCCAATAGGCTTTCCATGCAAGTCTACTGGGTGTCCCCTTCGAGAGAGTCCAGTAATGAAGTATATATCTTCCACTTCTATGCGTAGTGGCATCTGATTAATTATGAAACAATCTTCTTCTAGTTCCCAATGATCAACCAGCATTTGAAGCAAACGAACATTGCTTTTCATATTGGGCATTTTGAAAAATTTGAGCTATCCGCAATTCCGGAGAATGTATAAGGAAGTTTGATCCTCCATCACTTCATTGTCAATTTCACTATGCTCATGCTCTCTCCAGCTGATGGACATCCTGGGAAAAATAATTAAATGACTGATTAGATACAAGTTTTAAATTTTGACTCTATGCGTACGCAACCTCGTTTGTACACAATCGTGTATCAAACGCAGGTTCGTCCACACGAACCCGCGTATGCGCAGAGGGTTTCAACAAAAAATATCTTTTCTACAATCAAAATTCCAAAAAAATTCTTCAAACAGGAACGAAATTGATGAATAAGATGAGTTTAGAGCTTACTTGACTGATTTGGCATGATTTGATAGCCGATTTCTCTGTATTTGAGAAGAGGAGTTTTTTCCCCAAATCTCTTTCTCCACTTCTGCAATGTGAAAATGATCAAAATGTGTCAAATTGTGTATTTATGCCCAGAATTTGAAATTTTTTTACAAATTTTACTTGTGCTTATTTTTTTAATTTGACTAAAGCTATATAACCGTTTGGCTTGTAAGCGTTGGGCAAGGTATTTTTTCAGGTACATTTTGTTGAACTCAAGATTCTCATAGTTTTTCTTTGGATCCATGACCGCTGACCTATCATGGCAAGTATTTGATTTTGAACTGGCATATAGGTTATGGAATTCACTATTCAGTTACATCTTTGCATACTAGCCCCCATCCTGATCACTTGCCATAGGGTCTATCTCATCATGTCATGAGTACTTAACCCATTTCACTCACCGATTTTTTAATCATGACTTGGTGGTAGAGCCTTCCTTTACATGGTATTCCTAGTTAGTCCCTCACTAGAATTTGTCGCACATGCTACAATTTATGTAGGCTCGGGATTCCTCTTTAGTCCCACCATGTTTTATGCATTGAAGCTTCATTCTTCTCCTTCTTCGTTGTCTTTTTTTTGGCCGTTTACCCTAGAAGCTCCCTTATGTTGTCGATTTGTATTACTGCATTGCATATTGACTAATTGTTTATCTTGGCTTTTAGCTGGCTTCATCTAGACTCATGTTTAAGCCATCTTTTGACCATATCTTTCTGTACAATTTAACCATGCAATCACTTAGCTTCTGCAGCTTGACACCTTCACACATGGATGGAACATTCCTTTGAGTGTCACTTACTAGTTTTCGCCACTTTGCATTGAGCATAGGATTGTTCCTATCCTAGGAACTAGTGCATGTGTTTCACGACACTCGTTCTATCCATTGTACTATAGCATTATTTTATTCCTTTTCAAGCTTTGAATATAAAAAAGACAAAAAAAAATTAAATATTTTGAAAAAGAGCTAGAATAGGATATTACTTCCATACTTGATGGTAGCTACAGTGTCAATTGTGTCGCCCTTGGACAAAGCACAAAAAAAGCTAAGACTTTTCTCCATTTGGGATGGTTTTAGTTTTTGACTTAGGAGAAGCCATAACCTTGTTTCATGAGTCAGTTATCCCTCGGTTGGTTATCTCTTCCAATCATATGGAGGGTTCGTTTATGCGTCCTGCATGAAAAAATTATACAAAGTTATCATTTGCTACCATATTCAACATGATCCGTGCTTTTGTTCAATGGAAGTTAACCTGAGTCAGCCTTTCTGTGGTGTCTCTTGACTCATTTTTTAGTCGATCTTCCTTGTCTTGTCAGCATCTTTTTCTATCACATCATATATTTGATCCTTTTCTCGTGCTGGTTTGAGAAGGTCTCCATTGACTTCTTGTTGGTGGGTTTGTCTCTTATCAACTATGACATATCGCTCTGAGATTAAACCTAGAGCCACACCCTGGCCCTATTTACATCATTGATAGGTGACCTTGTGCTTAGCATTTTATCATCAACATGGGTCTTCAACTGAGTGGTTTTCCTTGTGTTCGACTTTAGCTTACATTATCACACCTGTGATTCATGCAGTACCTTGATTTCCATTTGACCCTATCAGTGGATATCTCACCTCTTTGTCAGCTTTCATTATTGGTTGGTTCATAGGGATTCTGTCGTTCGCTATCTTCATCTTATGCATGCTGGAAACGTACTTTGGGTTGGTTACATCACTTTACTTCATCTGATTCCTTCCAAATCTTGGCCTGTGGGTTACACTCACGCTGGACTGATGTGGGATGCCTTAATGCCTTCCTTATAGTAGATCTTTTCCCATCGACTCTGACTCATTTCTCTATGAATAAGGTCTAGAGTCCTTTTTTCAGTACCTTAGGGTTTGCAATCATCAGTGGCAGACTCTTCACTATCAGCAATGAGGATACATCATTGCCTCCTAATTGATAGATTATTTCAAGTGTTCGACTTCAATTCATTCATTTTCACTTGCTACATTTTCCTGGGGCACTTTGACACTCATTATCATTATCAGTGGGTTGTCTTGCATTTGTTAACGGTATACATCAATGACCGGTAATCAAAATATTTCTCACATGGTCGACTTTAGCTCATTTATTTCCATTGTGTATAATTTTGCAATGGTGATCAGTGAAGACCTCGGGTTTGCATCAGCATGTTTTGGTTCACTTTGATAGCTCCTTCAGTTTTCTGCCAGTGACACCATCCATCCTTATATGTTGAAGTTTCCTTACAACATCATCTTATATGTTGGCTCCTGAGTTGCATGTTGTACCATTTGTTCCACCACTTATGATTTGGTACTTGAAAATTAAATTGTGACTTTTTTGACAAGATATATATTGCATCATCATTGATCATTCTTCTATATGTTATACTTGGACCTGATTTTGACTTATACTTCCGGGCAGTGATCAGTTGATTCACTATGTACTTTACATTTCACCTATACTTGTATACATATTAGATCCGCTCTATACTTCATATGCGGACATGCTTTTCTTTCACTGAGCATGGGTATGCCTACCTCAGACATGAGCTATCTTTCTGATCTCTTTGGTGAAGTCCTCTTTAGCCCCCGTAAGGTTATTTCTATGCACATAATAGATTTCAGCCATCATGTACCCCTTATGACCTCATATAGTAGGGGGAATATGTTATAGCATCATTTATCACTAGCTTATACTTGATGACTTATACATTGGCCTTGGGCAACCCTTCCTTTCAGAATTTGATATATTTCTCAAAAATAGTTTCTTAAAACCCATACGTGATTCTGCCAAGACTTTCCGCATATACACATGATTCCATACATAGAGAACCGTGTATTCCTTTTTAAAAATTAAAATATATATAGTTTCCCTATTTCGGAGGCGAGTTTTATGGTTGTTCCTGTAGCTTAACTACCCCATCCCGTGGCCTAACTATTCCCAACTGCAAAAACTAATTTGAGGGAGTATAAAATCCCCTCAAGGGAATGGCCTAAGGGAGGAAGAGAGAGAGAAATATAGATATTATACGCTATTGGAGACCTATCCAATTCTGATATATTCCCTGTGCCTCCTTCACTTCCCAAATATTTTTCAGGAAACCCTTGTTTCCTTGAGATGTTCACTCACCCTATGTGACATCCATTGTGCACTATTCTTGGAAGAAATCTTGAGAGGCTAGCGCTGGATGGATCCAGAGGATGGTATGCTCAAAGGCCGTGGTAGATTTCAAGTGATCTCTCCACGTTTTTTTACTGTACATTTCAGTAATAACAGAAGTGCCATCTTGTTCCTGATGTTTATGTGTCAATAATCTTTTATACATGTGTAATGATCTTAAATTGTTCATTTAATATTGTTTTTATGAGATTATGCGTGCTTTTCACTAACATGTAGAACATATATATGATGTAAAATTAGGATTTTGTGCTTGTTCTTTGCTATTTTATAGATTTCAGAGCACAAAGAGTTGCATGGGGTTTGCACCCCGCGGGATCTACTACAACCGAAGGATATCCGGGTAAGGTCTGCAACCTGTAGTTTCTAGTTTAATGCATAAAAGTTGGTTAAGTGAGTCCTTCTTGTAATGACATGCCCCTAATCTATGAAGGTTTATCAACCTAATAACTTTAGGGTAAAATTTCCTGAAACAGTTAGTTTGTGTTAGGGTAATTGATTATTAGAGTCCAAGAAAATGCAAGAATTGATTCAAAATTTTCTTAATCTATTTATATGTATATTGTGTACATTATTCTTTGAGATCATTCATTAATATATTTTTGAGTTTGGTTTCCAGTTTGTGTGTCTTATAGTTGTATCAGAGTGGGTAAAATGTTCTACTGAATGAGATAGGAAGTTAATTTTCTCCATTAAATAAGTGAGCCATTTTTTTTTGTGGCATTTTTTTGGCGCGATACTTCCTTCGCACCGAGGTTTCATGATTAGTAACTTATCGAACTTCAATTCCTGGGCTTGTGTAGAGATATTGGGCTTGAATAAAACATGAATATCTATTTTGAATAGTTTAATCATCATGAAGAAATCCTACACACAGCAATGAGATTCGTAGTGAAGGAGCACCAATGTATTCAGAAGTTACAAAAGAGTTGGCATATGAAAATATTGAGAAAGAATGTGCAGAGGTGAAAGTGGCGATGGATTTTTTGAAGGGTTTCCTTGCTCATGTAAAGGAAGAGAGTTGGAGTCTGTAGGTTCACAGATTGTAAAGAGGAGGCAGATGTTTCTTGCAGTGAATAATTTTGACGATTGAGAGGAGATGCCACCACACAAGAAACTCAATTTGACGCTAGTGGAATGGAAAGTTGGTAACCTGGTGGAATGGACCATTGGTGAATTTTTCATAACAATGGATATTCACATCACACTTCAAGTTTTAAAATCAACTTGCATATTTAATTCTACAAATGTTGCTCAACCGACATACTTAATTAGAATTTATTGTTGGGACATAATAGTAGAAACCATTTACAATTTTTTTCCTCAAATATGGTTGTACGCACATCCATATTGTTTATTATATTGATATTATTGAGAAGCTTCGATATAAATAAGGAATAACACATGGGAAACTCTCATAATATTAAGGAAAATTTTGTTTCGCAATTGAAGGATTATCATTTTCAATACGCTTAGTTTCATATTTTCTGTATTTTTTACGATTTAAACATTTTCCTCTGAGCCTCGATTGGATTGGGAAAGAATGTTGTGAGATATGAAGAATTGTAACATCACTTCACCTCCAAGACTATCCTACTACTGCAGATGAATCTTGTACACAAGAAGGTAACCATCATCTATCCAAAATGGGAAGCGCGTGTGTAAGTCTCTTATAATTATCTAATATATAAATGAGGTCTGCATGGGCTCTAATTGTTTCATGTTGTCCAACACATGTCCGAGCCTTTCAAAGTTTTTGGGCAGGCTTTGTAGAAAATAAGTTTTCGAAAAATGCAATTTATGCCATTTTCAAAACCCAAGGAAAAGCTTAAGAAGAGGGAAAATGTTGTTCATTAGAATACCAATATGGGGCGCTGAAGGAGTTGTCAGAACCTAGAAGTAAGCCTTATTATGGAGTACTGCAGATTGCATTCTTGAATATTGCATTCATTTCCGATTCTTGTTGGGTCCATGCAATGGAAATGTTGGGGGAATGCGAGCTAGCATAGGAGATCAAGTTTTCGATGGTAAAAAAACTAGAAATATCGTTGGTGGAGAAAATATTTCATGACGCACTAGGTAAAATTGTCGATAGTTCTTCGTAATTTGATGCCTTTGATGTCATGGTTAGAATGCACTGATATTTAAGAAGTAGGCTTGATTTGTTTGATGACCATTGATTAAGTTATAAAATATATATATATATATAATCAAGCAAATAAAAGGCGTTGCGGATAGAAAGGGTCATTTGGTATTTTAAAGATAACAAGGTCACAAGTTAAAATCAGTATGTTTGGTAATTTGCGTTTTACAAAACAAAAGGAAAGATATTTTTGTAGCTTGTGACATTTTGGTTGGGAAAGAAGACAAGAACATGATTTCGTTTTCCATTGGTCGATTCTGTAGCAATTCCACTTTTACCTAAATATAGCAATAATTGACGAATTAGCAACTCAAGATTCATTTTTCATTGTATAGAGCAAAGATAAAATTCCCTAGTTGTGCAAGTTGTAGCTATATAGCATTATTCGCTTTTTTATTCTTCAATTTTCATTGTAAATGGGTGCATTCTCAGTGGTAGCCGACACCCCTTTTTCTCAGTTGATTACAAGTTTATTTTGATACTTCACTGGAGAAAATGGCCAAACTAAATGATTTTCTATAGTTATTAAGAAATCTAATTCTATCCACTGTTAATAGTGTTCTCAAATCACCAAAGAAAACACACTCTGTGACATCCAATCATGTTTTCAAAATGCTAAAAGAAAAAGTGATTTCTTGGAGCTAGAATCACAGTTACAGTGAGATGAAATCCAAAATAAAACCTATGATTCTAAACTAGTGTTTGCTCGAAACAAAAATTTGTTTGAGCTTGATAATTAGTCATAGAATTAATAGAGTAATGAAATGATTTCACGAGAAAATTTGGATGCAGCTGAAAGTGCTCATAAGAAGCATGTCATTCCCAAAATTGTTATAAGACCGTGGGAAGAGATTACACATAGCAAACACCAAACTGGTTTGGGTTATAACAATGATATTTTGGATGTATATTTTCTCATTCCATATTTTTCTACGCCAATAATTTCGAAGTGCAGGATCTATGGATGGTGTTGTTCCGGAAAAAATTAATAGATGCCAACAGTGTAATAGAGTTGGACATGTGAAAGATCATTGTTTTGATCTTCACCCATGTGAGCATTGTGGAAAGCGAAATCACTAGTAAAAAATATGTTCCAGAAAGAAGAGTAATTTAAGAGAGAAGCTAAATTTTTCATGGATACTTCTTGGGAATGGTCAAAAGTAGCCAAGAATATATATAGGTCATATTGAAGAATTTTTTCAAGTGTGTTAATGAAAATTTCAGTGATGGAAAATACTTCTCACCCTGTATTCGACAAGGGGGTAATTGTTGATGGTATGCTACAAGTTCGAGTTTGAGATGTCAAACAAGATGTCAAGCAAGCCTGAGTCAGAGATCCACAACATGTACCAATTAGAGCCAGAGTTTGAGACTTTAATTGATTTATTTGTTTGTAAATGATCACTTCCAGATTCGAAATTATTTAAGGAACTTCTGCGATAGTTCTAGAGTTTGTGGTCACGATAAAACCACATTTTTTTTTCTAAGAACTAATATGAAGGTTCCAGAGTTGGTGTTGGTTGAGACCTTGAGTTCTTCCATTTTTAGTTTTTTGTCATCCTTAAAAACCATTTCCGAGAGACATTCATCTCTTGGTTGAGATGCATTTTTTTCATTTTGAGCTCTCATTCTTGGAGTTTGGCATATCCCTTCGGATTAAGGGGGAAATGTTAGACAACTAATCCTCGGGTTATTTAAACCCAAGAACTAATTAAATGGTTTATTTTTGTATTTATATGCACACTGTATACATCATTCCTTGAGATAATTCATTAATATATTGTTGATTTTGGTTTCTAGTTTGTCTTTCTTACACAATAAACACTTTTCAAAATAAACATGAAAAATGGGAAAAAATCAACCCTGCTTAGGTGCAGACTAATAGTTGTTGGCCCTAATCATAGTTCATGCAAGGACATGAGCGTGGTATTTAAAATCTCCATAAAGTAATTAGGGACAACCTTAACATGAATGAAAAATAGCTACTAAAATGAATAATTTTTATTTTTATTTTTGGCTCATGCTTCACATTTGAAAAGAGGATTTTCTAAGAGATCGAAGGTGCCCACGTCCAAAACCCTTTGCTCTAAATTAATTTTTAATACATTTTACTATATGAGCTTATTATAGTGACAATGGTTAGTCATTCACATTCTTTCTCTAATATCGTGTGCTCTCTTGTTCCATGTGTTCTATTACATCTTATTTTCTTTTCCATTTCCATCTCACCAAAACTCATTTTTGGTTGAAACAAAATGTGTCACACCATTAACTTGGCTTTGCAGAACTGCTATAATGAAACCTGTGAATTAACTTCTACATGTGAATCAAATTCTATTTTATATATTGTAATCAGTGAAATAGTGTACACTTCATATAAATATATAATCTATGATAATTCTCTAAAAATTATGAATTTGATGCCACGGAAAATAATTGACTTCAGTAATTTTGATAAATTCAAATGTAATATACTTCACACTCATGTAAATATATAATGGTATATCTACTCTACCTTTAGAGTCTCGAAATATTTTTTTTTATTTCTAGATTTTTTAAATATTTTGAATCTAACACCATGTTAAATAATTGACTTCACTACTGTCACTAAAGTATGAAAATTCAAATGTATTATAGTTCACACATTCATATAAATATATATACCCTACTTGTAAATTTTGGAATTTTTGAATCTAACACAATGTTAGACAATTCACTTCACTCTTGTTTTTATTCAAATTTTCAAATACCTAGACACTCTACAATCTAAATATATATTCTATTCGTAAAGTCTCAGAATATTTTTAATTTATTTATAGAATTTGTAAATATTGTGAATCTAACTCCACGTTAAATAATTGATTTCACTATTATTAGTAATCTCAGATATGCATATTCCATTGTAGTACATGGCACACATTCATATAAATATATACTCTTTTTTGCAAGAGAAAAAAACATCATACTTTCATTAATAATAAATGTAGATACATATATCTATGAATTCCAATAACAAGCTTCAGATGGCATATTCTAGATTATTCAAAAATAAAATCTTGAAGAGTCAACTAGTAACTGAGAAGATCTAACATGATTGTCTTTCGCTATTAATGAGCTTTCACCATACCAAAAATAGATCAACTTTAGAGCAAAATTTTCCTCAAAAGAAGTGAAAGGTATCAAAGAAGCATATCTAGTTGAAAGAGTGGAATTGTTGAGAGTAGCGCCAAGAGTGGAATTGTTGAGAGTAGCACCAAAAGGATTCAAAAATTGAAAACTCCTGAACTAAATATAAGGTTGTTGTTATATTCAAAGTAGAACATTTTTATTGGCGCTTGGGAATAACCCTTCTTAGACATGAGATCCACCACAAAATTATGTTCTATGAAAACATGATTGAAGGCCACTTTTTGAAAAGACCCTACTAGAGATATAATACACTGCATACAAAAAGAGAGATCAGGCTGACATAAATATGAGCATTTTAGTATCCAATCCACCACAACTTTGGATACACCAAAAACAACTAGCTCTTCTATGATGAGCCATTTAGCACAAAGGAGTGCTCCCCATAACGCAAGAAGCTCGACTTTGTTATTGGCTCCAAAACGACTACACCAATAGAAATGGTGGGAGAGACTAGGCTTAATAACTGGGGATACCCTAATACCACAAACCTTATGAGTCAAATCCCAATCGAAAAAAACTATAGGGTAATGTTCCTAGACCTCCTTAAGAAACATATGTCTCGACTGTTGTTTTAATACCACAGGGCCAACTTCCATAAAATAAGTTGATATCTTAATGAATAATGAAATCACCTCCGAAGGTGTGTTGTCAAAAATACTCCCATTTACGCTTCTCCAAATACCCCAAAAGATGTAGAAAGGAAGACTTTGAAATTATGTAAACTATTGAACCCACTGAGGTAAGCATTGATCAATAGATCTTCCGTACGAATTAGCTTGAATCTTGAGGATATGAAGAACCCCCTTCCATATCGACTATGGAGGGACAATTTATAAAAAGGTGTACCACATCATCTATATTTTCCTTGCAAAGTACGCACCAATGGGGACCCTAAAAACCTTTTTTGAGGAGATTATCTGATGTAATGATCTTGTTATGAACCACCAACCACATAAAACACTTCAACTTCATAATATTGTTCCATTTTCATGATTTGGAGAGCTAAGAGGCACTGCCAGCCCTATTATAGTCCATGGCGATATAATTATAGATCTCTTTAACCATAATATGATCCTCTTCCATATTTCCAACCCATGCCAAATAATCTTCTTTATCTGAAAAAGCTACTCCAACATGAGATAATTGAAAAATATATTGGGATCATCTCATAGAAAAATGATCAAGTAAACTAATATTAGAAGCAGAGAGCCATAAGCATGAAGCAGAAAGATAATTATGGTCAAAACATATTTGTTTCATAACATAAAATCATTTAGAATGTAAGAGCTAAAACAAAGGGCCATAAAGAGATAATATTCCTACAATCCCTTTTAATCCGTCCAAGCCCATCTGCATCTTGTCACCCCTACCAAGTTGCAGTCTCATGTTTCCTATGAGCCAATGTTTGACTCTAATCATGCTACTCAAAATGTAGGAGGCTTTGTTACATTCCAAATCCCCCTCCCTAACCCAATCCTTAACCAATTTTTTTCAAAATATTTATCTTTAATTATTTCCTACCAAATGCCTCTTCCCATAAGAGCACACAATAAATTATTGAATATAAGAGCTTTGAAAATATTCTTAGTATCCTTGATACCCCATCCACTATCCTTCTCATGTCGATCAAGATATTGTAATATGGTGAAATGAATTTTATTGCAGAGATGTGGCCTAATCCATAAGAACCTGAAAAGAATTGTTTCAATTCCTTTTAAAATGAATTTAGGAAAATAGTATAAGTGCATCCAATATAGATAAATGTTTTGAAGAACTGATTTGACCAAAATCAAACTCCCTCCCAAAGAGAGCCATTTGTTTGATCATAATTTTAATTTGCATTCAAATTCGTGAATCAATTGTTCCCAATCATTTATAACATAATTATTAGGTTTTCAAATAAAGCCTAAATACTTGAACCCTTCCTCCATGGGAGATTGTTTCACCTCAAACATGTTGGAAATATCCTTTATAATACCTCCTCCAGTGAATCTTAAACGAGTACTTATTTTTATTTGTTCATGTAAATGCATGTGGCTTCACTGAAACATGTAAGAATCTTATAAAAATCCCTCCATTAAATAGTAGAAACACTTCCAATGATACCACATCATCAACAAACATAAAATGTGAAATATATATGTTTTTAGAAAGCCTACAACCTTGTATAATACTAATAGATCGTGCCTCATTAATACCCCTACTCAGCCTATCTATAACCAAGAGGAAAAGGACGGGAGACAGTGCACATCCTTGTTTCAGGCCTCTTGAACCCTTAAATATTATCGATGGGATCTGATTGATGATGACTTCATAGTTGACAGATGTGATGCAAGTCATGATCCAAACAACCATCTCGACACCAAAACCAATCTTTTGAAAGATCAAATGAAGCAATTCTTAGTCCACAGTTTCATAAGCTTTATAAAGATCAATCTTCATAAGGTAGGAATCACGCTAACAAGTTTTAATATAAAGAATAACTTCTTGAGTTATGGCCACCGCATCTTAGATTTGGAAATTTTCCAAGAAACCAAATATTTATGAAGTAACATGTTTGGATAGAACCTTTTTGATGTGATTAGAAATTGTTTTAGAGATCACTTTATAGACAACGTTACATAAGCAGACTAGCCTATACTCAACAAAGGTAGAGGGATGAGCCACTTTTGGAATGAACGCAAGGAAGGTGGTATTAAAAGATTAAGAAATAATACCCAAATTACTTGATTCCTCCATCACCACCAACAACTAAAACTCCATAATATCCAAAAATTGAATAAATAATTCAATATTCCATTCATCTAGACCAAGACTCTTTCCCCATGTCATGGACTAAAAAACTGCAGAGAGTTCTTCTTTGGTGATAGTCCTCTTCAATAAATCATTTCCATCTGAATCAATCATCCTTGGAAATAATTTAATGAAATTCATTTGTGACTCAAATGATGTTGCCTCCCACCCTTTGAATTGCATACTAAGAAATATGACCACCTCCTCCTAAATATCTTTTTGTGAATGGAAGGAGTTCCCCTCTTCCTCCTTGATATTCCAAATGCAATTCTTTTCTTCTCTTCGGTGAAAATGTGTGAAAAAACTAGGTATTTTTGTCGCCTTCTGAGGCCCAAATGGTCAATCTTTTTAAACGTCATTCCACCTCTATTGATTTAGAATCCAACCCTTTCTGACTTCATATGACAGAAGCTTCTTTTTTGTAAACTCTGAAAATAAATCGGGGAAAAATGGATCATTCACGAATTTGATCTTCTCATCAAGGGGCAACAGTTCTTTGTAAACAGCTTATTTCTTCTTTCTTTTCCAATGTCTAATAACCTGCTTCAAGTATTTAATTTATAACAAATGGCATCAATACATGTGGAAATTGTAGACAGAGCAAGATGTTTCCAAGACTCTTGCACCAGGGTATCAAAAGCCTTATCGTTCATCGAGGAAGAATTAAACTTGAATGGATAATTAACCTTCTAATAAAAACCTGACCATTCACGAAACATGGGATCATGGTCAGATATAATGTAAATCATCCAGTCTCAAAGATAACTCTAGATGAACAAGATAGCGATAAAGTCTTTTATATATTCCATTTGATATGCTTCGACCATTCCTTCAGGTTGGATAGAGAAGGTTAGTTATAATATATCGAAGAAAATGTTGATCAAAAAGGTCTTTGAAAAAGAGGTCCAGCTTATCACCTCTACCTTTCAAGCCTCATATTTACCCTAAATTCATGGTCAAATTCAAGTCACCTACCACTATTAAGGAGCTAAGGGAAGCAATCCACAATTTTCAATTCTATCCCAAAAAAGCCTCCTATCCAAGCGTGATGCATAAATATTGAGAACAAGAAAATGATCATTGGAGGCTCTCAAAAATCTAGACAATATATTCCTAGTGAAAGAAATGAAAGCTTTGAAATTAAGGACCCTAGTATCCCACATAGTTTCCAAACCACTGGAAAGACCAGTAAAATTGGTAGCACAAACGACCTAATCTGGGAAAAATTTTAACAAAAAATCCCAAGCATTATCATTACTAACCATGGTCTTTTGAAGGAGGACAAGACTATGCTTCTTTCGGAGGATGATGGTACGAATGATTCTTCTTTTAGGGGTTGATCCCAAACCCCTCACATTGAAAGATATCACTATCATGATGAAGGGGAGGAACAAAGAATATCCCCTCTAAGGACTCAAGAAGATTCAGATACACGATCCTCCATGGCATGATTAGATTCGAAATAAATTTTTGAAGAAGGAGCACAATTATCTTCAAATTCTCGAGAGGATACTTGAAGGGATGAAGGAATAAGTGACACATTGGAAATATTTTTAAATTTATCGCCTCTTTTATTCCTTGTTGTGACATCCCTCCTGGATACATGGCTAATAATGACCCTATTTTCCTTAAAGAATTTTTTCGTGATGGTTAAAGGCTCCAGTTCAACATAGTCATTGTGTGACAAGAAACCCATTTCAGGGTCTTTGGAGGGTGAGAGTAGATGGAGGCCAGAAAAGGATCTAAAATGGATGGAATGAGCACAAGGGTCACAAGGGCTAAGAGGATGCTCGTTCTACAATTATATGAAGGTTATGAAAGAGGAGGGATTGGACTAACATTAGTTAAGACAGGCTGATCTGGATGGGGCTTAAAGGCAGAGTAAGTATACAAAGAAACCCCCAAAACTTGTGACCTAATAATAGGGTTGATGCATCTCTAGGAAAAAAAAAATCTTTAATAGAGCCATATCAGAAGACATCACGTTCAATAGACACATCTACTTTTAAGGGGGGGACAAGGAGGAACACATGAATTCAAAAATATTCCTTCTATATGTTCTAAAGAAACATCAAATAATTTTTCAATAGAAGGAGTAGGATGAGAATTATCATGTTAAGGGAGTTTATTATAAGTACCTACATTTGTTGAAGAATGTTGAGGATGTGTAGTGGGAGAAAGAGGAAACACTTCTGAAGACTTAGCACTGCCCACAAAATGACCTCCAAAGCGTTGACTTGGCTCGAACCTCCTTAGACATTTCGCAATCAAATGCCTAGTCGGGTGGCAACCCAAACATATAAAAGGGACACCCTAGAAGTCCATAATATTCTTGTGATGGAAAGGACCCCAAAATAAGTCTAACTCCACAAGAAGACCACCTTTAAAGTCCACCTTGACCAAATCCCATGCCACCATTTTATCCAATCGTCCCAAGCACTCTTCATCCACATAAAAATATTTACCAACCTTCTTTGCAATGGCTAGTTTTGACCAAAGTTCAAGGGGCAGTACTGAGAGCTTCATCCAAATGATTTTCCATCACAAAATTTCCAAAAGGGGATCAAATCATGTTATCCACCTCTGCAATGAAAGGAAGCCCCCACCCTTCACCCAAGGCAAGGAAATAATTTCCTCTGCATCCTCTAAGCTCAAGAAATGGAACCCATGCTAACCATTTAGCAAAATGCTAACCTTAGGTTGATAGTTGAGAAGAGGGGTTGAAACACTTTCAACCCAATCTTTCAAAGTGACACGAGACATCTTCATAAACTTCCACCTTCCTACAAGATCCCAAGTCTTCAAAATTTCCATATTATCCCAGAAAACATTGAAACCAAGCACTAATCCCTAAACATTGGGTTAAGCCTTCAAAGGCTTCTCAATATGCCACTTTTGTTTCCGAATAGAAGAAGAAGTTGTGTGCAAGCTAGATCCCTTTCTAGAATCAACATCCATAGCTACAAAATCCCCATTCTTTCATTTTTCAGTTCAGGAAAAATCAAGGCATAATTTAGATGACCTTCTTACAGATTTCTTCGCTCTGACAACTATCTCAACCAAAGCTTCCAGATCCAGCAAGTCATCTAGGAGCAATTCCAGGGAATGTGCCATGTGAGACAATTTAAATGGAACCTGAAAATATAATCTGGGACCCATCTTGAGGATGTGGAGAGTAGAGAGACGCCATAAGAAACCTCCAAAAGCCAACTAGAAGATAATAGAAGCACTTGTCCCACCAGCGCTTTCCTTCTAGGAGGATGTGACAAATCACCCAAGAAAGGCTACATGCTAAAAAATCATATGATCGGACAACTTGATTAAGAGCCTTTAGTTTAAGATCGAAGAATCATCCATTTGAATAGAAAACCATAAAGTTGAGAATAATTAGTAGTCCTGCATTATCTCATGTAGTAACATCAAAATCCCTAGGCCAATTTGTGAAGAGGATAGAGGAGATAGGAGAAAGGAACCACGTAAAAGATGAAAATGAGCAAGATGTCGCCCAAATCAATGGCAAGCCTTATTTTCTGGACTATACGTTATTAAATGTGGTGGAGCATATACTGCCCATTATTAAATTTAATGATGAGCAATATAAGCCGATCTAGTACAAAAAAAAAAAATAGTACATCACATCAAAGTAGAAAAACATGGGAAAATCAAAAGGGGCCGCTACCCACGCCCTAAGTGTTTAGAAGAAAAAACTATAGAATGATGCTAACATCTAAGCAGTCGCCATGCATATAGGACGTCATTGTGGCAGGCCAAATTAGACTCCCATCGATGAAAAGGTAAGAAAATCTCAGGACGATAGAAAAAATAAATGATTTGTGATCGTCTAAAAATGTTATCCTCCTTAATTGCATACCAACGACCTTCTCTAGATTATTTGAAAAATACCAGCACCAAGAAAACTACTGGAATTAGTATGCAGAAACCACACTGCAATACTAGATTATCACCTGTAAGTAAAGCTCGTTACGATAACAAGACCAACCGGGAGAAACGAAGGGAAAAAAACCTAACCATACAAGATTGTTATGCCCACTTCCCTCGATCACTTGGGCGTCACAACTCAAAGCCTACTTACTCATGCCCTGATCAAAAGTTCCCACAACCTAACTGTCACTTAAAACAATATTACGCACGCCCCAAACCTTAATCGACTACTACTGGAAGAGGTATTAGAGAACACAAAACACTAATATCTGAAAAGGCTATCCACCTCGGGCGAGCCTGCATGGAACAAAACCACTCTTAGGCCATGCAGCAGCCTGTCGAGACAACCTCAAACTTTTATGTGGTCAGCCTCCAAAGAAATTTTCGCCAAGTGTTGTTCTTTACACCTTCAACACAATATTTACATAGACTCTTACCTTCTTAGAAACGTTGGATACTCTTCAACATTCCATTATATCTACAACAACCTCTCTCGAGGAGCGCTTATAGTTACAATTTCTAATAAATATACTCTATATAAATATATACTACTTTCAAATTATCGCAATATTTTGAATCAAAGGAAAGGTTAGATACTTCACTTATTGTTTTCAAATTTTCCAATATCCCAAAACTCTATATTCTAAATATATACTCTAATCGGGAAATATTTTGAATTTTCTTTTAAGATTTTGTAAATATTTTGAATCTGACTCCAAGTTAAATAATTGACTTCACTACTATCAGTAGACACGAATATGCAAATTCAAATGTAGTACACTTCACACATTTACATAAATATACACTCCACTTACAAATTCTGGAAATATTTTGAAATTAAGTTAAGATCAAACAATTCGCTTCACTTTGGAAATATTTTGAATTTAAGCAAGATCTCAATTCAATTATGTGCGTAATGCTCGATTCAATTATAGGCCTTGTTTTGTTGGCAATAACCTTTCTCGAATGATATATCTAACCATGTTTATAAGTTGATATAAGTTGATTCAATATTAGTTATCAGATTTCGTGTTTTATGAGAAACGTTGTCCATTAGGATTTCCATTTGATAGCTGAAAATTGTTAACTCAGATTAGGATTTATTTCAAATCATTAAGAATTGTTAATCAAGAATCTTTATCATTATGTTAATGTGTAGAAGCTATGAAATTTCCATATAATTTGTAAGATTTGGAAATTTAGGTTGGGGCCTTATAAATTGGGCATTGTTGTTACTGGTAGGTTGCACTAGTGTTATATATGCATTGTTGTTACTGGGAGGTTGCACTAGTGTTATATATATATATATATATTTTGGGTAAGTGAGTGAATCAATGAAATAATTTATTTATTAATTTGTTTTTTTTTTAATAGTGGATAATATGGAACATGGTAAGTGATGTAATATAATTAGTACAATCACATTAATATATGTGATTGATATACACCAATCAATATATATCAATCACATTTACTAATATGTTTGTGTCGGTTGATGGCTAGCGTGCATTGGGAAAACTAATAGATGATTATTAACAATATTATTAATAGTAGATGACTATTACTAATATTATTAATAATCAACTTTATTATTATTAAATATTTTTAAACCATGACTATGACCAACCATGGTTGAGTTTGGTTGACTACGGTTACCTTGGTTCACTATAATTGAATATGACCTCATTACATTGTCTAAGGATCACTATGAGTGAACAATGTTGAATATAGTAAGCACATGGTTGACCAAGTTAAATAATAATAATAATAATAATAATAATAATAATAATAATAATAATAATAATAATAATAATAATAATAATAATAATAATAATAATAATAATAATAATAATACATTCAACCTTAATAAAAATATTAATATTAATATTATCAAATTAATAGTGTTCAACTTTATTAGTAATATTATTATTATTAAACATTATTAAATATTAAACCATATTCATAAACACTAATATTACTATTAAATATTAAACCTTATTCACAAACACTAAATTATTATTATTAGGGTTTTGAAATAAAGTTGATAAGCCTATAAAATTATTACTATAGAGTTGATCATGTTTTATCATTGTCAACTATTAATAATATATTCAATCATATAATAATACTAATATAGTCAACCCTATTATTATTATTATTATTGGTCAACTTTATTAATATTGATATTAAAAAAAATTAAACAATTTTAAATCTTGATTGTGTTCGACCAAGATTGACCTCGGTTGACGAAGATTGCCATTCTTTGACTTTAGACAACGATAGTTGACTATAATTGAATATGGTTAATATAGTCAACCTCCTTCTTATTATTATTATTAGTCAAATTTATTAATATTAATGTTATAAGGTTGACCAGGTTTGATATGGTCAACTATTAATTTTATTTTTTTTAACAACAACAAAAATAATAATAATATAGTCAGCCTTAACATTATTATCATTATTATTAATGATTAGTCAATTTCATTATTATGAATATTATTATTATTAAACATTTAAAATATTGATTGTGACTAACCAAGGATAAAGTTAGTTCACTAAGGTTGACAATGTTTTACTTTGGTCAATAACGATTGACTATAATTGAATATGGTTGAATTACCTTCCCTAGGGACAACTGTGACTAAACAAGGTTGACTATTGTTAAATATGGTAAACTTAGGGTTGACGAAGTTTGATCATGGTTAATTATATAAACACTGATTATAAAGACTGAATTTCTTTGACTATATTCGGCTATTGTGGTAGACTATGTTTGACTAATAATATTAATAGATGGTTGTGTTTGACCGAAGTTGAAGAGTGTTGATTGTCAAACATAGTCAAACATAGTCAACCACATTAGTAAATGTAGTTGAATAATTTTGTAATTTCATAGAACGAAGTTGGAAAAATTGCAATTTAATGTAACTGTGCGACAATGTTTGTCACATTGCAACATTGGATAGATTTATGTACCATTCCATAGACTTCTTATGTTTGACTAAGTTTGACAAGAGTTGACTATCACACATAGTCAACCACATTACTAAAGATGGTTGACTAATTTTGTAATGGCGCATTACGATGTTGGATAAATTGCAATGTGATGTGACATTCCCATAATCCTTGTCACATTGAGACAATGGATAGGTTTCTATAACATTCCAACTTCACAATATTAATATTATTAGTCAATTATATTATTAATATAATTAGTTGTCATATTGTGGCATTGGAAGGATTTGTGTACCATTCCAATGTCACAATTATTATTATTATTATTATTCAACTTTATTAATATTAATATTGATATTTTTAAACATTTTAAAATCTTGATTGTGAAAAACCAAGGATGGCCTTAGTTGATTAAGGTTGACAATGTTTGACTTTGGTCAACCATGGTTAACTATAAGTAAATATGGTCGAGTTAAGTTGACTAAGGATGACAATGAGTAAACAAGGTTGAGTATTTTTAAATATGGTAAATATAGGGTTGGCCAGGTTTGAGCATGGTCAAATATTTGAACATTTACTATAAAGGTTGACTTTGTTTAACTATGTTTAAATAATGTGGTTGAATATGTTTGATTATTAATATTAATCAATAATAATAATAGGCGATTATGTTTGACAGAAGTTGAAGAGTGTCACTGTCAAACATAGTCAACCATAGTCAACCATATTAGTAAATGTGATTGAAAAATTTTATAATGTCGCATTGTGACATTGAATAAATTGCAATGTAATGAAACATTGCGATACTTTTTGTCACATTACAACATTGGATAGATTTATATAACATTCCAACATCCATTATTATTATTATTATTACTATTCAAATTTATCAATATTATTATTAGTCAACTTTATTGATATTAATGTTGATATTATTAGACATTTTCAAATCTTGATAGTGAATAACTAAGGATGACCTTAGTTGATTAAGGTTGAAAATGTTTCACTTTGGTTAACCATGGTTGACTTTAATTGTATATGGTTGACCATGGTTGACTATAGTGGTTTGTCACATTACGATATTAGGTAGATTTTTGTACCATTCTGACATTACATATTATTATTATTATTAATTGTCACATTGCGACCTTGGATTGATTTTTGTACCATTCCAATGTGACATTATTATTATTATTATTAGTTAAATTTATTAATATTAATAATAATATTGTGACGCAGCAACAGTGTTAGAATTAAAATTAAATTCAAATCGGACATTATTGACCCCACAAGTGTTCCTTGTTTCTTCCGAAACCGATCTCTTAATGAATTTGCAAATCTGATCCAACCCTTTTATTATATTTTAATAACCAAAACCTTTTACTTAGCATTTGAATGCTTTATAAAATGGTTTCGATACAATAAAAGTGCACTTATCGCGATCTGCGATTACAATAGTTATATGACATTTTACAATGTTCCGATGCGATAAAATCGCAATCGGCAATCACAACAATTGAATGCTGACAAACAACAGTTTGCAGCTCCGATCCAATTAATCGGAAATCGGTAATCGGCAACTCAAATGGCTCTTTCCTTTCCTCTACTCCAAAGTTCCGATCCGATCCAAATCGAAATCGAAAATCGCAACTGCACCACCTCCCTTACTCACTCTTTAGAATTTCGATGCGATTCAAATCGGAATCGGAAATCGCAGATTTAACATTGTTCGATTTACACAACGCCAATTCAGACTTTCGGACCTGATTCACTTCACAACTGGAATACAATATATTTCAATTTCTCTCACAGATGTACTTATGATTTAAAAACAAAATCATGCCCAGACTATCACGAATTCAACTCCATACGCATCACACAAAGACACACTAATTTTATTCATACTGTAAAAAAAAAACCAGAGTTCACTCTCGGCTAGTTTTCACAAAGAGAAAACCTCTGTTACAGAGAAATACAATCCTCTCCACAAATCTGAGCTTTCGCTCCACTCGAAAACCACACTCTATCCACTCTCCTTCTACGAATAAATCTCTTCATTTATTACCATTTTCTCTCATTAACTCCTTCTAATAATAGTTAACAGGAATCTCCCATTTTCCGAAAAGATCTTAACAAAAAAATCTCTTATCTCTTCTCTCTCGTTACACCTATTTAACAAATCTTATCACTAATATCTTAAATAAAACAGTCACATTTATTTCATTAACAAACTATTTATGAAGTCTATCCTTCTCGGTAAAACCGAATTTGACCAAACAGTCAATGAGTTTCACTGCAGTTAGCCACAACATGTGGACAATCCTCCACATTGCTGGCTAATTTCGATGCTCCTGCATCAGACTCCCGAGGAAGAAAAGATTTGTTCTTTAAACTTTCAGGATTTATTCCGTATCTCTGCAATTCAGCTGCTGTCAACCAACTGGAATCTTCCAGTGGTTGCTCCTTCCACTTGACAAGATACTGGAAATATGTCTGCCCTCGAGTATTTTTGGATATCCTTTGATCCAAGATATCTTCCACTTCCTTCTTAGGTGCTTTTGGTACCTGTTCCTCCCAGTCCACAGTTTGAACTTCATCACCTGTAACTTCAATTTGCAACTCTGTTTCTACCTCTCTGAATGGATACAAATCTGCAATATTAAAAATGGGGGATATTCCAATTCCTTCCGGCAACTCAATTTCATATGCATTGGCTAAAAATTTCCTTTTAATTTTACAAGGTCCTATTTTCTTCATTTTCAGCTTATTATAAGTCTTTGTAGGAAATCTCTCTTTCCTCAAATATGCCATGACCAAATATCCTACTTGAAATTCTTTTTCTCTTCTTTTCAGATCTACTCTCTGCTTGTATCTCTTGCTGCTTTCCTGCAATTTATCTTTAACTTCTTCCTGTAGCTTCTGCATTTGTTCAGCGAAATCTTCAGCACTTGCGCTTCTGGCTTCTTGTTTCCCCAAGTCTCTTAACTCATATACTCCTCTAGGATGCATTCCAAAGACAATCTGAAATGGACTCATTCCAGTGCTTCGGTTTGGTGTGTCATTGTAAGCAAATTCAGCTTGAGCTAATGCCAAATCCCACTGTTTGGGATTCTGATGTACCAAACTTCTTAATATATACCCCATGCTCCTGTTTACTGCTTCAGTTTGTCCATCCGTTTGAGGATGGTATGCTGAGCTAAAACTGAGTTTAGTTCCCAGTTTCTTCCAAAGTGTCCTCCAGAAATGCCCTACAAATTTAGTGTCTCGATCTGATACAATACTTACAGGCAAACCATGCAATCTTACAATCTCTGAAAAGAATAAATTTGCTATGTGTGTGGCATCATTAGTCTTCTTACAAGCAATAAAATGGGCCATTTTAGAAAATCTGTCTACAACAACATAAATAGAATCGTTTCCTCTCTGATTTTTTGGTAAACCCAGAACAAAATCCATACTCACTGCATCCCATGGTCGATCTGGTATGGGCAATGGCTGATATAGACTGGTATTTTGACTCCTTCCTTTGGCATACTGACATACCCTGCATTTCTCAACAAAAATTTTAACATCAGTTTGCATTTTAGGCCAATAATAAAAAGCATTCACCTGAGCGAAAGTTTTATCTTGTCCAAAATGACCAGACAATCCTCCACTGTGCTTCTCTTTAATGATGTTCTCTCTCATGGAACATTTAGGAATACATAATTTGTTGCTTTTAAATAACAAGCCTCCTTGAATAAAGTAATCCATCCATTGACTTCTGTTATGGCTCACCGGATTCTGCACTGTTGTGTAGATGTCTTTAAAATCCTCATCATCCTGGTACATTTCTATCATTTCATCAAAACCTACAACACCCACTTTAAATTCTTGCAAAAGAAAACTTACCCTGCTTAATGCATCCGCCACTTTATTAGACTTACCACTTTTATGTTTTATTACAAAAGTGAAACTTTGCAAAAATTCCACCCACTTGGCGTGCTTCTGATTTAGCTTTGGCTGATTATTAATAAACTGCAAAGCGTGGTTGTCTAAATATAAGATGAACTCCTTCGGCAGCAAGTAATGTCTCCACTTTTTCAATGCCTGCACAATAGCGTAAAATTCTTTATCATAGGAAGAATATTTTTTCTTTGCATCATTTAAATTCTTGTTGAAATATGCTATCGGCCTCTGCTCTTGGCTTAGCACTGCACCAACTGCTTCTCCACTTGCATCAGTTTCCGCTTGAAAGACTTTCTCGAAATTTGGCAATGCTAGAATAGGCTTTTCTGTTATCTTCTTTTTCAGCAAATCAAAATTCTTGTCAGCTGCTTCTGTCCATCTAAATGGCTGATTGACCTCCT
The DNA here is from genome assembly GCA_034641835.2 of Pinus albicaulis. Lineage (NCBI taxonomy): Eukaryota > Viridiplantae > Streptophyta > Pinopsida > Pinales > Pinaceae > Pinus > Pinus albicaulis. The sequence continues at coordinate 266,083,861 of CM076573.1, forward strand.
TGATTGTCTCAAGGATTGGTGCACAAACTTGACTAAATCCCTTTATAAATTTTTGGTAGAAACTAGCAAGTCCATGGAAACTTCTTACCTCGAATACACTCCTGGGAGTAGGCCAGTTTCTGATTGCTTGTACCTTCTCCGGATCCATTTTCAAACCGTCTCTGGAAATCACAAATCCTAAATATACTAGTTCCTCTTTCATGAAACTACATTTTTTTAGATTGATTAGTAGTTTCTCTTTCTGCAGAGTTTTCAAAACTAATTTCAAGTGTTCGAAATGCTCTTCTTTACTTTTACTGAAAACCAGAATGTCATCCAGGTAAACAACAACAAATTTACCTGTATACTCCTTCAAGACCTCGTTCATTAATCTCATGAATGTGCTGGGCGCATTAGTCAGCCCAAAAGGCATCACTAACCACTCATAGAGTCCATTATTTGTTTTGAACGCTGTCTTCCATTCATCGCCTTCTCGAATTCTGATCTGATGATATCCGCTTTTTAAATCTATCTTTGTAAAATACCTGGATCCACTTAAACAGTCCATTAAATCATCCATCCTGGGCAAATGAAATCTGTACCTCACTGTTATCTTGTTGATAGCTTTGGAATCGGTGCACATGCGCCATTCTCCTCCCTTCTTCGGACTAAGCACTGTTGGCACAGCACACGGGCTCAAACTTTCTCGAATCGGTCCCTTGTCCATCAGCTCTTGAACCTGTCTTGCAACTTCTGCATTTTCCTGAGGAGTTAATCTATATGCAGCTTTATTAGGTAAACTTGCTCCTGGTATTAAGTCGATATGGTGACTTATGCTTCTAATCGGTGGTAATTCATTCGGCAATTCATCCACAATGATATCCATGTAACTATTTAACACAGATTGAATTTCTTCAGGCAAATCATTTAAATTTGTGGAGGTTAAAATTACTTTTGGCCTTCCCACGATAGCGAAATGCATCTCTTCGCTTTTATCCACCTCTTGTAGCAATTCTTAACCACTTATCAGAATAATATTATTTTCAGGCAGCTCTTTATCAGCATCATTCTTTACTGGCAGCAACGTATGTTTAACTCCATCCTTTTCTATGGTGTATGTATTTCTTCTTCCATCATGAATCGCCTTTCGGTCAAATTGCCATGGTCTCCCCAATAACACGTGACATACATCCATGGGCATTATGTCACATAAAATCACATCTCTGTATGTGCCAATCTTCATTTCCACATTACACTGTTCTGTAACGGTGACTTGATGACCTTTCTGAAGCCAAGATACTTTGTAAGGTGCAGGATGCGCTTTCCTTGCTAACCCAAGCTTTTCCACCATCTCTGTAGACACAAGATTGTCAGTACTCCCGCTATCAATTATAACCTTACAGCACTTACCCTTTGATTTGCATGTAGTCCTGAACAAGTTCTTTCTTTGCGCAGGTTCTCCAATCTCTTTTTCTGATCTCAACAAAGTTCTTCTAAGCAGCAATGATTCACCTTCTTCCGGTGGTTCTTCCTTCTCTACAAGTCGACGTGGTTCCGGCTCTACCTCAGCCACATTTGCACCCCTCTGGCTTGCTGATTTGTTATGAGGACAGTCCCGCGACATATGTCCCCATTCTCCACAAGTATAACACCTAACATCTCTTCCTCGCCCTCTTCCTCTGGGCGCGAATCTCCCTCTACTAGATTCACCCATCTGTGGTGATCTACTGCTTGAACTTCCTGCTTCAAACTGATGTTGTGTTCCTCTGGATCTGGCTGATCCTCTACCTCTTGTTGAGCTCTTCCCTCTGTTTCTTTGACTTTGTTTCCGCAGTATTTTCTCCTCTGCTTTCAAACTTGCTTGATAGGCATCTTCCATAGTTTTTAAACTTAACAGGCTAATTTCATCTTGAATCTCATATCTTAGCCCATTAACATATCTGGCTACTTTCTCCAAATCATCTTCTACATGCCCTGTTCTGATGCTTAACCTGTAAAATTCTTCAGTATATTCTTTAACAGACATTCCTTTCTACTTCAAATTTTGCATCTACTTAAAAAGATTCAAATGATAGTCTTTAGGCAAAAACTTGGCTTTCAGTTTGCTTACCATTTTATCCCACTGCTTGATCTTAGATTTCCCCTTTCTTGTTCTTGATGTCTGTAATTCGTCCCACCAGATGGCTGCGTGACCTTTCAATCTAGTGACTGCAAATTTTACCCTTTTATTTTCTTCAATCTCTTCATAATCGAAGTACTGATCTATGGATCTGATCCAATCCATGAGCTCCTCGGCACTCAGACTCCCTTCATACATAGGAATCTCTATTTTGGGTTTGCTTCCAACCTTCGCAAGCATCTTCATGAATTTAACATTTTCATTCTCCTCTTCTTCTTCCACATCTTCCTCAGATTCTTCTGAAGAACTTTCAGCTCCCTCATCAGGTGCTCTTCTCTGGGCTATTTCCATTGTTTCCATTCGTTCACGCAGTCTTCGCACTTCGTCTATTAGGACTGCATTTGCTTCTGGTCTCCCTCGACCAATTCCTCGACCAACTCCTCTCCTTGGCGGCATCTTTGCTGCAAACACCTGTTAACTAGCTCTGATACCAAAAATTGACGCAGCAACAGTGTTAGAATTAAAATTAAATTCAAATCGGACCTTATTGACCCCACAAGTGTTCCTTGTTTCTTCCGAAACCGATCTCTTAATGAATTTGCAAATCCGATCCAACCCTTTTATTATATTTTAATAACCAAAACCTTTTACTTAGCGTTTGAATGCTTTATAAAATGGTTTCGATACAATAAAAGTGCACTTATCGCGATCTGCGATTACAATAGTTATATGACGTTTTACAATGTTCCGATGCGATAAAATCGCAATCGGCAATCGCAACAATTGAATGCTGACAAACAACAGTTTGTAGCTCCGATCCGATTAATCGGAAATCAGTAATCAGCAACTCAAATGGCTCTTTCCTTTCCTCTACTCCAAAGTTCCGATTCGATCCAAATCGGAATTGAAAATCGCAACTGCACCACCTCCCTTACTCACTCTTTAGAATTCCGATGCGATTCAAATCGGAATCGGAAATCGCGGATTTAACATTGTTCGATTTACACAACGCCGATTCAGACTTTCGGACCCGATTCACTTCACAACTGGAATACAATATATTTCAATTTCTCTCACAGATGTACTTATGATTTAAAAACAAAATCATGCCTAGACTATCATGAATTCAACTCCATACGCATCACACAAAGACACACTAATTTTATTCATACTGTAAAAAAAAAACCAGAGTTCACTCTCGGCTAGTTTTCACAAAGAGAAAACCTCTGTTACAGAGAAATACAATCCTCTCCACAAATCTGAGCTTTCGCTCCACTCGAAAACCACACTCTATCCACTCTCCTTCTACGAAGAAATCTCTTCGTTTATTACCATTTTCTCTCATTAACTCCTTCTAATAATAGTTAACAGGAATCTCCCATTTTCCGAAAAGATCTTAACAAAACAATCTCTTATCTCTTCTCTCTCATTACACCTATTTAACAAATCTTATCACTAATATCTTAAATAAAACAGTCACATTTATTTCATTAACAAACTATTTATGAAGTCTATCCTTCTCGGTAAAACCGAATTTGACCAAACAGACAATGAGTTTCACTGCGGTTAGCCACAACATGTGGACAATCCTCCACATTGCTGGCTAATTCTGATGCTCTTGCATCATATTGATATAAAAAATTGAATCTCGAAAGCGACCCACCAAGGATGACCTTAGTTAACTAGGGTTTACAACGTTTGACTTTGGTGAACCATGGTTGACGATAATTGAATATGGTTGAGTTATGTTGATTGAGGATGACAATGAGTGAACATGGTTAAGTATTGTTAAATATGGTAAACATAGGGTTGACAGAGTTTGAGTATGGTTAACTCTTTAAGCATTGAAAATAAAGGTTTACTTTGTTTACCTATGTTTGAATAATGTGGTTGACTATTAATATTAATTAATAATAATAAAATGTAATTATGTTTGACCGAAGTTGAAGAGTGTTCACTATCAAACATAGTCAAGCATAGTCAACCACATTAGTAAATGTGGTTGACTAATTTTGTAATGTTACATTATGACATTGGATGAATTGTAATGTATTGTAACATTGCAACAATGTTTTCCACATTGTGACATTGGATAGATTTCGGTAGCATTCCAAAATTGCAATATTAATATTATTATTCAACTTTATTGATATTAATATTCATATTATTAAAAAAATATTGATAGTGACGACCAAGGATGGCCTTAGTTGAGTAAGGTTGAAAATGTTTGACTTTGGCCAATCATGGTTGATTATGTTTTGACTATGGTCAGTGATTCCTTGACTATGGTTGACCATGGTTGACTATGGTTTCTTAAGGATTGAAATTAATTTGATATTTCTTAAAGATAATAGGTTAATATGGCACTAGGTCAGTATATATAAACTAGCCTAGATCCATCTTAACCATAGATATATCATGCACCCAAAGATATCAAATCTCTTGAGGTGCAAATCTTTCGTCAAGTTTTGCACTAAAAAAATAGGTTTTCACTTCAAGAGATTTGATCCCTCTCGACGCTTGATAGATATAAGGTTTAGATGGATCTATGAAGGTGGGACACCAACTCAACAAAATAAGGAGCTCGTAGATGACCTGAAAAGTATAGAATTATATCAGTGTAATTTTAAAAGTTGAAGGAAAGAAAATGCCACAAACCCTTATCACATTGATTTCCATGTTAACCCTCAAACCATTTCTCCAATAGGGAACCCAAGTGAAAGGCACTAAACTAAAAAAATAAAGCATGACGTCAATAGGCAAAAGGAATGGAATGGTGTTGTGGTGTTGATTGGATTTTTTTGATAAAAATGTAGTCAAACTAGTTCTTTTGTCATTTAAAATGAATATTTGATTGTATTAATTTATTCAATATCCTTAAAAAGTCATATAAATTTAGTTTGTGGATTACTGACAATTCAAACTTGAATTCCAAAAAATCTCCACATATTATAAGTTTTCCCCCCAAAAAAAACTAAAAATCCCAACACATATAACAGGTATTGATACTGGTAGACTAGGTACTAGATCTAGGTACTAGATCTGCATAAGGCCTATGATAGCGTGGATTAGACCATTCTTCATATGATAATTAACAAAATTAGTCTTTCAGAGAGGGTCCTTGATGGATCATGTGATTTTGTATCCACAGTATGTCATGTAGTTCTTATCAATAGCGTCCCATCAGATTTCTTTTTTAGGATTATTAGGGACTTCATCAGGGCTTCTCTCTTTCACCGCTATTATTTTTGTCAATCATAGATGGATTAGGCTAACAAGTTAAGCTGATAAAGGTGTATAGATTTTTCATAGGCCTTCATATCACCAAAAATGTATCTATCTCTCATTTATTGTTTGCAGACGATGTTCTAATATTCAAACAGGTCTCGATGGATCAATGGAACACTTCTCTCATATCATTTCGAAGTTTGGAGATGCATCAGATATGTATATGAACAAGACAAAATCGTTCATTATATATGATTCCTATTATTTAAAATAAGTTGAGGAACTTATCAACATTTTCGGAATCAACATTTCTCCTTTAGACTGGGGCTTGAAATAGCTTAGGTTCTTTTTGAATCGGAATAGATATCTTAACAAGGAAGGGCATTGGATTATAAAAATAATTGAAGACAATTTGGCTTCTTGGTCACACATGTGGTTATCTAGTATCGACGAGATGATCCTAGCACAAGTAGTTTTATAAAACATCTCAGTATTTTAGGTTTACTTATATATGATGCCATAATTCACCATCAAGAAAATTAATTCCATTATCTTGAACGTCCTTTGGTCTGGAGAAAAGGGAGACCACAAAATTCATTTGGTATGTCTAGAGGAGATAACATAAAAAATGCAAGCGGGTGGTTGGGCCCTAAAAAAGTTTGAAAATTTTGGATGGTCCTTGTTGACTAAGAGCCTCTGGTGTGCAATTTTTGGTCAAGGAATTCGACAGAGTATTATTCAGGAAAAATACTTAAAAAATATGGACTTCCTCTTTTGGATAAAAAATAGTTTGGTTTCCTCAAAAAAAATGTCTCTAGAATATGGTATGGATTGATAAATATTAAAAATCAGTTCTTTGGAAACTTATGATGGGATATTAGGAATCGCACCACAGTCAAAGTTGGTCTGGATCCCATTTGCGGTATCTACGATGATCATTCGTTGCCTAATGAGATCATATCGCATCTACACGGTATTGGAATTAAATACGTCTACTGAATTTATTCATAGGTGACTACAAAACTACATAGTCCATCATGGAAGCATGTTGTGGAACATGGCATAAATGGCCAATTGGAATATAATAGGGAATTCTACATCAATAAATTGTATTTGAATGGTATTTCAATTCAAAATGTTCTTGATTCCCTTTGGTGGGGTAGTAGATCTGTTTTGGGAAAAAAAATCGATGAAGGATATATATGAGTACATTTGTTATAATCCTATAAATTTTGTTTCTTCTAGTTGGTCAATTCAATATGGTCATGGAACATTCTATTGAAAATAAAGATATTTGGCTAGCTTGTGTGGAAGAACAAGATTCTCACATCGGAAAATATGTGTAAAAGTGGTTTCTGAGGACATGGTAGATGTTTTTGCATGGTCTCAAACAAATATTTTTATTAATTATTTGTTTCTCACTTGCCAGATCCATTTGTTATAAATTCACACAATGTTTATCCATAACTCTTACTTAGGGTTACTCATCGATATAATCATGGATTCACAAATGGCGAAAAAAATGCAAAGCGTTCAGGATTATTCGTTTCTTCATCTTCTGGGGTTTCTTAGATGTTGCAGTGGAACCTCATGAAATTGGATGTGGTGCTCAAATTGATCTTTCTATATATCTTATTATACATCTAATCTAGAATTACAGTTCCGGAACAAATATTTGGGCATAATTTATTGCATTGTAGGGCCTTTTATTTTTCTCTACAAGGCTCCAGCTCGATTCTTTGGGCGATTCAAATGCACAACAATAGAATCTATTGATGATTGCTCAACCTTTGCCCCTTATTTACTTTGAAATTAGATGCACCAGATAAATGATTTGAATTCTTGTTTCAAAGAGTTCACATATTCATGGAACAAGTTATGTTGATCAATAATTACTCAGCCTTCTCCTCTTCTTTACTTTGCAATTGGATGCATCAGATAAAGGATCTGAAGACATGTTTCAAAGAGTTCACATTTACTCACATATGCAAAGAAAAAATGTAGAAAATCATTGAAACCTTGCAACAACTAATGAGAGAAATCTGATCACAAAAGACACAAGACAACTCTACCAAAATTCAACGGAAAGAAAATAATGAATAGAATCACAATCACACATAGAACACAATAATTTTATCTAGGAAACCGAAATGGGAAAAACACCTTTTGCTTGCATTAAATCAACTGAGCATTATGATATCTTACATAGAATCTGCTACATGCCTAAAGCTCCCTGCAACATTGAACAACTTTACACAAGGCTTTCCCAACAGTTAGGAAAATAAGGCTTGTTAGGATCTCTTATTTCCTAGCACAATTTTTCCCCTAAAAATAGGAAATCCTCCTATTTCCTTGGAAATTTCTGTGCTTGATTGTCAAGCCTCTTTCTTTGCCTACTTCTCAAGCTCTGACACAAAATATTGTGTACAATGAATAAATAGATTTGTGCCTTCATCCAATCTCAATATAAAATTCGAATTGCATGACCTACTAGGGCTAAATTTAGTTGTTGCAACTAGTTAACCGAGAGTGAGTTGAGATAACAAAATTCAAAATACTCATATAAACTTAAGAACTCAATTCCATCTCTATTCTAGAACTAGAGATCAGTTAACTAAAGTGACAATAAGTTAACTGAAGTGACAAACATTGTGACACTCTTGATCGAAGTTGAAGAGTGTTGACTATCAAACATAGTCAAGCATAGTCAATCACATTAGTAAATGTGGTTGACTAATTTTGTAATGTCACATTATGACATTGGATAAATTGTAATGTATTGTAACATTGCAACAATGTTTGCCACGTTGTGACATTGGATAGATTTCGGTACCATTCCAAAATTACATTATTATTATTATTATTATTCAACTTTATTCATATTATTAAAAAAAAAAAATCTTGATAGCGACCGACCAAGGATGACCTTAGTAGAGTAAGGTTGAAAATGTTTGACTTTGGCCAACCATGGTTGATTATGTTTTCACAATGGTGAGCGATTATTTGACTATGGTTGACCATAATTGACCATGGTTTCTTAAGGATTGAAATTAATTTGATATTTCTTAAATCTAATCGGTTAAGATGGCACTAGGTCAATATATATAAACTAGCCTAGATCCATCTTAACCATAGATATATCAAGCACCCAAAGAGATCAAATCTCTTGAGGTGCAAACCTTTCCTCAAGTTTTGCACTAATAAAAGAGGGTTTCACTTCAAGAGATTTGATCTGTCTCAACGCTTCATAGATCTAGGGTTTAGATGGATCTAAGCAGGTGGGACACCAACTCAACAAAATAAGGAGCTCATTGATGAACTGAAAAGTATAGAATTTTATTAGTGTAATCGTAAAAGTTGAAGGAAAGAAAATGCCACAAACCATTATCACGTTGATTTCCATGTTAACCCTCAAACCATTGCTCCAATAGGGAACCCAAGAGAAAACCACCAAACTACAAAAATAAAGCACAGTTTCAATAGGCAAAAGGAATGGAATGGTGTTGTGGTGTTAATTGGAGTTTTTGATAAAAATGTAGTCAAACTAGTTCTTTTGTCATTTAAAATGAATATTTGATTGTATTAATTTATTCAATATTCTAAAAAAGTCATAAAAATTTAGTTTTTTGAGAATTAAAAATTCAAACTTGAATTCCAACAAATCTCCACATTGTAAATTCGCGTGACCCCGCACCCCCCCCCCCCCCCCAAAAAAAGAAAAAAATAAAAATCCCCAAACATATAACAGGTATTGGTACTGGTAGACTATGTATTAGATCTGCATAAGGCCTATGATAGCATGGATTAGACCCTTGTTCATATGATCATTAAAAAAATTAGTCTTTCAGATAGGGTCCTTGATGGATCATGTCATTGTGTATCCACAGTATGTTATGCAGTTCTTATCAATATCATCCCATCAGAATTTTTTTTAGGCTTATCAAGGACTTGATCAAGGCTTCTCTCTTTCACCCCTATTATTCTTGTCAGTCATAGATGGATTAGGTTAACAAGTTAAGGTGATAAAGGTGGATGGAACTTTCGCAGGCCTTAATATCACCAAAAATGTATATGTCTCCCATCTATTGTTTGTAAATGATGTTCTAATATTCAGATAGGTCTCGGTGGATCAATGGAAACAATTCTCTCATATCATTTCGAAGTTTGGAGATGCATCAGATATGTATATGAAAAAGACAAAATCATTGAGTATATATGCTTCCTTTTATTTAAAAAGTTGAGGAAATTGGCAACATTTTCTCAATCGACATTTCTCCTTTAGACTGGGGCTTGAAATAGCTTAGGTTATTTTTTAATAAGAATAGATATCTTAACAGGGAATGGCATTGGATTATAAAAATAATTGAAGACAGTTTGGCTTCTTGGTCACACAGGTGGTTAGCAAGTATCGACAAGATGATTCTAGCACAAGCAGTTTTACAAAACATCTCAGTATTTTAGCTTCACTTATATATGATGCAAAAATTCACCATCAAGAAAATTAATTTCATTATCTTGAACATCCTTTGGTCTGGAGTGAAGGGAGACCACAAAATTCATTTGGTATGTCTAGAGGAGATAACATAAAAAAGGGAAGCAGGTGGTTGGGACCTAAAACAATTTGAAAATTTTGGATGGTCCTTGATGACTAAGAGCCTCTAGTGTGCAATTTTTGGTTAAGGAATTCGATAGAGTATTATTCAGGAAAAATACTTTAAAAATATGGACTTCCTCTCTTGGATAAAAAATAGTATGGTTTCCTAAAAAAAAATTTTCTAGAATATGGACCGTATGGATTGATGAATATTAAAAAGAAGTTCATTAGCAACTTATGATGGGATATTGGGAATGGCGCCATGGTCAAAGTTGGCCTGGATCCCATTTGCGGTATCTATGGTGATCATTTGTTGCCTATTGATATCATATCCCAGCTACATAGTATGGGAATTAAACACATCTACTAAATTTATTCATAGGTGGCTACAAACATACATTGTCCATCCTAGAAGTATGTTGTGGAACATGGCACAAATGCCCAATTGGAAAATATATGGGAAGTCTACGTCAATAAATTGTATACGAATGGTATTTCAATTCAAATTTTCTTGATTCCCTTCGGTGGGGTAGTAGATATGTTTTGGGAAAACAATCAATGCAGGATATAGATGAGTAAATTTCTTATAATCCTATAAATTTTGTTTCATCTTGTTGGTTCAAGTCAATATGGTGATGGAACATGCCATTGAAAATAAAGATATTTGGTTGGCTTGTGTGGAAGAACAAGATTCTCACATTGGAAAATATGTGCAAAAGGGGTTTCCAAGGAAATGGTAGATGTTTTTGCATGGTCTCAAACAAAGATATTTATTACTTATTTGTTTCTCGCCTGCCAAATCCATCTGTTATAAATTCACAGTATGTTTATCCACGACTCTTACTTAGGGTTACTCATCAATAGAATCAGGTATCCACAAATGGAAAAAAATGCAAAGCGTTCAGGATTATTCCTTTCCTCATCTTCTGGGGTTTCTTAGATTTTGCAGTGAAACCTCATGAAAGTGGATGTGGTGCTCAAATTGATCTTTATAGAGATCTTAATATACATCTCATCTATAATTACAGTTCTGGAACAAATATCTGGGAAAAATTTATTGCGTTGTGGGGCCTTTTATTTCTCTTTAGAAGGCTCCAACTCGATTCTCTATTTTTTTGGGTGATACAAATGTACAACAACAAACTCGATTGATGATTGCTCAACCTTTTCCCCTTCTTTACTTTGCAATTGGATGCACCAGATAAAGGATCTGAAGACCTGTTTCAAAGAGCTCACATATTCATGGAACAAGTTATGTGGATCAACAATCACTAAGCCTTCTCCCCTTCTTTACTTTGCAATTGGATGCGTGATATAAAGGATCTGAGGACATGTTTCAAATATTTCACATTTACTCACATATGCAGAGAAAAATATGTAGAAAATCATTGAAACCTTGCAACAACTAATAAGAGCAAACTAATACCAAATACACAAGACATCTCTGTAGAAATTATATGCACTAAGCATGCATATGTCTTAGATCCACCTGATCTTACACTATTTAACTTTATGCAATATACTGAATCTATTCCACTTGTTAATCTTTTGCGGAAAAATTAATTGCACACACATGTGAAGCATAAAAAAAAACAATCGCACATAACATAGTTTTTAACCGGGAAAGCCTGAAGCTGAAAACCCCAACTATATATTATGTAACATGGAGATCATATGACAATCTCATACAAAGCTTATCACAAGCTCTCAGTATAGTACAATCGTCATACACTAATCATGACCAATCTTGCAAATCCATGCACCGATCTTTGCCTCCTGCTAGCCTGCCTCCACTGTGCAATCCAAGTTGATTAAAAAGACCAATTCAATGTAATCCCACTCTCATTGACTGCGTTATTATCATTGGTAACTCCAATGTATATGTAGATGCAATTCATGCATCACTAATAGTCACAACAGATAGTCTATCTTGCCCGTTCACCTATCTCTCCACTGGTCTCCACTGAAACTGCCATGCACTGTAGTTAACTGATGTATTGTTCAGTTCATTAATGAGTTATTATTTGTGAATTAATTAACTAATTAATTCACTTCACTCTCACTAGTGTATCATTCAGTTAGATTAGATAAAACTAGCTCAATTTAGTCTAACTGAATTAAACCAAATACAGCTCCATAACTACTTCTTCCAACTGTGTCATAACTCTGCCACTTGAGTTCTAACTGAGTCCTCCATGCATTAGCTCCAGTAAACCCTTAGGAATTGCGTAATTCCTTCTGTCAGCTGATGTGCCACATCTGTGCACTGAACTAAAGTGCTCCAAGAGAATAAGTTGTTTAGAGTCTGATTATTATTAAGAGCTAATAATAATCGACATGCATCTATTTTTAGATCAACACTCTATAAATAGACTTCGCCCAATATTCTAAAAATAGAATTTCATCTATTTTTCACATTTGACCAACCATCTACAAATAGCATCCTGCTACATATAGAATATGCTCACAATGTCTAAAAATAGACATACACCTAAAAATAGCCTGTGTGAGCCCCACCTAGTTTAGGTGATTATTTTCCAACTAGGATCAAGGGTGATGTTTCAGGATGCCTCCTTCACTATTTCTTGTTGCAATCTTCAACAATCCCTCTCAACGAGAAAGGACTATCTTTGCATGCGACATGCAACTCCATGCATTCGCCCTGCAACTCTTGCAAGCACCCTGCAACTCCATGCATTTGCTCTGCAACTCTTGCTGCAACACTTCCAAAACTGAAAGGCTCTAAACAACTCAATCAGTCTAATGCATCTATCATCAAAGTCTTCGACTTCTGCTGGTACCAACTGTACATGTCTTTAGGAACCACTGCGTTGTTGAACTCTGCACCCATGCACTCTGCACTTGCTGTCAACTCTGAACCGCGCTCCAGTATCCGACACTGTCACTTTGATCTGCCTGCATCAATCCAACTGACCATGCTACTGCTGCTCTGTGGGCTCCTCGTAGCCAGGTTCAATTCATGAGATCCACACCATCTCAATGAATCCTACCCAGAAATTTCTTCTTGGGATTACTCATGCATGTCGCTCCACCTCTCACCTAGTGGTATGGCTTCATGCACTCCCTTTGCCCATCTGGCACGAAATTTCTCTGCATGAGTGGTTGCTCCCACTCCATGATCCTCATCTTATGGCTGCTCCACATCCCGAGGTTCAATCTTACCTGCATGCAAATCCTGCTCCCTCTCAAGCTTCAATTGCATGTATTTTTTGCACTTCCCAACAGTAGGAAACTCCATAGAAATCCCATCTACATCAAATCTATAAAGATTCTTCTACATCTCTAGTTGTGGCTGCTCCACAACCTTCTGAGATTGCTTCTCAGGCTGCATGTTGAGACGCTCCCTCTCAACCACCAAGTCACTAACCTCTGTTTTGCTCCTCAAAGCTTTGCATGTATCTTGTACCTCAGTGCATGTAGATTCTTGGCTCGCGCACATTGTAATTGTCCTGCCGTCGCAAAATTTTCTAACAAAAGAGCTGATTTTAAATCGATGATATCTCCCTCATCCGAGCTCCGATTCGACCGATTTTTTTTTTTCAATTTGGGTATTTTTTCGCAAGGAATCCAAATATGCTATTTTTTTCTGAAAATATTTCACCAAAAATTTTAGATATTCTCTGCAAAATCGCACGCCAAAAAATTCTTGCTCTCATTCCATTTAGAAAATCCATAACACAGCTCTAATACCATGTAGAAAATCTATAACACAGCTCTAATACCATGTAGAAATTATATGCACTAAGCATGCATATGTCCTAGATCCACCTGATCTCACACTATTTAAATTTATGCAAGATACTGAATCTATTCCACTCGTTAATCTTTTGTGGAAAAATTAATTGCACACACATGTGGAGCATAAACAAAAACAATCGCACATAACATAGTTTTTAATCGGGAAAGCCTGAAGCTGAAAACCCCAACTATATATTATGTAACATGGAGATCATATGACAATCTCATACAAAGCATACAAAGCTTATCACAAGCTCTCAGTACAGTAAAATCGTCATACACTAATCAGGACCAATCTTGCAAATCCATGCACCGATCTTTGCTTCCTGCTAGCCTGCCTCCACTGTGCAATCCAAGCTAATTACAAAGACCAATTCAATGTAATCCCACTCTCATTGACTGCGTTATTATCATTGGTAACTCCAATGTATATGTAGATGCAATTCATGCATAACTAATAGTCCCAACAGATAGTCTATCTTGCCCTTTCACCTATCTCTCCACTGGTCTCCCCTGAAACTGCCATGCACTGTAGTTAACTGATGTATTGTTCAGTTGATTAATGAGTTATTATTTGTGAATTAATTAACTAATTAATTCACTCCACTCTAACTAGTGTATCATTCAGTTAGATTAGATACAACTAGCTCAACTGAGTCTAACTGAGTCAAACTAAATACAACTCCATAACTACTTCTTCCAACTGTGTCATAACTCTGCCACTTGAGTTCTAACTGAGTCCTCCATGCATTAGCTCCAGTAAACCAGAATTGCGTAATTCCTTCCGTCACCTATATGCGACAACCGTGCACTTAACTGAAGTGCTCCAAGAGAATAAGATAATGTTTATAGTCCAAATATTATTAAGAGCTAATAATATTCGACATATCTATTTTTAGATCAGCGCTCTATAAATAGACTTCACCCAATATTCTAAAAAGAGAATTTCATCTATTTTTCACATTTGACCAACCATCTACAAATAGCATCCTGCTACATATAGAATATGCTCACCATGTCTAAAAATAGACATACACCTAAAAATAGCCTGTGTGAGCCCCACCTAGTTTAGGTGATTATTTTCCAACTAGGATCAAGGATGATGTTTCAGGATGCCTCCTTCACTGTTTCTTGTTGCAATCTTCAACAATCTCTACCAAAATTCTATGGAAAGAAAATAATGAATAGAAACACAATCACACATAGAGCACAATAATTTTATCTCGGAAAGCCAAATGGGAAAAACCCCTTTTGCTTGCATTAAATCAACCGAGCAGTATGATCTATTACACAGAATATGCTTCAAGCCTAACACTCTGTGCAATATTGAACAACTATACACAAGGCTTGCCCAACTCTTAGGCAAATAAGGCTTGTTAGGAACTCCTATTTCCTAGCGCAATTTTGCCCCCAAAAAAAGAAGAAATCCTCATATTTCATTGGAAATTGCTCTATTTGATCATCAAGCCTCTTGCTCTGCTTACTTCTCAAGCTCTCACACAAAATATTGTGTACAATGAATAAATAGATTTGTGCCTTTATCCAATCTCAATAGAAAATTCGAATGCCATGAACTACCAAGCTGAATTTAGTAATTGCCACTAATTAATCAAAAGTCACTTGAGTTAACAAAAGTCAAACTACTCAAGTCTATCTCTATTCTAAAACCAAAAATTCACTAAAATGACAATAAACCAGTGATAAGCCACTAAGCCACATAACATGTCAAAACTAACTCAAAAATCTATGAGAATAAATGTATGACAACTAACTCAAGTATCTAAGACTGAATTCGAATTAGAACTTTTTTAATTCAACTTGTGTCTTTTCCATTCCTAAAAAAAAGGACTACGGTGGATGGAATCACAAATGTGACAGCTGAGATGACTCCATGCAGTAATGAGCTCGCGCATCGAACTCAGTACCGGCCTCCATCAATCAACCTCCAACCGGCACGCCAGGTATCAGAGGGTGCAGACATTGCGCTCCGCCACCCTTCCGACTCAGTTCTCAACACCACTGCAACCCTACGGAGCCAATCGGAGGGCCGATAAACAAATTTCAAAATAAAGAAGCTAAATGGCAAAAACTCAGCCCTGCTAACGTGCAGACTAATAGTAGCTGGCCGTATCTATAGGTCATGCAGATACCTATGCACGGTATTTACACTTTGCATAAAGTAACCGCAGACAACCTTAAAATGAATGGCAAACAGACATGCAAGTTGACGTTTTACAGGACGTTTGTTTTTTGGTTTTCCTTTTAAGTTTATTTGATGTCCAGGACATTTTTTTGAAAGCAAGTGATCTTTAACCCAAAAAAAAATTAATATCTTAAATTTGACTTGTAAGTAGTGAAGTTGTGTATCATAAATTCTGATGAGAGAATTTTAAATTTGACTTGTAAGTAGTGAAGTTGTGTATCATAAACTCTAGTGAGAGAATTTCACGGAGACACATTACAAGTGGCAAGATGCCTTGCTTTTTCTTGGCCAAAGATGCTCTCATGTACCTAGTGTAGTGTATCTATAATATATTTTTAAATTTTAATCAATAATATAATAATATATTTTTAAATTTTAATCTATAATATATTTTTAAATTTTAATAATTTATAACTGGATTTTCATATCTTTGTAATTTTTTTATAAATTTGGAAATTATTTTTAAAATAAATAATCCAAATTACTTTAAAATTAAGTGTTGGTTAAAATTTTTGTATATTGAATATATCATTTTTATTAATGATTTTTAAAATTCAAAGTTATTTTAATGTTTTATGGATGGATAAGTGATAAAATTTATTAAAATGGTAATGATTATGGATTTTCCTTAAAAAAGTTAAATTTGAGATGTAATGTTATTTAATAATGTTGAAATCACTAAAAAAATAATCTTAATTTTATTGTAGATGTAATATTAATTTTAATACAAATTAATATTGAAATAACGCAGGTGAAGATTGAAATTGATCCACACCAAATTCAAAGTTTGATGTATTAATAGTAATTAAGTGAGGCGTGTGTAATAATCAATTTAGTTAAATTATACTATATTTTAAGAGTTAAAAGCTTATTTTGATAAAAACCTTGAGAGGGTCTTCAACGAATTCATGCATAAATTAACTGGCAGTGAAATGAACATTAACAAAGCATAACATGTGAATCATATGAACGAAAATAAATAAAAAAACCATATGAACAATAATGCAAGCCACAATAATCTCACACACGAGACACGAGATATCTAGTGGAAACCCTTTCGTGAGAAAAACCACCCTTGTTGTTGTTGCGCTACTCTGAATCTTCTATTATGTGCCAAAAAAAAAGATTTATTTTACATAGATAGTTGGATCCAACCAACTAGGATACTCGACCTCATACACAAATAACTAGTCACCACCAGCTGGGAGACACGATCCAAAAAATATAGTGAGTTGGCGACCACCAAATATTCCATCACCCACTTGGCAGTTGCGAGCACTTCCACAACACTGTTACTAGCAACCACTACCACAAAATCACTGTTCTAAGTTAGCAAGAACCCACATTCCAGAGGCCACTCCTCCACAACTCTATGTGGACCTCGATTTCATTCATTTTCAAGCTGGATCACCAAGACACTATGTTGAACAAGATTCAACTCTACTATCAAACCCCAACAACAAGACAGACTCAAAAAATCAATAAAAAAAGCTAACAATATAAATCTCCAAAGCACAAATCAATCCTCCTGCATGCCCACTCTCATGAACATAT
This sequence comes from Pinus albicaulis, assembly GCA_034641835.2. NCBI lineage: Eukaryota > Viridiplantae > Streptophyta > Pinopsida > Pinales > Pinaceae > Pinus > Pinus albicaulis. Next base: position 266,101,297 of record CM076573.1, read on the forward strand.
CTAACAGAAACCAATTAAATTTGAATATAATACTGAACCATCAACACTGATTTAAATCAACAAGGTCAAAATCAATCTCTCATTAACAGAAATAACCAACAACAAACTCTCTGACATCACACTCATCGGTCAAGCCAGACATGGCCACATACATCAATACAAACTGAAATTACATTAAACCCTCGATAAATCAGTTGCATGAAAAAAATATGCCATTCTGCCATATGCACCAGCAACCTTGCAAAGAAAATATCAAATATGCAATAGGTGCACTACACAATCCATGCTCTTTGAACAAAATATACTCCAAAAACTACATATATGATCTGCAAACTGATATTCTGCTTCAGAATTCTATTACAGGCCTTTGATCTTATCACTCCACTTCCATCTGCATTAATGAACTAAGCTCATCAATATGTCTAAAACATACTACCTTTATGGAGACCTCTTACACTCTCAATCACTCTAACCAACCATATATGTGTGTGTGTGTGTGTGTGTGTGTGTTGGGTTAATTCCTCTTTTGGTCTGAGTTCATAGGTGCACAACTTTGACGAAATCCATCCATAACCATAAATACTTGTGCATTAAAGGCATTCACACCCAATGGTGGACTTATTCAACCATTTGCAATATTATCCACTTGATTTCAAAGCTTCTGGGAATTACAATATCGAATTTCTCCTGATGTTCATGAGGAATGCAGAGAAAATATCGTGTAATCCCATAGTCGCAAGGACTGCACTAGTATATCTTGGTTGTAGTCAAACACATGTAACTAGAAATTCTTGACTAGAATCCTATAGTCACATGGTGGACACTCTCTCCAAGTGGCTGTGGCAGAGGATTAGGAAAAGCATAAGATCTTATACTCAGAAATGGCTCCAACATTTTGCACTCCTTCATCAACACTTGTACACACCTCCAAAATCCTGTCAAGCTCTATGATACTTCAACAAGTAGGCTAACATCACAACCAAGTGCCACCACCAAGTTGACTTAGAAGCCAACAATCCAAGGGTTGACATGGGTGCCAATAAGCCTTCTACTCTCCTTGGGCACTTGCACAACCTGCAACACCTATGAATAACTCGGTAGGACCTTTTTAACATCATCATAATGTTAAAACAATTATGGGACAATTCATGAACATGAAGACCTAGAATTGACATACTCCTTGACATAGATCAAAACATGAAGACCTGGTATTCCAAACTCGTCTCTACATCAAACCACTTCAATGTCATCTTCTAAACCATCATAAGGTTGACATGAATGCATCATCTAGAGCATCATAAGACTGACATCAATTCATCATGAGGCCAACACAAGGTTGACATCAATGCCAACAAAACCAATTGTAACCATGAAAACCGTAATTCCAATAATGCCCCCTTTGGCTTTGATAGAAACCACACAAAATCTCCAGAAGAATCTTATCTCCTTTCACTCCCTCTTCGAGATTAATGGAAAAGGGTCAACTCCATCTAATAAGGCAGCAAGAAAAAAAGCACAAGCACTCGAGCATATGATCTCTACATGGTTGAATAGGAATGTATATAAACAAGTATCTAAGCCTCTCACATAAGTAGCATAAAAAACCAATCATCAAGTAGTCTCTTATGAGCAACATGTCAAACTAATGAATATCTAGCAGTAGCAAAAATATGCACATGATTTAATCACACATGACATCAATGAGAAACATCATAAAGAAAAACAATATGTGGTATCTATGCGCAACATCAATCACAATATGCAACAATAGCCACATTAGCACCGACCCATACTCTCCATAATATCAAATACAAGCCATTAGTATAATATACCAGAACAACACTTCTACAACAACACCAACCATATATGAGTATAATGTCTCCAAAAACAACATCGATGGTCAATCATCAACCTCTCTACCCATGTAGTGAGGTCAAGAAGCCCAACAGTCATAGCATAGCATGAGGCACATCGTGAACACCTACAAGTGGACCATAATTCCAAAAATCGATAGTTGATGTAAATAAGAGAAAATAAGATGCTTCCCTTGAACACATGCCATCTCCAACATCATCTCCAAGTTGTAGTGAATTGCTTCCGTTGCAATCATTTCTTACTTTCCACAAGAAATAAGCACATTGTGGACCAAGACTCCATATTACCATGAATAAATGACATATAACATTGTAAATACATGGTTGTAGCAGCAAAAAAATAACTCATATATGCCTATAACATGACTACATGAATCTACTAACAATCCACCAAAAGACCCAATGAGAGATACAATACAACTACATGGCTTCATTACCATTTTACATGGATTTATCAATGAAATGAATTGCTTATATAATCATATCCTATGGACCAATGAGCCAAAAATATAACATGACATGGTTGTAGGAACATCATTAGCCCATACATATGGGTGCAAGAAGACATCATGAGACTCCTCCAAAAACATGCCTATCACCATGAAGACTCAAACCACTAATGATTGGATTCCCAACCAACATAAAATGATGAAATAATAGTAGGTGCATGGTTGTAATAATAAGCACATAACATTCTACACATGGATGGTCCATGTCCCAAGTCACCTCTATGTATTCTCGTGCCACAATGTCTCCAACTCATGTTAGGGTAGCTTAAAAATAATCAATAAAAAATGCAACAAGGCTGATATAATATGTCTTTCCACTCATAAACAATAAATACACTATCCGAAATCAATATGCGTGAAAATAAATAGAAATATAAAGAAAAAGCTCTGAAACCTTAGAGACAAACATAGATCACCCTTAGCAGAATATACCTCATATGAGTGTGTTGATCTAAACATAAATGGAAGTACTGGATCAAAACTCACTGATGTTGGTACTTATCAAGATGCAAACACTCCCCCTGAGACCATGTAATTCTCATATGAGCTTCTGCAATCAAATATATTTATCATGCAAGAATGGAATATAGTAGGGGTTGATCTCTCCTACCTAGAATATGATGAGGAAGATTCCTCCCTTGGTCTCTTATTTATTCTCACTATTCCCTTTAACACGTACACATTATATGGTGTCTTGGATCCTTTGTAATTAATCTCATTGACCCTTCTTTCTAGATGGAATAACCTTTGGAGTTGAAGACCACTTCCTTGCCTCCATCAACCATTTGGATCATGCTCAAAATAGTATGCTTTAGCCTTTAGGCCTTCAATGAGCCATACATCATCCGCATTGGCCCTCTTTTCACCAAGGTTGGCCTTACCACTTCCCAACACTCTTTCTAGTTCTTTACCTTCAAACACAACATGGCCACTTTTAGTTCTCTTCAGAAACTGGTATTTTCTCCTATCTTGTGACATGTGGTGTGAGTATCTAATATCAATGTAAGACTTGTCATCTTCATCATACGAGAAAATGGAAATAACACACATTCCTAGCTAGTCCTCCTGTTTCTTCCACATGGTTCTTGGATGGTTCATTGGTTGCGTACTCTCCTTTGCTTTCTTCTTTTGACCGTATGACCTAAAGGATATAGGGACCTTAAAATATTTGGCCATGTGCCCAAAATTGTGACACACATAAAACTCTGTATGCCTAAGATATGAATCCAAAGTGTTATCATATGGAAATATCACACTATTATGTATGCATTAAAAGATACTCAAAGTCAGTGATCAACACATACAGTGGTGAAATTCCAGCTAGAAACACCATAGACACCAAAAAAAAAAAAACTTTCTGAAGGTTCAAGTTAAAAAATTGAACTGTTTGGGTGCACCATTACTAGACATTAGAAATTGCACAACTATTTCTTCGATAGCCACAAGTTCATAGAAACGTCCATTCAACACCTCAGGTTGTGAACTTGCTTGAGAAACACTCCAAATATTGACATGATGGGTTAACAAATTCGAGCCTTGAGCCACAAGAGGCTTTAAAGGAAGGGAATTAGTAGCTTTCATCTCATTTACAAGGTGAACCACCACATTGATTAGCCAAGGGGAGGAGGAGTGTCCAAGAAAATTTATAAATACAAGTTCTAGGAGAGCCAAGAACAAGAAGAAGCAAAGCATTGTTATGCTTCTAAAATTTCTCCCTAAGTAATCAAGCATTTCATTGAGAAGATGATTTCATCATTGAGAGAGTCTTCATACTTCTTTGAGAGAGAGAGGAAACTTGCAAAGAGAATGAGTAAAGGAACCTCCCTGTTGGTATTTTTGAGCACCATTGCTGAAATAGTTCTCTCCAAGTGTCTTTAAATTATCTATTGTGTTTCTTCTACATTCAAATATCAATAAAGGGAACCCTTTCTAATTACTTTGTTGATATATTTTCTCCACTGAGCATTGTTTATGTGTTTATTTCTTAGCTTTTAGTTTGAATTTGAGGTATTCATTGTTTTCATTGCTTATAGTGCTTTTTTGACCCATGTTTCTCCACTAACAACAACCAATTGCTTGTGATATCCTTGTAGGGAACAACTAACTCCAAGGAAGGTGTATTTAGTACTCCATCACAATAAAAACACTACCACACGATGGCGACTCCACTTGTTGCATTTATTTAATATAAGGGTTGTTTTTACAGAGAATTCTTTCTACATTTTCATTCCATTGTTCTTCTATCACCTCTCTGGAATTGTTGCAGGACGTTTTGGAATTGCTTTTGGCCAAAAAACTTGACTATTCAATTTTTTCCATTAGTAGTGTGACTTTTGTCACACACAGATGCGTGGTTCATGCACTTGTACATAGGAAAATCTGCACAGTTTACAGAGAGCACAAAAATCCATTGTAATTTTTCTTTCCTAGGTGATTGACAACCTTTAGTGAATTGCTTCACCTCTGCACATTTTTTCTAGTTAGTTCAAATTTCCTAGTTGATTTACTAATCATTATTAGTAGAGTAGTTACATAATATTTTCTTTTTAATTTGGATTTCTCAAATAGCTTAACTAAGGGGAAAAGTAAGTGGCCACATTCCACATATATTTTTCAATATATTTTTCTATTTTTCACAAGTCATATAGCTTTCTTAGTAAAGGAGTATGCAATATTCCCATTTTAGCACATGGCTAAATGGAATATTAAAAAATTTTCTTTTATCACCTTGCAGCTAAATAAATGGGTAAAGGAACCCATTCTTATTGAAGACATGAATAAAATCCCTCATAATGTGAAAGGGATCACTAGAGTAGCTTCATTTTGCACCCTCAAGTGTGAAAAGGGGCAAATGCATGAAGACAAGGTCATGTTTGACCAAGTCAACAACACTGCCATAGGAGGAGTGGATCACTTTTTGAGACAGCGCAGTGTGAATGAGGAAGAGGATATTTGGTGGAGGAAACCCTAACGGATGGGGCCCATGGAGATAGAGCTTTCACTTTTTAAAAGGAGGGCAAGGCAACAATTGTTATTCATGCTTGTATTATTCATCTCATTGTCTATTCAGACATTATGCATTATCCGCTGTTTAGCAAGAATTGCCGAGGAATTCCTGTTTAGGATTTCTTCACCTTCTTGAGAGGCCTCTTGAGGGATTTTTCTTCATTCTCCACATCTCTTGGCTCAAGGCCAAAGCTACTCCTTTTAGTTTTTGCATTATTTCTGCTGAACTGTAATGCAGTGTTGCTGGGTGTTGCAATGGAGGAAACCATACACCATTTCCTTAGCTCATATGTCAGAGGAGGGAGCTTCTATTCCTCTGGGAGGTTAGTGAGGGAGATTCATGAGCACAGTGCAGATCATTGGCATAAGGCCAAGAACTTCTCTTCACCAACAATGCAGTCCCTTCTCTAGACTGTGTTATTTCTAAGTGCAATTGCAGTGGGGACTTGCTCCACTATTTTGGAGGGTGAGATCTTCAGGGATTGGATGAGCCTTTCACCTAAGAGATCCTTTGAATGAGATTCAGCCATCATTTGCATCATCATCAACTATCTCTATCCATTCCTATTTTCTGAGTTGCAGCTACTGCCCAGCAACTCCGACATTTCTGCAGATTTGTCATTTTGTGTATATTTCAGCCAATCCTTTCGAGGATTGTGTATTGTTGTTTCCAAGGGTTGAGATCTTGCTCCCCCTTATTTATTTGAGCTCTACATTGCTGTATCTATGTATTGACATTATTTTGTAGCAGTTCCTATTCATGGATTACGCAGTCATAGCCAGGGCTTCTTTTGTATAACAGTATTTATCCATTTGTCATGTATATGTTTCATTGAGGTTGCATTGCATAGCTTGAGAGATCATCTCCTCGAGATATTGTATACATTATTGCTACAATAATATAATGTAATTGCTATGTGGATCTTCTGGCATTCTTGTATTAATGCATTCACTGCTATTTTCCAGCTCATGTTTATGTATTGCTGATCTCCACATTGGCAATATCTTGAGATATTCCCAATAGTGTAGTTGTTCCCATTTTAGGGATATTACAGTGGTATAAAAGCGTGATCTCTGGCTCAGCCTGTGAGTCTCAGCCAAAGAAGATCAATATGATGAAGAAGATGAGTTTACTCTCATCTATTTTCAGACCCAGAGGAGACCTCTCCAAGGAAGGAAAGCAGACTGAAGAAAGGGAAGAGGAAGGACCATGCACTTCCTACTCTCACAAAGAAGAATACCAGAGGCATGAAGAACACTTGGAATTCGAAATTATAAGTGAGTACCTTTCTGAATATTGGGCCAAACCTAGAGCCTTCCAAGAGACTTTAAATTTTCCACAATTTATTTAGCAGAAGGAAGAAAGAAGACCCCACAACTACGGGATGATGAGAGGTAATATATTTCTATTGTCCACATTTGATGGATCAATCACATGTGCAGCAGAGGTTTTGGAGAAGAAACTAGAGGATTTCTTCCTGCTACATCCTGTAGTAGACAAAGAGGCTGTAGAAGTTGCGGTGCTACACCTTGTAGGTGAAGCGAAGGATTGGTGGATCAGCCATCTAAGCCATGCAAGGGTTTCTACTCTTGTTGATTTTTCTCAGAGATTGATCGGGAGGTTTGACAAAAGGAGGGAGGAGCCCTCACCACCAGCTAATGAGGCATGTACTAGCACTGTTGAGACCATGGAGGAGCAACCTTCATCTTCAGCAGTTTGGGAGGCCAACACTTATGATGAGAAAACTCTTGCAGCCCTGCAAAGAGCTTCAAAATTTCACCAAGGTATGATCGAAAATCCATCTCTTGTCATTTTAGAAAACACTTTGGATGGGTCTATATCATTGCATGTATTTGATCTAGAGCAGCAGAATAGCACTACACTGAGAAATTATGGAGGAAGGAGGAATCATTCCTCATGTAAGCACTCAAAGAAAAGCTTCATTCAGGAAGCCATGAAGGAAGCAATGAGTAGGAGTAGACATCTGGAGATAAGAAAATCTTTCTCCTCTCTAAATGACACTCTCTTAATGAGCATGCCATGGCTCAAAGAGAGACTTCTACTGGCAGTAGGTCCAAGGCCTCTTTGGTTTTGGAGGACCATGCATGAGGAGGAGATATCCGGGAGAGATTTCAGTAGAGGTGCACTCCCACACATCATGGAGTACAAGATTATTCAATAGTTTGAGGAGGTTATTCCCTTCTCATGGGGGCAGATAGAAGATGGAGGAAATCTTCGGATGGATAACATCTCTCATGACTGTGTTGGACATTTCTTGAGCCATGCACATCATGATGGGAGGGTTTTTCCTACCACCTATTTGGATCCTCATAGGGTCAAATTGATCCTCAGGAAGATTGCATTTCAAGATCCCATGAAATGCAGGAATTTGATTTGGGATGATGGTAGCCCTCATGGGAGGAGTACCAAGGTGAAGGGTGGAAGAAGGCATCCACAATTAGTTGAGTGGATGTGGATGGTGAGCAAGAAGTTGGTGAGCTACTTGCAGATTTATGATACCGGGCAGTAGGAGGCTTGGCTACACTGGTTACTCTTGAAGGAGTTTGGCCATCACTTGTCATACACCCTTTCCAAGGGTATGAGGATGGAAAAGATGTGGCAGGATGCTGGCATTATGGAGCAGCAAAGAGTATGGGTGCATAGTGATGATGCAACATTCATATCATTCACTATTTTTTCATCACATATCTTGCATGATGAGAGCATGAGGAAGCATCAAAAACATTTGTTGCTGGGGTTATTCTTTGGAGAGCAAGAGTAGATTTGCTCTCATTTCTTGTATGGTGCTGCAAGAGTAGGAGATGGCACTATCATGATGCAAAGGGGATACTCCTTGAACCTTGATGATCAGGAATTAATTCCACCTTGGGAGAGATTCCATATGTGCAGCAACATTATTGGAGGGTTTCCCATCTATGTTGAGGAAGCTGAGGGCAATAGTGTTGTGCCATCTAGAGATTATCTAGTGCCTCATGTAGAGGAAGGAGGAGCTCTTGCTCCAGGTAGAGGTATTCTTGCATCTTTGCAAGGGAGTCCCCGAGATCTCAGATATGGAGATCAAGGCACAACTCATGTTTTACATGTGCCATTGTTGAGGAGGTGTGGAACCTTGGAAACACAAGGTGGAGATAGGGAGGATGACCATCATGATGTGATAAGGAGCACATATCCCTTTCTATTTTATGAGGATGATGCACCTAAGAAGGTGATTGGATTGTGTAGTGGAAGCATGGAGAGTTTTCTCTATTCATATATCCAGTCATCTCTTGTTGAGGATGTCTCATTGCATGGAGACATTTTGCGGGGGATGCCACTAGACCAGCAGATGATGAGAGATGCTTCACATTTTGAGGCACCATTCATTGATTTTAGAGGAGTGGAGTGCTCCCAGGATCATCTTGCTTGCATGATATTGACAGATCAGCATATGAGGAGATGCATAGATTATGTGCAGATGGAGGAGATACATAACTCTTTGGAGGAGTTAGCACAACCACCTCTTTTCTCTTTGAGGATGAGAGGAGACTCATTCTTGAGCCACTCCATTTGCATACACAAAAATTATGTTAAGGGTATTTTTTATTTGCATGGTGATTTGTGTATTCATCCCTTAACCATATATATACAGAATGTTGCTCCAAGGAGCAGCATTCTTCTTTCTAGACCCCATGGTCTACTTGAGGCTATGAGCACTATTGGTGACCACTCCCTAGGAGGACTTGGGGAGGAAATGTATTTTGGAGGACCTACTCACCTTTCACCATATATCATTCACTTTCTCCATACATTTGAGGAGAGTAGGATAGCAAGAAAGTGGTTGAGAGGCCACACTTTTTGTCACACTCTTTTGCAGTTGAGGGTCAAACTACATTGGTCACAATTGAGGGACCATTTTCCTTCTCCCTTGCCACATATGACAGCTAACATGGTTCTTATTATGGTTCATTATGTATCTGTTTTCTATGTATTTTTTGAGAGCATGATTGGGGGAATGGCACATTGGTTGGATGTGTCCCTTGGGGGAGAGAACTCCCACATTATTTGCATTGCATGTTTTAATGGGAGCATGAGAGGATATGTGGCCACTACAACAAAAAATTTGTTTCCATTTGAGGTGAGCCATATGAATGATTGGATGCCATATGATGGTGACTTCCAATTCATCACATATGAGGTGATTTTGGACATCATGTTTCATAATGCTGGGGAAGAGATCCTTGGAGGTCTATTCTTCAACTTGCCACTAGAGGGCAACTTTATTGCAGCCCAAGATCAACATATACACTACGCTTATCCTAAGTGGAGAGGAGGACAGCGTGGGGTAGGCTATTTTGTCTACCAAGATCAGATTTTCAGCCCACCTATATTGCAGGAGCGAAAGGTGGAAGATGATTTTCAGGAGTTGCCATGTTGGGAGGTAATTCACTTTGTATGGATGATTGCTTGGGGGATGGAGGATATACATGAGGAAGATGTTCCTCAACATATTTCAGACTCCATGCCTTGGGTGGAGATTATTCATTTCTATCCTTGCAGTTGCTTGAGGACAAGCAACATTTGGGAGGGGAGGACCGTAATATTCCCATTTTAGCACATGGCTAAATGGAATATTAAAAATTTTCTTTTATCACCTTGCAACTAAATAAATGGGTAAAGGAACCGATTCTTATTTAAGACATGAATAAAATCCCTCATAATGTGAAAGGGATCATTAGAGTAGCTTCATTTTTCACCCTCAAGTGTGAAAAGGGGAAAATGCATGAAGACAAGGTCATGTTTGACCAAGTCAACAATGCTGCCATAGGAGGAGTAGGTCACTTTATGAGACATCGCAGTGTGAATGATGAAGAGGATATTTGGTGGAGGAAACCCTAATGGATGGGGCCCATGGAGATAGAGCTTTCACTTGTTTAAAAGGAGGGCAAGGCAACCATTTTTATTCATGCTTGTATTATTCATCTCATTGTCTATTCAGACATTGTGCATTCTCTGTTGTTTAGCAAGAATTGCTGAGGAATTCCTGTTTAGGATTTCTTCACCTTCTTGAGAGGCCTCTTGAGGGATTTTTCTTCATTCTCCACATCTCTTGGCTCAAGGCAAAAGCTACTCCTTTCAGTTTCTGCATTATTTCTGCTGAACTATAACGCAGTGTTGCTAGGTGTTGCAGTGGAGGACACCTTACACCATTTCCTTGGCTCATATGTCAGAGGAGGGAGCTTATATTCCTCTGGGAGGTTAGTGAGGGAGATTCATGAGCACAGTGCAGATCATTGGCATCAGGATAAGCACTTCTCTTCACCAACAACGTAATCCCTTCTCTAGACTACATTATTTCTAAATGCAATTGTAGTGGGGACTTGCTCCACTATTTTGGAGGGTGAGATCTTCAGGGATTGGATCAACCTTTCACTTGAGAGATCCTTTGGATGATATTCAGCCATCATTTGCAGCATCATCAGCTATCTCTATCCATTCCTATTTTCTGATTTGCAGCTGCTTCCCAGAAACTCCGACATTTCTGCAGATTTGCCATTTTGTGTATATTTTAGCCAATCCTTTTGAGGATTGTGTATTGTTGTTTCTAGGGGTTGAGATCATGCTCCCCCTTATTTATTTGAGCTCTACATTTTTGTATCTATGTATTGACATTATTTGGCAGCAGTTCCTATTCATGGATTGCGCAGTCATAGCCAGTGCTTCTTTTGTATAACAGTATTTATCCATTTGTCATGTATATGTTTCATTGAGGTTGCATTGCCTAGCTTGAGAGATCATCTCCTCGAGATATTGTATATATTATTGCTGCTATAATATAATGTAATGGTTATGTGGATCTTCCGGCATTCTTGTATTAATGCATTCACTTCTACTTTCCAGCTCATGTTTATGTATTGCTTATCTCCACATTGGTAATATCTTGAGATATTCCCAATAGTGTAGCTGTTCCCATTTTGGGGATGGCCAATTATCCACATATCTTGTTTACTAACCAAAACATTTTTATTCTTCATTAGTTTTTGGGACTAGGAGTAAGTGTTACTAAAGAAAGTAAGTAGCTCTTGCTTCCTTTGTGTCTCTTAGATGATCCTGGGCTTGCATATGAAATCTTTCTTAAAGAACTTGAGTTTTCCATCTCCCTTTAGGCACATATAATGTAATTGGAAAAAGAGTAAGTGGACCATTATCCACATATTATTTCTTTTTCATGCAAGGAACAATTAAAACATAGCGTAATTAGAGGATATTATAAAGGGTCATAGCATATCCACATATTTTCACACTTTGTATGTTCACTTTTCCACTTGCACACACATTACACATCACAGACTAAGATTCTATAAGATCTGTACAAAAGGCATCCAATTTTTGGAGATTTTGTACATAGTTTATTTTTTCTTACATTCTCACACCATAAGTGAAGAAAGACTCCTAAAAATAAACCATAACTTAAATAAAATATATTTACCCACAAGGGCCATAAAATAATTTATAGTTCAGGTTAGGACCATTGAGGGTGTGCATCCCATAAGCCACCATTGTCATTATAAATTTTTGAAACACATAAGTTAACTTTTAGGGTGCTTCAAATACTTAATCATCCCACATAAAAGACTACCCGAGCACATTAGCGACCTGATTCAGAGGGGGTTCGACTTAGGTCAATTTCATGTGGTACTATACAAGGCTACCTGAACTATATAGTGATCTGTAATCGTAACTAATTACCAAGAAGCTAAAGAATCGATTTCTCACGTTGGAAAAAGTTATGCTAGTGGAAAAAATTAGGGAATCCTTTCCCTATAAGTGGAGGTGTGGGAAGAGCTAAAGCCTCATTCATTACCTTGGTTGATTATTTTGTCTATTGGAATCATCACCAGCTCTTTCGGGACATTTCCCAAGTACCTGTCATGAAAGGTATCTCCAAAAGGCTGAGTTAATTTGAGAGCGGTAAGGATTAATAGGTCTTCATAGGGTATTTTATCATATGGTGGTTATGTGGTATCCATATTCCCTGACCTACCTACTCAAATCAAGCTAGATGTTCACGTAATGATTGTCACATCTTCTCCCAAGTACGTGATACACAAAATTCCAACTATCTTCCATGTTTTCGAGAAGCCAGAGCAGCATTGAAACAAACTAACATTGGGGGCATGTATCCTTCTACTAATTCCAATACTAAGATCTAGAGGTGGTAAAAACCCATGCTCCATATCATGACATTAACCATGCGTCACCATCTCACACTATGACAATTTTTGATACCCACAACATTCATTATATTAGCACTAGTCTTGTGTGTAATATATTTGTACCAATGACAGCCATAGTGCTGAGACATGTCCTATGTTGATAAAATTTGGAAAACTTAGCATGCAACATCCACTAGTTCACAAAATCGCAGAACAACACCATCCCATGGAGGAATATGCAATAGATCCTAGGACACCATTATTATCATGGGAACCTTCTCCCACTCAGCACCAATCCATGATTACATAAATTCTCCAGCCACCTAGTGCTAAAGACACACACAATCACATAATATTCATTTCCTCTTTGGTAGGAACCCTGATTCATGTTGTTTTCTCAACATTCCTTAGTGCCAAGATAGCTAAACCCACCACAATGGTGGCACCACAACCCACTACACACACCCATAAAATCTACACATTGTTAACTTCGATAGGTTCTATGAAATCAACAATTAAATCATTTTATTATTTTTCTACAGCATTGCTATGTCCTAACCTTCTCCTCACAACCTCACACAAACCACTTCACCATTAGATAATATTTTTCACTCAAAAAAGATATTATAGAGGCCATGGAAGAACCTAAATGTCCATGGGATGCCATGCATCATGGATCATTATTCATACCTGAAAAAGTGTTTACACTTATTGATGCACCATTTCATAGCATTTGCACAATAAAAAAAAGTATTTCCTGCCACTAAGATAGGTATATTGGTTTAAAAACCCCATCCCAACACCAAATTAATTTTAGGAAGGGAACATGTCAAATATCTCACCTAACGTCACTGTAGATATTTCAGCCAAACCTCTCATAGTTGAGGAAATCTCATTGGGGTCATCATGCTCTCCAAAGGAGGCAGCCTCATATAAAGCCCTTTGTCAAGAATATAGTGATATATTTGCATGGGCCTACTCAGAAATGCTAGACATCATTCCTACCATCGTGGAGCACTATATTGACACATGGCTTGATGCCTACCATGTTAGGAAAAAGGAGTATCGGATCCACCCTTTGAGAGAACCCTTCAGATATGACTTCCTATATTTTTATTACATATTTATTTCTAGAACCCAAATTATTATGCATAGATGTTTTCACTTGGGATATTGGCTTTTGAAGTTGCAAGTTATCAATAGCTTCTTAGTAAAATTAGTCCCCCAGTTCCAATCAATAGTTACGATATCATTATTCACTTAGCATGATAGGCGTCCTCGAAAATATTTGAATGTCTTGACATCATTTATCTAAAATTCACTATAGGGTATATCATCTCGACCATGTTTACCACCACCTCCCGTTGCACCTAGTAAATTTCCTTGTCGATCGATAGTATCTCCCCTTACATGGATCAATCCATTTCATATATCACCAAAGACAATCATGATCCGTGACATTTACTTATGCCCAACAACCTTATCATTCATTTATCTTGAAGATTGACCTCATTCTTCTATTCTTTTCTTATTTCTTACCAACCCCACTCCTGGGCTGCCCCATTTAATTTTTATCGAATCAAGTTGAATGCACCCCTGCATTCTACATTTGGCTTACCATCCCTCCATAAGGCATATGCCATATGCATCACTTCTTCCGCCTCATCAACATAACACCAAGACCAACCAATGGGGCCCCTGCCCTTAGCAAAAGACCCTACCTACATCATCAGGAAGGTCATCATTTCTTGGGGCACCCATCTCTGTGTTTGTACATCCCAAACCACTTTTTACATTCTTTTGGCAAGTGTACATTTTTTTTCATAGGAAAAGGTTTCCCATCCATATTTTTGTGTCTTGTACCCAACAACAGTCCCTAGTTTCCCTTGGTTGGAGCTTGCTTATCATGACACCATTCATTGATAATTAATTATGCAGTCATAACATGCTTATACCTACCCTGGATGTCCTACCAACTCCATGGACATTCCACCTAGAAGAATTGCTTTTACTGCCACCACTCACATTACAACTCCAACCTTGGATAGTTTTCCACTTCCATTCATATTGTTAACTTTCATTATCATGCCTTTTTATACCCACCATATTATAGTCAACTTTATCCTTCATCTTGATTCCCTGAATCAACGTTTCGAGTAGTTGGAATTTCTTTCCTTTTGACTTCAACACCCATCATCCAGGATTGAAGTAATACCTAAGGTGCTCCCCCCCTTATGGGAAATAATTTGGTGTAACAATGGGTATCACTATCACCCATTGATGCCATAGGTATCCTTGACATTCAACACCATCATAATTTTTTCATGTCAATGTAGTATTGTACGTTGTGACCAATGTATTTCTCTCAGTTAGTCGAATATTCTTGCATCACTTAGCACCTCAATCAACTATGCTTACATTTTCTATGCATGGGAGTTACCTAGAGTCAAAGACCCATGGATTTATGAGCACCTCACTTAGCAGTGCTTCACTTTTAATACATGGGGGCACCTATTTTAGGCTATTTGTCAAAAGCGCCCTTGAGGGCATAAGAAGTTATCATCATAAATATTCAGTAGGTTAGCCACATCAATGTTAACTTAATAAGAACATTTATTGTATGATTGTCATAATAATGAGCATGGGACATGCTCCCCTCGTATAGAAACTTTTTATCTCAAAACTCTTCAGAGCATGGGGTTACCTTTAATTCTCAGTCAAGTATTTTCCATACTCATCTCCACTTCAAGTTACTTTATCTCACAAGAAGTTGGTAAGGCTCTCAGTCAAGGATTTTCCCTACTCATCTCCACTACAAGTTACTTTACCTCACAAGAAGTTGGTAAGGCTCTCAGTCAGATCAAAAAAACGTGATGTATTCCCGCTATACCCTTGTTCCTAACCTCATACATCGGGGGGGGAGAGGGGGGGGGGGGGCGGTTGTATTTTATCATATGGAAATAGCACACTTGTTTTTACCAATTAAGAGACACTCAAAGTTAGTGATAAACACATATAGGGGTGACCTTTCCATCTAGAAACACCATGGACCGCAAAAATCAAAATATTTAATAAGGTTCAGGTTAAATAATTGGACTACGCAGGTGCATCATTATCATAAATGAGCAGCCGCATGAATATTTATTAGATAGTCGCGTGGTCATGGAAATGTTCAATCAACACCTCGAACCATGAATTTTCTTGAGAAACACTCAAAATATTGACACGAGGGGCTGAAAAATTTGAGCCTTGAGCCCCAAGAAGCCTTAAAGGCAAGGAATTGGTAGCTCTCATCTCATTTATGAGGTGAACCACCACATTCATGAACCAAGGGGAGAAGGAGTGTCCAAGAAACTCTGTAAATTCAAGTTTTATGAGAGCCAAGGACTAGAAGAAGCAAAGCATTATTTTTCTGCAAAAATTTCTCCATAAGCAATCAAGAATTTCATTGAGAAGAGAATTTCATCATTCAGAGAGTATTCATACTTCTTTGAGATAGAGAGGAAGCTTGCAAATATATTGAGGAAAGGAACATCCTTGTTCAAGATTTTTTCAAACCATTGCTCAAATAGTTCTCTCCAAATGTATTTAAACGATCTATTGTATTTCTTCGACATTTAACAATCAGTAAAGGGAACCCTTTTCCATTATATTGTTGATATTTTTGCTCCATTAAGAATTTTGTGTGTGTTTATTTCTTATTTTTTAATTTGAATTTGATGTATGCATCATTTTCATTACTTACAGTGCTTTGTTTACCCATGTTTATCCATTAACAAGAACCAATTTCTTGTGATATCCTTGTAGGGTAAAACCGACTCCAAGGAAGGTGTATCTGGTACTCCACAGCAACAAAAACACTACCACACAAAGGATCTAACCTTTTGTTGCTATTTTCAGATCTCCATCTACTCATGTTAGATCTCCAACCAATGAAATTGTGACCAAATATGTTACAAGAAAAATAATAACCATTAAATGAAATTATATACTTGAAGGCGGATCATCTTCGTGGTTTTCCAAGCTATGAAATAGATGCGTGGATTTTCCCCTACAATTAGCAACCACATGTCCAAAATTGTGACAATTAAAGCACTCAATATCATCCATCAAAGGGGAAAAGGAGTTTTACATCCTCCTCTGAAATATGCTACTATCAACCATAGGAGTAAATGATATTCTAGATATGAAAGCTTCTCTTGGTTCTCTTCTTTTTTGTTGGTGGATTTGTTGCTTCTTTCTTATGATACTCCCATAACTAATCACATCCTTCATTGTAGGCTTCATTGGTTTTTCTTTGTTTTTCTTTCTTGCATGTGAATTTGTCTCTCCCATTTGTAAACCATTTCCAGATTTTTTCAATTCTACGGTTCTCTTTACTTGCTTGAGTTGCTGGTATTTTTCTTCAATATGCTTTCTCAATTTGTCTATTACATCTTCAAGTACTTCAACATAGTCCTTTTCCCCTTTTTTCTTGCTACACATAGTTTCTACAATTCTTTTCGATTATTCTAATTGGGTCCTCAAATTATTGATATCCTCCTTGATATTGTTCTCCTTTTCATCACAAATCTACAACGTATTATCATGTTCCTAGCATGTATCTATTAGTCTACCAAATTCAAAATAAATTTCTTCAATAACATCCATGGAAGATTCATTTTCAACTTTTAGACGCATAAAACTATGACAATCATATTTTTCACTAACCATGTTTGAATTAAGGCGTGAAATTTTCCACAGTCAAATACATAATGTAGTGCATAACTTATGGAATCCTATGTGATATGATTTAGGAGCCCGATGTTTCGGGTGAACACTTCACCCATCTTACGCTAAGCTTCCTCCTCTTAAAGATGGGTGAAGTGTTCACCTGAAACGTGGGACTCTTTAATCATATCACACAAGATTCAAGATGTTCTGCACTACATCATATTTGAATTATTATCATCATTAATATCTAAAACATAACTCAAGATTAAATAATTTCGGCTTGTACCTTCATATTTATTGTCCTGGTGCACAACTGGTTCAACTAGAGCATCCTTCTTCTAGAATATCTTCTTCTTCTTCTTCTTTTTGATACAATTTTCTAGTTCTTCATCATTGTTGTTGTTGCTATCTCCATATAACATATATAGTCTATCCAAAACCTCCTTAGAATATTTTAGATCTTCTATTTTATCAATATCTGCAGTATGAATATTTTTAGAAATAATGCCACTTGTTTGAGCATCATTTTGCATCATATTTTTTGTGATCAAATTATTTCCAAATCCTTCACAAACACATTTCCAAATTTTAAAACCACGGGATTCCATTTTAGATCTGAATTTTACTTCCCATAGTTGGAACTCTATAAAAATTAGAATATATACTCTTAGAGGATTCATTCTAGAAAAAGATTGCAAAATTTTCACAAAAATTTCCTAGATATACTCTCCAGTGATCAAGCTGTAAGCAAGAGCCCCACTTTGATACCAATTATTAGAAACTGTGAGAGCTATTAAGTGGGGGATGGGTAAATTAGTAGTGTGCCTTATTATATATATTTACTAGTTTTAATCTTCAGCTGATTCAAGCATAAATTAATGAACATCCCAAACATCATTAATATATCGTAACATGTGAATCGTATGAATAGATACCCAAAAAACCATAAGAGAAAAAATTCACAACACAATAATCACACACACGAGACACAAGATATCTAGTGGAAACCCTTCTGGGAGAAAAACTACCCTTGATGTTGTTGCACTTCTCTGATTCTTCTATTATGTGTCAAGTAAAAATATGTATTTAACATATATTGTTGGCTCCCACTATCTAGGAGACTCGACCTCACACACAAATGGCTGGCCACCACCACTTAGGAGTCTTGATTCCAACAATACAATGAGTTGGTGACCACCAACTATTCTAGCACCAAATGGTCAAAAGTCACCACTTCCACACCATTCTTTCTAGCAATCATTAGCATGGAATCATTGCTCCAAGTTATCAAGCACTTGCTTGCCAAAGGCCACTTCTAAAAACTCTACGTGGACATCGATTTCATTCATTTTCAAAATGGATCATCAAGACAATATGCTCAACAAGATTTCACTCTTCTATGAAACCCCATCAATAAGATAATTTCAACAAATCAATAAAAATAACTAGCAATATGAATATCCAAATTACACATCAAGTCTCTTGCATGCTCACTCTAACAAACATCTATATCAACAACAAAAAAAATCTGAATATAATACTCATCCATCAACACTAACCTGTAGAAACAACCTCAAAAGAAATATCTCATCAACATAAATAACTAACATCAAAACTCTCAACAATCACACTCATTAAACAAGCCACACATGGCCACATACATTAATACAAACTGAAAATACATCAAAACCTTGGTAAATCGGACACATAAAAATAATATGGCATTTTCCCATATGCATGAGAAGCCCTGCCAAAAAAATTTCAAATATGAAATAGGTACATTGCACAATCCATGCTCTTCAAAAAAACTTTGCTCCAACAACTAAAATTTGATTTGTAAACTGATATCCTGCCTCAAAATTCTACTACAGGTCTTTTATTTGATCACTCCACTGCCATCTGCACTCATGCACTAAGCTCATCAATATGTATGAAAAATATTACCTTTTCAGAGACCTCTTACACTCTCACTCACTCTAACCAACCAGATATGGCATCCAAAATGAGATATATATAACATGTTGGGCGAGTTACTCTTTTGGTATAAGTTGATAGGTTCACAAATTTAATGAAATCCATCCATAACCATCACCACTAGTGCATTAAAGGAATTCACACCCTATGAAGGCATTATTCTACAATTTGTGACCTCATCCACTTGATTTCAAAGCTTCTGGTAATTACCATGTCTAATTTATCCTAATGTGCGTGATGAATGCCGATAAAATCTCATGTAATCCAAAAACCATAGCGGCTGAACTAGCAGACATTGGATGCAATCGCATGGATGTAACCAATAGTTATCGTTTGGAAGCCTACAACCACAAGGAAAACACTCTCTCCCAGTGGTTGTGGAAGAGGATAAGGAGAATCATAATATCTTCTACTCAAAACAACTTCTAGCTTCTTGCACTCCTGCATCAACACCTGTACACACCTACAAACCTCTTCCAATCTCTTTGTGATACTTCAACAAGTAGGCTAACGTCACAACCAAGTGCCACCACCATGTTGACCTAGGAGCCAAAAGGCCAAGGGTTAATGTGGTTGCTAATAAGCCATATACTCCCCTTACACACCTACACAACCTACAACACATATGTACAACTATGTAGGACCCTTGTAACATCATCATAAGGCCAAAACACTTCTGCAACAAGTCATGAACATGAGCATGAATACCTACACTTTCCAAAATCCTCAATATATATCAACTTATGAAGACCTAGTCTACCAAACTCATCTCTACATCAAACCACATCAATGCCATCATCTAGAGCATCACAAGACATCACAAGGTTGACATCAATGCCAACAGAAAATAGCTGCAACAATCAATACCATAATTAAAATATATTTTGGAATAAATAAGGTAAAAGGTTAATTGCATAAAAAAATAAAAATAAAAATAAAACTATTTTCTTACAAATAAATAAATAGTTTATATACATTCATATATGTCCTAGGATCTTTTATTTCTTATCTTAATTATGTAAAACACGAAGAGCCATGTATGGATTGTAAAACCTATAATTACTATAAATATCCCATTTAGAAGTTCAATATGATAGTGAGATGACACATGTAGCAGTAATTTGATACTTTGATCATTTTCCATCAACCTCCTCAAAGTTCCATTAAGAGTACAATTCTCTTCCTTCCTCCCTATAGGCTGTCATGTTGTAAGATCCATCCATCATGTGTAAATTCATACAAGAGTGCTAATATTAGTCTTAGACACTAAATATCCCACTTATAGGGCATAAATAGTGTTTGAGGAAGCGCCTAAATGATTTTATTTCTTCCCCATGTCATGATCAAATATCCAATGTCCTAAAGGCTTTGATTTCTTCTCGATGTCACAATTAAATAGCCAGAATCCACCATTGGAACAAAAAACATCCTTTTAGCACTCATATCACACTCAAATTACAAAGCCCTAATTTAAAGTGTCTTTGGTAGTTAAAAACCTTATTCTTAATCCATAAGTGTTGTAAGATTTATTGAATAGTAACATCCCTTATTTTCCTATCTAAACCATGATTAAAGTCTTAAGACCTATATCTAGTGCACAAAGCTTTTTAATAACACTAATATCACATTCAAAAACCATATATTCATATTTTAATGCTTATATGATGGTTGAAGAATTCATTAAGTCAGAATCCTCGGGAGAATAAAGGGGTTAATACATTATTTAACATTTTTTTTTCAAATCACTACATAATAAATTGCAACCTTCATAGCTATATCTTATGTGTAAAAAAAAATAGTAAATTTATTTTGAATTATTTTAATAATTTATTTAAATAATAATAAAAATAAATATCTTAGTATAGCTTTTAATAAAACTTACCAAAGATAATATTATTTTGGAATAATGGGGAAATCTCTATAAGATTCTCCCATAATTAGATCTTGTTATGTGTTGTTGAACTATTTTCCTTTTTTAGAATTTTTTGGTTGGTAGTTTCTATATTCTAGAAATTTGTTGAATGATAATCTAATCATATATATGTTATGGTTTTCTGACTTGATAAATTCAATTTTTTGTTGTGGTGTAGTATCCTGAGTGAGCGATTTCCTCACCAAAGAATTGCATCCTTCTTCCAATTCCACCTTTCATTTTTTCCATGTTCATATCAGAGCCACCTTGAGGGTTGTAAGGCTAGAGACTAAGTTTCGTGAGGTTAGAGTGAGTATGTTATGCGGATTAATCCCTCTTTCAGACAAGAGAGATCTCCCAAGTATTCTACGAATAGCTAGAAACAAACATCCATTTGTAAATTGTTTTCTCTAGATTATTCGCAATTAAGAATAATTATAAAAAAAGAGAGAGGACATGCCCCTACCTTCAAATCCAATGTTCAGTGTAGTATTTTATCTAATTTCTTCAAAGAGGCTTCTCTAATAAGTAGAACCTGTAATCACAGACAGAGAAAACAATTAAAAGCACCGGCAACATATAATAATTAAGAACAACTAATCTAACTTAGTGATCAAGGAGTCTAAGTATTGAATTATTCAAATAAGCATGAGAACAACTCAATGAGAAAAGGAGATCCATATGTATTATCTTGAATGAAAAGAGTAACTTTACAACATGATGCCTTGATGTCGTACAAGTTTTTCCCAGGGTCCTGAACAATCATTCCTCTTTAAGTTTGACAAGCCTTCCTCTCTTTGAACCAACATGGAGTTATGGACATAAGGGTGTGATCATTCACATGCCAAAAACAGCTAGTGTAGAGAATATGCTCTCTTGAGAATTTATTCAACAACTAACATGTATATCTACCCTTGAGACTGAAACATGAGCTCAATTTATAGGGAAATGGACGTAGTTTCAGTTCCATGAAGAGGGGGATGGATTCCACCCATGGAGGGATTTGAGCTCCATAGACAAAGGGATAAGCTACATAAATGGAGGGATAAAGCTCCATGAGTGGAGGGATAAAGCTCCAACTGATCGCGCCTCTAGAAGCTTCCACTTGAGAGAATATTCGACCAGATGGGCTTATAGAACTTACTTTTTACTTTATTTTACTTTTTACGGGTGTCCACAGATTTTATAAGAATAACATGCAGGAGCTACCACAGGCTATAGAACAAGTATCCATAGAGCCATAGGAAAGGGCTAGGAAGAGTGCATAGTTATACTTTTAAGGGTTTTAATGAGATTTTTTCCAATTCCAAGACTTGGTTTGGGAACATTAGGGTTTTTGACTTCTAAGGGAACATAATATAGGTAGTGATGGACCTATATGGACAGTCAAATGTCATGGTGAAAAAATAACGTGTAACAGATTGCCCCCTAAAATGCGAAGTCTAAGGTTGTTCTAAAGAGTGAAGTGCTTTATCATTCCGAAGATTGGATTGCGGACACACCGGTCGAAAACTTGTAAAAAAATTCAATGCAAGCATATATATATATATATATATATATATATATATATATCATCGCTGAGGTAGGCATTCCCATACTCAGATAAAAACTAACTAAATGTTCTGGTACATAAATTATTTTAATATTACATCAATAGTAGACACAACATGGGCACAACCATCTGTCATAAGTAGTCTACTGTATCATGAATAATAAAACTCATCACAGCCTGGATGGTGGAAACTAGATCTAGGGTCTTGATTTCTACTTCTTGAACTAGTACGATTTTATCCATGCGATTGATTGTGTTGAAGTCGAACATGGTAGAAACCACTTGATTACCAGTAAATGATGTGAAATATTAACAAGTGTGAGACAAACCACCAATAATGACAATGGTTCTCAAATTACTCAGTACAATATAAGAAGTGAATGAATGATATGCAGTCAAACTCTTCATAGAATCATTCGATCGAAGGTAAATGATGGAAGCTGTCGTCGAAGGTGAGAAACTTGCCATTACGGCATGTAGATCCCAAGGTACTGATAGGATTCTAGATCAAATTTCTAGATGATGAGCTGTCGTCAATAGAAAGTGACCCATCGCAGGAAAACCCACGACACAAAACCATTAGATCAATTTTTGAAGAAATATTTGCAAGGACTGACTCAGGGATGGTCAACACGAATGGAGACAGATGTTTGCAATGAATGGTTTATTTTAACTGTCCCTTGAACACATAATGACACTGCAAATGGTTTGGTAACAATTTACCTAAAGCTAATACCAATAAACTGACTAAAGACTTTCAATGTGGTTTGACTAATGGTTAGACAAAGGATCTTCCCAACCCAGGTACAAGTATGAAAAAAGTGTCGTGTTCAAGAGTGGTATACTGTTTTTTAAACAAGGGTGACAACTGGATTCCTTTTCTCTCTTTTCCCCCACCATTACTTGCAAATACCTCTTTATTTTTGACAAGCTTGAGGAGGATAACATTTTCTTGTTTTTGTAATCTCATGCTTTGGATGAGTCCATCTTAGTATTAAAATAGAACCCTAAGAAGCAGTGGTTCGGTCCTGTTTGTAATTGACAGGTCCTTTACTGTTAAATTTTAATGAGTCCGGTATAGGAGAAACTCAACGTTTTTCAATTTTAAGGAGTCAGAAGAAAAACATAAGTAAACTCCGTGGTTGTAATTTTTCATAAGTTTAGTCTCTCAAGCCCGAAAAAGGATAAAATAATATAGGAGAGAACTCTATTGACCACGATTAGTCAATGCCTAATTTTTTCGTAAATAGTTCATTTCAGTCCAGAAAAGGGGTAAACTTATACTGAAGGGACGACCATTCATTTCCTTTAAGGAGTTAAAATAGTCAAGTACTCGGCGATATTTTCATGTTTAGAGAGTTTGAAAATGGCTTAAAAGAGAACTCTAGGGTTTCTCTTTTTTGTAATTTTCAAGAGCCTGAAAAAGTGATAAAAGTATACTCAGCATCAAAATAAATCTTTTCACCAAAAAACTTGTACTATGCACAAAAAATCGAGAGATTAAACATACCTGTTCCAGAGAAGTAAAAATATTGAAAAGTAGCCTTTTAGAGTGAAAAATAAATAAAATAAAATATTTTATTCATTCAAAAACAATAAAAAGGAGTTTAACAAAATCATTTTCACCTTTTATCTTCAGAGAGGTGAATTGAGAGCTTTTGGAAAAAACGTTCCGAAGCTAATATCAGGAGAACCAACTGTTCATTCTGTGATTTTTCAGAACCAGGTAATCCACATCATCTTACTCTTCATTTATATATGTTTCAATTCTCTTTTTTAGCTTTAATTTCATTTTTTGGGAGGAATTTATGTTCAAAAATGAGCTCTCGGGGGTCCGCAAGTTATATGCGCGCTACCTGCGGACCCTGATAATTTTTCAAGAGGAAAATTATCGGGCTACCATAGTTTTTGTGTGGAGCCCGTGCGGACGTCTGTAATGTCTCTGCACAAAAACTGCAGAGGCACTGTGATCGTTTTAAAATTTACAAATTCTCTTAAAAATGATTAAAGTTTTACACTCCAATGGTTTCTAACTTTCAGATGTGTTTATTTGCAGGCTATTTCACCATGCTAGAGTGGAGAGAACGTGAGCATGAGGCTATAAAGAATGAAGCCATGAATGATCTTGCAACAATGTGTGTGTTAAAAAATTGTGGTTTATATAAGTTCAGGTCGATCCAAGGTATGAAAGCACAGGTAGAGCTAATGACATGGTTAGTAAACACATGGGACGTTCAAGATCAATGCTTTATCATTGGTGATATTAGCTTGAAACCAAGCTCGAGGATAGCTATTTACTCACTGGATTGTCCCGAAGAGGAGAAAATATATCCTTGTTTGAGGCTAGACAGGGTGGCCTACCCGTTGGTGGCTACAAAAACTAGTATTGTAGTGATGAGGTAGATCCAAAGGATAATCACATAGACATAAAAAATATTTTGCGATTAGATCTCAAAGTGATTGCATTCATGGTAACCAGGTTGTGAGGAAGTGTGGCTCTGCATGTAGCCACTAAATCTCAAATGCAGACCGTGGTAGAGTGTTTTAGAGGCACCATATTCAACTGGTGCGAAGGTGTATTGGCTGACATGAAAGGAAAACTAACCAAAGAAAAGAATGCAAAGTTGGAAAACTTTGGTTATGGAACCATTTTGATTTCTTTTGCTTTGGAGAGAATCATGCTTCTCACCCCTTAGCTTATTACAGTAGATCGTGGGGAACCTCAGATGGTATGATGGGTTGCATTAATGGCCCACCATGGTGGTGATGGTAGTTCAGTGGTTCGATTCACTCTGGTGTACTTTATGTGGTTAAGGAAACAAGTCTTCACAATCAAAGACTTCCCCTATGCAGGTATAGATTTTAGAGGTGATCCTGAGATGTCCTTGCCTCTAGGGACACAGTGGGATGAATTAGGTAAGCAAACTATTTTGATGTTTTTAATCTAATTCTTATTTGTTTTTAATCATCCAATATTGAGAACAATATTCGAAGGTAGATTTTGGTCCACGACGACCAGCTACACTTCGCCGCTTTGATAGGTGACAAGCAGAGGCTATAGCATCACCACAAGATTAGGCAGTAGAGATCCTAACCGATATGGAACACAACCTATAAATGTTAGCCATAGATATTCCCGAGACAGGGATAGATGACATTCCTCTTCGACTTCAGAGACATGTTACAGGTGTTCTAGGACAGTTTAGGAGATTCCTTTGCAAGGTGTCGCGTGCCATACTCTACTACCATGATCATCATCACAGATAGTGGATGATAATTATGGATTGACATGTTTTGTTTTCTATAGATCATAAGGTCTTTGAACCTATGATCATATTCGATGTAATATTTTTTAAAACAAACCTATCTATGATATTACTACTTTCTCTGAGTATCTTGTTCAACATGTATCGAATGTTGTTTTGGTTTGCTATTTTAATGTTGCAAATGTCTATTTAGAACACGATTAGCTAATGCATCGGCCAATGTGTTTAAATTTCTTGAAATGTGTTGATATTCAATGTACTCAAACTGTCATTCCAAGAGACGAACCTTAAAAAATAATCTCAATAACACTAGATTTTTAATTATGTATCCTCTGTTTAAATGTAATAGAATGAGTTTTGAATCCAAATTAATGATTAAACATCAAATACCAAATGAAATGACATCATATAATAACTCAATGACTGCGCTATATTCTACAATATTATTCGTTGTTTGTCAAAGCTTACCCCATGCATAGAAAATAACTCATCAGTGAGTGAATAGATGACCCAAGCCACGGAAGAGATATTCAGTGAACTACGACAGACACCATTAGCAAAAGTAATGTACGTTTGAAGGGATGTCAACATCTACAATATCAAGAGTAATTAAGATAAGCAGTGATAATAGTAACAAAAAACTTAATCTAGACACACTTATCTAATCTAAGGCACACTATCTAAAACAAATAACCAATATACAAGTGAGATCTTCACACGAGAGTCAAGCATAATATCTCTTAAGATAAAGACCATTTTTGGGATTATCTAAAGATATCTCGTCATAATCAGTCAATTCATAGGCCCCTTTTGCAAGCACATGCTTAACAATGTAGGGGCCATGCCACATTGGTTCGAATTTCACAGCACCTAGCTTATCGTTATCTTGGTCATATAATAAGACTAGGTCACCTTTTGAAAAAACACGAGGGGTAACACTTCGATCATACTGAGCTTTCACACGTTTCTTATGAGCGTCGATAGCTAATGCAACGGTGTGCTGAGTCTCATCTAATTGTGCGAAGTACAAAAAGCGTTTTTCCTTTTCAGAGGTAGCTGGTAGTAATTCAATGGCTAATTGGAATGATGATATTTCACATTCAATGGGTAACATAGCTTCTAAACTGTAGACCAGTTGAAAATGAGTGAACCCTGTAGCAATTTTTGCTGAGGTTTGGTATGACCATAGTGCCGAAGAAAGCATGGTATGCCAATTTTATTTGTGAGTTTCGATAATCCGTTTAATCATGGTGGTTAAAACTTTATTGACGGCTTCAACTTGACCATTAGCCTGCGGGTAATATGGAGTAGAGTTATCATGCCGTAGGCCAAGTTGATCGGAAAGTTTGGTCATCATTATATTTTGAAAATGACTCCCATGGTCTGTGATAATAGCTTAGGTTACATCGAAACAAGCAATTACATGATTGAATACGAACATAGCTACAATTTTTCCATCTTCTGTGAATGTAGGCATCGCCTCGACCCATTTGGTAAAGTAATCTACATCAAGAATAATATAGCCATGCCCCCAGACCGAGTGAGGGTTACATGTAATGAAATCAATTCCCCATTTCGCAAAAGGACCGACAACAATGATTGGGTGAAGAGGAGCTGGAGGTGCACGCATATTTTGATAAAAAAATTGGCAGCTGTGTCATTTTCAGACCACAATAATACAATCTTTGAACAATGACGACCAAAAATAACCAGCGCACAATATTTTTTGGGCTGTGGAAAACCTAGACATATGACCACCACACACTCCAGAGTGGCATTCATTCAAAACCCTTTCAACCTCTTCATAAGTTATACAACGTCAAAAAACAGAATCCGCACCATGACGATAATGTGTGTCCCCAACAATATTGTATTACTGGGATTGATACTAGATTATCTGTCGATTTGAACGTGAAAGCTCTGGATGAAAGGCTTGGGTTCAAAGATATATGATGATATCTCCATACCATGGATCTAACGTACTGATAAGAAACAGAGGTTCATCTTCGATGGGATTCTCTACCATAGTTTCGGTCTTAGTATTGGGAAAGTTACACATGAGTTCTGCAAACACCAGTGATTTCTTTGATTTAGATTTCTTGAATTCCAAGTAAAACTCTTGTAGGATGAAAATAAATTTAGATTACTTTCCTTAGAGTAATATTTTTTGTCAAAATATACATCATCAGGTTGCAATTAGATATCCCAGTTATCTTACGTAATAGTATGTAGTGACGAAATCATTGGATGGCTTGAACTGTTGCCAAGGCCAATTTCTCCACATTGGTCGGGTTCAGATTATGACTTAGATAATAGATCACATGCTCATTGTGAGATTCATCCTCTTGAACTAGAACCATTCCGATGGTGGAATAAGAGGCTACTAAGTATAAAAATTAGTCCCGGTGGTAAGTGGGTGGATGCAATAACGGTGCATGAGTTAACACATGTTTTAGAGCATCAAAAGGTCGATCAACAACCTCATCCCAAATAAAAGGAACATTCTGCTTCAACAACTGGGTAAAACCTTTTGTTAAATCCATATAGTTTGAGATAAACCTACACAGAAAGTTTTCTTTTGTTGTGAAACATAGAAGAAAAGAGATATCAACGCCTTAGAAATAAGCCACTTCGAGGGGGCAACCTCCAATAAATTACATTAATGAACAATTATTAGATGATTCAAATTACAAAACCTCCTTTCTATATATAGGAGTCCATGGGGCCACAATGTAATCCTAGTGGGCCACAATGTAATCCTAGCCGACCTAACAATAATAATTTAAGGGCACAATAATAACAATATGGAGGTTACAGGGGTACAATAATAAAAATAAGGGGGTTACACTAACAATAATAAGGGACTATACTAGTAATATAGGGACCTAACATGCCCCTCCCCTTTAAAAAGTGTTGTCCTCAACACTTGAGTAGCTCTGGGTGCTTCTGCATAAAATTCTCATCCTCCTATGTAGAATCTTCAGTGGGTAAGTTCTTCCACTTGATGAGATGCTCTGAAATTGATCGATTTTGTAGATTTCGAGTTCTTGTTTCCATGACTACTTCAAGTTCCAATATGATTTTTCCTTCCTCATCAAGTTTGGGCAATATTGTTTGAACTGGAATATTTTCACCTATAACCTTCTTTAAGCATGAAACATGGAAAATTGGATGCACTCGTGAAGAAGCAAGAAGCTCCAATTTGTATGCCATAGTACCAATCTTTTGCAACACCTTGTAAGGACCATAGTACTTTGGTGATAATTTATTATCCTTCTTAGCTTGCTTGAGAGACATTTGTTTGTATGGTTGTAGCCGTAAAAATACCCAATCTCCTACATCAAAACTTCTCTCGCTGCGATGTTGATCTGCCTGTTGTTTCATTCGATTTTGTACCAAATTCAGGTTATCCTTTAAGAGTTGGAGAACTTCTTGCTGATGCTCGATGTGATTTTCCACTGCTTGAACCTTTGAATTTTCCCTTAAAGATGATGTGATGGATGGTGGATGATATCCATAAAGTGCCATAAATGGGGTCATTTTTGCTACAGTATGGAAGGAAGTGTTATACCACCATTCAGCGAGAGGTAACCACTTGACCCATTGTGTTCGTTTATCAGATACAAAACAACGAAGATATCCTTCCAAACATTTATTTACTATCTCAGTTTGACCATCAGATTGAGGATGATAAGATGAGCTATGAGCTAATTGGGTACCCAAACAAGAAAATAACTCCGTCCAAAAATTTCCAGTAAAAATGGGATCTCTGTCGCTCACAATAACCCTTGGGCTTCCATGTAGCTTTTGAATTCTGTCCATAAATGTAGTAGCAACTGTACTTGCTTTAAATGGATGAGATAATGCACAAAAGTGTGCATACTTCGTAATTCTATCAACTACCACCATGATGACACTCTTTCCTTCGGACTTAGGTAAACCTGTGATAAAATCCATTGAAATCTCCTCCCAACGTTGACTTGGAATGGATAAAGGTTGTAGAAGTCTCGAGGTCTTAATTGTCTCAAATTTATTCTGCTGGCAAACCAAACATTCCGCCACAAAATTTTGAATATCAGATTTAAGGCCATCCCAAAAAAATTCTTTCTTCACCCTGTGGTAAGTTTTTAAAAATCCTGAGTGTCCTCCTAAAGGAGAAGTGTGCAATTCAAAAAGAATATTTTGTTTTAGTTGGGAATTCTTACAAAGATATAAGCGATATTTGTACCATAAGGAATCATTTTTCCAACTAAATGTATCAGATGTACTAGGATCTTGCTACAACTTTTGAATGAGTGTCCATACTTCTTTTGCCTTCTTCCATTCATCTCTTGCTTCGGTTATCCAATCTGGTTGGATAATAGAAATGGCACAAAGCAATGCTTGCACCTCTTCATTCTTTCTTGAGAGTGCATCTGCAACAACATTAAGCTTCCCTTTTTTGTAGATTATTTCAAAGTCATAACCCAACATCTTTGTGACCCATTTTTGCTTCTCTTCTGAAGATAGTCTTTGTTCCAAAAAGTGTTTAAGACTATCATGATAAGTTTTTACCTTGAAGTGTCTTCCCATTAGGTAAGTTCACCACTTCTTTAGTGCATGCAGTATTGCTAACATTTCCTTCTCATAAATAGGTTTCTGTAAATACTTTCCTTTGATTGGACGACTTTCAAAAGCAATGGGTCTTCCTTCCTGCATTAAAACAACACCAATTCCATTTCCCGAGGCATCACATTCCACAATAAATGTTTTTGTGAAGTCTGGCATAGCTAAGATCGATGCTAGGCACATTGCCTCTTTAAGATGTTCAAATGCCTTAGTTGCTTCCGGAGTCCATGAAAATGCATCTTTCTTCAATAACGATGTTAGAGGTGCTGCTATTCTCCCATAATTCTTAACAAACTTGCGATAATAACCTGTTAACTCGAGAAATCCTCGCAACCGCTTTATGGTTATGGGGACTTTCCATTCCTTAATGGCTTTAATTTTGTTAGGATCTACCTTAACACCCTCATGAGATACAATATGACCTAGATATTCCACCTCTTGTACTCCAAAGAAACATTTGGATGTTTTTGCATATAATTTTTTCTCTTGCAATAGTTTGAGCACCCTGTCAACATGTTGAACATGATCCTTCCAAGACCTGCTGTAGATTAGTATATCATCAAAAAATACTAGCACAAATTTTCTAAGGAAGGGTTTGAAAATGGAATTCATCGACCCTTGAAATGTAGAAGGTGCATTGGTAAGGCCAAAAGGCATGACCAAAAATTCATAATGACCCTCATGAGTTCGAAATGCTATTTTTGGAATATCTTCAGTCTTCATTCTAATTTGATGATATCTAGAACAAAGATCCAACTTGGTAAAATAAATTGTTCCATGTAATTCATCCAATAATTCATCAATCACAGGAATGGGAAATTTATCTTTAATGGTGAGCTTAATGAGCTCCCTATAATCCGGACACATTCGCCATGATCCATCCTTCTTGTGTACCAATACTACAGGAGTAGAGAAAGAACTTTGACTAGGTTGAATTATACCGCCTCTAACATTTCTGCAATCATACGTTCAATTTCGCTCTTTTGGAAGTAAGGATATCTATAAGGCCTGATGTTTGGAGGAACACTTCCTGGAATCAAATGAATAGCATGATCATGATCACGAATCGGTGGGAGTCCTTTGGGAGTTTCAAACACCTTGAAATGATTGTCCAAGACTTGTTGGAGATCTGCAGAAATAGATGATTTTGATGTTGGAACTTCTAGTGAGCATAATTGTGCAATTACACCTCGTTGTTCTTTCTTTAGAAGCTTTGTCATGACATTAGAGCTTATTATCTTTCCCAGCTTCCCTGCAATACCCCATAATTTGACTTCCTTTCCTTCTGAAAAAAAATTCAAGAAAAGTTCTTGAAAATTAAAAGCTACCGTCCCCAAAGATTGTAACCATTGTACTCCTAGTACAACATCAGCACCTCCCATAGGAATGGCAAGGATTGGACTAGTCAATACATATTCCCCCATGGTTAGCTTGATATTATGGCATTTTCCGGAGCAATTTATAGTTCCTCCATTTGCAACCATCACTTGAAATTCTGGTGCTGGGTATAGGAAACAATTTAATTCCTTGGCTACCTTACAATGAATAAAATTATGGGTGCTACCTGAATCAATCAACACTATTACCTTTTTATTCTTGATATTTCCTTCTATCTTGAGAGTTTGAGGAGTGGTAATTCCTACCAGTGCATTACACGATATGGTCGGATTCATTTCTTCCTCTTCTAGGGCTGGTTCCTGGTGTATATCCTCTTCTTGTTCATTTTCTTCTTCCTCTTCACAGTCTATGTAAAATAATTTCTTCTCAGCACACTTATGACCTTTAGTGTATTTGCTATCACAACTGTAGCAAAGCCCTTTTGCTCTTTTTTCTTCCAATTGTTTTGGTGTCAACCTTGTAGGTTGTGGAAATCTAGGCGTAGCAACACTTCCTTCTTTATAGAAGTGAGTGGTAGGCTTCCTTGTCGCCATAATTTTACATTCAATTTTCTTGCCAACCTGAATGCCTTCTCCAATGAATCAGGTTCCAAAACGCGAACTTCATGTTGGATGTTATCCTTTAAAGTACATATGAAGAGATCAATCCTGTGTTCCTCTGGAATATCAGTTACCCTTATATTCAATTTTTGGAAGTCCTCAATGTGCTCCCCCACTAAACCCTTTTGTTTGAGATTTATCGATTGGCTAAAGAAGGTGTTGCTCTTTGTATCCTCATAATGTGCTATCATTTCCTCCGTAAAAATTGACCAAGTGACAATTTTTTTACGGGAGCAAAGCCATTGATACCATACAAATGTATTTTGTTCTAAATGTAAAGTTGCAGTGCGTACCTTTTGTGTGTTTTGCACGTTATGGAGATCAAAATATTGCTCCATCTGTAGTATCCATGTTACAGGATCCTTTCCATCAAACTTCCTCATATCCATTTTTGGAATATGGTGCTTCTTCCTGCCAACATTAGATTTTATGAAATCACGATTAACATTTATTTTGTTCTCATCATGAGTTTCCTCTATTATCTTTTCACCATTAGGAAAAATTTCCTGTATCAACTTTGTCAAACCTTGCATGTCTGCTTTTAGATCATTCTTCATGTTTTCCATTTTAGCTTCCATGTCATCCATCTTAGATTCCATGCCAGCTTCCATGCCATCTGTGTTAGATTCCATGCCATTATTCAAACCATCCATCTTAGATTCCATGCCTTTCTTGAAAACTTCCATGTCATTTTTTGTTGCTTTTTGTGAGAGCGAAATTTGTTGCACTTGCTCTTGTAATTTTGATATGTCATGTTGCCATTCTTCATCTTCATGAGTCATAGTAGAGCTTTCTAAAGGCTTAATGAGTGTTGAATTCCTTTTAGGGGCCATTTTAGAATTCAATACTGATATCTATTCTACAATATGCCCTTGGAATCAATTCAACTTGATTCTTCAAACAAGACTTATGCAATTCAGAAAAAAAAAAAATACACACCTTTTACTTTCTTTTGAGGAGCCTAATATTGAAATTGAATTATCTCTATAATTTTTGATCCTAAATTTCTGAAATTCAGCCCTTTAGTAGCCCTATGAAGCTTCTTTCAAACACCATAGGTCTGATCTGATTTGGATTCTTCAAGGCAAAGTTATGTCCAATCTCCCACAATGACCCAATTTTGGACTGGTTCAGTAGAGTGAACTTGTACGACTTGCACGTGTCACTATTTCCTCCTTTGGCTCTAAAATAGACCAAAAACTACAGTCTGTGTACTTGCAGCCACTTTTTACAGCATTCCAATCCGATGCTCAGAGAGAGAGCTATGAAGATTTTCCCACGATCACCTCTTTGAGATGAAATTCCGAAGCCTCAAAAAGCCCTAACTTACACAGATCGTATCTCTAAAAATATTGCAAACCGATATCTGAAAATTTTCGACGATGTTCCTCAGGATTGCGGCTTCACACTCTAAAAATTTCAGTTTCTGAACCTTTGGAGAAAAAACTTTATTATGAAAATACCACGATGACCTGTTTAGGATAAATTCAGGAGCCTGCAAAATGACCTAACTTGCACAGATCATATATTCTAAAATGTTGCGAACCAAGATCTGAAATTTTGCGACGATGTTCCTCAAAATTTCAGCTTCGTACTCTAAAAATTTTAGATTCTAAACATATATAGAAAAAAATTTATAGCGAAAATTCCAGGCTGACCTGTTTGGAGCAGCAAAACCCTAGAATCTCAAAGCTCTGATACCAAATGTTGTGAAACTAGCTCCAAAAATAGAAGGAAAGAGATATCAACGCATTAGAAATAAGCCACTTCTAGGGGGAAACCTCCAATACATTACATTAATGAACAATTCTTTGATGATTCGAATAACAAAACCTCCTTTCTATATATAGGAGTCCATGGGGCCACAATGTAATCCTAGTGGGCCACAATGCAATCCTAGCCGACCTAACAATAATAATTTAAGGGCACAAAAATAACAATATGGGGGTTACAGGGGTACAATAATAAAAATAAGGGGGTTACACTAACAATAATAAGGGACTATACTAGTAATATAGTTACCTAACAGCTTTACCTTGTAAACTTTGGAGTTGGCAAAGTGTGGAAGGCGGGGGTAAATTTATCGTGGCCTCAACCTTTGAGGGGTCAACACGAATGCCGACTTTCAAAATGACGAATCCTAGTAATTGTCCTAATAGCACACAAAAACACATTTGTGAGGGTTCAAACGAATCTTGTAATGCCTACATCTCATGAAAATAGCTCGTAAGTGAGTAGGATGATCTTCCTTGCATAATGAGTGAGCAGGTAAGTCATGGAGATAAGGATGTACAATATGTTTGATGCCATGAAAAATGTAAGACATGGCCCTTTGAAAATTTGCCCCAACATTCTTTAATCTGAAAGGTAACTTGCAATAAGAAAATTTCCCCCAAGGACATATAAACACTATTTTTGGTTGATAAGCAGGGAGTATGTTTATTTGATTATATCTCAAAAATCCATACATAAATGAGAAAATTTCATTTCCATCACAATCATCGATAATTTGGTCAATATAGGGAGTAGGATAATTGTCTTTTGGACATGCTTTATTAATATCCCTATAATCAATGCATACTCGTATAGTCCCTTGTTTTTTGGTAATGGGAACTATATTAGGTACCCAATCTATCAATGGAATTGGATAAATAAATCTTGTTCGCAGTAGATTTTCAACTTCAGCTTTAATGGCAGTAGCTTTTCACGGATGTATTGAACGTAATCTTTGTCTAATACGCTTGGCATCCAGGTATGTCTTAATTTCATGAATTACAATCTTTGGATCGATTCTTGGCATCTCTTCGTAAGACCAGGAAAATATGTCTCAAAATTCTTGAAATAGGGATTTATATGTATTAATCTCTGCTATTGTACAAAAAGTGCCTATATGAATGTTTTCAACACTTCCAGGTTTAATTGATATGTCGATAGGAACAATTGTAGAAATGTTTCCGAAATTAATCTTAGAATCTGAATTTGTAATCAATATGGGATTCTGTGGTTCTTTGACATAATCAATCGTAAAAATAGATGAAAAATCATTTTCAAATCTATCAAGTTTAGGTAAAAACAAAGATCTATGATGCAGATCATCCCAATGAAATTCATCCAAAGACAAATATTCTCGAGTACTTTCATTAGTGTGGAACACTTGTTGAAAAGACAGAAATTGATGTCAAGGCCGAGCTTGATAGTGGAGAATATTTTTCAGTGATCACATTCATTTGATCAGGAGTAGTTCAAAGTGTGTCAGAAAATGATTGTACTGTGACATATGCCATCTTAAAAGGACTCAAAGGCACGTCACCATTAAAAGAATCCAGTTCTGAGTCTGAAGGCACTACCCAAGTGTCATCGAATGGTATAGTGCTTGATGAGATCATATTGTTGTTGGAAATGGTACGAAATACACTGGGTTGATGCATAGAGAAATTCCCCATCAAAGCGGAGTCCTTTATTAAACCTACACCAACATCTTCATATGGGATAGTCGATTTTCCGACATGTTGGATACTGTCTGTAGAAGCAGGGTTGGACGAATAATATGAAAAATGATCGATTTTCACAATCTTACCTTTATGAGGAAACATGATTAATCGAAAGACTGATTAAATGACAGCAGTCATGGCATAAGACCAACTACAACCCAAAAGAAGGTTGTAATCTAGAGGGGCATCAAAAAATTCCACATCTAGATTAACAGTTTTGCCTTCTACTTCTATAGGTAGATCCCGGAGTATTCCGTACAGATGGAATCCTCTTCCATAAAAGGCTTTAAGGATTTTTAGAGATTGGTTAGTGTCAAAGAACCAAGTCTTTTCCAACAATTTAATGACCATGCATGTGGATGCCTCCTCATCAATTACAATACGAAAAACTTGTCTATTTTTTACTAATACTGAAATCTGAAAATCCATCTAATGAGGGAGTCTCGGTGTAAAGTTTTATAGATCAAAGACCATGAGGTTAGAATCCTGAGGATATATAGCTCCAATAGCCGATAAAATTAATTTCCTTTGTGTTAGACATGATTCTAGCACTTCTAAGGCCGACATTGCTGAAGGGGATATCACCAAGTCTTCAACAACGTTGTAATTCTGAGTAGCTCTCGCATGTGGATTGAAAGCTGATTTTTGAAGTACACCTTTAGCAGGCGGTTTAATCACTAGATCAGGATTAGTTTTCTTGAGATGAAGTGGATTGGAAACCGAAGGAGATATAGTCGGTGTTTGACTAGAATTATCTGTCTCTTTACCAGTTATTGGATTTTTATTTCCATAGTCTTGCAATTGCGTCACAACCATACCTTCAGACATCATTAAAATATCTGCCTATGAATTTGAAGAAAATCCTATCATTTTTCTATCTTAAGTAGGAAAAGGATCCTTCAAGACAACAGGTGTGGGTGAACCTTTGATGAATTTAGAGACATCAGACCGATGTGGGCACTCTTTGGTAAAGTGATCCTTGTCACAGGTAAGACAAGGATAACGAGGTGTCCGCTTATCATCAGATGGTTCATTATTTTCAATTTTCTCTTTGGGAGATGAATTTTTTTTGTTTTTATTCTTTCCTTTCTTCTTATTACCGATTTTGGATTTAGATGTAGATGAATATACAACATGAATGTCGGCAGAAGTTTCAAGAGAAGAATCTGCTTTTGGTTAATCTGGTAAAGTTATGATAGGAGAAGTAGCTTTTGAAGACTTCTTCTTACTCTTATTAGCGCTAACTAAAAAAATTACACCGTCTGCTGCATGAGAACCTAAAGGAGTTGCAGTTATATGAACAGGACGTGGTAAGTCAGGAATTTTTTCGTATAAAGTACCAGACTATGTATATACAAGGTCTAAGTACTGAGCTTGAGAAATGACATGTTCTTCTGTAACAACCCCTCCTTAGCCACATCTTCAGTGATCTTTGGAAGCAATGATTTGATAAACCATTCTGCCAAAATCTTATTTGGAATAAAAACTTTCACTAAACGTCTTCTACATCTCCATTCATGTGTGTGATCTGATATGTACGTAGATGTATATTGTTTTAATTAAGTCAAGAGTTTCGTGCCATTGTCGTATCGGACTGTCAACTGAAAGTGGGCTAATAAAGTCATTTCTAATGCGTTGAAATTGTTGAATGAGTCATGTGGTAGTTCAATATACCATTTTGCAGCTAAGCCTATCAGTGTTCTCTGAAACTGTCTTAATCGAATGGAATCACCGATTAAAGATTTGGATGCGCACCAGAGGTGGTAATTCATGAAATGGTTTGAGGGGTCTTCTCCTGATTTACCTTCGAACTTAGGAATATCACTGGGCAACTTATTCGACATTGGTAGCCAATACGGAAGATAATAACTCGGATCATTCGTTAGGTGTGAAAAATTGAGTAAATCCAAATTTTCTATGAATGGTAACTGACAGTTAGGGTCCTGCTGAGCAAATTGATCACCTTGTGGAACTCTACTAGTACCAGGAGGAGAATATCCATGATATGCTGGAATAGCCTATACATTTGGGATTGGAATGCCTCTCGGATAACCAGGATTGGCTGGACCATATTGAGGTTGAAATGGTATCTGATACGTGTAACTAGGATACGATTGATATTGGTATAATGGATTTTGTGCTACAGGTCCATATTGATATTACCCTTGATATGGTTGATAAACAAACTGAGGTTGGCTTGTTACAATTGTACTTGTACCAGGTTGTCCCACAGGTATCTGAAGAGTAGTCTGAACTGTGGGTCCAGGTTGTTGTGCAGTGACTAGAGGGATTTGTTGTCATACTTGAGGGGCTGTAGAAATAGGGGCTGCAGAAATTCCAGGGATAGGCATGGTAGGTTGAACAGAAGTTGGTGCAACAGTTTGAGGTGGAGTTCTAGGTGTACTCGGACCAGGCTGCTGAACAGTACTAGGTGTAGATACCTATGGTATAACTTGAAGCGTAGGTTAGAAAAGTTGTTGGATTTGACTGTAACCAATTAGATGACCAGGTTGATTATAAGGTACTTTTACGTCAGGTTGAAAATTCTGTTGATCTGGTGTCAAGTTCCACACCGTCTTTACTCTAGGATATTGAGCTCCCATTGAAGGTTGTGCTGCATAAGACGAACCATAACCAGGTTGATAATTTGGAACGTATGCTTGATAGTTGGCTGGATAATTTCCACTAAAAGGTTGACATCCCTGAAACAATTGTTGTTCCTGATAGAAATGCAGCCCTAAAGGAGGCTGCTGTCCTTGGAAAGACTGTTTCCTTGGCATAGGGTACTGTCCTTGAAGATGTTGTAGACCTTGAGTTGAGTATTTCCCTTGAGGTTGATATTGTCCTTGAGGTATGTACTGGCCTTGCGGTATGTATTGTCCTTGAGGTTTCCCCCCAGGCGGTAAATTGCTACCTTGAGGATGCCTCTCAGGCGGTAAGTTACTACTTTGAGGGTCAGGGTTAGGAATGTTTCTAGACCTCATGTAAACTTGCTATGCATTAAAATTTTTGGTATGTTATTCATTTGGACCAGCTGATTGTATAAGTTTTTCGGGAGAAGGAGCTGCTCCTGAGAAAGTACCAGAAAGTGACTGGAATCGTGTAGGAACAGAGGAACCACCATAAAAATATGATTTTGTGATGAAGAAAACATGGATGACTCAGCAAACATGTTTAATGAAGGTATGTAATTACCTCTTGGTATGGCATAAAAAGGAATTTAGGGTGGCGATTAGTTTAGACCATAATTGTGTAGAAAGTTTGTTAACTGAGAATACCAAGGATCTTGTTTGAAAGGGTTATAATAGTAAATCGATTCACTTGGCCTAAGATCTTAATATTCCTAATGTGCAGGAAGAACAACTTCTTCTTCTGTGTCAGTAATTCTTTATTTCTAATGAGGTCAGGAGGAAGGTTCTCAATGACGCGAAACTTCACTGTCGGTGAATTAGGACGACCAGGGGTTGGAGTGACGAACTCTAGAGAAAGATCAGATGTAGCAGGTTCAATTTCTGGTTCAGAAATTTCATGCTCAGTAGCTGATAATTCACTAGTTGTGGAAGCAAGTTCAACTAGTTCAAAAATTGATATTTTCCTTTGAGAACTTTCTGGTGTTTGAGGTTGGTCTACTTCATAATCAGGATGTATAATTACTGATGTTTCCTCGTGTTTAGTTGATTCAGTCACTGATTGTTGTTATTTTTCATGGTTAAGATTTTCTAACTGGCTTGGTGTGTACTCAAGGGGTTTTCCCTACATTCTACGTTATTGTCTAGGTAATTTAGCCACAATTAAAAGTTTTAGCACATGAAATAAAAGAAAATTTCAAAAAAATATCCTAAAGTCTTTAAGGAAACAATAAAATTGATCACACGCCTACAAAATATAAGAGAGAAAACCACACAAAAATAGTAGATTCCCACACTTAAAACACTAGTTTGTGATGAAATCCAACATCGTAGAATTGTAATGTGGAAATGGCAGTTGAAAAAATTACCCCGACAACCTGCTTAATAAAACTGTCAGGTGCAAGTCTCTCCACTTATGCCATCTCGAAGTGAAGATTACCCTCTGGAAAGTCTAAGTGAGTCTAGTCGACGTTTGCTCCAGGTACAGTGGGACCTTCCCTCCACTGTCACCTTTGGAAAAAATCCTAAGGTTTATAGTCACTAAGGTGACCAATGGGAACAAATGTACCTAGGGGAATAGTTTATAATATGATATACACACAAGGGTAGAGTAACAATCTCAATCCCCTTGAAGGCTCCTTGATATAATCGAAGGTTTACCAAAAAGTGACCCTAGGCTCCTCGACAATGGTCTATCCGAGGTTTACCATTTTTAGTACGTGCACATCTGCTATCTTTTCCAATGATATTGGTACGATTACCTCACTGCTGCTGACATGATCTCGTGCTTGACTATTTTAAGAAGAGCTTCCGAGAGCACAAATGCTAGAATTGTATTTTCCTACTGCAAGATTTCTACTTGTTTGTTTGAACTGTCTTGGAATGTTAATTACAACCTATTCCAAGACACTGACCTAGGCTATGTTGGGGGAAAGAGCCCTAGAAAATGTAAAATATCGAGATTGATTTTATTAAAGCGTTGTTTTTAATTTGGCTGTTGCTTAAGACAGAAGGTATGGAAGTGAAATTTCAATGATGTTTATGACCCAAATCAAGAATATGCTAAATGCATCTAAATGAAAAGTGAAACTCTTTTATTTTCAATGAATCTTATTTAAGGGAAAGATTGAGAGATTTAAAAAATTTCAAAGCACCAATTCTTTCATTCATAAACAAAATATTTGACAAAAAGACGATTTCTTTGAGAACTCAGTTTTGCAAAAATGATCAATTACTCGTTCGAAATGAAATTCTTGTATCAATCAGATCAGAAAGTACAAATCATTAAACAAACTATTTCGAAAAAGAAAACAATATCTAAAACTCTAAAAGAATAAATTTCAAAATCAAAAGAAAAACCCTCATTTTGAAGTTTATCTAGAAAGTTTGAGAACATTTTCTCCTAGTTTGTGATCAAACCAAGAAGAATTTCTACTTATCTCAGCAAAAATGACAACATGCAAAAATGGTTTGGTGTGAAAATCAGGCTTTAGTAAGCTAAAAGATCTTCCAAATTTGCAAATGAAAATGAAATCAATTTTCATAAAAGTAAGGTTTGCTATTGGTTTAATGGCTCAGAAAGAGAACAACATCATACCAGTAATCTAACATATATGAAGGTTTCTTATATGGAGAAGCAAGAAAATAGGGCAAACACTTGCTCATAAAATGCAAATCAGATGAAAAATCACACAAACGCAAAAGTTTGCTGAAAATAAATTCACGCATAATATTTTGATAGCTAAAGGAGACTGGGGCAAACACAAAGAATCAGGTAATCTGACTCGTAAAAAGAGAATTTTAAATTTTTCAAAAATTTTCCACAAGTCTGTACGTTCTAATGGAGAACAAAGTGGTACCGCAATGTTTTGAATTAAAAACTATTAAGGCTACCACATTGTCTTCAAATGAAAACTGCGGAGGCAAGGAAAAGTAAAGAAAAAAATAAATATTCAGCTTTTTTTTTCAAGGATTCTTAGAAGCTATCTACCCAACTCAGTTGCAAACTAATCAAAATAAAAAAACTCTTAAAACTCAAAGTGAAAAATAAAAAAGTTAGATTCTATTCCCCAGTGGAGTCACCATTTTGTTATGTAGATTAATCCCTCTTGCGGACAAGAGTGATCTCCCTAGTATTCTATGAATATCTAGAAACAAACATCCATTTGTAAATCGTTTTCTCTAGATTATTTGCAATTTAGAATTATTATAAACAAAGAAACAGGACATGCCCCCTCCTTGAAATCCAACGTTCGGTGTAGTCTTTAATACAATCGCTTCAAAGAGGCTTCTCCAATAAGTAGAACCTTCAATCAAAGACAGGAAAAATAATTAAAAGCACCTGCAACATATAATACTTAAGAACAACTAATCTAACTTAGTGATCAAGGAGTCTAAGTATTGAATTATTCAAATAAGCACAAGAACAACTCAATGAGAAAAGGAGATCCATATGTATTTTCTTGAATGAAAAGAGTAACTTAACAACTTGATGCCTTGATGTCATACAAGTTTCTCCTGGGGTCCTGAACAATTGTTCCTCCTTCAGTTTGACAAGCCTTCCTCTCTTTGAACTAACATGGAGTTATGGACATAAGGGTGCGATCATTCTCATGCCAAAAACAATTAGTGTAGATAGTATGCTCTCTTGAGAATTTCTTCAGCAACTAACATGTATATCTACCCTTGAGACTAAAACATGAGCTCAATTTATAGGGAAATGGAGGGAGTTTCAATTCCATGAAGAGGGGGAAGGATTCCTTTGATGAAGGGATTTGAGCTCCATAGACCAAGGGATAAGCTCCATGAATGGAGGGATAAAGCTCCATGAGTGGAGGGATATAACTCGAACAGATCGTGCCTCTAGAAGCTTCCAGTTGAGAGAATATTCAACTAGCTGGGCTTATAGAACTTAATTTTTCCTTTATTTGAATTTTTACGGGGGTCCACAGGTTTTATAAGCAGAACATGTGGGAGCTTCCGTAGGCTATATAACAAGTATTTGCGGACCCGCAGGAAAGAGCTAGGAAAAGTGCAGTGTTAGACTTTTAAGGGTTTTAGTGAGTTTTTTTCCAATTCCAAGAATTGGTTTGGGAACATTATGGGTTTTGAATTCTAAGGGAGCACAATATAGGTAGTGATGGACCTATATGGACAATTAAATGTCATGGTGACAAAATAACGTGCAATAGAGTGAAGGGATGTGTTGGTGTGGCTATTGCAGGATGTATGAGTGCACTAAAGAGATTATTAAAGTTGTTGCATGGAGGATAAGTGCTGGAGTCGACTAGTGGAGCTATAGAATTGTCTCTCTATCATATTTTGAGTTCACAAGGAGTTCAATATTGTAGTTGTTATTGGATTTATCTACTAGCAGAATTGTGTAACTGTGTATTGAGAAGTAGAGGAATATTTGATACGGAGTCAGACAGTAACCGAGGTGTTGAGAATATATGATATTGGTGAAGAAACAAAGCAAGAGCCAAGAGATCGAATGTGACATGCATTTGGAGGTGGTCAAAATTGGCATACATTTGGAAAATGGACAAGTCCAGTGTTGTTGGAGGAGGTCAAGCTTTGAGAAGTGTGTTGGATGTTGTGTGAAGAACATGCATATAGACATGAGGCATAAATGAAGGCGTTGTTGACTTGAACTCCAATGATTATATCATTCTTGTTTTTTATCTAATCAATTCAACATTAATTTAATTAGTTATTGCTGCAGTGGTGACAACAATATTATTTTGTTGGTGAAAACAATTTATTATTATTATTATTATTGGAAACTCTTTTTTTCCTCTCATCGATTAAGGGTCGATGTGTTGTTGGTACCATAGTGTAATATTTCGTTGACGCTCAAGGCTGCATTGTACATTGAGAAATTGTTGCGGTGATCATAAGGTTAAAATTCAGGTGAAGTTTTCTTTACTATGTCCTTCTCATCTTCATTTTTGGTTCCTTTTACTGACTAATATTCATTTCAATTTCAATCTCTGAGAGATATTCCTAGTTATAAAAGTGGCTATTTGTAGTGAATTTATTAGTGATAATTCAAATTGGTGGTGTGCCGCATATATTTTTTATAATCTTCAATGTGCATATTTTGTCATTGAAAGCACAAATTAATAGTCGAGTTGCTATGAAATTACATATGTTTTTTTTTTTTTAACTTTTAAAGTTGTTTTAGCGTATTCTATAATAGATAATTATTATTTCATGCCTATGAATTGCTATGATTTGATTTTCGAGAAA
This sequence comes from Pinus albicaulis, assembly GCA_034641835.2. NCBI lineage: Eukaryota > Viridiplantae > Streptophyta > Pinopsida > Pinales > Pinaceae > Pinus > Pinus albicaulis. Next base: position 266,145,294 of record CM076573.1, read on the forward strand.
TTTATATTTCAAAGATAGCTAATCCTCTAGCAGAATCATATTTAAATGAAGAAACCAAGTTGCATGGCACAAATTATGTGAATTGGAAATTTAAGATGTTGACATAGTGTTGGGAAAAATATTGAGAGGAGGAGGGGGTGAATCAGTATTTAAAACTCACATAATTTTTTTTTTCTTTACTAAATGACGTACGCGACTTTGTTGAAGCCAACTAGTGTATGTACGTGATTGTTATTAAAGAAACTAGTGTATGCCCAATAAAATTATAATTCAGATAGATCTTCAATTACTTGAATTAAACCAATGCATCATTGATTCATCAGACATTAGTAAGAATCTAACATGTGCAGTAAGAGCAGAGTAAAACATCACACATAAGGAACACACATGAACACCAGGATTTAAGGTGGAAACCCAATGTGGGAGAAAACCACCGTTGTTGTCATCTCGGTATTCAATATTTATTATATAGAAAACTGTTTACAATCTTGTACTGGCGCAGAATCATACCAGCACAAAGGAACCCACCTGAAGATGGCTACAACCTTCACTCGTTCTCCAGCTCCAACTGGAAGGGAAATACAACTCCCTAATCTCATTTACCAGCACTCACTAGATGGGAGCTACAACCCCCTCATCTCGTTTACCAACACCCACTAGAAGAGAGGCATGACCCCATGATCTCATTTACCAACACCCACTGGAAGGGAGATACAACCCCCTCACTAAAGGCTCAAACCCTCAGCACTATCGCAGAACACTTTTCATAAATTTTCAGACTGGATCCACCAGCTTCAATACATCACAACTTGTAGGCATATTTTCATCATATTTTCAGACTGGACACACTACACTCATTTAATATCAATACCATACACCAAAATTAAAACATATAACTGTACCAATTCATTCAACCGATCACTTAATCACTCATCAAATAACAAATCAGTTATCTTTAATCATAATGAAATAGCAACATTATCAATACCCATATCTATTTGAAGAATCCATTGACAGACAACAAAAACAAATCAAAACTAATCACACATATTCTTCAACATTGTTCAAAGAAACCCTCGCTTACATACGTATTTTCCATAATACTTAACCATGTATGTACCCGCTTATTCAGAACCCAACTTGGGTACATATTTTAACATATTACTGAATATATACGGGACTCTACGGAACAAAACGCGCTTGAATACATGCCTTCCATGTGTTGAGCGTGCGTAAAAATATTTAAATAATTTAAGACTGTGCAATACTTCAGAACTTCAAACTTACTCAGATCATACTCTTCATTGCAAAAAACATGCACTAGACAACATATCTAAACAACTCATAAACAAATTATGCAAATACATAGTCATTTTAGTTCTAATTATCCTCATCCATTATTGTATTCACGAGTGCATCATTATTTCAGATCTATCAATCAACTATAGCCCAAACCATACAAATATACTTTAGATGAAATATTCATTCATTACCCTCACTTATGTACACTTTCACTTTGATCTTCACCTCCTTATATAGTTAGAGCCTTAGCCAATAACATGAGCCAAAACCACACTAGTGTTGGCAGTAATCTTGGATGGGATAAAATAGCTGTTACTAATCTCAATATTGTGGGATAATACCATGGTAAAGACCCTTGGTATTAATAAATTCGTGCACTATAATGTATGCCCCTTTGTTTCTTTGTACCCGCATACATACGTGACTTGATCTTGGCGAACCCGCGTATATTTCTTCAAATGTTCATCTTCATAAAACTTCTGATTATGATCTACAAACCTTTGTCCCATCATTTTGTTATTCTATTCCATCACTCAGTCACCTCTGAACTGATCTATGAACTCTTTTACAAGTGGATTTCCATCAAGGACAACACATGCATCATAATTCCAACAATCTCCCCCTTTGGACTTGATGGAAACCATGTTGGTGTTTGATCACCACAACCTATAGATACCTGTTAGACACATCAATATAATCATTATTCAAACACCAAGATACTCTCCCCCTTTGAAATCAAGGGAAAATGGTGGACTAATGCCGAAACAAGGATTTTATTTCCTTTTAGAGATAAGAGAATTGTAGATCTGATCTGCACTGTACTGACCATGCTCCTCCGGAGCACATGCTGAATCTTCAGACAAATTTTTCATGAAGTACATGACTTTATAACTCAACTGAGTATGACCTTTCCCATCACCAAGGACTCATACTTACATAAATCACCAAACCAAGTGGGGTTACATATTTGAATCAACCACCCAACCAAGTGGGATTTCATATTTGACACAACCACCGAACCAAGTGGGATTACATATTTGACACATCCACCAAACCAAATAGGATTAAATATTTGACACTACCTCAAAATTCCATACATGAATGAATATAAAAATCATTATGTCGTAGGTCTTTACATGACCTTTACATCAAATGATAGATATGACATTTATAAACCAAGACCTACAGACCTAAATAGTGAGAGATCATCGAACATAATTCAAATACCATTACAAACATAATGCCAAAAATGCATTATAAACAACAAGGCTAATGATCCCTCTAAATCTATTCTACCTGTTCACTGATCATATGAACTCATACATCAAATCATCTTCATATAATCATAAATTTCAAACTCATAGATCATCATAACTCAATACCACATTAGCAAACTATAACCATAAACATTAGACTAAGAAAATTAAATCATAATTGTCAACAACAAGTCAAAATATATTATTGAGTCTGTCTTGTTGTTTTTATATCACATAAAAACATACGCGACTGTCTACAAAGGAAATCACTTACATACACATTTATTTCATTGGATCCACGTATAGAATGTCAAATACTAAAAATTTCACTACTTGAGCTCCCCTTGAGATTTTACAAACTGTACCTATCTTCTATTGACACATCAGATGCACTGTTAGAAATATAAACAATCATAATTACCAAACCAACCATGGGAATCACCATACATTACTGATATCTGATAATATATCTCACAACACTCCTACAGTCACTAAAAGAAATAGTCTTTAGAAACATATGACTGCAGTAGGGTCAACATTACCTACGTTTCTAACAGATGTTTCTTCTTTCTCTCTCTTTGCTTGAAATTTCTTATTATGTGTTGGAACTTATCCAATCTCCTAGTTCTATTCAACGTACTTAACCTGAAATTAGTGGCCTTATGTCCAAAAGAGTTACAAGAGAAAAAACATCCATGAAACCATCATTTCTGCCTTGATCTAGGAGATTATTCAATCAAAGGATTCTTCTCTTCTAGGGCATCATTATCAGACTCATTAATAAAAAATGGCATAGGTACTTGTAGATGTTGATTAGACTCTCCCTCTTGTCCAATTGATAAACCATCACTATCTTCATTTGTATAAAATATTCTCCTATTTTAAAACCATTTCACTTTGTCATGATTTTCTTTATAAGAACACTTAGCTGCATAATGACCAAGTCTACCACAATAAAAACACTTGAAGGAAAGCTTACCTCTGAACCTTCCAGTACTTGGTTGAAGTTTCCTCACACAATTTGCCTCATATTATTTTGATATATAACTTGATTCCTTGAAAAATTCCTTTTCTTTTCCTTTTGCAGATGACTTAAATGCAACTTATATGATATCTGTGGGACCTCCTTTTCTCATTTCAAAGTCTGTTAGAATCCCATGGAGATTTACAATAGTAAGGGTCCACAAATCATGCTCTTCTTCAATGGAAGACACTTTTGAATCGAATTTTGGAGTTAGAGATCCCAAGATGTTCTCTACTAAAGTTGAATATTTTATATCTTCACCCATATTTATGATAGAATTCACAATATCATCTATTCTTAGAAATAAACTTGCAACACTTTCATCAACATGAATTCTAAGAGCTTCATATTTAATTCTAGGAATTTGAAGTTTATCACTTTTTACCTTGTCATCACCTTTATAGCTCTGAATGATCTTGTCCCATATTTCCTTTTCTGAATTTAGCTGCATGACTTTGACAAATTTTGATTCTGTCAGGATTCCAAATAAGGCATTGAGAACTTTTCGTTGGTTTCATATCTCTTCTTTCCTTTTGCATCTGTATGAACAATTGTTGGATATTTATAACCTCCTTCAACGATTCCCCATACATCTACTTGAAGAATTTGTAGGTAAGCTCTTGTTCGTATCTTCTAGAACATTATATTACTTCCATTGAACAGTGGTGGCTTGATAGAAAATACTCCTTAATGACTTCCCATTGCAACATATCTCATTCAAGCGATCAAGCTTCTTAGAAGGACCTGCTCTAATACCAATTGTTGGGAAAATACCAAGAGGGGGTGGGGGGGGTGGGGGGTGAATCAATATTTAAAAATCACACAAACGTTTCTTTTTCTTTACTGAATTCTGTATGTGAATTTACTTAGGCCAACTAGCATATGTATGCGAATTTTATTAAAGAAGCTAACGTATGCCCAGTAAACCTATAATTTAGATAGATCTTCAATTACTTGACTTAAACCAGTGCATCATTGATTCATCAGACATTAATAAGCAGTAAACATGTGCTGTAAGAACATAGTAAATCATCACACATTAGAAAAACACATGAACACCGAGATTTAAGGTGGAAACCGAATTTGGAAGTAAACCATCATTGTTGTCATCTTTGTATTCATTATTTATTATGTAGAAAAATTATTACAATCTTGTACTAGCGCAAGCTCACACCAGCACGCAGGCACCAACCTCTAGAAGGCTACAACCTTCACTCATTATGAAACTCCAACTTGAAGGGATCTCCAACCCCCTGAACTCATTTACCAACACCCACTGGAAGGGAGCTACACCCCATGATATTGTTTACCAACACCCACTCGAAGGGAGCTACGACCCCCTGATCTCATTTACCACCACCGACTAGAAGGGAGATATGGCCCCCTAACTAAAGGCTCCAACCCTCAGCACCACCATGTACCACACTTCATAAAATTTCGTACTGGATCCACCTGCCTCAATACATCACAACTTTGAGGCCTCTTTTCATCATATATTCAGACTGGACCCATGATGCAGTGAATACTGTAAAAATCTAGATATACGCGGAATTAGAGTTCACACCTGCTCTATAATATTAAATATCGATTTCCATAGTCTTCAGCGAAAGAGAAATATATTTAAACTGAGAACCATACACAAAAAAAATACTTGCTTATAATAATAACAAGAAAATTACAGATTCAAACCCTTCTTTGCCGAATATTACATTTGTGGTCTTCTTGGTCCTCACCATTCTTCACACTGGCACACTATCCCTCTCTACATTTTTTCCTCTGTCCTATTCCATTCTCTGTAGCTATCTGTCTTCCATCCTCATACAAAGCTCATACTTATACATAATTGTGGATTAATTTGAATCCATGATTTCCTCCACAAATAATTCAACCAAATTCTAAAATAGCTTTATCCCTCCTTTGACTCAACTAAGTTCCATTTAAGGAGTTCATAATCCCTAAAATATCTATACAACTCAACTCCAACTCATATTCTCAATTTGTTAAGAGAATATTTAAAATAAACCTCACACTCATCTTTTCCTCTCAATTTATTTAAAATGTGCATAATTTATAAAATAATTAAAAAAAACATCACCCCCTAAATCACCCAAATAAATAATGACAATTTAGCATGATGCTCCTGCATCAGACTCCCCATGTAGAGAAGTTTCCATAGACTCCTGTCTATGAGGTCTGTCACTTTTCTGTAATAATGTGATAGCCACAAGTCTCAATGAATTGCTACCTCCAGGATTCCAAACTCCGCTTTGCCGCCGGTCTTTTAAAATATCAACTCCATTTTGTAATTTTGCACAAAATTCCAAGAATAGTATTTTCAGAACACTATTGCATGTAACTCTTGGTTTTCCATACCACACCATATTTATATTTGGAAATACATACTTGCGTAGAAACGCTGATACCCATTCTTTTGGTCTCCAAAATTTGAAAGAATATCAAATTGGCTTTACATCAGCATCACCAACATCACTCTTTCTGTCAACCAGATTCCATCAACCTTTATAAAAATTAATTTTTCCAATTCCTCAGAGTAATTCCTTTTTGTCTGATGCCTCTGTCTCCAATTATTCTGAACACTCAAATTTCTAAAATGAAGAATAATAAATAACTTCTTCTTGATCACAACTATAGTCATTGATTTCTCCTATAGTAACAAATTTCTCATCCGGTGATGTACCTGCATTCATCAACAAATTATTAGTTTTAAAAATAAAAGAGCTTTTGGCCTCTTTGGATGCTGCAAGCACCAATCTCCCATCATAGACCTTCTGGATTTCAGTAAAATCCTCTTTTGAATTGTTGGCTGCTTTCATATTTATCCTACTGGATTAATACTTCTGTTTCCTTTATGTCTCTAAGGACATAACTTTCTTGCTGCTCCTGATTTTTCATCTCATCTTCAAATACTTTCTAGTCAATTTCTCTGATTTCGACATCATATTTATTAATTTCATCTTCTATAACTATAGCCTCATTATTATTTGAAGATTTAAAACATTTACTTAACTCCATAAAAATTAGAAACATTTCATCCTTATCATTCACGGTAAATGCAATCTCTTCTGTATTAGGTTCTGCAAGCTTCATCTCTCCTTCAGGTTTCTTTAGCCATCTTTCCAAGAACTCTATTTCCATGTGAAATATTTCTAGCATTTCATCACAACCTTCATTCTCAGTTTAATTCTTATTCTAGAAATCCTCCTGAGGTATCTTGTTGTCTGTATCATCACATTGCAAAATTATTTCATCAATTTCATTAAACAAATTCATTTGTTTACCTCCTTGGAATATCACTATGGAATTTTCATTATGCTTCTTCTCCGTAAAAGCTTCAACTGGCTGTCTTACACCAAACATGAATTCATCTATGAATTCATTTTGCTGCAATAAATCGGTACCTTCCTCCTCTAAAATGAATTCTCCATCATACATCACCTCAAGAGTTTCATTCATCTTTGTGACAGTTTCACCAGACTGTCCATCATCTTCTGCACATCTTACAAACACACAAAAAATATGAGATTTAAAAATACAAGGCTTCATAGCCTCATCTTCTTCCCTTGTCAGCATATCTTGACGTTGTTCTGGACTATTCCAATAGTCCATGAGATCTTTCTCATTATCCCCTTCACCTAGAATTTCACCCTATTCTGGTCCACAAACGGAAACTTCCATTTCCAACTCATCTTCTCTAAGTTCTTCACATCTCAATTGCACACTCATCATCTGTTCGAGCTTTCTCAGCTCTTCTGTTAACTGTATATTTACCTGATGATTCCTCTTTTCTTGTAGTCTCTGCCATTTCACTTTCTTCCTCATGGTCCAACCATGTTTCTCATCTTTCTTATTTCTCTGCAAAAATTCCATCAATAAATCAAGATGAACTGCTATCTCAGCCTTCTCCCTCTCGTATTCTTCATCAGTCAACTACTTCCATATGTCGTTTGCCTTGGTATCTTCATTCTTCTTTCTTTTGTTGTGGTCTTTCACAGAACCTCTGAAATGACTATCAACAGTCATTTTTTCCTCCTTTGTTAACTTCATCTATTCACTTGTGGATTTCATTCAATCCCCTTTTTAGCAAGCCTTCATACTTGCCATCCAACAATGTAAGCTCTCTTCCCGTGCTTGGTATCTTTTGGTTTATGTTTTGGAGTCATCTTCTAGGAAACTCTCTTGCTCCTCTTTGCTGAAAACAACAACTGCAGTTTTTCTTGTGTTACAATGACCAAACACTTTGGGTGTCAAGCTCTGCCAATCATGTACCAATTACATTCAAACCTTTGAATTGATTTACGACTCTTTGACTCCAAACTTGACATCAATTCTCAACTTGTGCAAGGACTTTTAATTGACTTGACAAACTCACTTGATTGACCAATTTCTTCAATTTTGAAAAAAAAAAGAAAAATTCTCAGAAAAACAATTCAAGTTGATCTTAACATAATGTAATAGACTCCTTTTTCTTCATAATATACAGACCCTTACTTTAAATTTGACACTAGTACATTAATTATCCCACTTTAAATCCACTTCAAAGAACCTCAAACAAAATATTTAATGAGCACTTAATCTCTCTCCTTAACTTAAAACTCATGACTTTAGACAAAAGGCTTCCTTAAACTTTCATTAGATTTTAATGAAAGTGTTTATCACTCCAACTTTCCATAATTCCCATTTCACATTAACACTTTCATCTTCGTAAAATCTCCATAAAGTGTTTTACATACCTTATCCTTTACTTGATGATTTCATTAAAATATTTTAATGAAAATCACTTTAAAGTGATCCACCGTTGGTTTTTTTTAAAGGATGTAGAAGCATAAAACTCTTTTCAAAATTGCACCAACATACGTTTATGGTTTCTAGGTTCAATATAGAGACATGTGAGGTACACATGCCATCTTGCTCTCAACAAAGATTTTCATTATCATCCCTTTTGAATACACCATGACATCTAAATCATAATTGTTGCTGAGTTCAAGCAGATTATTACCTTCCCATATTAAGGCCATGTCAAAACAAACATAGATTGCAGCTTCCACGTAAAGGACCATCTAACCTCCAATCAATTCTTTCCTCCGCAGCTAGCCTCTGAGCGATACTTCATTAAAAGCTCGTGCGTTAGTACAACAAAGAAATTTTCCAATTCAAAACTCATCTGGAACTGTTTTATTCAACACACACTGGGATGTGTTCAAAGCATGGACATCCACAAACTTCTGCTGCCTTACAAAAAAAATCCTCAAGAAGATTTGAAATCAAGCCACCAACAAGTTCCAAAATGAAATGAGCCTTCTTCGCTCATGCATTGCACTATGAATAGACAAATTGGATCCCATATGCTCACCAACACTTGACTCTCTTCCAATATTTTGTTGTGGGATCACATTCCAGCACCCACACTAGCACCACCAGCTCTGTGGCTCCACACATTCACGTCCATGCTCCAATATACAGTCAGGCAACCAAGCACCACGAGCAAATGCACCAAGGCATACAATGACTTAAATCAACTTGTAGTCTCTAATACTAAGATCTCTTAATCTGCATCTCGACATAAAATTCAAAAGCCGCACTGGAGTTTTTACATGTCCTAGGAAAATTTGCAAATCCAGTTAAAGGTTCTCCAATCGGCAACCACACTAAGATTCACTGTCTCACCACATTCGCTAGCATAGAAGTTTATGGCTCCATATCAAAGATGAAATTGATGAGGCTAGCCAAGATTTGTATTCTTTGCACTCACTCAATTCAACACTAGGAGGTTCTTTCAAAATATTGACTTCAATCTCAAAGTATATGATAAAGTGACCTACAATGGGAATGGAATGGATGAATTCATGCCTCAAAGAACATCGACGTACATTAGTCAAATTGATCTACGTCACAGAGAGATGATTGTTAGAGAGACATTAGATTTCTCTGGCCATTGTCAGGGAGTGGGAACTAGATACGGCATGGACAACTCTTCCTCCATGAACTTATACGAAATATCTTGGCCTCAATGCACACAATCCAAGAAACACAATTGATAGACAAAAAAAATCAAGTTTTCTTGAAATACAGGTGTCCATGGAGAGGGCAGTAATTTCCTACGAGAATTTGATGGCCTCCTTGGTAATTTCCTGGGACTTCTCGGCTACTTCTTGTTCAAAATATCGGGCTACCGTATAAGCCTCAGATGATGGACTACTTAAAAAAATTCTATAGCACGGTATTTGTAAACCAATGGCCCAACATCCTACCAAATTAATTTGACAAAGCGCTTTTACACTCGAACCTTGGATTGCATACATATGCCCAGGAGGTGGTTTTCTTCCAACAGAATTGGGTGCTAGTAATTTTCATGTCATCGCGCTCATCAATTCCATGTTTTGTTTCTGCAATAGCATTTGGCGATGAAACCCTCTAATGAAATCCTCCGCTAATATGTCGATATTGTCCTCAACCGAGCACGTAGACATTAGAGGGCCCTCAGTAACTAAACCATAATTTTTAGGTTTATCAGAGGCAATCTCCAACTCAAGAATTACGTCTCCAGGACCCTTCTCATGTAGATCCACCAACGATCAAATGCAGAACAACACAGATCAACTAGCATGCAGATCTCCTCTGATTTTCCAATCTAACATGCTCGGGCAGTAGATCTTGCAAAGGGCAGCAATAGATCCACCACGACTTCTTCACCATCTCTGATACCAAAATGATGTAGAAAATATACAACAAATCAGAAAAATGATGCAATGCCTCTGCAGCAAATTAGAATGCGCATGGAAAATAGAGACCAACAGTTACTTCAAGGTTAAATGATACTTGGATAATCTTCATATAAGCCACTATTTTAAAAATTAACATACATCGAAGTCAAGAATCTCAACCCTGCATTCGATGGTAGTATCTACCACCAATATTTAGTGTATACCTTATGTAGCAGAAGTTAAGCCAATAACTAAACAAAGAGCCAAACACAAATAAAATACTTTCTTATAATAATAACAAGAAAATTACAGATTCAAACCCTTCTTTGTTGAATATTACATTTGTGGCCTTCCTGGCCCTCACCATTCTTCACACTGGCACACTATCCCTCTCTACATTTTTTCCTATGTCCTATTCCATTCTCTGTAGATATATATCTTCCATCCTCATACAAAGCTCATATTTATACATAATTGTGGATTAATTTGAATCCATGATTTCCTCCACAAATAACTCAACCAAATTCTAAAATATCTTTATCCCTCCTTTGACTCAACTAAGTTCCATTTAAGGAGTTCATAATCCCTGAAATATCTATACAACTCAACTCCAACTCATATTCTCAATTTCTTAAGAGAATGTTTACAATAAACCTCACACTCAGATTTTCCTCTCAATTTATTTAAAATGTGCATAATTTATAAAATAATTTAAAAAACATCACCCCCTAAATCACCAAAATAAATAATTACAATTTAGCATGATGCTCCTGCATCAACCCACTACACTCATTTAGGCCCAATACCAAACATCAAAACTCAAACATATCACTATACCAATTCAATCAAACAATCACTGAATCACCAATCAACCAACGAATCACTGACCTTTAATCACAATCAAGTAGCAACATTACCAATACATAAATCTATATGAAGACTTCATTGAAAGACAACAAAAACACAAAAAAAGTGATCATAAATATTCTTCAACATTCTTCAGCAAGGCCCTGACTTACATAAATGCTTTCCATAATAATTAATTGCGTATGTACGTTCTTATTCTGAACCCAACCCATGTACAAATCTCAACATATTACTGAATACATACGCGACTTTGCAAAACAAAACCCGCGTGTATACATGACTTCCATGTGTCGAACCCACGTACAGATCTAAAAATAATTTAAGACTATGAAATACTTCAGAACGTCAAACTTACTCAGATCATATCCTTCACTGCAACAAACATGTGCCAGACCATATATCTAAACTACTCATAAATTGATTATGCAAATACATAGGCATTTCAGGTCTAATGATCCTGATCAATTATTGTATTCACATGTGCATCATTATTTGAGATCTATCAATCAGCTATAGCCCAGACCATACAAATAAACTTCATATTGAAGTATTCACTCATTACCCTCACTTGTGCACACTGAGCACTTTGATCTTCACCTCCTTATATAGTTAGAGCCTTAGCCAATACCATGAGCCAAAACCACACTTGTGCCAGTGGTAATATTGGACGGGATAAAATAGTCGTTACTAATCTCAATATTGTGGGCTAAAACCATGGTAAAGACCCTTGGTATTAATAAATTACTACACCATCATGTACACAAATTTTCCTCTTTATACCTATGTGTATACGCGACTTAGTCTTGACAAACCCGCATATATTTCTTCATATATTCATCTTCATCAAACTTCTGATTCTGATCTGCAAACCTTTGCCCCATAATTTTGTTATTTTTTTCCAGCACACAGTCACATATGAACTGATCTGTGCAATATCCTGAAAGGGATATTTTAACTTAAAATGCATAAAAATAACTAAACTCCTCAATATGCCGTAAAATCATTATTTACTCAAGAAAAGATTGCCATGTACAATAAACATGCATAAAACACTGCAATCGATTAAAACATAAAACAGGAAGAATGTCAGCATTTTATTATAAGTAATAACTGCGGTTACATATAAATCTGACCCAAATAACTGAGATGGAAAACTAGGCACCAAGATGAACTTCTGCACTGCGCTAGCCTCCAAAACTCAACTGCTGCACTCTCCCTCTAGCAACAACTGTCACTAAACCCACTGAAGATAATTAAGCCCAATTTGAATATCTAAATGATCCTCACATCGATATCGTTGAAGCTCTGCATGAAGTCTCCTCAAAGAGAGTTGGGTTTCTGTCCAACACTCATAACTCACCTGAGGGTTTCTGTCCTGGGGCTACGGCTGAAGTAGAGAACCATGTTCCCAAACCTCTCATAAACAAGAAAATGATATGATCCAAATATATCTCTCAATGGCCTCCTCCCTTTATTTTATAGATCTCTTGGAGCCTTCTAGAGCCTTATTTTATTATTATTTTATTCATGGAGCACTTTTCCCTCTTATTAAAATATTCCTTTTTAATGCAGAAAAGAGTAAATCGGCTACCACGTCTCCTCTGGTCACTAAAAATCATGTCCAACCATCCCATCATGGATGTATCCTCGTCCCAGTTCCAATGAGCTATTACACTAAGGTGTTCTATCGTGTATTCCTCTCGGAATGCCACCTTGTGTGTAATCAGCCGAGTTAAGCCCACAAATAACTCAAATTTCTGAAAGTTGTCGGAATGCACTAGAATGGAAGCCAAATTTCTTGGATGACGGAATATATCAAGAAAATTCCATTCGACCACATAGAAACTCCTAAAAACTCCTCCAAAAATCCCCTGGGCCCACTGACGACACCAACCTATACCTGTGACCGGTTTGCTCATAACTCTGGAAGTCCATCCTAGCCCTGTCCTAGGTGACACTAAAAAAAGGGAATATTACAGACCTTCTGCCCCAAGATTTCTTGCCCTTAAGTAATCCAAATATGTGGGCCACCCTGTTGGCCTGATGCAACTGAGACCCAATGTTCGGATCCCAAATAAACCCCTGGGTGATGCTATGCACTTATGTCAAGCCACTCGGAATAGACCCCTCAATGACAGAATCCCAAAATGATCTCTCACTGTACATGTCAACAAAAAATCCTCCTGGACCCCAATGCCACCATGTCCAAGCATTGCCCAAGTCCCACAGCTCGTACTGTGAACTTCCTCTGGCTATGGATGATGCCCCATGAAGTGAAGTCCACCAACAAGCATCAATTCTCCCTGGCTCCTGTCACGTTGTTCCTCTAGCTGTATAAGCTGCCCCACTAACAACGTACCAACTCATCACCTCTCTCAATCCAAGTCTTGACTCAATCCCATGCTGATCTTGCTCTCTTGAAATTGGGATGGAGTTCTGTAGAAATAACATCCTGTGCCCCACTGCTAGCTGGAATCTGTAACATATGCTATGTCTAAGGCCCCTTGCTTTGTTGTGCTCCCTACGAAGAAAATCATACCATCAAGAGGGTAACAACTCATGATCTCCCGCCAATCTATCCTGGAAGAAGAATCCAATGTAGTGCCAACTGCATACGGAACATGCCTAGAGAGCTGTCGCTAGCTCATAATCAACTCACACTGCTCTGTCTCGTCTTTCGATGAAATCTGCTTGTAGAAGAAGGCCTCTCCATCTATAATGGGCCAAAGTGGGCAAGATATGCTGCAAGCCCCATAGATGTACTCCTGGAGAGTGCTACTCCCTGGAAGTACTACAACTCTGTTGATTGAATGTGCATCTAGCTATACCTCATCAGTGTGTCAGCCCAATGATGGATGCTCCACCATATCCAACAACTCATCCCTCTCTTGATCGGGAATGTAATGCTCCTGCTGCTGTTTACTAGCCCCATGCAGAACTATCCCATCAAACTCCAACATCTCCAGAGGATATGGATCTACAACTGTTGCCACCATACTCGGTGTCTATGCATCTGACTGCTGCTCCTCAATGGCTGACCCCAAGGTTAGCCGCATATCCATCATAGACTCAAGGTGAGCCTCCATCTGGCTCTCCCCCAGAGGACTATCATTCATGATGTGCATAGTATCCTCCTTTCCTAACTTAGGCTCCATCATATGCTTCTCTGGCTGAATCGTCACAAGTGACTCGTCACCCAGAGTATCTCTTGTAGAGTCCCCTGACTGATCACCCTGCACACTGGAATGTAGCTCCAGCCTACTGCCATCAACTCCCCATGACTGCTCTTGTTCCCCAGAAGCATCCTCATCTGATCCCATGGACTCATCTGCAGAAGAGTCGTCATCCTGACATACAGAAGGAACATCTTCTACTCTACCTCTTCCACCTCATCTGCATCTCTCAAACATGAGTGATCAGGCCCCCATGGTCCTTTACAAATGAAGCAAAGTAACTTCCTCCTCATTTCATTTCTGTTGCATGATCCACCAAACTAGAACAACTCCTCCCTGGTCAACTGTCTCCTAAAAAGCTCAATGTTCAGCTCAACTAGCCCTTGGGCTAGTTCATAAGCAATAGGTGAGACCAACTGCTCTCTCCTTCAAATGCTCAACAACCTAGTCTGCAACTCCCAGCAAATGGCCTCACGGACTCCCATACATGACAACAAGATGGATTTCATGTGTACTATGACTGTGTCAGAATGATGTCTTCTAATGCTGAAGAAGCATTGGAACATCTGCAAAATCAAGCCATCACACTCAACGTCAAACACGTGTTGATCAATGGTTGTCATTGATGTCAACCCAAGCAGCACCAAGGGCTAACCCAATTAGGCATGGGAATTTTGACCTACCAAATTAATATATTCTGGGTCAATAATGCTTTTGATGGTTTCTACTTGTCGAGATGTTCCGTTAATATATGGCACACCATGTAATTCTTCAGGGTTTGAGAGATATTCATGTTTGAATTTTATACCCCCAGTTAGTGGGCTAAAACCCCATGGGATTGGGGCATGGGTCATTGAAAAGTCATAATTAATATTTTTTAAGCTCCTAAAATCCCTCCCACATTCACTTGTTGAAGCCGCTCTCAACTTAGGCATTTATATAAATTGTGATCTTCTTTTCCTCCTTAGGCAAGGGATTTCGCCATCTGAAACAGGTTATCGTGGAATTTGTACTCTAACGTTTTTTCTACGAAATTTCAGAAGCTCAAATTTTTATGAGGCAAAGCCGAAATCCTGAGGAAGTTGCTGTAAAATTTCAGATCAATATGCACAATATTTTTGGAGATATGATCTATGGAAGTTAGGGTTTTTGTAGGCTCCTGAAATTCATCTCAAAGAAGTGACCTTGGTAAATTCGTTATAACTCTCTCTCTGAGTATTGGATTGGAATTTCGTAATAAGTGGCGCATAGTGCACAGTCTGTAATTTTCTCTCTATCAATTTCAAAGCCAAATGAGGAAACAGTGACACGTGGCACGTTGTACATTTGCACTATGCTAAAACAGTCCATAATTAGGGCATTGTGAGAGATTGGGTATAACTCTGTCTTGAAGAATCCAAATTGGGTCAGACTTGTGGCATTGGAAAGAAGACTCAGAGGAATACTACAGGACCAAAAATTAGATATTGAGGATCTGAAATAACAGAGATACACCAGATTCATTATCGATCTCCTAGAAGGAAAGAAAAAGCTAGATCATGTGTTGTCAAGGGTTGCAAAGGACTAGACTTTCTACGATAGTAAAGCAAAGCAAGGTGCAGCAGAGGGTAGCATGACAAGAGCAACAACCAAGGTGCATAATAGGAGCAAGAAGTTCATCATATGAAGTCTTCAAGTGGGCAGCACTGCATACAATCATTGTAAAGGTATCATTGTACTTATTCATTGTAAATACATTATTGTACAAATTGTACTAGTATCTATCTACCAAGGGTTGAAGAGGCAGTGTTCAGAGGTCTAGGACTATCACTAGGTGGTTGTGTCAAAGTTGGGATTATGGTCTAGTATATCTTCTTCTTCTACATCATTCTATATCATTGTAAAGTGTTCCATTTTCCCTGGTACGGGAGTCCATTCTTCTCTTATTCTTCTATAGGGTGGTAGGGTGGTGCTAGGGTGAGTTGTAGCTCATTGGGTGTTCGGGCATCTATTCAGTTGAGTAATGAAGAATCTCGGGCATTGGAGCGTCCATCCAGTGGGAGCTGGAGAAGAATTATTTTCTATATTATAGGAAGTTGGAGCTTTATTTTCAATTGGAGTTGAATATTAAAGAATTATTAGAAAGGAATTAGGTGGTTTTTGTCCCGGAGTGGTTTTCCACCTTAAAAACTGTGTGCATTTTTGTTCCTCTTGTTTGCTGCTATCATTATACAAACACTTATAATAATATTTCCAACAATTGGTATAAGAGCTTGGTTCCTTCAATAGCAGTTTAACAGCTAGAAGGAGGTCATGGAACATACCAAGAATGGTGTACCTCTATTCAATGAAAATAATTATGCACTTTGGAAAGGAAGAAAGGAGGTCTATCTCTTTGGTGCAAGGTTACGAAGTATGGGACACTGTTCAAAATGGATTTACATCAACCGCGGGTGAACAAGGTAAGAAGAATTTGGTAAATGATGCAAAAGCAGAGAATATTATTATTAGTGGACTTATTGAATCTGCTTATCATAAGGTGTCGGGTTGTAAAACCGCCAAAAATGTATGGGAAAAGCTTGAGAATATATATGCAGGTGACTCAAATGTCAAAGAAGCAAAGCTTCAAATCTATAGAGAAAAATTTGAGCAAATCAGAATGAAAGAAAATTGCAACATTGCTGCATACTTCCAATATGTTGATGAAATAACCAATACTATGGAAGGAATGGGAGAGCCAATTGACGAGAATACTATTATATGGAATATTCTTAGAATGTTACCAGGGAGATTCAACCCAAAGGTATCGGTCTTAGAATACAGTGAAAATTTGGACAAACTCAACAAGGAAGAACTACATGGAGTTCTCATAGCATATGAAATGAGACTTGATGAAGGAAAGGGTACTTCAAATCTAGAAATTGCGTTCATTGCATCTAAGAAAACCAATAAGGACAAACAACCTTCAATTGAAATTACATGCACCAACAAGTGTGAAGAAAAGGGAGATGACGGAGAAGGTCTTTCAGATGAAGAATATGCTTACTTTACGAGAAAACTAAAACCTGGTAAGGGAAAATTCAAAGGTAAAATTCCATTGATATGTTTCAGTTGTGGTGAGGTTGGGAATTTCGTAGCAAAATATTTGAACAAAAGTGATGGAAACTCAAAAGGAAAGAAAAGCTTTAAGAAATTCAACAAGCAAGGCAAAAAGAAAGGATCCAAAAGGAACTTTATCTCTAAAGAAGATAGCTCATCATCCAATGAAGAAAGTGACAGCAAAGAAGAAGCCAATGAGAAAGTATTGTTTATGGCCAAGCACAATAAACAAGAAGTATCAAACAATGAAGAAGAAGGGTTGACCATAGAAGAATTTTATGAGGAGGCAATCAAGTTTATAAAAGAGCTCAATGCTGAGAAGATCCGTTCCAATACTCTTGAAGAACAAGTTCAAGGTCTCAAAATTGAGGTTGAGGAACACAAATGTATTGAAGAGTCACTTCAAAAGAAGTTGAAAGAAAGCAACCAAGAAAGGGAAACATTAGAAGCCGAATTAGTCTCGCTGTGTAAGGAAGTGAAGAAAGGAAAAACTGTCCAAAACTATGCCAACAGCTCAAGGGAATTGGAAGAACTCATAAAAAATCAACGATCTTACACCGACAAAACTGGCCTCGGTTACAAAGAAGAAGAAGCAGGACCTTCTACAACAAAATAAAATGAACCTATGAGATCTAACATACATGAATACTTCATTGGACAAGATTCGCAAGCACATCCTTGGAAGACGATTCCTCGACGAAGATTTTCATCCAGGTACCAACATATTTTTCATGGCTATTGTTATTCATGTAGAAAATTTGGTCATAAAGTTGTAGAATGTCGCACGTACCCTAGGAACCAATACAATTCCAAGAGATTCTTCAAATATGAACCTCCCAGGGCCCAACGGAACATCAATAGATTTGAACATTTAAGAAATAATATGGAATGTTACAAATGTCATAACTTTGGACACATAGCCAGAGACTGCAGACTTGAAAATCCTCCCTTAGAATATTCGAAGCCACAGAATGAATGAACATGAAAGAAGAAGAAGACTGATAATTGTGCTCTCGCTCTCAAGGCTAAAAAAAATAAAGATGTGTGGTAAGTTGATAGCGGTTGCTCAATGCATATGATTGGAGATAGAAGGAAATTTGTATCTCTGGAAGAGAAGAAGGATGGAACCATATCATTTGGCAATGATGGATCTTCAAATGTTCTAGGATCAGGTACCATCACTCTCGAAAGCAAAGATGTTATATCCAAGAATGTTCTATTGGTCGAAAACATGAATCATAATCTGCTCAGTGTTGGACAAATGTTTGATCAAGGACACACAATGCTATTCAACTCCACAAAATGTGAAATCAGGAAAGGGAGGTATGGTAAAATTGTGGCTACAGCAAGTCGAGCTCCAAACAACATATATGTTCTAGATGAAGCAACTAAAGCATGTCTACTAGCTAAAGAAGATTAAATATGGTTATGGCACAAATGAATGGGTCACATAAACTTTGAAAATCTTGTCAGGATAAGCAAAAAGGAATCAGTACAAGAAATGCCGAAAATCTCAAAACCTTCCAACACACTATGTGAGGCATGTCGGCATGGCAAGCAGACAAAAGTCCAATTTAGAACAAAAGAACACTTTGCATCACATCCAATGGAATTGATACATACTGATCTATGTGGTCCTATGAGAACAAAAGGCTTAGATGGAGAATTATATTTCATGTTAATGATAGATGACTATACCAGGATGACAGCTGTCAGTTTCCTAAAGAAAAAAATATGAAGCATTTGAGTGCTTTAAGATCTACAAGGAGTTGGTTGAAAATGAAACTGGTTTGAAAATAAAGTGTTGAAGATAAGATAATGGTGGAGAATTCACTTCCAAATTATTTTAGCAATACTGTGACGAAAATGGAATGAAAAGGAAATTTTCAACGGCACGAACACCTCAACAAAATGGAGTTGCTGAAAGAAAGAATAGAACCGTATAGGAAATGGGTAGAACAATGTTGAAGGACTCAAAATTGGATGAAAAATTTTGGGTTCAAGCAATTGATACGTCAGTCTTCATTATTAACCAAAGTCTTATAAATAATTGCAACAAGACTCCATATGAATTATGGAAAGGAAAACTAGCTAATGTAAAATATTTCAAAATCTTCGGAAGCAAATGTTATATCAAAAGAGAAGATCAAAATTTGGGTAAGTTTGAATCACGTGTTGATGAAGGTATCTTTGTTGGTTACTCATGCAAAAGAAAGGCCTATAAATTCTATAATCTAAGACGAAAACAGATAGTGGAGAGCATAAATGTTACATTTGACGAAGATGGTGTTCTAGCGAGTAATGATGAGGATCTAGAATCTTTGAAACTTGAGACAGAGGCTGAAAAAGAAACAGATAAAATTGTAGAACAAGAAGCAACTATCAACGAGGAAGAAGTAAATAATGATCATCAAGATATGCCATAACAACAACAAGAAGCTCCTCCAAGGAGAACAAAAGAGTGGATTCAAAAGAACCATCTATCAAATCAAATCATTGGTGACATAAATGAAGGTCGACAACTTTGTTCATCACAACAAGCTCACGTTGCTTTTCTAGCAACCTTTGAGCATAGTAGTTTTGAGGAAGCCAACTAGAATGAAGATTGGGTAGCAGCTATGAATGAAGAATTGGATCAAATTGAGAAGAATAACACCTGGGAATTAGTTTCATGACCAAAAGATAAAAATTTCATTGGGACTAAATGGGTGTTCAGGAACAAATTGAATGAAGATGGGCAGGTTACCAGAAACAAATCAAGATTGGTTTGCAAAGGCTATGCACAAGTGGAAGGGATTGATTTCGATGAAACATTTGTACCAGTTTCCAGAATGGAAGCCATCCGAATGTTTCTCGCCTATGCATGTTCAAGAAAATTAAAAGTCTACCAAATGGATGCTAAGTTAGCATTTCTAAATGGAGAATTAGAAGAAGAAGTTTACATCGAACAACCTGAAGGTTTTCTACTATCACAAAAATTAGACTGTCTGCAGGTTAAAGAAGGCTCTATATGGTCTCAAGCAGGCTCCCAGAGCATGGTATACTCATCTTGATGGATATCTACATCAACAAGGGTTCAAAAAAGGTACTGTTGATAGCAATCTTTATGTACAAATAGATAAAGATAATTTAACAATTGTTGAGGTATATGTGGATGATATAATATTTGGTAGCAATGATGATGGACTAAGAACTTTCTACAAAGATGCAAAGTGATTTTGAGATGTCTTTACTTGGTGAGCTGACATACTTCTTAGGGCTTCAAATATCTCAGCAAGAGAAAGGAATATTTATATGTCAAGCCAAGTACATCAAGGAAATGCTCAAGAAATTCAAAATAGAAGATTGCAAACCCATCCTTACTCCGATGGTAACAGGTTGCAAATTGAGCATAGACGACTCCTCTAAGGATGTGGATCAGAGGTTGTACAAATATATGATTTGTAGTCTTCTATATGTAACAGCCTCTTGGCCAGATGTTATGCAAGTAGTTGGACAAGTAGCAAGATTCCAAGCACCACCAAAAGAATCACATATTATTGTCGTTAAAAGAATTATTCGATATCTAAAGGGCACAAAATAATATGGCTTGTGGTATCCCAAGAGTAACAATCTCATTATTCAAGCCTTTACAGATGCAGAATGGGCAGGAAGTGTTGATGATCGTCAGAGTACTAGTGGAGCAACATTCTATCTAGGTGATTATCTCGTATCATGGTTGAGCAAAAAGAAAACTTCAATCTCATTATTTACAGTGGAAGCAGAATAAATTGCAGCAACATCATGTTGTACTCAAGTCCTTTGCATGAAACAAAATTTGCAAGATCTTCAAGTACAATTCAGTGAGCCTATTCCCATATTATGTGACAACACTAGTGCCATCAGCATCTCCAAGAATCCTGTCATGCATTCAAAAACAAAACACATTCCGATCAAATATCATTTTGTTAGAGAACAAATCATTGAAAATAATATCAAACTTAAGTATGATTGTACAAAAGAAATTTTTTTTGATATCTTCACTAAACCTTTACCTCGTGAAGAATTTGAATATCTTCATCAAATGCTTGGGATTCTCCCAAGTTCTCATTAGATTACAGGTCTGCAGAACGGTTGTGTGTCAGAGGGAGTGGATGTGTGTACAGGTCTGCAGGATGGTTGTGTTTCAGGGGGAGTTACCCTTTTCCATTGATGTCAAAGGGGGAGAGAATGTTGTAGGAAAAGGTGTCATGATCGCAGGGGGAGTACTTATGTTGCCATCAATGCCAAAGGGGGAGATTGTTGATCAGCGGTTGTCATTGATGTCAACCCAAGAAGCACCAGGGGCTAACCCAATATTGCATGGGAATTTTGACCTACCAAATTAATATATTCTAGGTCAATAATTCTTTTGATGGTTTCTACTTGTCGAGATGTTTCCGTTGATACATGGCACGCCATGTAATTCTTTACGGTTTGAGAGATATTCATGTTTGAAGTTTGTACCCCCAGTTACTGGGATAAAACCCCATGGGGTTGGGGCATGGGTCATTGAAAAGTCATAATTAATATTTTTTAAGCTCCTAAAATCCCTCCCACGTTCAGTTGTTGAAGCCCCTATCAACTTAAGCATTTATATAAATTGTGATCTTATTTTCCTCCTTAGGCAAGGGATTTCGCCATTTGAACAGGTCATCATGGCATTTGTGCTCTAATTTTTTTTCTACAAAGGTTCAGAAGCTGAAATTTTATTAGGTGAAGCCAAAATCCTGAGGAAGCTGCTCTAAAAATTTCAGATCAAGGTGCGCAATATTTTTGGAGATACGATCTGTGGAAGTCAAGGTTTTTGCAGGCTCCTGAAATTCATCTCAAA
Source organism: Pinus albicaulis (assembly GCA_034641835.2). Taxonomy (NCBI): domain Eukaryota; kingdom Viridiplantae; phylum Streptophyta; class Pinopsida; order Pinales; family Pinaceae; genus Pinus; species Pinus albicaulis. The sequence continues at coordinate 266,167,568 of CM076573.1, forward strand.
AAAGTGACCTTGGTAAATTCGTTATAACTCTCTCTCTAAATATCGGATTGGAATTTCGTAAAAGGTGATGGATAGTGAACAGTCTGTAATTTTCGCTCTATCAATTTCAGAGCCAACTGAAGAAACAGTGACACGTGGCACGCCGTACAAGTGCGCTCTGCTGAAACAACCCATAATTAGGGCATTGTGAGAGATTGGGTATAAATATCTCTTGAAGAATCAAAATTGGGTCAGACCTATGGCATTAGAGAGAAGACTTAGAGGACTACTATAGGACCAAAAATCAGATATTGAGGATCTGAAATAACAGAGATACACTAGATTCAATATCGAGCTCCTAGAAGGAAAGAAAAAGCTAGATCATGTGTTGTCAAGGGTTGCAAAGGACCATAATTTCTACGACAGCAAAAGAAAGAAAGGTACAGTAGAGGGTAGCATGACAAGAGCAGCAACCAAGGTGCATAACAACATCAAGAAGTTCATCATATGAAGTCTTCAAGTGGGTAGCACTGCATACAATCATTGTAAAGGTATCATTGTACTTAGTCATTATAAATATATTATTGTACAAATTGTACTAGTATCTATCTTCCAAGGGTTGAAGAGGTAGTGTTGGGAGGTCTAGGATCATAATTAGGTGGTTGTGTCAAAGTTGGGGTTATGGTCTAGTATATCTTTTTCTTCTACATCATTCTATATCATTGTAAAGTAGACCATTTTCCCTGGTACAGGAGTCCATTCTTCTTTTATTCTTCTATAGGGTGGTAGGGTGGTGCTAGGGTGAGTTGTAGATCATTGGGTGTTGGGGCATATTTTTAGTTGAATATTGAAGAATCTCGAGCGTTGGAGCGTCCATACAATGGGAGCTGGAGAAGAATGCTTTTCTAGATTCTAGGAAGTTGGAGCTTTATTTTCAATTGGAGTTGAATATTAAAGAATTATTAGAAAAGCATTAGGTGGTTTTTGTCCCAGAGTGGGTTTCCACCTTAAAAAATGTGTACATTTGTGTTCCTCTTGTTTGCTGCTATCATTGCACAAACACTGATAATAATTGAAGATTAACTAATGCTCTAATTGAAAGGAACACTGATTCAACACCCCCCCCCCTCTCAGCGTTTCCAACAACATGATCTCATAAGTCCGGGTCATGGCCATGAATTCTGAAACCTTAATTTTCCTCCCAAATGTAGAGCCTGCACAATTGTCCAAATCCTGAAAGGTTCCTACTATTAGTCTGAAAATTCATTTCATAATGTCATAATTGTAGGGAGGGAAGGGTGTTGTTATCCTGAAAATATCGTTGAAACAAGAGGCAACTATAAGAGTGACTCTCTCACTTGGATGTTCCAAGAATCTGGCTTGTACCAATGCAAGCATAGATGGCTCCAAAGCCCAATTTAAACTCCAATGAGATTTCTCTACCTTTGAAAGACATGATTCCAGTTTCTCGAACATGGGAAACTCATTTTCTGATCTGTTAGCCCCCCATAAATTTTTGACAAGCAAATTAGGGGGCTAAATTTTTGTTGAGCCTTCAAGGAATGCATCTCCCCTGAATACACATGATCCTTGAAGTCTCTTGTGCTTTTGTCTTTGATAAAAATTCCCTCTGCTGACTCCTTTTATAAGGTCTCATTGATTACAAAAATTGTGCCCCAAAAGCCTAAAATTACCCTTGTATCCCTGCAGAATGCTCATTTTAACCTTTGTTTTCCCCTTGTCTAAATTCCCTCTAATCCCCTAAATCTTCCCAAAGTCCCCTTTACATCCTACACTTCCTCCTTGTTTGGCCAAATTTCCCTTTCTTTCCCCTATCGTTACCCTTTGTTGGCCTGAAAATGCACCAAAAATGGGCCAAAAACCATATTTTCCATAGGTAAGGGTCCTAGCCCCTTTCGGCCAAGCCCCTGCACCTTTTCCTCCACGTGACCCAGTAATGAGACCAGGTGCCAAGGCGAAAGGAACTTATCTCAGTTGAATATCGGGCACATTTGAAACCGTCGATCTCTGCAGATCGGACGGTCTTTGCACAACAGCGCAACGCCTGTGTTCCACTTGTTCGCCACCCTGATCGCAGATCCACCATCCATTTAATCATTGGTCCGATGGCTCATAGTACACCCATCTCGGTGGTCCCTGCGGCCGCGCACTATTCAGAAACCGCCGGTATCTATCACACCGCTTTTAGAGGGCCGGCGGTATTTTCCATTTCGGAGCGATTCCACTCATTGCGCGACGCGTGGCACCATCACTGTTTGAAAACCACCTCCCCATCGCGCGTTATCGTTTGATACAAGACACAGAGAAATATGCATTTCAGCCATCCGATCTGGGGCTTCCCATCCAACGGTGATCGCTCCATAAAGATGTGCGGAAGTTAAACCAAGGCGTCCGTACCCCTGGCCCACTGTCCATCGCCCTCCGACGTGTTTTCCACCGTCGATCTCCGCCCGAGATCAGACAGTCCAGATTTATTCACATACCCGCCGTTGACCGTCCCCCGCCATGTCACCAGTACACGTGTTTCATCGTACATTCGCCGTCCCTTCATATATACTCCATTCCAACGTCGATGTTTAAGGTTTTCATTTGACTTCCCATCTGTTCCACCTTCCAACTGTATTTCCCACTGTTTCCACCACACTGCAAGTCTTCCACAGCATTTTTTGCCATCTCACCAGTCTGCATGGCCATTCTCATCATCCCCGTTGCATCCACCACCTCCATATGTGTTTTTCTTAACATGTTTTCATGTTTTGCAGGGTTACAGGCGGGCAGAAAATCGCCATGACTCATATGCGCTGTTGGAATGACACAATGCATAGAGGAAGCTGAATTCAGAGCCTGGTATTATTGGAAGTTGTCCGGAAAAGTGTCTGGATAGTAAATTTCATCAAAGGACAGAGCTCAAACTCTGCAAACCCTCTCCACTGCCATTAAAGCTCGGATTACATAAACAAGACAGTACGAGAGCAACAGAGAGCTCGAGGCAAGAAATAGAAGGCTTTTGAGCCTTTTCAGGTATTTTAGAAAGCAAAGGTACCAGCTCAAAGACATCATGGATTGCATGAAAGGTCCAGCGCATAGAAAACAATGCTATCAGGGTTTCAAATCAGCAGAATGTTTCTTCTTGAGCAAGGACACAATACACATTATTGTTTCAGTCTACGTTGTGTCCAAGCGAAGTTCCCCCCCCCCCCCGCCTATAACAGTCCTATGCTACCAGAAGCATTTGTTGCATAGTATGGCAGATCTTAGTGTCTTGATTCTATGTTTTGTTTAATTCACTAGAAGTACTACAGAGTACTGTAGCCAAAGTACAATTAGAGACATACCGTAGTAAATGGAAGCCTGGAGAAGACCACTCTTTCACCCAAAGAGTGCCAAGGATAAATGCATAGAATTTAAACAGAATGGGCTTCAGCCCTCTTTCTTTTCTGAGTTTAATGCTTCATTTAGTGTTTCACCTACCTTCTCCGCTCCGCTGGAGCTATAAATTCATGAAGAAACTCATTGTAAAGGTTGTTGATCAGTTATCAGAGGATTGCAAGCTGTTTCTTTTGAGACATAGTCTCTGTGTAAAGTTGTAAGATAGGCCGAGGAAGATGTTTTCAGACTAAGTATCCAGCTATTGGCATGATGTACGTATTGCTATTTAATATGACAAGCATATTTCTTTGGATCCTGATATAAAGCAACGGTGATGTTTTCCTATCTCTGTGTTTTAATTCATTTCATTTCATTTCTACTGGCTTGTATCAGAATATTGGCATAGGATTTATCCTTGTTAGGTACCATATGTTTCTTTTCTCCTTGCCTTTGATGTTTTCTACTATATGTGTTATCTAAGAATTGATTTCAGTTAATTTAATTAGTGTAGTGGATGTCATTTCCTGCTCTCTGATGTATGAATTAAATGAATTCGTTCTTATATGTTCTTGTTAGGATTTAGCTGGAAGATTTGGGAACACTGGGGATTAGAGTTAGCCCTATCCACTAGGATCCTTGTACAAGCAGTTGGCCTTTCTAAGATCCCTCAAGCTGGAGGTCGAAGCATTGAGAGTTCAAAGTCTCTCTCTGATCTCAGGTCTTTAACTTTGTGTCTAATATGTGTTGTTTCCTCCTCTCCCACCATTCAAAACCACATTCTCATCTTTAAAATCCAATGTTTAGATGAATAGCCCAATTGAAAGCCTGCATATTGATTAGCAAGAAAATCCTTTCCTGAATCCATTGCCCAATAGTCTTGAATGCTCCCTGGAATTCCTCACCTCTGCCTAAATCCTCTTTGCTCATCCTTGTCTTACATTGAACCCTCCTTTCCTGATGACCAGCAACCAAACAAACAATCAAACAAACAAACCCCGAGCCTTACAACTAGCCTAATATCTTAAAACCTCTAAGCTTCAAAGTCATATATCTTTGACATATCATAGAGAGATCCCTCTCTGGACCCAGGAGGGCTAGATCCTGAGGTTTGAAAGTGGTTTTATGTTGTCTCATCTTTTGGTATTGCCAACCTTGCCAAAACATGGGAACCCCAACATAATGTCAACTCTACTGGGGAACATTCTAAATATTTCTTACCTTTCTACATCATAAGAACCTTAGAAACCTACAATCTCTGGTTAGGTTGGTAGTTAAACACTCCTATTTATAGATCAGCCTCTGTACCGTTTGTTGTGTTTTCTCCCATACTCTTAGACAGAGTCTGGAAAGGGCCAGGTAGCCTCCAGATCTCACACTCTTTTAGAGGTGACATATCTGGTAAAAGCCCTCCCAGTCAATCTCTAGTTAGAGTTTGCTGTGTTGTGAAGATATCCTTGAAAAGGGACATCTCATAAGCACTGTGGTGGACAGTGTACCCTTCAGAAACATCCTAAACCTTCCACTTGGTGACTCCATAATTCCTAAACGATTAAAAGACTCCACTGGGAGACTAGCCTCCAAAACAACATCAAACCACAATAGAAGGAATCAGTAGGGTTAAGCTGCTTGGTTAGAAGAAACATTCTAGCTTTCAGAACCATTCACACGAGAGCTTATCCCAACCCAAACCCACCTGAAATAGTTGATAACCCTGAGAGCATCCTCAAGATATCTCTTGCACCTAAAAGACCAACTATTTCCAGCCACATCTATAGAGCTAACTCTGCTCCAGAAGACTTTACAGCTCTATCAAAACCATTTTTTGACCTAGGCACTCAAAATAGCTTACCAAGAACTAGGTCATTTAGTGTCCTAGACCAGCCAGACCTTGAGCTCCCTGGTAAACATCCTGGGAATAGACAGACCCCTCCATCTACACTTCCTGATATTCACTTCATTCAAAACTTGGGAGTCAGTCATCCCAGATCTGCTCATCAGTCCTCTGCTGGTCATAATATCCCTGTCATCCATATAACAGCTGCTCAAGTCAACCCCTTACCTCATCAAAACATAGTCATGGCAGCTTGGTATGCACCTCTGGTTTTGCCTTAGCCTCTAGTACCCCTACCCAATGATTATCAATCAAAGATCCCACACTTCACTGCAAAAGAGTCTACCACAGCTCAACACCATGTAGATATCATGGAAGATTCTTTTGATTACAAGGAAATAGATGATGATATAGTCAAAATGAGAATATTTTCCTAGAGCTTAGGAGGTGATGTGAATAAATGGTTCAAAAGCCTACCTCCTAATAGTATCCAAGACCTTCCCGCTTTATATCAGACCTTCATAAAAAAATGGCAAGTTAAGGAAAATCCTCTCCAAATCCTAGCAGAATATAAGAACCTGAAAAGAAATGTAGGAGAGAGTGTCCAGGCCTACTCTACAAGGTTCAACAACGTTTATAATGCTCTTCCTCCACACTTGAAACCTCCCCTAGGTATGGTTTTAGTGAAATAACCTGAAGGCCTGGATGCTGATATGGCCTACCAGCGTAGGGAGAGGGAGTACAACACATTGGAAGACATGCAAAAGGGAGCAGTGAGTGTAGAGGTAAATCTGATTGAGAAAAAAGCAAGATTTAGAGCTGAGAAAAGGGTAACATATAGAGATGACAATGTAGCTTCCACATCTGATCCCAATTATGACCGTTTATCCAAAAACGTGGAAAATCTACAACAAATGATGGAAAAAATAGTTTTCACAGTTAGCAATCAAAACAGAAACCAAAATCATAACCAGAACCAGAACTTTAGAAGAAACAACACCACTCCCAACAGACAAAGAGAATTATATCAGCAAGTTATTCCCCCATTCCAAGAGAATTTTTTAGATGAAGACGAGGGAATCATAGAAGAGTCTGAGGGAGACACAATAAATATGTTTGAAATAGAAGATTCAATCCATAACTATTACTCAGAATAAGATCAGCCCTCACACTTGTATTGGGATGAGGAATGGTTAGAATCTGAATATTACTGATTAGGATTTGAAAAGGCCATGATGCAGGTCAGAGAACAATACGAAATTAGAAGCAAAAAGAGCCAAGAAACTGCCAAACAAAAAGCTTCTGAAGTTATTGTATTTTGAATGAATGTTTATACTAGAAGAATCCAAATGGCCTATTACTTAAATTTTTGATTGAATCTGAAGTAGAAAGGATTAAACAAGAATTCCATGCAGGAGAGTGTGGAGGTCATCTGAATTGGAAAGCCACTGCAAACAAAATACTCAGAGCGGGCTACTATTGGCCTACACTCTTCAATGATATCCATAAGATGATAATTTCTTGCCACAAATGCCAGATTTTTGAAGGCAAAAGAAAACTCCCTCCCTTACCTCTACAACCCATCACTGTTGAAGGTCCCTTTATGAAATGGGGCCTAGATTTCATAGGAGATCCCGCTTCTTCTGCACAACACAAATGGATCTTAACAGCCACAGACTACTTCACTAAGTGGATAGAGGCCATACCTACTAGGAATGCCATAGATTCAGTCATCATTAGGTTCCTAGAAGGTCATATCCTCTCTCGGTTTGGCTACCCAAGGAAAATAATCACTGATAATGCTGCTGCTTTTGGATCCAAGAAAATGGTTGATTTTTGTCACAGGTATCAAATAGCACTCGGTCATTCAACTGCCTATTACCCTCAGGGCAATGGATTAGCTAAATCATCAAACAAGAGCCCGGTGATCATCATATAAGTCATGGCATAACAAGTTAGTGCATGCTTTGTGGGCTGACAGGCTTACAACAAAGAAATCCATTGGCATGTCACCATATCAACTTGTCTATGGAATAGAAGCAATGTTTCCCACTAGCCTTGGGATACCAGTGATCAAACTTGTTCAAGAAATACAGACAGAAGAAGACAGCATGGTGAGGAGAATAAACCAGAAAATTCATCTCCAGCAGACAAGGGAAGTGGTCTACAACAGAGCTGCGAAAGTTTAGGAAAGTATAAAGAAGTTGTTTGACAAGAGAACCAAAGCCTTTGATTTCAAAATCGGAGATAAAGTTCTGAAGTGTGACTCAAGGAGAGAGGACAAAGGAAAGCACGACAAGTTTGACAGTTTGTGGCAAGGTCCCTACATCATCCCGGCCACTGTAGGTCCAAATGCCTTCTTTCTACAAGAGTTAGATGGCACAGAGCTGTTTGGGGGTCCTGTCAATGGCAGGATGCTCAAGCACTACTTTAGCTGATTTCCAATTTCTAGTTTCCATTTCCATTGTACATACCATTGCAGTGTTTGTTTTCTAAAAACAAAAAACAAAAAAAAAGAAGAGGTTCAGAGATGCTCAAAACATGAACCTCTGAAGTGCAAAGATTGGCTCTAATATGATAAAGACTTGAGCCAAAGAAAGCAGAGATCGCTGGTTCAAACATGCCCAAAAATTGGACCAGCAAAGAAAAAAAGAATCAGCTCTAACAAGCCCAAAATCAGAGCTGAAATGAAGAAAAGAAAGTGACTCTAACAAGCTCAAAACTTGAGTCACAAAGAAAAGAAGGGTGCTTCAAACTTCAGATTTCAAGCCTTCACGTTTTGTTTTCAGTTTTCTGCAAGTTTCTGTCCATGTGAAAATGTCTTTATGCCTTGGATCCACAGCAAACTAGACTGTCTAATCCTAGTTTGGCTATTTTTAAATTTCTGTTGTAGAATGTAGAGAAGAAGTCTGCTAGACAGTTTAATCCTAGCAGATATTAGATTAGGTAGAGAAGCATATGAGACCAACAGTCTAATCTGGTCTCGTGGAGTGATAAGGGTAGATTTAGAATAGGTTTATTTTTCTGTTTATAAAATAAGTGATGTAAAAGGTCTGCTAGCCCAAATGCACCCTGAAAGAAAAAATGCTAGGATTGTAGGATGGGTAGGTAGTTTGATTGGGAAAGATGTTCTGCTAAATTGATGTCTTCACAATTGTGGCAGCTGAAAATAAAAGAAGAAAGGTGGCTCAAGCAGCAGGCATCTGGCCTACACCAAAGATCATTCTCTGAATTCTTGACTCCTTCAAGAAGAAGCCATCCCCATGTGGAGCCACTGTTAGCCCCCCATAAATTTTTGACAAGCAAAGTAGGGGGCTAAATTGTTATTGAGCCTTCAAGGAATGCATCTCCCCTGAAGACACATCATCCTTGAAGACTCCTATGCTTTTGTCTTTGATAAAAATTCCCTCTGCTGACTCCTTTTATAAGGTCTCATTGATTACAAAAATTGTGCCCCAAAAGCCTAAAATTACCCTTGTATCCCTGTAGAATGCCCATTTCAACCTTTGTTTTCCCCTTGTCTAAATCCCCTCTAATCCCCTAAATCTTCCCAAAGTCCCCTTTACATCCTACACTTCCTCCTTGTTTGGCCAAATTTCCCTTTCTTTCCCTTATCGTTACCCTTTGTTGGCCCGAAAATGCACCAAAAATGGGCCAAAAACCATATTTTCCATAGGTATGGGTCCTACCCCCTTTCGACCAAGCCCCTGCACCTTTCCCTCCACGTGACCCAGCACCGAGACCAGGCGCCAAGGTGAAAGGCACTTATCTCAGTTGAATATCGGGCACATTTGAAACCGTCGATCTCTGCAGATCGGGCGGTCTTCGCACAACAGTGCAGCGCCCGTGTTCCGCCCGTTCGCTGCCCCGATTGCAGATCCACCGTCCATTTAACCGTTGATCCGACGGCTCACAGTACACCCGTCCTGGTGGTCCCCATGGCCACGCACTATTCAGAAACCGCCGGTATCTATCGCATCGCTTTTAGAGGGCTGACAGTATTTTCCATTTCGGAGCGATTCCACTCATCGCGCGACGCATGGCACCGGCACTATTTGAAAACCGCCTCCCCATTGCGCATTATCATTTGGTACAAGAAACGGAGCGATATGCATATCAGCCATCCGATTTGGGGCTTCCCATCCAACGGTGATCGCTCCATAAATATGTGTGGAAGTTAAACCAAGGCGTCCATACCCTTGGCCCACTGTCCATTACCCTCCGACGTGTTTTCCAGCGTTGATCTTCGCCCGAGATCGGATGGTCCAGATTTATTCACATACCCGCCATTGACCGTCCCCCGCCACATCACCAATACACGTGTTTCATCGTACATTCGCCATCCCTTCATATATACTCCATTCCAACGTCAATATTTAAGGTTTTCATTTGATTTCCCATCTGCGCCACCTTGCAACTGTATTTCCCACTGTTTCCACCACACTACAAGTATTCCACAACATTTTTTTCCATCTCACCTGTCTGCATGGCCAGTCTCATCATCCCCGTTGCATCCACCACCTCCATACGTGTTTTTCTTAACAGGTTTTCGTGTTTTGCAGGGTTACAGGTGGGCAGAAAATCGCCATGACTCATATGCGCTGTTGTAATGACACAATGCACAGAGGAAGTTGAATTCAGAGCCTGGTATTACTGGAAGTTGTTCAGAAAAGTGTTTGCATAGAAAATTTCATCAAAGGACAGAGATCAAACTCTGTAAACCCTCTCCGGTGCCATTAAAGCTCGGATTGCATAAACAAGACAGTACGCGAGAAACAGAGAGCTCGAGGCAAGAAATAGAATGTTTTTGAGCCTTTTCAGGGATTTTAGAAGGCAAAGGTACAAGTTGAAAGACATCATGGATTGCATGAAAGGTCCAGCACGCAGAAATCAATGCTATCAGGGTTTCAAATCAGCAGAATGTTTCTTCCTGAGCAAGGACACGGTACACATTATTGTTTCAGTCTACGTTGTGTCCAAGCGAAGTGCCCCCCCCCCCCCTACAGTAGTCCTATGCTACCAGAAGCATTTGTTGCACAGTATGGCTGATCTTAGTGCCTTGATTCGATGTTTTGTTTAATTCACCAGAAGTACTACAAAGTACTGCAGCCAAAGTACAATCAGAGACATACCACAGTAAATGGAAGCCTGGAGAAGACCACTCTTTCACCCAAAGAGTGCCAAGGATAAATGCACAGAATTTAAACAGAATGGGCTTCAACCCTCTTTCTTTTATGAGTTTAATGCTTCATTTAGTGTTTCACCTACCTTATCTGCTCCACTGGAGCTATAAATTCATGAAGAAACTCATTGTGAAGGTTGTTGATCAGTTATCAGAGGATTGCAAGCTGTTTCTTTTGAGACATAGTCTCTGTGTAAAGATGTAAGATAGGCTGAGGAAGATGTTTTCAGAATGAGTATCCAGCTATTGGCATGTTGTACTTGAATGGTATTGCTATGTAATGTGATAAGCATATTTCTTTAGATCCTGATCTAAAGCAGCGGTGATGTTTTCCTATCTCTGTGTTTTAATTCATTTCATTTCATTTCTACTGGCTTGCATCAGAATATTGGCATAGGATTTACCCTTGTTAGGTACCATATGTTTCTGCTCTCTTTGCCTTTGATGTTTTCTACTATATGTGTTATCTAAGAATTGATTTCAGTTAATTTAACCAGTGTAGTGGATGTCATTGCCTGCTCTCTGATGTATGAATTAAATGAATTCGTTCTTAGATGTTCTTGTTAGGATTTAGCTGGAAGATTTGGGAACACTGGGGATTAGAGTTAGCCCTATCCACTAGGATGCTTGTACAACCAGTTGACCTTTCTAAGATCCCTCAAGCTGGAGGCCGAAGCATTGAGAGTTCAAACTCTCTCTCTGATCTCAGGTCTTTAACTTTGTGTCTAATCTGTGTTGTTTCCTCCTCTCCACCATTCAATACCACACTATCATCTTTAAGATCCAATGTTTAGATGACTAGCCTAATTGAAAGCCTTCATATTGATTAGCAAGAAAATCCTTTCCTGACTCCATTTCCCAATAGTCTTGAATGCTCCTTGGAATTCCTCACCTCTGCCTAAATCCTCTTTGCTCATCCTTGTCTTACATTGAACCCTCCTTTCTTGATGACCATCAACCAAACAAACAATCAAACAAACAAACCCTGAGCCTTACAAATAGCCTAATATCTTAAAACCTCTGAGCTTCAAATTCATATATCTTTGACATATCATAGAGAGACCCCTCTCTGGACCCAGGAGGGCTAGATCTCGAGGTCTGAAAGTGGTTTTATGTTGTCTCATATTTTGGTATTGCCAACCTTGCCAAAAAATGGGAACCCCTTCATGATCTTACACTCTTTAAGTCCATCCCAAGTGCATAAAGCCAATTTCCTACTTGTCTCTCCTTCTGTAAATCCCTCGGATGGCTTTGTTGTAGCATACTATGTACCTTTTTGGAGAAAGGTTTTTTGTTATGCTTCATTTTCTGGTCTATGAGGTGTTTTAAAAACTCCATTATTCACAGCTCTGTCGGCTCCCTATCAGCAACATATATGAGCCTTATGGAACTCTGTTATTAGCAACTCTATTCATTTCTAGCATTAGCTACACAATTGGCACCTTTATCATACTAGTACCAACAATGTATTCTCAACTCAAAGCATTACAAGCAAGATTTAACAATAAAATACAATAGCCTGCTCAATGAACCAATCTACCCAATACAACCAATAACAACCTTCCTGTAATTAAACTAGGAATATACTTCATAAATTATAATCTTGGTTCAAAATCAATCCTGCATAGTAACCAATCCTCTAATCTCAGGTGGAGAAGACCCAGATTGGCACTAATTTTCCTGAGTTTTGCTGGATTTTCTTAGCAAAAGTTTTTGTCGAACAGTTTGAAGAAGTATTACTATACATGTAAATTTCTTAATGGTTTAATTAAAACTCATACAAAGTGACTGTCTCATAACATAAGAAGGTTACAAACACTCTTGACTGATATGTATATTATAATGAATTCAGGAGAAATATTCGATATTGATATAAATATTAGGAACAATAAATCTGAGCATTGGAAATTTTATAGACATTCTAAAATGAGTATACATAGTAAGTAAAAGAACAAGGGAACTTGGTTTATTTCCTCCAACAAACAGCTCTCCGAATAACATTCTTTACCAGTCAATACCAGCAAAGCTACTATGCAGCTACAATTATAAATTCGTCCCCATTTCCTAGTGTCCATGGAGAAAGTGTGATAGGCATGTTTCAGTGTGTTTTAACATACATAAATCTGCCATTTTTAGCATCTATGTACAACAAATATGAACCATTAAACCCAACTCCTGGTTCGCTCAGCTACCAGAGATTCCATCACCTATCCACTAAATCTTGGAGACAACACAGCCTGAGAAGAAGGTATTCTGTTAGCCAAGTAACCATAAACTTAGCCTTTTTCAAGCCTGGAATGACACTCTAAAGCATTACCCTCATGCAACCTTCATCTATAGGAACTCATCGTACCCTCATATTTCTATCCTCTACATTGTTACAACCACACATAATCAACCATTAACATATCCACCCAACAATGAAAGTAAGGTGCTCGGCCTCAATCAATAAGAGAACACAGACTCAGTGTCTTCCAACAACTCCAAATGACAGTCTTTGCTTAGAAATGGTTCCACGCAGATAATTAGTAAGGGACATTTAATGATATACTATTATCTTCCAAAATTAATTTGCTGGCAGCCTTGGAAATTTATAAATTTTCCAAAATATGTGTTGGCTCCCTTGGTCCTGGTCTTCTTGAGAGAATTCGACCACTATTGTAAAAATATTCACGCCCAGGGATATTTGAATCCCATCCTGTCAAATGATACTTTATCTGCCCAGGCTCAAGAAATGTGCTTGCACCTTCCAAATTTGGCTTTAGTCAAAATAACGCTGCTGACAATTGGCTCCTTATCAAAATAATTTTTCCCTCGGCCTCCAGGAACCAAATTTCTTTCATAAATTTATTTTAATGCAGTCTATCTAAATAACTCCATGGCTCTTCCAAAATTTTGAAGGTTACAACCTTCTCAAATAATAATTTCCATGGCCCCACTTAAGAAATTATATGTCAAGGACCTTTTAATAAAATTTTGGCTTTATAAAATTATTTTTGCTCCCCTTTTATAAATTAATTCAATGTTTGGCCCTTTCAATAAATTTTTGGCCCAAAAAAATGAAGTATTTGGCAAAGAAATGAAATATTTGGCCAAAATTTATAAAATTTCCTTCTACAACACATCATGATTTTGGCGCCTTCAAAATCATTAAACTTCCTCTGGTGTTGATCTGCAATAGAACCCTTAGGCTGGCAGGAAGACCAGCTCTGATACCACTGTAATATCCCAAAAGGGATATTTTAACTAAAAATGCATAAAAATAATTGAACTCCACAATATGTCATAAAATCACTATTTACTCAACAAAAGATTCCATGTACAATAAATAGACATAAAACACTACAATCCATTAACACATAAAACAGGAAGAATCTCAGCATTTTATTAATAACTGGGGTTACGTATAAATCTAACCCAAATAACTGAGATGGAAAACTGGCCACCAAGATGAACTTCTGCACTGCACTAGCCTCCAAAAATGAACTGCTGCACTCTCCCTCCGACAACAGCTGTCACTAAATGCACTGGAGATAATGAAGCCCAAGTTTATGATCTAAATGATCCTCACACTGATATCGTTGGAGCTCTGCGAAAATTTTGAATGAAGTCTCCTCAAAGAGAGTTGGGTTTCCTTCCAACACTCACAACTCACTCGAGGGTTTCCGTCCCGGGGTTGCGGTTGAAGTAGAGAACCACGTTTCTCAAACCTCTCATAAAGAAGAAAATGATATGATCCAAAGATATCTCTCAATGGTCTCCTCCCTTTCTTTTATAGATCTCTTGGAGCCTTCTAGAGCTTTATTTTATTATTATTTTATTCATGGAGCACTTTTCCCTCTTATTAAAATATTCCTTTTTAATGCAGAAAAGAGTAAATCGGCTGCCACATCTCCTCTGGTCACTGAAAATCATGTCCAACCATTCCATCATGGAGGTATCCTCATCCTAGTTCCAATGAGCTATTACACTAAGGTGTTCTATCATGTATTCCTCCTAGAATTCCACCTTGAGCGTAATCAACTAAGTTAAGTGCATAAATAACTCAAATTTCTCAAAGTTGTTGGAATGCACTAGAATGACGGCCAAATTACTTGGATGATGGAATATATCAAGCAAATGCCAACCGACCTCATAGAAACTCCTAAAAAATCCTCCAAAAAGCCCCTGGGCTTGCTGACGACACGAACCTGTACCTGTGACCGGTCTACTCTTAACTCTGGAACTCCATCCTAGCCATGTCCTAGGTGACACTAAAAAAAGGGAATACTGCAATCTGTGAACTCTTTTACATGTGGGTTTCCATCAAGGATAACAGATGCATCATAATTCCAACACATTGATGAAGGAATACAATGTCTGGTCCATAGCGAGTGGTGATAAAGTGAAGCTAGAGGTAGCTACAGGAGGTATAGTTACATCAATTCAAGATTGGGAGAAGTGAGAAGTTAAGGCGAAAGTGTTGTTGTGAATGAATGTAAAAGAAAATATTATAGCGAATATTAGAGACTACAAGACGTTGAAAGAGACATGGACTATGCTCAAGGACTTATATGAAATAAATAATACAAATCAAATCCTATCATTGAAAAGTAAGCTTTTGTCTATTAAAATGGAAGAAAATGAAAGCATCAGTAACTTTATTTCAAGAATTAAGTACTTTAAACTTCGAGATATAGGAGAAGAAATATCTCTCATTGACCTAGTCATTATAACCTTAAATGGGATGCTATATGAGTATAAAATTTTCATCATAGGTCTTGAAGTTAGGGATAAATCTCCCACTTTTGATGAATTGGCAAGTATACTCATGCAAGAGGAAGAAAGGCGAAGGAACCTTAAGCCTAAAATTTTTGATTTGGCATTGATGGAAAAAGGGAAAACACATTTCAATAAGAAGCCTTGTGATTGTAATAAAGGAAGAAATTCACCAAAAGTAAATCCATCATATGGTAAGCCACCATTTTCAGAATCACAACCAAGTGTGACATTTCGAAAATTTGATATTAAATTCCATTACTATGGCAAGTTTGGACACTATTTTAGAGATTGCAGGAAAAGGAAGTACCATGAGTCCAAACATATAAATAAAAGGCACATTGGTAATTTTATTGATAAAGGAGAAGTAGTGAATGATGGCATCAAAAAACTTCAATTATCTATTACATGTGCTACAATATCTGCTAAAATAGAAGATCCAAATACTTGGTTTTTTTTATTTTGGGACCTCCATACATATGTCTTATAATAGAAAGTGGTTTGAAAACTTTCATGAAACTAACAATGATACAAATATATATACTAGAGATGATCATGCACATGAAATCAAAGGGCATGTTGATGTGCCATTGAAATTACCTAATGGTCATGTTAAACTAATCTATAATGTGATGTATGTGCCTAGAATTGAGAAGAATCTAATCTGAATACCTATTATAATTGGTCATGACTTCAAGGTTGAATTTGTAAATTCACATTATGTGGTGAAATATATGCAAGATCACTTCAAGGTCATTACACAAATATTTAGAATTGGAGGATTGTATAAGCTCAATGTGACAACTAAAAGTCATTAAGCATTGACATCCACGACAATGAGAATGAAGAGTCTTTGGCATCAAAGGCATGTCCAGAATAATTATCATGATCTATTGGTAATTCAAAAGAAGTTAATGGTATAAGGGCTTCCAATACTTAAGAACGAATATTTTCCTTGTGAAGTGTGTGCATTAAGGAAGATGCACCGGGAAGAGTTCCTTATTCATATAGATAAAATGAAAAGGGATGTTTTAGAACTTGTGCATACAAATCTATGTGGTCCGATGTAGACTAGATCATTAGGTGGAAAATATCGCTTCTTCATCTTTATTGATGATTATATGAAATATACATGGGTATACTCATGAGAAAGAAGAGTGATATATTTAAATATTTTAAGGAGTTTAAAAATATAGTTGAAAAGAAAATGGGAAAATACATCAAGATCCTTTGATCAGATCAAGGAGGAGAATATATTTCAAATGAATTTATCAAGTACTGTAAATCCCATGGAATTGTACAAAAATACATAGTACCATATACTCCATGGTAGAATGGAGTAGTTGAAAGGAAGAACAAAACTCTGGTCAAACGTGCATGAAGCATGTTAAAAGGTAAAAATATTACATTTTTGGGCCAAAGCTATTAACATTGTTGTTTACTTGAAAAATAGAAGTGAAACTAAAATTTTAGATCATAAGCCTCCTTTTGAAACATTTTATGGTTACAAACTAGTAGTAAGCCATTTTAGAATATTTGGTAGAAACACATTCTCATATGTTCCGAAAGAAGATAGGAGGAAACGTGATGCAAAAATAATCAAGTGTATCTTCATAGGTTATTGTTTTGATCATAAGGCATATAAGTTGTTTGATCCCTGCACTCATAAAATATTTGTAACTAGAGGTGTGTTATTACATGACCTTGCAAATGAATTCCATAAGAATGACAAGTATGATGCATGGCATATCCATTATGAGTGTGACGATGTCGTAGAGGAAGCATATGATAAGAAGGAACAAAAATAGGAGGAAAAATCCAACAACATGTGTTTGGTAATTTAATTGGATTTAAATTACTTACATGAATTATGAATGATGGCTAGTATACTGATGAAATGTATGTGTGTTGTATGTGCTAGGAGCCCTTATTACTCAAAAAATTCCTAAGGTAAATTGAGATATCAAGATGCACATGTTAACTATGAAAGAAACTATTTCACTGTTAAAATGAAAATGATCACACTTTTCTTAAAATAATTATTTGCAAACTAAAATCCCCATAAAACTATCACACTTCCTCAAAATAAATATCACACTTTCATAAAGAAATATCACTCTTGCTCAAAATCAAATCACACACTTGCTTCACTCTTGCTTGAAATGAAATCACAATTGCTTCAAATGAAAACTTGATAATGAAACTAAATTTAAATTTCTTTTGACAAAAATAAAGATTAAATCTACATTAAAATTAAAATCTTATTCACACATCTATAATATAAAAATTATACTGCAAATCTATATCAATTTATACTATGTGCATGTGCATAATAGATCTCAACTTCACTCTACAACAAAATGATTAAATAATCCTACTCTAAAAACAATCCTAATCATTCATTAAAAAAAAAAAAACATAATCACTTAAATAGACTAATGAAATGCTATAGAAAACACATAATTGAAATGATATTTGCAATTAATAAAAACCTTACAACTCGAGGGGGCCCTCCTGCGAGAGGTAGGTGTAAGAAAAACACCTTAAAAATATTAAATACTCATTGATAGATCACACAACAAAGGAGAAAAACATGTTTTTTAATTGCAAAAACTGAGTTTTCAAAAATAATATCCATGTCTGTGACTGTCACGTCGAGAGGCATATTTATAATCTCTTACACATAACTATTTCAAAGTATTATGAACCTACCCTACTCCACAATGAATAAAATTAACATAAAATTATAAGATAACATGATTCTCTCATGATTTTATATCAATGAAGAAAATCATGAGGTTGAATATCTACATCCATTAATTTCTCGCTCGCTTGATTCACCTTCCACTATGGTTGAATTTCTCTTTGACTGAGCTACTACGATTCTTTCCTTATCAATCCAGGTTATGAGGATAGGTAAAAATCATTATGCAAACTATTTTCCACCTACCCATATGCCTTTTTCTTATCCTGGAGCTTCGAAACCCATTGAACCTTCAACCTCATTACAAAATTAGACATTAGCTACATAATCATCGTAATTCAGTAGTGCATGTAAATATTGAGTTAAATAATAAAGAACAATGAAATTTATGAAAAGTAAGAATATTGTATACCGCTTATTCCATAAAACTTTTAAAATGATGCCCAATTAGAGTTATTAGGGTAAAAAAGGAGGATGGGGTGTAAGAGGGTTGTCAAAAAGAAGCAATTTTTGGGTTCAACATTCCCCCACACAGAAGACATTGCATGTCCTCGTGAAAAATTTCAAAATTTGTGATCCTTCTCTGTCACTAAGCTTCTTCAGAGGCACGAGTAATAACATCCAAGTTATTCCTTCTTGCTTTCTTGATAGTGGCTTCCATCCTTGGTTTCTTCATCAATATTATATCTTACAAGCTAATTACCTTTCTTTTAAGAGATTTGTTTTTTTCCTTCAATTTATTGTTTTTCTCATACCATACACCAATATGTAACATGATGTTTTCATCTTTATTTTTCTTGATTTCAATTTTCACTTTCAGTGTTTCATGTTATTGCTTCAAATGTCTATTTAATACCTCCATTTCATATATTTCTTCCTTAAGAGTGTTTACAATTTATGATTTTTTTTTTCTGGAGGATTAGATTGAGTAATTTCGTCTTGGTTTGAGGATGATTCCACAGTTTACCTATAGCTCTTTTCTCCAAAGACTCTATGTAGTCGTATATCTCTTGATATACAGAATCTATTTCTGGAGTTCTCTTAGCTGGATTAGAAATCAGTGATAGAACTCTCTGTGATGGAACTCTTGGTTCCTCTTCTTCCTCTAAGTTGATGAATCCTAGGGAATATTGAGACTGTATGTGCACTAGTTTTTTTAGCCTTGTACTTATTATTATATTGGACGATGGGTTTTAAGTAGTAAGGGATTGCTTCTTAACTTTCTCTTGCTATACTTTTTTTTTGGGTGAACTTTATCCTTTATTGCTGGTTTTCTTTCTTCTAACATTTCTCTGTTTAAGAGTCTCCCACACACTTGGAAGAGGAGTTTCATCCTTTGAATACCACTCTTGTTGTGGAGGTGAGTTATCCTTAGGATTTAAAGGCAAATTCATTCTACTCTTCCTTGTTTTTCCTCCTTAAAAGGATTTCTGACTAATAAATCTTCCCAATTGTCTCCTTTGTTTTTCAGATGGGCTTCAATCAAAATTTTCACTAATCCATGATGGTATAAGGAATTATCTATGGACTATATTTTCCTATGTATGTTTATAGACATTTTTCTCAAGTTATGAAGTAAGAAGTATGGTAGGTTAATTTCATTTCCTTCAAAAAAAATCATCATTAATCATGCATGGTAAAAGAACATGTTACCGATCCTAATTTCACAAGTTATAAATTTTTGAATGATCAATAGAAAATTCCTCCATTTATTTCTTCAAGGTTGTGACTAGTATTTCCTTTTTAAACACAGAGATATCCATACATAGATTCTTGAGGAATACTTTCCACTCTTTCTCTTAAATCTTCTGGTTCTTGAACCAGCTCTCTCCGATTCTTGGAAATCTGATAGCCTTTGCTACAAACGAATCTATCAAAACAAATTTCACATCCCCAAACTCTGCTTCTATGCCATCTTATGCCCTAGAAAATTATTTTTTCACTTCTTTCTCATGGCCATCAAATTGTTCTATGAAATCTAGCCATTGCGCTTGCTACAAAAAAAAATTTACCTATGGGTATCCTTCAAGGAATTTAGCCCCATTAAGCTCTGAGTGTACAATGATCGCCTTTCTACAGAACCATTCTCCCTTAATTGATTTTTTTATACGGTTATTGTGGAAGGGATTGGGTTATGGAGTGGGTCGGAGAAACAAAGTTTAGGTAAGAGGCGGTTTCGACAATGAAAACATGGATGAGTGAAATTGGTATAATGAAAGAACTGTGCATGAAGTGGAATGATATACGGAGAGAAGGAAGTGAATTTGAATTATATCAAGGCTTCATAGTAGATTCATTTGACAAGACATAGATATTTTTGTTAAATCCAAAGTCATGTCATAAATAAAGTAATCATTTTACAAAATGGTGGTAGCAATGGTCATTCATCTTTTATATCATAATTCAAAAGTTTTACCTATATTATATAAATAATATCTACATACCTTATATATTTTCCTTATTATTTTTTGTCCTTTTGTAGGTTGTATGCAGTTTTATTTAGCTATAATATTCATTCTATTTCCTTTTGCCACAATATTCATTTTCCCTGGCTGAAATCTTTCAAGTCAGCTACATAATTTCATGAGAGTTACATAATATTGGTAATTTTGTTGCTTTATTTTTCAAAAGAAAAAAAGAGGAATAAAAAGAAAATGGGACAAGAATAGGGAATTAAAAATAAAATCTATGCTACCAAGAAATCTTGGTTTTCAACTTAAATTTTTTGTATAAACATGCCAACAATGTTGGTTTTCGTGTTTATACAAAAAAAAAAAATTCATCAATTTTTATTTTTTTTTGAAAAATAAAGTAGAAGGCTAAGCTGGAGAGGAAGAAGAATATTCCTTGAATAACTTCAAATTAAGATTATCTTGCAGATTTCTTACAAACTGTTCCTTTGTTAATGCTTTATAGTATATTTGTAATCTATGACCATTTACAAGGAAAGTTACCTTTTCTTCATCAATGGTTCTGATTCTGACTACTTCATTATAAAATATAGTTTCAATATCATAAGGACCAAGCCAATGATTTTGAAAAATTCCTTGAAAATATTTAAATTTGGAATCAAAGAGCAATGCCCAATCACTAGGCTAGAATTTTCTTTCTTTGATAAATTTATAATGCCACGATATTTTTTGTTGAACTATATTGGTCCTATGAATAACATATTGTTATATCTCATTGAGTTCATTCAATCGATCCATTCTTTGTCTTTGTGCTTCTAATATATCAAGCCCCAATTTAATTATTGTTTTAAAGGTCTTTATCTATAAACTCAATAGGAAATATGGCTTTCTTTCCATAAACAAGTTCATAAGTAGTGTGTCATGTTTTGTTTCTCCATGTGGTATGATATGCCCATAAATCTTCTGGAATATTTTCCTCCCAATCATTTCTATGCAGATGCATAGTCTTGGTAAGAGTTTCGTAAATTATTTTATTGGCAGGTTCAACTTGTCCATTTTCTTGTAGATGATATGGAGTGGATTGCCGATTTTTTATTTTGTATTCCTCCATTACCTTATGTACCAATTTGGATGTAAATTGAGTACCTTGATCTATCAAAATTTCCCCTGGGACACCAAAACGAGTGAAAATATCCTAAAAAAGAAATGAAACTACAACATTTTCAGTTGCAAAAGGAAGTGCTTTAGCTTCTACCCATTTTGTGACATGATCTGTACAAACAAGAATGGATCTTTTTTGTCTTGATGGTGGATTGATTGGAGCAACAAATTCTAGTGCCCATTTTTCAAAAGGTTCAATAAGTACCTGAGGTTGTAGAGGCATTTCATCCAAAGGAACAATATTTCCCATTCTTTGACAACTATCACATTTCTTAACATATTCTTTTACGTCCTTAAAAAGGGAAGGCCAATAGAATCCTAAGAGAAGAATTTTATAAGGAGTTCTTTTATCAGCAAAATTTCATCCACATGGTTCATCATGGCAAGAATTTCATATATATGGTACTTCATCCTCTATAACACATATTTGAATGATTAGATCTGGTATTGTCTTGTACAATTCTTCATTTATCAATGATTAAGATGCACTAGCTTGAATAACCTTATTTTTCTCTCGGGGAGACAAATATGATGGTAACTTCGTTGTGGCCAAATAATTAGCAATATATACAAACAAAGGAGATTTAATAAATACTACAAAAAGATATTCATCACAAAATGATCTTCTACAACAATATCATTATTATGATTTTGGATTCTAGATAGAAAATCGACAGCTGTGTTTTTCTTTCCAGGTCGATCCAAAATAGTGATATTGAATTCTTGTAATAATAATAACCATATTATAATTATACCATTAGTAATTGACTTATTCCATAAAAATATAATTGCAGAATGATCTGTGTGAATGAAGGTTTCATAACCAGTGATATAAGGTTTGAATTTATTGATGGCATGTATAATTGATAGAAGCTCCTTTTCTGTTACAGTGTAATTCAACCCTGCAAGGTTCAAATTTTTTCTTCTATAGTAAATGGTATAAGGTGTCAAATATTTATGTCCTAATACAACTCCTAATGTTGTATTTGAGGCCTTAGTTGAAATATGAAATAGTAGTTTCCAGTTTGGTCTTCTCAAAATGGGTACTTAAGAAATATTTTCTTTCAATGTTTCAAAAGCTCTATGGCAGTCAAAATTCCAAATGAATTCACAATCTTTTGTAAGAAATTTTAAAAATGGAGAGACAATATTTGTAAAGCTTTCTATAAATATTCTATAATAGCTAGTAAAACCAATAAAAATTCTAACATCCCTTTGACAAGTAGGAATTGATAATTTATAAATGACTTCTACTTTAGATGCATCCACTTTAATTCCATCTCTTGAAATATGATGGCCTAAAAAAATTCCATCAGTAAACATAATAAAACAATTTTTATGGCTTAACATGCTATTTTCTTCTTTAGACCTAATGAGAACATTTTCCAAATTTTTAAGAGCTTCTTCAAAAGAGTTTCCATAGACAGTAAAATCACACATGTAAACTTCCACACAATCATGACTTATATCAAAATAAATGGCTAGAACCGCCCTTTGGAATGTTGCTGGTGCATTACATAACCCAAAAGGAAGCACTCGGTAAGAATAAGTTCCCCATGGATATGTAAAGTTTGTTTTATCTTGATATTATAATGCCACTTGGATTTCTTTATATCCAGAAGAACCATGCAAGATGAAAAATGATTTTCCCCTGCCAGTGTATCAAGGACTCGATCTACAAAAGGAAGTGGAAAATTTTCTTCTAAAGTATCTTTATTCAATTCCTTATAATCAATGCATAATCTCCACTTCCCATTTATTAAAAATTACCAATGGTGATACCCACTGGCTGTCTGATATTGGATAAATGAAATTCACATTGAACATTTTTTGTAGTTCTTCTTTACTAATTTCCCTTAGGTTTGGATTCATCCTCGTCTAGGGTTGTCAGATTGGCATGGAATTTCCTTTAATATAGATATGATGACTACAAGCGTTGGGATCAATTCCTTTCATATTAGTGTATTCCCATGCATAGGTAGAGGAGTGTTCTTGTGATATCTTCACTAATTCCTTCTTTTGAGATTATTTGAGATTATTATTAATATTCAAAGTTTTCCTTGGAAAAATTTCTATGAAATAATTACCAATTTCTCCATATAATGTAAAGCCATTTGATGTGATGATAGATATTCAATATTACATTATTCTTGAAATATTATATTTTGTTCACAATATGAGGAAGATTCATTATTTTCCATTAAATTCAAAATCTGATCTTCCTCATCTATTTGTGAAGTAGCAAAAATCGATCATATATAAAAGTTTTCATTATCATAATCTATCCATTCTTCACTTTCTACTTCTATTGTTGGTTTTTCTCGAGGATATAATGTAAATTTATTTGTTGAAACTCCATGAGAGATAAACATATCACTAGATCTATAACTTATAAAAGCATCAACTGTAGATAACCATGGCCCACCTAGAATCAAGGGATGTCCTCCTAGATTATTCTTGGGTGTTAAGATCATGAAATTAATAGGATATTCCCAAGAGTCTAAGGATACAAACACATATTATAACACATCATCACGTTTGATAACATATTTGTTTGCTAATTGCAACATTGTAGGTGTATATTGAAGATTAGGATGTTTCAATTGATCCATAGTTTGTTTACTCATGATACTGATAGATGCCCCTAAATAAATAAATGTGTTTGGAATTTCTATTATATATGCCATTAATGTGTGTTTTCACAATGGGACTCCCTGGATCTAAATATTTATGAATTTTTGTGATTCCCATCATGATATCTACAATTTTTCCAACTAACTAGATTCTTTTAAATTATTTTCTATTTCTTCCTGGTTTCTTAGTACTTAACTCCTTGATTATCCTTGTGAATATTGGTATTTATTTGATACCTTTTAACAAATTAATTTTTATACAAACATTATTTAGTTCATCTATCATGTCGTAATGTTGTAACAAAATCTCTTTCTCTACCCCTTTGTCAATTTTGAATCTTTCAGACAAAGGTGGATTTTGAACAAAAAATGAAGGTTGTTCTATAATGGGAGTTGAGTTTATTGGAGTATCATCAGAATGTATAGGGGTGGTTTGTTTATGATTCATCTTCATTAAGAGATGTATATTTCACAAAGAGGTCATCCTTATCAGATTCCTAGATAACAATAAATGGTGACTCCTTTTCCAATACTCTGTGAAATCTACATTGAAAATTGTTTATATCTAATGGAGTTTTCATGTAAGTTTAGAAATTATGCCCTTTTATGTTGTAAACAGGTTGTGAGTTTTATTATTTGGATTTTGAGGTGGCTAAGCAGACACTTGATTTGGATTTTGTGGAAATGATAATGAAAGTTCTGGATTTTGAGGTTCAAAAGGTTGAACAGGCTGAGGAAAATATTGTGGTGGAAAAATAGGGTAAGGTTGTTGAAATTGAGGGTATTAAGGATACTTCCCATAAGGATTTTTCCATCCTTGTGCCCATGGTTGAGGCCAAGGTTTACAAGGCATGGGTGCATTCCAATTACTTTGTGGTGGTTGTGCATATGTTTGAGTGTTGAAACCATGAGTCATATTTGATTGTGGATTTTGCTATTGTCTCTTACCAATAAAACAAAGAGGTTATGTTTGATTTGGAATTACTTCCTCTTGATAAACAACTTTAAGACTTGGCATTGAAGGAAATTCCTTTGTATCATGATTTTCTGCACATATAACACATGTTTCTACATTTTTTAAGTTAATAGGAAATTCTCTCAAGAAATGTTTCTTTCTACATTTTGGACAAAAGATAGATAATGCAAAATTTTTAGTCTTTAGCTTGTTTTGTATTTTAAGGGTATATATTTTTGCACAAAAAATCCCCAAAATATCTATTTTGAAATTGTCTAGCAAGTTTCCTATTTCTGCTTTACTTATTGTTGCAGATTTATTAATCCTTGAAATAATAGGATCTATTGGATTTTTTTTCTTTTCAATTCTAGCCTTTCCTCTTGAGATGTGTGTAAAAACTTTACAAATGTCTATAATTTATAATTGTGAAACATCTACTTTACCCATTAAATTTATAATATATATCCACTCATATCTAATGGATTTTAGCAAAATATATTTCAAACTTTCATCATCTAGATTATCAATTTTAGCCCTTTTAAGATTGTAAGCATATATTTCAACCAAATCTTCAAGATTTTCATTCTCTTTTGAATCATTTTAAATACTTCATCTTTAAGGTTATGAGGCATACAATAAACTTTGTATTTTTCTAAGAGCATGTCTTTAATTTCCTCTCATGTTATTATGGTATGTGTTCCTAATCCCATAAGTCATTTTAATGTTGCATATTTAAGAGTTGATGGAAATAATTTCAATTTTTGAGTATCAAGCAAGTAGTCATACAATCTACACAAAGCTTAAAACTCAAAGAGAAATGTTTGAGGATCCTCATTTCTTAACCCATGGAAACTAGGGAGGATAGAGCGTGAGATATTCTTCATTTTGGTTGTGGTATCTTCATCAAATATGGGAAATCCAAAAGGTTCTGGATCTCCTCTACTACCTCCTCTTCCTCTTACTCCACCTCTTCCACCTCTTCTTCCTCCAATCCTAGGTTTTTCACCATTAAAATTATGTACTTCTCCTTCCCCTTATCCTTCCATTTTATATTCCTCAGAGCTAATATAAGGTTTCAAAATTGGTTTTTTCAGTTCCTCCTCTGGTTCTTCTCTCAATGGAAAGTTAAATTAGGTTTATTCTTCTTCTTCACTAGGGATTCCAATTATTGTCCTAGAATTTGTTCTCCATCTGAAGAAATAAATATTAATCCTTTTGCCAGGGATGTAGGATCTTCTACTATGACTTCAGTAGAGGAAGTTGGTGAATCTCTAGGTTGGATTTTAGATCTAATTACCTCAAGAAGTCTATGCCTACTTGGAATTCATGGAATTCAAGTTTCAATGTATGGTGTGGCACTACAAGGTCTTGGTGGAGTGAGCGGGGATGTTGGAATTGAACTCCTACCTCTTATAAATATACATCTAGAATCTCTTTACCTATGCATATCATTTTTATTTTTTGATTTATTTTTAATGAAACTAAAACTACTCCTATGTACACTTCCCCGACAATGACACCAAAATGTTTGGTGATTTATTTGGACATAAATTAGTTACATGAATTATCACCAGGCCTAGTATATTGATGAAATGTATGTGCATTGTATGTGCTAGGAGTCCTTATTACTCAAACAATTCCTAAGTTAAATTGAGATATCGAGATGCACATGTTAACTATGAAAGTAAATATGCCACTCTTAAAATGAAAATGATCACAATTTTCTTAAAAGAATTATTTGCAAACTAAAATCTCCATAAAACTATCACACTTGCTCAAAATCAAGATCACACTTGAAAACATAAATATCACTCTTGCTCAAATGGAAATCACACACTTTCTTCACTCTTGCTTGGAATAAATCATGAATGGTTGAAATGAAATCACACATTCTTGAAATGAAATCACACTTGCTTGAAATGAAAACTTGATAATGAAACAATATTTAAATTTATTTTGAAATAAAGAAATATTAACTCTATATTCAAATTAAAATCCTATTCACACAACTATTATAAAAATTATACTGCAAATCTATATCAATCTATACTTTGTCCATGTGCACAATAGATGTCGATTTCACTCTATAGAAAAATGATTAAATAATCCTGCTCTAAAAACAATTCTAAGCATTCATTCAAAAAACAAAACTTAAGCAGTTAAATAGACTAATGAAATTCTACAAAAAACACTGATTTGAAATGCTATCTGCAATTAATAAAAAGCTTACAACTTGAGTGGACCCTGTTGTGAGAAGTAGGTATAAGCATAACACCTTCACAAGATTAAATACACATTGATAAATCGCACAAAAAAGGACATAAACAAAGTTTTTAATTGCAAAAATAGAGTTTTCCAAAACAATATCCAAGTCTGTGACTGTCATGCCGAGAGACATATTTATAATCTCTTACACATATTTGTTTCAGAGTATTATGACCCTCCCTACTCGAAAATGACTAAAATTAACATAAAATGACAAGATAACATGATCCTCTCATGATTTTATATCAATGAAGCACATCATGAGGTTGAGTATCTGCATCCATTAATCTCTCGCTCACTTGATTTTCCTTCCAATGTGTTTGAATTTCTCTTTGATTGAGTTGCTATCGTGCTTTCCTTATTGATCCAGGTTATGAGGATAGGTAAAAATCACTGTGCCAACTATTTTCCAGCTCCACATACTCTTTTTTCTTTGGCTAGAGGTTTGGAACCCATTGAAACTTCAACTTCACTACAGAATCATACATTAGTTGCAGAATCACTATAATTCAGTAGCTCATGTAAATATTGAGTTAAATAATAAAAAATAATGGCATTTATTAAAAAAAATCTGATTATGTACCTACTATGCAATAAACGCTGTAAAATAATGCCTAATTAGAGTTATTAGGGTAAAAAGAAGGAGGATGGGGTGTAAGAGGGTTGTAAAAAATAAGCAATTTTGTGGTCCAACAACATGTACACCTCTAATAGTTAGAACACACCAAGAGGAAGAGATGATTCGCCATGAAGAAGGAGAAGAGATGAAAGTTGATCCAGATTTATGCAGGAACACAACAGAATAAACATATAACCATAAATACAGAGATGCAGCGGAAATAACACTTCATTTAATTAATATCAAAGAACTGAAATTTGCTTACAGACAGAATGGAAATAAAACTAGCTAGGGCACTGGTAGCTATCTCTGAGAAGAGATATGGCAGCTACAGGCCTCTGAACTGAGTTACAATGAGGCTCGAGGGCCTATTTATTATTTAGAAACAATGGGAAATCCTAAACAGCCAAAACCCTAACCCTAGGAGATGAAGCGCCAAAAATATGGGCACCGTTTGGGTAAATTGGTGTTTCAACTTCCCAGGGGCATAACTTTGGCATACGATCTCCGTTTGACGCGTACGATACCTTGTTAGAAAGATCTATCCGAGGACTACAAATTTGGAATGAGCAACATGGGTCCATGGACCCATGTTGCAACATGGGTCTATGGACCCATGTTTCAACATGGGTCTATGGACCCAAAAACGGCTCCCAAAAAAATGGGTCTATGTTGCTCTCTATTTTCCCCAAAAAATGTCGTTTAGGGCCTCAAAACGGCTCCGGAAGTTCAGGACCCGAAAAACTGCTAAAAATAGTAAGTTATGCCGAAACTGAAAAACTGAAAGAGACAATGGTGGGGGCCCAAGTGGAATAGGCGGGTTGCCACCAATATCCACCTGGATCATTCCTCCCCCCCTTAGGAAGCAATGGTCCCCATTGCGTTAAGTTCCTCCATGAGATGAGGAAATTTCTGCTGAACTTGGTCCCTGGTGAACCACTTTCCTTGGTGCAGGAGTTGGCCAGCTTTGACAACCCGATATAGTTGGATCTTCTGCTGGCGAGTGTTCTTGATTTGCATGTCCATGATACAATCTGTGGTGGCCTGTTCCATGCAATCTGGATTTAACTCTGTTGGTGTGAGTTGTTCTGCAATGTCCGAGGTGTCCAGTAGAGGTGGGAAGTAAGGACGAAGGCGATCCACATTGAAGACTGGGTGCAGAGCAAGGAATGGTGGAATACTGAGCTCGAAGGAATTGTTCCCTACAGCCTTGGTGATGGTGTACGGCCCGTATCGGAGCAGGAGAAGCTTGCGGTGGGGTCCAGTGAGGTGCTCCTTCTGCAAATGTAGCCATACTTTATCGCCCACCTGGAAGTTGTGTGGCACCCAGTGTTGATCATGGCGTTGGTTGTACTTGGAATTGGCTCTGTCCAATATATCATGAACCTATTGGTGGATGTGTTGAATGCGCTCGATGAAGCTACTTGCTTTGTCAACTTCAGACTGGACATGAGCTGAATCGGCCTGAGTAGCTGCAAATGGCATGGCTACATCAATGGGGCATAGTAGCTGGAATACCAAGCCCACCTGAAAGGGGCTATGGCCAATTGAACTGTGGAGAGCCTGATTATAACTATTTTGTACATAGGGGAGGCTCTCATCCCATGTGCGTGGATGCTTTGAATTGTACATGCGCAGAATGTGTACATTCATTTTGTTGACGACCTCTGTCTGGCCATCTGTTTGGGGATGGAAAGTTGTGGACTTGGTGAGCTTGGTATCCAACATTGACCAGAGGCTGGACCAAAATGTGTTGAGAAACCTGCTATCCCGATCTGATATGATAGACTGTGGGATCCCAAAGTGCACCCACACCCATTCAAAGAAGAGTTTAGCAGTGGCTTCTGCTGTGATATTCTTCTTGCAGGCTACCATAATGGCCATCTTCGAGAATCTGTCGACGACCACGAAAACATAGTCATTTCCCTGCTTAGTAGAAGCCAGGCCCGACATGTAATCCATGGAGATGGATTCCCAAGGTTGACTAGGGGTAGGTAGAGGAGTATATAGGCCTTGCTTCTTGATGGTCAGTTTGGCAATGGCACAAGCAGTGCAGGATCTGATGTGCTTCTCGACATCCTTTCGAAGGTTTGGCCAATAGAAATACTTCTGCAGGATTGCTACTGTTTTCTCGACCCCGAAATGCCCAGCGAATCGACTTTAGTGTGCTTCCCATATCATCTTGGCACGCTCGCTTGAAGGAACACAAAGGTGTCCCATGTGACATAAAAGTGCATCTTGGAGGTGAAAATTTGGAGCTTGCGTACCTCCCAAGAGTGCCTGTAAGTGTGGCCGAATTCTGGGTCACTCTCATAGAGAAGCAGCCAATCAGAATTCTTGTGCCCACAAGAGTTGAGCACAGTGGTGAGCACCACGATCGGTGGTCGGCTGAGGCAGTCAGCAACATGATTGGTGCTACCCTTCTTGTACTTGATGTTCGAATGAAACTGTTGCAGATATGTGGACCACTTCTGATGGCGATCATTCTGCAACTTCCCTTGTGTCTGTATGAACTGCAGGGGCCGGTGGTCTGTGTGGATGATTGTTTCCTTCCCCAAAATGTAATGCTTCCATTGTCGAAAAGCTTGCACAATGGAATACATTTCTTTGTCATAGGTGGGATACTTGCGAACTGTCTCAGACAATGTCTCACTGTGATATGCCACTGGATGTTCCTGTTGAGTAAGAACTGCCCCAATAGCATAGTCAGAGGCATCTGTCTCGATCTCAAATGGCTGCTGCAAGTCTGGTAAGGTGAGCACTGGGGCAGAACAGAGGCGATTTTTCAATTCTTTGAACGCCTTCTGTTGAGGTTCCAACCAAAATAATTTTGCTCTTGCTCCTCCTTTGGTGACTTGACTCAAGGGCCAAGTGATATGAGAGAATCCCAACACGAATCTGCGGTAGAAATTAGCAAGACCCAGAAAGCTGCGAAGCTCTGTTATAGTGGTCGGGGCTGGCCAATCCTGAATGACTTGGATCTTGGCCGGATCCACATGCACCCCCCTTTCATCAATAATGTATCCCAGATATTGAACCTGGGTCATGCCAAAAGTGCACTTCTCCAAATTGGCACACAACTTGTGTTGCCGCAGTGTTTGGAGGACTTGTCGTATGTGGTGAAGGTGCTCTTCCCAAGTCTGGCTGAAGATCATAATGTCATCCAAGTACACCACTACAAATGAGTTGGTGAATGGCCGCAAGATGTCATCCATCATCCTCATGAAGGTTGCGGGAGCATTCGTCAACCCGAAAGGCATGAATAGCCATTCGAAAAGGCCTTCCTTCGCTTTGAAGGCAGTCTTCCACACATCGGAGGGTTTAATTGGGACCTGGTGATACCCAGACTTCAGGTCAATCTTGCTGAAATATTTTGCACCTTTGAGTTGGTCTAGAAGGTCATCAATCTGTGGGATTGGGTACCTATTCCGAACAGTGATCTTGTTCAGCGCTCGATAGTCAATACAGAGTCTCCACGTCCCATCCTTCTTCTGTACCAACACGATCGGGCTCCCACAGGGCGATGAACTTGGTCTGATGTGACCTTTCTGAAACAGCTCCTAAATCTGCCTCTTGATTTCATCATTCTCTAAAACAGAGCGCCGATAGATCTTTCCATTAGGTAGCGGCGCACCTAGGGTCAGATCAATCGGGTGCTTGACCTGACAGTGCAGAGGAACCCCTGTGGGTGAGGTGAATATGTCCTCGTACTCCTCCAAAACCTTATCCATTTGTTGTTGTCGTGCAGAGAAGCCCTGTCTGGAGGTCGTGGCCACAGTCTTCTTCTTGCCCTGGGGGCAGATCATCAGGGAAACAAATTTCCTGGTTTGGGAAATGAGCTTAATGCATTGTTTTGCAGTAAACAAAGAGATAGTGGCAGGAGGTGGTACCTCTGGTATCATGTACAACTTATTTCCCAAAGTAATAATAACAGCACGAGGTCGAGACTCATACACAACATGACACTTCCACAAGTATGGTTGTCCTAATAATACATCAGAAACATCAATAGGAGCAACGTCACATAATACCTCATCCGTGAAGGGCTTGATGCTATAGGAAAGGCGGCATTGCTGGCTGACGCGGAGATCTCGTCCTTGGTGAAGCCACCCGATGGTGTATGGATGTGGGTGAGCTGTGGTCGGCAAGCCCAACCGCTTCACGGCGTCTGCCGAAATGAGGTTCTTTTGGCTCCCATTGTCGACAATGAACTGTACAGGGGAGCCCTTTACCCACATCTGGGAGTGGAAGAGACGTTCCTCCTCCTCTGGATCTTCGGGTTCCTCCTTCTGGACCTTTGTAGTGGCAACAGTGGCGTTGGGCTCCGCATCAATAATCTGTTTCCCTTTTTCATTCCCCTTTTCAGGTTCTGATTCGGAGTCGGAGCATGCATCTGACTCAGAAGCCCTCATCTCGGCCACTAGCGACTGCTTGGCCCGACACTCACTTGTGTTGTGAGTGGAGCTCTTACGGAACTCACACCACTTTCCCGTGTCCTTCTTTGGCTTTACGGTGTTGTTCTTTTCTTGTGGCTTTGACGGGTTGTCTTTAGCCGCCATGCCTTCGCTCTGTCCTTTGTTCTGCGGTTTGGAAGCACCTTTTCCTTGCTTTTGATTCGCAGATCCAAAGTCTCGCTTCTTCTGTTTGAATTTCTGCTCAATCTTGGCAGCATACCGGTATGTCGTACCAAGTGAGGAGATGTCGAGGAACTCCATTTCCTCCTGAATGTATTTGTGCAGACAGCTGCGATACTTTAGCACCAGATGTTTCTCTGAATCTTTGATACCCAACTTTGTGCGCAGGGTATGGAACAGATTCGTCAGCTCATGCACATCTTGATCCCTTTGTTGTCGCAGCGTGGTCCATTGTATGTACTTGTCCTCATAGCTCCCTACGGGATAGTACTGTTCCTTGACGGCGTCTCGGAAAGAATTCCAAGTTGGTACGGCCGAGAACAGAGAGGGTTCTGTCTGGTCCTTGTTCTCACAGTAGGTTTCCCACTAGTCCTTAACATGGGGGGTAGCTTTGAGGAGTGCAAAAATAATCTTCTCCCGGTCCGAAAAGTCATGAACCGAGAAATATCCTTCTAACAGATTCAACCATCTATCTACGGCATCTGCGTCTATTTGACCCTCAAATATGGGAATGTCAAAATTTACTTGTACCTTAAAAGGAGTCGTGCCTCTAGAGTGGCTGCTGGATGCAGATGCGCCGCCGGTGGGTAGCCGTTGAAGGATCTGAGCAAAGTTATCCATCATCACGTTCCTTTGTTTTTCGAGGGCCTCCTCGAGCAATATTTTGATAGGATCTCCTGCTCCCTCATCTTTCTTTTCGTCCCCCATGGGCGTTCGTCGAGGTTTGCGAGGCTGATCTTGCAAAGGTTCCACCAGATCGAGCCCTAGCTCCTTATACCCCGATCTCGTTGGGGACATGCAAAGAAGGATCGAGAAAAAGCAGACCGCTCTGATACCACTGATCCGGATTTATGCAGGAACGCAACAGAATAAACATATAAACATAAATACAGAGATGCAGCGGAAATAACACTTCATTTCATTAATAAACGAATGACTGAAATTTGCTTACAGACAGAATGGAAATAAAACTAGCTAGGGCGCTGGTAGCTATCTCTGAGAAGAGATGTGGCGGCTACAGGCCTCTGAACTGAGTTACAATGAGGCTCGAGGGCCTATTTATCATTTAGAAACAATGGGAAATCCTAAACAGCCAAAACCCTAACCCTAGGAGATGAAGCGCCAAAACTATGGGCCCCGTTTGGGTAAATTGGTGTTTCAACTTCCCAGGGGCGTAACTTTGGCATACGATCTCCGTTTGACGCGTACCATACCTCGTTAGAAATATCTATCTGAGGACTACAAATTTGGAATGAGCTCTCCATTTTCCCAAAAAAACGTCGTTTAGGACCTCAAAACGGCTCCGGAAGTTCAGGACCTGAAAAACTGCTAAAAATAGTAAACTATGCCGAAACTGAAAAACTGAAAGAGACAATGGTGGAGCCCCAAGTGGAATAGGTGGGTGACCACCAATATCCACCTGGATCAAAAGTAGCAAAGTACCAAGAAGGTAATCTCATAAAACTCGACCACTTATAAGATTTAAAGAGTATGCGTTAATGACTACAATCATGAATGTCATAGAACCTTCAAATTTCAAAGAAGTTAATGAACACGAAGAGAGAAGAGATGCAATGAAGGAATAATATGAGTCTATAATGAAGAACGATGCTTAGGAATTGAAGCAATTTCTTGAAAATAAGGTACCCATAGGATCCAAATGGTTCTTCAAACCTAAATTTAAAGCTCATGGAAATATATATAAATATAAGGTTATGTTAGTTGCAAAAGGATACTAACAAAATGAAGGAATTTATTATGAATAAAATTTTGCACTTGTAGCTAAGTTAAATATAATTATATTGATGATTTATTTAGATATGAAACATAAATGGAAAGTACATAAACTATATTTTAAGTCTACCTTCTTGTACAATGAATAAAAATAATAAGTATATCTTGTTTAGCTAGAAGGGTTTGTTAAAGAGGGTAAAGGGCACCTTGTTTGCAGGTTAAAGAAAGCATTATATATATATTGAAATAGGGACCAAGATCATGGTATGTGAAGATTGATTCTTTCTTTCTTTAGAAAGGTTTTATGTAAAGCAAAAGTGACCCTAATTTTTATATCAAGTCATACCAAAAGGGGCATGTTATTATTATTTCTCTGTATGTTGATGCTATTATTATAACATTTAATGATTCTAAGTTAATTAATGAAATTAAAGGTCCAATTCCACAAGAGTTTGAAATGAAATACCTTGGTGAATTTCACTATTACTTAGGTCTTGATATATGGACAGACATTGGTTACACAGAGTAAGTATACTAGGGAGTTACTAAAAATATTCAAAATGGACCAATGTAGGGTAGTATCAATAACATTAGAATATAATTCCAAAATCTAGAATAATGATGGGACAAGAGAGGTGCATGGTACACCTCTCTTGTAGTATCATCAACTGGTGGGAAGTTTAAACTATCTCACTACTACCAGGATATATATAGCATATTCAATTAGAATTATAATTCATTTCCTGGATAAACCTCTTCAAATCCATTAGGGAGCAATGAAGTGCATTCCTCGACATCTAAAGTGAAAATTAACTTTGGTATTAAATATACTAATACTTTTGATGTTGATTTGGTAGTTTATTATATTTTAGATTGGGCTAGAAATCCTAATGACATAAAACCAACTTTAGGATGTGAATCTAGTATTGGATCTAGGATTGTGGCATGGAGGAGTAAGAAACATCCAGCTATTTCATGTCACCCATTGAAGCTAAGTACACAACCTTTTGTAGTGCTATGTGTGAAGAAATTTGGTTAAGGAAAATGCTTGAAGATGTGGGAGAAGTACCAAAAACGCCAACTATTATGAAGTGTGACAATTAAATAACCATCAAGCTAGCCAAAAATATTGTTTATGGCACAAGAAAAATAAAATTTGACGCATTATAATTTTGTCAGGGAAAATATGTAGTCCAAGGAAATTGATTTATTCTATTGTAATACCAATGAAAATGTGGTTGAAATATTTACTAAGCCTCTTAGAAAGGAAAAATTTGAAGTGTGTATGAATCATTTGGGTGTGGTAGAAAACAAATTTGTCCATTATGGGGGAATGTTAGAATAATGAAGAGATCTCTAGAAGATTCACCCATAATTATATCTTGTTATGTGTTATCAGATTGTTTCCCTTTTTAGACTTTTTTGGTTGGTAATTCTTATATATGAATCTGTTGAACCATAATCTGATTGTATATGTGTAATGGTTTGATAGCTTGATGAATGCAATTGTGTGTTGTGGTACAATCCCTTGAGTGAGTGATTGTCTCACCAAAGAGATGCATCCTTATTCAAATTTGTTCTTTCATTTTTTCTGTGTTATTACTGATAATAATTTTGGTTTTTTATTATTTCAAAAATAATTACTTTGAAAAATGTGCCTATCTTATAATAGGGCTTGTAGAATTTAATTTAATTATAATCAAATACCCAAAACTCATTATTGAAACAAAAGAAATCATTTTAGCATTCATATCCCACTCAAATGCCAAATATATAAATTATAAGATTTTTTCGATGGTTAAAGAAATTATTCCTAATCTACAATTGTTAATCTTTACTTAAAATGAAAATCATTATTTCCTTTTCTAAACCATGGTTAAAGGCTTCAAATAATTTTATTTTTTTTGGTGGTTCACGAATCCATGTGCCCGCACACATGAACGCAATTACATCCATGGTCTAAAAATCTCAATAGACCCTCCTGAGGTGATCTATTGTCAGCCTTACACGCGAGGCCTAACCCCCTGGGCGTCAAGGAGATTCGATCCTATGACCTCCCAACCAGAAAAGTACTTAACAGCGGGGACTCAACCAATTGAGTTAACCCTTGGAGCTTCTTCAAACATATATCTAATGTAAAAATCCTTTTAATGATGCTAATTTCCCACTCAAAAACCATATATTTATATTTTAACACTTATCAGATGGTTGAAGAACTCATCAAGAATTAAGAATACTCTTAGTGGAAAAGGGAGTAATACATTATTTAATGTATCTTTTCTTTTCTTTTCCAAGGAAAAAACCGTAATTTTATTCAAAGACAAAATTACATTTTGTAGATGTTTGGGGGAATTATAAATACATCAGCGGAAAGGCCTACCAAAAAAATGCCTAATGGAGATATAAGAAAAAGGCCAAGAAGCCAGAAAAAGAATAGAGCACACAGGCCCTCAAAAAAACCCTAATGGGCACACTAGAAACAACCCACAACAACAAATTTGAGAAGCCCAAAAACAAATAGGCTACAAAAAACCTTACAAATAACATAGTGGGTCAAAAACAACGCCCAAGAAAAAGCTCGTAAAAACCCATCACGGGTTGGAGATAGTCTAGGAGCCAGAAAAGGCCACACCCGACGATATGAATACACTCCAAGATTTGGAAGCAAAGACCGAGCCACAAAGTGTGAAGGAAATTGAAAAGCACAAACCATGACGACAACATGCAAATCCCTAGGTGAGAAAAAGAGGGCCATGGAGCCCAACAGGAACCGACAACGACTCCAATACCCAACGAAATGCAGTGACAGACGAGGGAAACGATGATGACGAGAATAAGTGGAGAAGCCACACCTAACAAGAACCGCGCTAGAACTTGCAACAAAAAAATAACGCCCACGAAGGATGACTCCTGTTTACCTTATGCATGGTACTTTTGTACTTTTTAGCACATTTTACAAAGAATTTTCCAATAACATGTTGAAAGTATGGACCAATAAGAACTCAGAAAAATAAATTTAAATAATTTAAATAAATAAACAATAAAAAATTTCAATGTTTAACTATGGAAAATTATCAAAATTTTTTGCAAATAGCCAAATTAATGTGAACATAAAAAAAAATCCAATGCGTGCTGGGGGCAGGTACAATAACAAGTGGAAAGTATAGACCAATAAGAAATCATAAAAATAAATGTAAATAATTTAAATAAATAAACAATAAAAAATTTTAATGTTTAACTATAGAAAATTATAAAAAAAATTTGCAAATGGAGAAATTAATGTCAACATCACAAAAAAACCCAATGCATAATACCTGCTGGGGTAGGTACAATAACCACTTGATTTGGGTAAATAAAAACAATAGATAAAAAAGTAATACATGTGTTTTTGGTCAGTGCATTCAAGACATCACCAAAAGGGCGGAAACGTGAAGCTGGGTTACACTTTTGTGAGAATCGGGGGCAGAAAATTTTTTTCGGCAATAGTTCGGCCGAACTTTCTTAAAGAGTTCGGTTGAAATTTTGAGTCCGTTTAGATTGACGGCACAGTGACGGCATAGCAAACAGAATTTTTGCCGAAGGTTTGGAAAATCGGCAACAGGAGTTCGGCCGAACTTATAAAAAAGTTCGGCTAGACTAGAAGTTCGGCCGAACTTTTAGTTTTAAAATAGTTCGGCTGAACTATTTTTTATAAATATATCTCCCGTGAATGTTACTGTTTTCATTGTTGGCGCGATTTTTGCAGCTCTGTTTCTATTTTCCGCGTTGGCGCTCCTGCTGTTACGTCCGCGCTTGGGCTCTGTTCGTGCTGTTACGTCCGCGCTCGGGTTCTGTTCGTGCTGTTACGTCCACGCTCGGGCTCTGTTTCTGCTGTTACGTCCGCGCTCGGGTATGTAGTTACGTCCAACTTTTACTATCTTTAATATCTTCACGTAGTTTAGCCACCTCCTCATGGAGGCGAAACAATTCTACAGTCATGGTATTGTATATGTATTTCATTGTTGTAGCCTCCCTCTCTAACAGTTCCTTAATCTCATCAATTTCTTGTAAACGAATTTGTTGCGTTTTATGCATTTCTTCGTTTTGCCTTCTTTGTTCTTCATTTAGAATTCTAAGCTCTTTATTTCGCTCTTCACAAATCATAACCTTAGTTTCCAGAGTAATAACTCTCTCTAGCACATCCAGTGTATCATTATTTACGTTAACTTGACTATACATTAGATCTTTCACATCTGAGGACACATTAGTTTCCAGAGACATTGTGTCCAGCCCACAGTAGAAACCCTTCAATGTGAAATCCAGCATCAAAAACGCACTCTCCAAGCACAAAAGAACAGAGAATGCGCATTTACTGTCAAACTGTCAAAGAAAGATTTTGAAACCAGTCATGAGACTTCGACCCACAACATTCTGTCAAACTGTCCAATGAAAACTTTCCATGAAAGTCAAAGAAAGATTTTGAAACCAGATGAGACTTCGACCCACTGCAATTTGTCAAAACTGTCCATTGTAAAATTGTCCATCTCCCTGAAGAAACCAGAAAAGAAAACATTTTGTAGTTCAAGGTCCTCATCAGCAAAATAGATTAGATGATATGCACACCCCAAGGTAAACAACCAAAGGCAATATGTTGACCCGCTAGCCAAAGAAAACCACAGCCTCTCAGCCTATTAAAGATGGATATGAGAGATCTGGAATATATCCGCACTGTCATCTTGGATATCTCTCATTGCATGCATCAAAATTCTTATGGATAATGTTGTTTATGAACTTTTTTTGTCTAAGAGAACCGTTCTAGTGTGTCTAGAGTATTGTTTTGGTTAGTAACTTTTTTGTTTCACCCAAAAATGTAAATTTTTTTCTGCTCAATATACAACTATTTTTATCAAATCTAAAGATATATAGTTTCATTATGGTTTTAAAAATATAATTCATTATGTTCTAATATTTCAGTTTAATTTTTCTATTTTGTATTCTCAGTTTGTGTGTATTCTTTTCTGCATAAACAGTGATTATGGATTAAATTTTTTCTGCATAAACTTATATGAGTACTTTTATTCTCAGTTTGTGTGTATTCTTTTCTGCATAAACAGTGAACATGGATTAAAGTTTTATATATTATATGAGTACGCCCTAGTTATTGCTTTGTGTGTATTCTTTAATGCATAAACAGTGATTATGGATTAAAGTTTTTCTGCATAAACTTATATGAGTACTTTTATTCTCAGTTTGTGTGTATTCTTTTCTACATAAATAGTGAACATGGATTAAAGTTTTATATATTATATGAGTACGCCCCAGTTGTTGCTTTGTGTGTATTCTTATATTTTTCTATTATATTATTTTCTATTTTTTATTCTCAGTTTGTGTGTATTCTTTTCTTTGCCTTCACTCTTTTTGATCTTGATAAATCACAAATAAAAAAGAAAATTGGTATTTATTTTTTGTGTAGACCATTTTAAATCTAACCCCAAGCTTATAAAGTTTTCAATTTTTTTATTTGAAAAAATTATTTGTTTTTGCATGCAACCATGTTGAAGTTTTTTGCAAGCAAATACATAAGCATTAGGCAAACACACACTTAGAGAATAAGAAAAAGAAACAACATCCTTTATCCTTCTTAACTTTTTTTTTATATATGCATTAATTCAATAGGTTAAAATTTACTTTATTAAATTACAAGTAGTTCCTTTTTCATTAAATTGTTGCGGTTGTTGTTTCACCTTTTTTTTTTAAATTTTTTTATATGTTATATTTTTTTTCTATTTTTTTTTTCATATGACTTTAATTTATAAAGTGACCTTATTGTAAACATGTTTCTCACTTATTTATAAAAGTGATTCACTTGCATTAATACAAGTAACTAACTATATATTTGTAAATGTGAGCTTATAAGGAAAGTTAGAGAAGAAATGATTTTTTTATTTTTTTTTTATTTTTTTTTTATTTTATATTTTTGGGTTTGTAAATTAACTCAATAGTCTCAATGTACAACCATCATTGCGTTGATCAACCTCGACTTCCCACATAGTACTTTTGTTCATTTTTATATATTTTTTCAAAATGGTATAATTTTGACATCCAAATTACATTTGTAGTGTCATTTTCATAAAACTAACCATTTATTTGAGAACTCCCCTTCTAAACAATTAATTTTTTCTTTTGAAATAATATTATTTGCATATTGTAATATGGCTAGTCTAGGTAATCTCCTACTTACGAATTAAAACTACTTTTCATGGAAATTATATATTGAGGATATACAAGAAGTAGGGACTTTACTAGGTTACCATGGAAATAAAATTATTCCTCTTAAATTCGCGCCTTGTCGCTTGTTCATAGTGATTTTTGTGATTCTCTTCCTTCTACTTATTTCTATAGCTTCAATTACTTAAATTTTATTGATAGATTCTCCAGAGACATCGAGATTTATTTTTTAAAACTTAAGAGTGAACTTTTTGGCTTACATGTTCTTGTAGAAAAACAATTAGGACATCAACTTTAGAAGTTAGGAGTATATAATGGAAGTGAATATGTTAACAAAAAAAATAGGCACTTTTATTACCAACTCTATTAAAATTGAAATACCCCTATTTTTCCTCAAAAGTGATGTAATCCTATTTGAATTAGGTCTCTAGGTCAGTATCGAAGTCTAGCCTAGGTGGCAGACCGTTGTAACAAAGATCTATTAGTAGCCTTTCATACATCTTCCACCAGCAAAATAACTTAAAACACAAAAAGAGTTATCCATCTGCAATATAAATTTGATCTTGAGTATTCATTTGTTTTCTTTGAGAGAGCCCTCTCTAACTAGAAGGGCTAACTTTCAGTCCAAAGTGATTTGAAATAGTTACATTAGGTTGACCATTGAACAACCCAATTGGTTCCAGCTTAGTGATAACATATTCTTCTCTCTTTTAGATCAGTTTTCAAAGGCTTGTGATCTATAAATATTTATAGAAACTTCCAAGGATCTAACAAGGTTTCCTCCTTCCTTAGTGGTGAATGATACTTGGGATCTAATACCTCTTCTGGGAGGAAACCTTGTTAGATGTAAATTGGTGCATAGAACTAGGTGTTCATTAGATGGAAGTGTTGAAAGACATAACACTTATATAGTTGATAAAAG
Organism: Pinus albicaulis; assembly: GCA_034641835.2. Classification (NCBI taxonomy): domain Eukaryota; kingdom Viridiplantae; phylum Streptophyta; class Pinopsida; order Pinales; family Pinaceae; genus Pinus; species Pinus albicaulis. The sequence continues at coordinate 266,208,953 of CM076573.1, forward strand.
TTTCTCAACTAAAAGGGGTTGATTAGAATAAAACCTTTTCCCTTATAGAAAAAATTAATTCCCTTTTTACTGTTCTAGCCCTTATTATTTCATATAAATTGTAGGTCCATTAAATGAACATTAAATCCACCTTCTTGCATGGGGATTGCAAGAACAAATTTAATTGGAATAACCTCCTAACTATATTCAAAATGACTATATTTGTTTACCACCTGAAGAAATCTCTCTAGGACTTAAGTAAGATCCTCATGTTTGGAATGCTAAAATGAACAACTTTCTTCTTAATACTTACTTTTATATATGCAATTATAACTACAATGCCTATACCAAGAAAGTAGTAACCATGTCATAATAATTGTTCTTTATGTTGATGAATTTATACTCATTGGTTGTGACCCTAAAATTTTAGCCCATGTGAAATCTAGCCTTAAAAAGAAATTTGAAAATGGCAGGCTCAGGTACTGGAACCTCTACAAAGGTTCGACCTAAAAACATAGTTTTTCCTCAGGTTTCTCCATTGGTTCTATGTCCAACTTGGATAACCTACAGTTCAATATCCTTCTTTTCATTTTTTATATCCCCTCTTGGATAACCATAATATCTTGAAATGGAGCTAGCCAACTCAAATATAGTATTGCAAATCCCTGGCTAAGTTATATGAGGATTACATATGGTCTTGAATGAGCATTTGGACTCTTTAGATATATATCTAAAGAGTCTAAAAGCTCATTAAAGACCATATGTAATACATAGCGTACTCATATAATATATAAAACTTTAATCCATGTGCTTAACCTTAACATTGACACAAATGGAATACAATTTTACTCACTGCTTTATGATAGAAAAATATGCAGATGAATATTCCCCACATATCCGAAGTCAAAAGGGATAGATTAAAAAGGGATGCTTCGGTCATCTATAAAAGATAGATTAAAGAAGCATGACATATTAAAGTAATGTATATTAGATATGCGTACCAATTATGTTCATATAACACAACAAATAGATGATTCAATACAAATGTCACATAGAAGTCATATTTATCTCATGGGCCTTCAATTTCAACTATATATCTAGCATAATACATTAAGCTATAGGAGATAAATCAAAGAAGCATTTGAATGTAAATTAAAAATGTGTAATAATTATGTCCTCATTTAATATGTACAATATGTTTGGTTGAATCCACATGAAAAACAAGACTCCCAACCATGAGAAGAGGAAATTACATCCTATTTCTCCCCCCTAGCACAATTACCAGTGCAGTTAGAATTTAACAGCCCCAAATTGGATTTTACTCTCAGGTACTGGAGCCTCTACAAAGGTTCGACCTGGAAACATAGGTTTTCCTTAGGTTTCTCCACTAGTTCTATGTTCGACTTGGATAACCTACAACAACATCCTTCTTTTCATTTTTTATATCCCCTTTTGGATAACCATAATATCTTGAAATGGAGCTAGCCAACTCAAATATAGTATTGCAAATCCCTGGCTAAGTTAGATGAGGATTACATATGGTCTTGAATGAGCATTTGGACTCTTTAGATATGCATACCAATTATGTTCATATAACACAATGTTGGATAAAATGACTATTTATTTCATGTGTAATTAGATTAGTGATTTCATGTGTTAGGGTTGTGGATTCAGGCATTGAAACAACACACCATGATATTTCAAATTTAAAAATGATGGTTTGAGTCCTAGGTAGCTTAGAATCCTACTTGTTTTCAAAAAAAGGATGCACTCCCATTTGATTCTCACGAATAGGTTGTAATCATGAGGCTCTCGCTCAAGAGTGGACCTTCGCAAAATCTTGTGACGTCTTGTCACAAACAAAACCATCAAACTGAAAACACATCATTTTTCTCCTTCAAAGAAAAAAAAATTCACATCATGTGAATATCTCCATATACTCTTACATATTGGTGTACAAAACCATCAACCAAACACAAGTCGACAAAACATGCCTCTTCAAACAACTGACTCTTAAGTCAAATAATAGAGCTCATGTACAAATTTCCATATTTTTTGCATTTAAGTGTGTCTAACATAACTCTACTTTCAACATCTTGCTTCATGCAACATACTTTGAATTTGCAAAGAAATTCATGAAACATCAAAATACATGCTAGGCCTTAATTGGATAAGAAATCTTTAACCATTTGTCAGCAAACCATTTCAATGGCGCTTTTTTTTCTTTCAACTATGTTGAATTTAGTTTTTAGTTATATTTTTAATTTTGGAGAAAATAACTATTTATTTCATGTGTAATTAGATTAGTGATTTCATGTGTTAGGGTTGTGGATTCAGGCATTGAAACAACACCATTATATTTCAAATTTAAAAATGATGGTTTGAATCCTAGGTAGCTTAGAATCCTACTTGTTTTCAAAATAAGGATGCACTCCCATTTGATTCTCATGGATAGGTTGTAATCATGAGGCTCTCGCTCAAGAGTGGACTTCACAAAATCTTGTGACGTCTTGTCACAAACAAAACCATCAAACTGAAAGCACATCATTTTTCTCCTTCAAAGAAAAAAAAATTCACATCATGTGAATAACTCCATGTACTCTTACATATTAATGTACAAAACCATCAACCAAACACAAGTTGACAAAACACGCCTCTTCAAACAACTGACTCTTAAGTCAAATAATAGAGCTCATGTACAAATTTCCATATTTGTTGCATTTAAGTGTGTCTAACATAACTCTACTTTCAACATCTTGCTTCATGCAACATGCACCATACTTTGAATTTGCAAAGAAAATCATGAAACATCAAAATACATGCTAGGCCTTAATTGGATAAGAAATCTTTAACCATTTGTCAGCAAACCATTTCAATGGCACTTCTTTTTCTTTTAACTATGTTGAATTTAGTTTTTAGTTATATTTTTAATGTTGGAGAAAATAACTATTTATTTCACGTGTAATTAGATTAGTGATTTCATGTGTTAGGGTTGTGGATTCAGGGATTGAAACAACACCATTATATTTCAAATTTAAAAATGATGGTTTGAGTCCTAGGTAGCTTAGAATCATACTTGTTTTCAAAATAAGGATGCACTCCCATTTGATTCTCACGGATAGGTTGTAATCATGAGGCTCTCACTCAAGAGTGGACCTTCGTAAAATCTTGTGACGTCTTGTCACAAACAAAACCATCAAACTGAAAACACATCATTTTTCTCCTTCAAAGAAAAAAAAAATTCACATCATGTGAATATGTCCATGTACTCTTACATATTGGTGTACAAAACCATCAACCAAACACGAGTTGACAAAACATGCCTCTTCAAACAACTGACTCTTAAGTCAAATAATAGAGCTCATGTACAAATTTCCATATTTGTTGCATTTAAGTGTGTCAACATAACTCTACTTTCAACATCTTGCTTCATGCAACATGCACCATACTTTGAATTTTCAAAGAAATTCATGAAACATCAAAATACATGCTAGGCCTTAATTGGATAAGAAATCTAACCGTCTGTCAGCAAACCATTTCAATGGCGCTTCTTTTAGTTGCACTTCATCATGTGAATCATCTTGACCTTCATCGATTATGAAATCCTCTTTTCCATTCTTCTTTTCATTTTTTATATCCCCTCTTGGATAACCATAATATCTTGAAATGGAGCTAGCCAACTCAAATATAGTATTGCAAATCCCTGGCTAAGTTAGATGAGGATTACATATGGTCTTGAATGAGCATTTGGAATCTTTAGATATGCGTACCAATTTTGTTCATATAACACAACAAATAGATGATTTAATTTACAAATGTCACATAAAAGTCATATTTATCTCATGGGCCTTCAACTTAAATTATATAATCGTTTGACCCCCAAAAATGTCATTCAATACCTCAAAATGACTCCAAAAGGTTTTAGACCTGAATTCTCCACCCCCCATTAAAATGACCCTACAAGTTGATTCTTTCAGTTTTTTCACTCTATAAGCATCAACGTACAATTATGCATGATGGAGAATCTCTAGCGCTTTCCCTTGTTAATATATTTAATAATATCAATATTTATTTAAAAGTATCAATAGTATTTCGACCATGAGATTTGAACAATGTGATGTCGTCGAAATACTATTGATACTTTTAAATAAATATTGAGATTATTAAATATATTAACAAGGGAAAGCGCTAGATATTCTCCATCATGCATAATCGTACGTTGGATTTGGTGATAATTGTCTCCATATTTTGGCTTTCTGACCCAAAAAACATAATTATTTTACAAGGGAGGGAAGGAGGGATGATCACATTGACTTGCTTGATGACATGTCTATGAAGATTAACTACCTCAAGAACTATTTTTTTGCGTCTAGGGAAAGAGACACATTCCCATGTCTGAGCATGAAAACGTTATTTGATATTGTTAATGCCTCTATTGTTTACTTCTACAAGTTCTATAGGCAGAGTCTGTAAAGGGCCAGGTAGCCTCTGGATCTCATCTTTTATGAAAGGTGACATATCTAGTAAATGCCCCTGCAGTCAATCTCCGGAATGGATCTAAATAGAAGTTCTTCATTTTTTAATATTCGTAAAACACAACAACTTTAAGGTAAACTATGTACATGTTCCATTCATCATGAACACAAACCTCACAAGCCTCCTTGGCTTTGGAGCATTTTCCATGTTTTCTATAACCAAGACCCAAATAATTAGGCCCTTCTTGAAGAACATTTGGCTCAACTATGCCTTGTACATGCTTGCCTTTAAAACCCTTTACTTTCATAGCTCACATTTTCATCAAAAATTTGGACCCTATTCCTCTAATGTCTCTCAAAAGCATGTACACATTCATTTTCAGAGGAAATTGAAGGTAGAAACCAATAGCTAATTCTTCTAACTAAACTTGACTAAAATGAGCTAAATTGTACTTTGATACGAACTTGATTTAAATTGTCCACCTCACATTAGGCACCAATGATTATAACTTTTAATGGGCTAGCATTGGTTTGTAATCATCATCTCAAAATGACCTAGTAGATGAAAAATTACCATGTTTGTAATCATCATTTCACAGCATCTACATATGACCCTTCTACACATTATATGATTGAATTTATGGTAGGTCATCTCTTCTATCTAGACCATGATTGATTGTGACATTAGGTGAATAAAAGAAATTTGATAAGGAAGGGATCACTATAAGTTTGTCCTCCTCCACCCACTCCATATTCAGTGATTGCCTATTTTTTCTTTTCCAACATTTTATTTTGGAAATTCATTTTGGTAGTTAATTCTACTAATAGTCACAACACACATGGAAGTCAAAGAAATTGTTATATACACTACTAAACTCAATTAACATTGTTTGTTATTGGACTTACAATAACAAACAACATAGAGTTCATTAATGTAGTAGTGTATATGATAATTATATGTATAGTGGTGTGGCTATCGATAAAATTAGCTGCTAATGAATTTCGAGAATAGAAAGTTGGAAGTGGAAAATTGAGAAATCACTAGCTGTGGGGCGGATGGAGGAGGACAAACTAGAAACTATCTTCTTCTTATGAATTGTATTTTATTCACCTGTTGTCACAATCATTCATGGGATAGGTAGAGAGGATGACATTCCAAAAATTCATGCATATAATATGTAGAAGGGGTCATGTATGAGATGGTGTGAAGTGATGATGATTGACATGGTAAATTTTCATCTGCCAAGTCATTTTTAGATGATGATGACAAACCAATACTAGCCATTTTAAGGTTATAATCATTAACAAGAAATATGGGGAAGGAAATTCAAATGTATCATCATGGAAATTATAAAAATTGTAAGGATGGCGTTATAAGCGTTATGGAAATTCTAAGTGCCAAATTCTAAGGAACAAGCCATATTTGCTTCTCAAAAACTTTATTTGATATATTCTTAAAAAACCAAGTACAAATTCTAGTAATCCTAGAATCATGCTTTACATAAGGTAAAATTGGGGAACTCATGACTTGTACTATAGATAAAAAAACATTTACCCTTACCAAAAAATATATGATAAAAATTGACAAAATACATAAGCTTAAGCTTAAGGGGATATAATACTTCTTGCATTCCATATAGATAATGAAAATTATTGTTCTAAGTCTCATGTTGCTTCTCATGTTATTTTATAAACCTTGATTGGAAAGAAAAATAGGAGGGCGGAAATGTAAGAAATATAGAACATACTGGATTTAACAGCCCCAAACTGGATTTTACTCTGAGGTATTGATTTTTTGAAATCTATTTTGTGAATGTCGACCAATAGATATATATCATGGAGGATGAAAGACGAAGATCAGCCGAATCCCATATGGAGGTTCAGGGATCGGAGGATGTTCACGGTATTTAAATATAATCTTAAATCTCCATACATGTGTGTACATATGGAATTGATTTTTTTATTAACTTTGTGAGTGAATTTAGTTGTTAATAAGTTTCATATTTTAATTTTTAGGAGGCAAGAGGAGAAGGCTTTCTACTCCATCCATGGAGCGTGGCCAAGGTTCAACCGGTCGAGGTAGCAGGTTGCGGGAAGGGGGTGATATTTATTCCCCCGAAGGCCAGCAATCAATGGCTGCTGGTTCTCAACAAGGTCACTGTGGGTCTGGTTCTCAGCAGCATCATTCTGGGGTTGGTTCTCAGCAGGGTCATGTTGGAGATGATGTTAACCAACAACATCAAGGTTGCCATCAATTTCAATATTTTTTCATTAAATTTGTACAACTTTTTTTCCACGTGTTTTTTCTAATATACGAAATTTTATATATATTGATGCAGAGGCTGAAAATGTTCGAGCCAGTGGTCAAAAAAGACGCAGGGCAGCGCGCTACATTGAAGAAGAAGGCTGTCAACCCAGCACAACTTATCCGGCTGAGATTACTGATATACCATGGGAAACGAACATGGTGGAATGCACCTTACAAAGGTGTCAAAGCCTTCATGCAAAATTGCAAAGAGATCTGGAGTCTTTGTCTCTACCTGCTGAGAGTAGACCAAGCCTAGAAATAGTTACACATTCATTGAGTGAAATGGTAAAAGTGTACAAAGATTTGGGGCCAACGACTGATTCGTTTGTAGAAGTGATGAGAAAGAGAAAAGAAATAGTGATAGGTCCCGATAAATGGTAGGACATAAAAAAAAGAGTTTCAAGAGATGATGCTAAGTCAATGTTTAATTATAAGGAAGGGCCAAAAAGAAAAATGTTGAAGGTGCAGTATTTCAAGCACCCAGACAAAGCACAATATTTGTATGGTCGACATCTTGTGGCCTTTGGAAGGCTTCCATGGAACGATAAGGTTCCTCTTTATTTTGCACAAATGTTTTATGAAGAATTTTTTTTGGGTATGAAACCCGACTACAATGACCTTCCTTCAGAATTTTTTGGCCCGGGGAGAGGTCGATTATATCAACGTAAGGGCGCCAAGCGAGATGTGGAGTTGCCTCGCCCTGAGCCGCCATTGGTGAGTCAACCGTCTCGAGTCGAAACCCTGTGATCAGAGATGGATGCGACTTCTCAAATAAGTCGTGAAGCAAGAGATGTTATGATCGAAAATGTTCATAGCGGATTGAGTGGAGTCGATATTGGCTTAAATCGACAAAGAGCACGTGAAAATGCACGTGCCAATTTTGTTTATCATACAGATGAAGAGATTTACAACATGAATGTTGAAGATCTCCGAATATACGCAATAAATTGTCGCAATGGTCTGCAAGACCTAATTTTTCATGAGGAAGAGGGCACCGGAACGGTATGTGTTAGTGACCTTAGGGTTTGAAATTATATTTACATATACATGTGTACAATTTGTAATAAATACATGTGTATGTACATGTATACATTTATTTGTATGTGTACATTAATCTAATAAAAATGTATGATTATATGTTAAAACACCATTTGCAGTTCTCAGACATGATGTGTGATGAAAATGTTAATATTACGTTCGGGACCTCTGTCTCAAATGATGCAGATGGGTCTGACCATCATGATATGTTGGCACATGTATATTAGTGTTTTTTAAGTGACTCTAAAATAAATAATTGTTGCCACACATGTACATGTATGTATATATATAATTTGATAAAATGTTTTAACAGGTACCGATTCCGTCTGATGTTTTTGGGATGGAAGTACCTTCTTCTTCCTTAGGAGATATACCTTCTACTTCATTGGGAGATGTACAAGTATGGACAATTTTTTACAAGTTCAAAATTTATGTTACCTCAAAAAGTTCCATTAAAAATTGAGATATATAGAGAGATCTATATTTTGAGTTATTTAAAAATTTTTGAATTTAGGTTCGTATAGAAGATTTTTTTAATCCGAGGACTTTAGCGACGGAGATAGGAACATCCACGGCATTTGAAGAAGTTGTCTTTAGTTCTTTTTTTTAATATTATTGTTCAAATAAGTTTATATATGTACACGTGCATTTTCATTTGAAAGTTTTTAATTTATATAAATTATTTATGTATATATATATTTATATTTAACCGTACATGTATATTTTACAAGTTACCACTGCAGATGTTTCTATGGCAGAACCTGTTCATCAAATGGAGAGGCAACCTTACGAGGTATTGCGTGATTTTTTTGTTATATTTTGTTTTTTACATGAAGTTCTAGATATATATATTCTCATTCATTTTTAGAACTTCAAATTTTAATGTTCATGTGCATTGTGTATGTAGGCGTCCTATTTACAGGATAGGGCGCTACCCGAGACCCAGACACTAGAGCCTCCATTTGATGGACAAGATTTACAGTAGATTTGATTTGATTTTAAAATTTAGATGGTTTTAAAATTTGTTAAACTTGATACAGTTTGATACTCAAGTGAGATTTACAATTTTTGGACATATTTTATTACAATAAGTTTTTTGGACATATTTTTGGACATATTTTATTACAATAAGTTTTTTGGACATATTTTTGGACATGTTAAATTTTTTTGTTGGATAGTTGAATTATATTTGGCATGGCATGTGATATTTAATGTTAAATGTTTTTTATTTCATTACAGTATATGTTGATTTCTGATTTGATATAATTGCATGTATGATGGTACATTACTTGTAAAGTCATTGGATTAATAGTGTTCATTGATTTCAATGTTCTTTGGATGGTTTTAGTACTTTTGGCATGTGAATGTGAAGTAATGTTGTCATCTGAATTACATTTGACATGTGATATTTAATGTTAAATGTTTTTGTTGGATAGTTGAATTATAATTTGCATGGCATGTGATATTTAATGTTAAATGTTTTTGTTGGATAGTTGAATTATAATTGGCATGGCATCTGAAGTTTTTAAAACTACATGAATGATAGAATGTGAACCTACATTTTCACATGTGGTAAATTGAAATGTTACTTGTAACAAGACAATCGCCATTGATTTCATTACAATATATGTTGATTTCTGATTTGATATAATTGCATGTATGATGGTACATTACTTGTAAAGTCATTGGATTAATAGTGTTCATTGATTTCAGTGTTCTTTGGATGGGTTTAGTACTTTTGGCATGTGAATGTGAAGTAATGTTGTCATCTGAATTACATTTGACATGTGATATTTAATGTTAAATGTTTTTGTTGGATAGTTGAATTATAATTGGCATGGCATGTGATATTTAATGTTAAATGCTTTTGTTGGATAGTTGAATTATAATTGGCATGGCATCTGAAGTTTTTAAAACTAACATGAATGATAGAATGTGAACCTACATTTGCACATGTGGTAAATTGAAATGTTACTTGTAACAAGACAATCCCAATTGATTTCATTACAATATATGTTGATTTCTGATTTGATATAATTGCATGTATGATGGTACATTACTTGTAAAGTCATTGGATTAATAGTGTTCATTGATTTCAGTGTTGTTTGGATGGTTTTAGTACTTTTGGCATGTGAATGTGAAGTAATTTTGTCATCTGAATTACATTTGACATGTGATATTTAATGTTAAATGTTTTTTTTCAGAAAATAGTTTAAGATTGATCACAAGAATTAAGAGAATGTCTCGTCCCAACACCATAGAATGATCATCCATGTCAATGAATCTTAAGTCTATCTTTCCAAACCATGACCCTACTCTCACATGTGTGCCTTTCATGACACCAGTCACTGCTTTCATCCTCGAATTGACTGTCTTGAAAGCACTCAACTCTTTCTCGATGCTAGCCTTCCTCTTTCTAAGAGATGAAGCTGCCTTTCGACTTAGGAAGCTATGGGTAGCCCCCATGTCTATCAAAGCAAAGAACTTTTTCCTATGTACGGTTGTAGACACGAATCTCAAGTCCAAGGAACTTTCATCATCATTCCTCCTCCTTGTCTTGTGCCTTACTTCTGCAATATTCTTCAACATTTCCTCTTCCAATATGTCTTTTGAACTAGCCCTTGGCTTAACAGTGATTTTCACATATCTCTTCTCATGAAGCTCCATAGAACAATCCAATCCTGGGTCTGCTTGAATTGGTCCAAGCTCTTTCCTTTCGGAATTCTATCTAATTGCTCCAATACGACATACAATCCTCATAGTGTGGTCATCTTCTTTTCCAAGTGTGCCAACACATGCATTTTCTTTCTTCAAACCAATAGGTTTCGGATCAAGAAAGTCCCTCTTGATCTTATCTTCCATGTTCTTGAATTTAGCCTGCAACGTGGTGCTTCTTTCCTTCAAGTGAGCCCTTTCCATAAAGAGTTCCTGAAGTCTTTGTTCACCTTGTTGTATCTCCATGTCAAGCTTTTCATCTCTGTGTGCTCCATTGAGATAGTCTCAAGTAGAGTCCCACCCATGTGCTCCCTTCGTCGTAGATCAGTTCGCTTTTTGCATATCATTCTTAGAAATTTTTTCTTTGCTCAACTTCGTTGGGCCTCGCTTAGAGCATGTTATGTACCGACGAGGGGTCCGTTGTTTAGTCTTCATGTCAGAATTTTGTTGTGGCTAATTAGAATTCCTTTAAAAAATCACTGAAGTTCATGGTCATTGCATTCATGGTCATTAATGATTGTTTTCGTTAAAAAAGAGTCTTTAGTCTTAGAGTCTAGGGTTTTCAAGTCTTTTGCATACATGTCATAAAAGCCCGCAGGCCATGAGGTTGGTTCCAAAAAGTTCTCATTTCATATTTTTATTATCAAAAGAATTTGAAGACATTTCTAGTCCAAAACTCTGTTTTGGAACTAGAAATTGTCTAATTTCATTTTTTGTAATAATTGTATTTATTTCACCATAAGAAATTCCAGAGAAAGCCTCTGATCTTTTCCAAAGCCAAGTGCCACATCCCTGCAAAATACAACAAAGTATTATCAGTCCAAGACTCAGAAAAAGCAAGAGAAAGTCAAAGAACAACATTGTATTAAATGACCAAATGACAAAGTGCCGAAACATTGTAAAAGTGGGTTAGCAAACAAATTTAAAATAAAATCTGATTTTATGGGATATTTTCTTCATATATAAGCCATGAAAAATCATTCATTCGCACAAATATTCAACGCAGAAGTCGGAGTGGTGCAGTGGAAGGCCGAAGTCGTGTTTTACAGAGTTGAGGACAATCATTGGAGGTGCGCGCTACGCGCAGAGGAGGCGCGCTACCCATATAAGGGTCGCTACGCATATAACGCCCACAACCCGTGTTAAATATCAAGTGTGATACGCGTATGTTGCGCGCTACGCGTTGGGCAGGGGCGCTACCCATATAGCGACAGAGCCAAAAAAAAAATTAGTTTTTGCGTCCGGCTTCATACCACAACGGCTCCTTCAACTTGCAAGTAGGTTTTTAATCATTGCTCAGTTATTTTTGGAACATGATTGTGGTGCTTTGAAGTGAGGAAATTAATGTGTTTGATATGGAGAGGTGAAACCCTATATTCATAGCAGATTTATTCCTTAGGGTTTTAAATACATATTGGTGGCTTTGTGAAGATTTTCCCACCTTGTATGGTTGATAAATATACCTCTGCATATATTGTCAAAGTCTCACTGCCCTCACACTCTCAGTTTATCATTCTACCACTGCTGTCATCATCATTATTTTACAATTGTCATGGCTATTTGTTTCACTATGGTCATTGTCACATTGTGTCCCATTTCCCATTGACAAACACAGTCCTTTGACAAATCCTTGGCCAGTATTGCAAAGGCTGTATCATACATTACACTGTCTACTCATTTGTCAAACTCTCTTGTGATTAAAACAGAGACTGTTTTTATGCCACTAAAACAGAGCTATTACCACTGCCACTTGTTTTCTTATGATGCCTTGGTACATATGCAACATATTTGGGTTTTGAGCATACATTGAAACTTTGTCTTCACTACACCTATATCAACATACATATTGCAGACATTTTGTTTTCGAAGCCATGTCAGAGACGGATTCAGTTTATGAGCAGGAGTATGACATTGATTCCACAGCAGAGGGTAATGTGCCACGGAGGCCTCACAAAGGTGGCAAAGGCGGTAAGCATCCGTGATGGTTTATATTGGCTCAATTGGCAGTATGACATGTCCACTCGCAATGGATTCATAGGTATCGGTATCAGCTCATGTTTTCGATAATCGTGAGATGATTTCTCAAACCCAAACCCAGCTTTATCGTGAACTAGCTCGCTTCATTTATCGACATTTACATGATGGCTGTGTGTGTAAACCTCGGGCCGAGTAGATTTCATTCTCGTCACCAAAGGACTATTGCTCGTGCCAACCCATAAGCCCAAATATAGGAGACAAATGGAACAAACATCAGCAGTTAGAGAAATTCCACTATGAGCCATACATCAAACCTGGGTATATGAGACACTTGAGCAGGGTTTTTCCTTTCAGATTCCTGAGGGATGAGTTTGCACCACTGATGAAACTCATCATTCGGTATTTCAGTTGTGAGGGCAGATTCTCGCGTCTCTATGCGTACCATGTTCATTTGTTGATGCACTTCACGAGGGTACGTATGATGAACATTCCGTACTTCATGTATCGCAACATAGAGAGGATGATGATTTTTTTACAGAAGAAGACCCCAGCATAGCAGCATAGAAGTATATATCATTACGCTCTAATCAAGATCATAGTGGTACATCAGTTGACACAGCAGGGCATCACTTGGGAGGATTTCATCTCCCGTGATTTCTTCACAGCGCCACAGCCGCCTCTCGAGATAGTTCATGATGAGAGAGAGCCTTTACATCAGCCTGAAATTCCTGAGATCAAGCATATCACTGCTCCGTTGTATGTGACATACCAGCGAGGCCACAGGGCCTTATTTGCAGCGACACGACAAGTATTATCTCCACCCGGGGTGGAAGGGGTCTCGCCGACTCCATCAGCAGAGCGAGTATTATCTCCACATGATGTGGAAGGGGTCTCGCCTTCTTCTTCAGTACAGGTACAGATCCAGGACAGGGGTAAGAAGCCCATGCATGATGAGGGCCCTTCAGGAGGCCGGGTCACTGATTTCACGATCATTGATGTTGATGCGAGCTCTCCTAGATCGAGACTGAAAGAGATCATCCAGGAGCAAAAGGCCGAGAATGACACACTGAAAGAGAAATTACAGAGGGCTCAGTGGGTGATAAAATACCTGGAGCAGCGCAACAAACAGCTAGAGGATGAGCACACACTTTATGAGCTACGGCGAATCTGTGAGGATCGACAATTGGCCCGGAAGAGACCTGGTGATATGACATGGGCTGATCGAGATTCTTGCCTCACGCATGTTAACATTCATCTGGAGAAGTTGTTGGCAAAGGAAAATAGGGAGAAAGACATGCTTCGTCACATGAAATGTCATTATTGGGCTCGTATGCATGTCTGCAAGGAAAGAATGAAGATTTTGAAAAGGAGATTGAGCGAAGCACTAAAACGGCGGAAAAGGCCTGATCCACTCCGGATTTTGGCTGAGGCTTTGTTGGCTGGATATGATACATGATGGAGGGTCTTCGCTCTGAATTTGAGAAAATTTGGAGAAATTTTTTTCATTTTGAAATATTTTGGTCCAAAAACAGATTTTTCAGCTATACGAGTAGCGCGTCGACATGCTCACTTTTGTTTGGGACACTTGCTGAAGGAAAAATTTTTATTTTTGGGTTTTTCATGGTAAGTTATGCATGCTCAGGTATTTCCGAAGCATTTCATCAGGTTCTGGATGGTCAAAAGGCCCAAAAACAACATGAAAACCACCTTGCTGCCACCTTTTGCACCAGCAAGAAGTACTTCTGGGAGAATGAAGTTTTGGAGGGTAAAATGAGCTCCAAATTGGGAAATTCTACTTGGGTTGGATAGCCAACATCCAGGGCTTTCCAACGAGCTATAATGAGCTCAATTTGGATGCTGGGAAGTGCCTCAAAATCAGGCTGAACGGCGCGCTACGCGTATGGCTCAGGGGCGCTACGCACATGGATTTTTGGTCAATTTTTCACCTTCCAGCTCAGGATTTCGGCCAGTTGGACCAGTTTTGCTTGTGGATGTAATTTTTGAGTTTTCATGATGTAAATTGAGGGTTTGCATGTAACTTTGGCTCACTTTTACCTATTCTAGGAGATTCACTCTAAAAAAAGTGAAAATCAAGTAAATGAATCAGTTTCCACTCTTTTAGAGGCAAGTTGTTAGCTGCCTAGATTTTAGCTCCTTGATTAGAATTTGGTTGAAACTGATCCCTGAGGAAGGAATTCGACCCCTAGAGGCATGGGAGGGGGTTAGGAGGTCTATATGATGTAATTTTTGAGACATTCTACAGGTTGGACTCTTGGGAAACTTTTGGCACACTATTGTACATATTTTTCATATTTTTGGCTAAGGAAAGATCAGAGGTTTTGCGGCACCTGTTGGGATTCTTGTGGCTTTCAGTTCTTGATGGTGTTTTCTCTCAGTTTATTGTAATTTATTTCATGTTTAATGTATGTCATCTCTTCTTATGCTTTTGAAACTAAATGAATGAGTAGATGAGGTTGAATCCATTGTTTACAGTGCTCTGCCTTCGAATTCATTTAGTTTTACATGTTTTCGCCTGTTTGGAGAGGATCCATGTTCCCTCTTGCCCTCTTCAGCTCCTTGTCATTCTGATCCATCCATATACTCGATCAAAAGCATCAAGACTATCTCCTACCTCGCCCCAACTCGAATTCTGCAAAGATCTGGCCTTATCCCCGGACCCAAAATTGTTTTTTCCCATTTCTCCAATGAAAACCCAAAAAATCAAAATCAAACATTCCTATCTCTTTACTAGCCTAAAATCAGTATTCATTGTTCATTATAAGTCATCTCAGCCCCTTTGAAGATCCTTTGCCGAGATAGACCAAGAGAGAGCCCTCTCCTGTCCTCGTAGGGCTAGCTACGAGGCTGAGCGTGGTTTGATGTAGCCTTGAGTTTTACCTTATTTCAGCCTAAGGTAGATTTGAGCGCTAACATAGTGGCGACCATACTGGGGAAACTGTCAATGGTTTTCTTGTTGATGTGTTTGTTTCATGAGTCTTAGACGGAGTCTGAAGTCATGCTAGGTAGCTTTCGAAATGCTTTTGCCATGCATAAGCGGAAGTAGATAAACGCTGCTTCAGTCGATCTCCGGTTAGTTTGTGAATGCAACACTTGATTTGCAAATCACCCCAGTATACTTGTTCGTTCTAGACCTTTGGATGATTGAGTCTAGAAGTCGAAAGGCTGAAGATAATTGATTGTGTTCCTTGAAATTTTTCCCGAATAGATCAATACACTGGCTTCAAGAAGGCATACCAGATCAAATCCTGATCCGAATCCGCCTCTAGTATATGAAAACCCCAACCTAATCCCAAGAATTTTCCATTGAGAAGCTCCTATTATTCCATTGGTCAAATCTCATTCATACCCCACTGTTTTTGAGTACATTGATGATATTGAGTTTGACGATCAGTTTGAGTTATCATTGTTTGAAACCAAATCCAAAAGTTCCACTGGTTCTACCGTTATTAATCCTGAGTTCATCAAGTATTTAGAAGTTGAGCAAGCAAATAGATCTATCGACAATTATATTCTGAATCTGCAAAATTCCATCGTGGCTACCAACATTCCCGAATTCATTGAATCTGCTTCACAAACTCTTGGACCATCTGAAGTTGCATCTAGTTCACGGATTCCCACTGAACCTTCCTTTATCCCTACCATTCATGTTCAGCCTGAGATTTCTGATCAACAATCAGCAGTAGTTTCTCCTCCGTCTCCACTGCATACACCTCGTTCACCTACTGCTCCCAGTCCTCCTGTTTCTCCGAGACAGCAGATTATCAATCCGCTGAGAGTCATGGCTGCCAGATTTGCACCTCTTGATTTGCCGGCCAATTTAGATCCTATGCCTGCTGATTACCAGAGCAATATTCCTATATTCGATGGCACACCACAGAGTATATCAGCTCAGCAGCATATTTTCCGAATGATAGATTTCTTGGACCTGCATGAAATTGATGCAAAAAATGTTTCAATGAGATTGTTTGCCCAGAATTTTGGAGGAGAGGTTCGTAAATGGTTCAGAGCTCTACAGGCCAGAAGTATCAATACATTGCAAGAGCTTCAGACACAATTTTTAGATCTATGGGAAATGAAAAAAGATCCGCTGCAGATCACTTCAGAGTATACAAACATCAAGCGTAATCCTGGTGAGTCCGTTGAGGATTATATTATTAGGTTCAATACAGTTTATAATGCAATCCCAGATGACTTAAGACTGTCTAGAAAGTTAGCTCTCCTTAAATTCCTGGATGGTTTTGATCCGGAGATGGCTTATTCACTATGAGATAGAGATCTGCCTACCTTAGAAGATATGCAGAATATTGCTGTTAGTGTTGAGGCAAACCTGAATGATAAAAGAGCACGGTTGAAAGCAGAGAAAAGAGTGACTATAAAGGAAGAGCCTTCCACATCTACATCCGAACAACACTTGCTTTGTGAGATGGAAAAAATGTTCAAAAGGATGACACTTGACAAACCTGAAACGCAGATTCGTAATCCAAACTACCGTGGCCAGCAGCAGCCTCAGTTCAGAATTAAGCTGCGTGAACAAAGACCACAAGAGCCGGCAGCCCAGCAGCAGATTAAAACACCTCTTTTGCAGAATTTTGTGAGTCAATATTCAGATGATGATGATGATGTAGCAGGTGAGCAAAATCATTTCTTCACTCCCGATGATCTGCCTATTTATATTACTGAGGATGAAGAATATGGAGAAATTTCAGCTGCACAAAAAGATGAAGATTTCATTTTAGCAAATGATGCAGATTTAGAGGAAGAGTCAGATGATTACCAAAGAGGATATTTGAATGCTTTGTCCACTCAAAAGAAGCAATAATCATTGAGAAACCGAGATGTGCCCATAAATCCAATTCAGAAATGAAAAGAAGCTTCAGCACCAAAGGCAGATTCACCGATACCACAGAAGAAAGGAAAAGAGACAATTGATCTCGCAGCTAGTAAAGTATCATCAGCAGAAAAGGTAAATTAGCCAAACATAGTGAAAGATAAGGCTGAAAAGAAGGAAGTTTCAGTCAAAGAGGTTGAAAGAGTTTCAGCATTTAGTTTGGAAAATGAAATTTCCAAATTAAAAATATCTATTCCTTTGACAGAAATCATGAAGAACAGCAGCTACCGAGGTCAAGTCTCCAAAATTCTGAATTTTGATCCATTTTTTGACACGGTAAATGTTGAAGATGATCAGCCAGAATTGATTTTCGGGCCTGCATTAGATGGTGAGTCCCCTGACAGTGATGTTCCTCCCTTTTATATCAGTTTGAGGTTGCATGAATATGTTTTGCACAATGCCATGTTCGATTCTGGTGCTTCGCACAATTTGATGCCAAAGGCGATCATGGAAAAGTTAGGACTAGACATTACAAGAAAATATCATGATTTGTATTCATTTGATTCCATCCGTGTGAGGTGTATAGGACTCATCAAAGATTTGGTTGTAAGCTTAGATCAAATTCCAGCGAAGAATGTCTTAATGGATGTGGTTGTGGCGGACATTCCTCCGCGATTTGGGATGCTCCTTTCAAGATCTTGGGGGGCGAAGTTGAAAGGTACACTTCAGTTAGATTTATCTTATGCGACAATTCCAGTCTTCGATCAAATGAGAAAGTTATATCGAGAGCAGAAGATGAAATACATGATAACCAGCAAAGAGAAGCCAATCAATCATCCTGTAAATTATGTACATACCGACTTAGAGTCGTTTGTGTTGCTTGCTGATAGTTTTAATGATATAGATAGTCAATTAATTCAGGCGGAAGATATACCAGAAATCACTGAGAATTTTAGAGAAGTTCTGCAAAAAGAAAGAAGAGAAAAACAAGCTACTATGGAGCAATCAGCTGAAGACAATGGGCAGCAAACAGGAAAAATAGAGCTGGCAAAATTTCAGCATTTAGAGGACGATGAAGATGGTCTTTGGACCATGTATTGCGATGGCGCAGTGGGTAGTGACGGTGCTGGAATTGGTGTTTGGATTCGTAGTCCATTTTCCCCTCCAGATAAGGTTCCAAGCAATGTGAGAGTGTGTTCCTACAAGCTAGCATTTGACTGTTCTAATAATGAAGCGGAATATGAGGCTCTAATTGCTGGCCTTAAGATTCTTAGAAAGCTGAAAGCGAAAAGGATTGTAGTGTATGGTGATTCAGAGTTGGTGATAAAGCAGGTTAAAGGTGAGTTTCAGGCCAAGCATCCTCACATGAGGGCTTACCGTAATGCAGTTTTAGATATTCTGAAGTTATTTTCTGATCATACCTTGACATGTGTGCCTCGCATACAAAATGGTGTTGCTGATGGTCTTGCTAAGGCAGCAAGCAATTTAAAAATTCCAATGAATTCCAGCAACAAGTTCGAGATTCATGTGAAACACCGCCCCACCGTTCCAGACAATCAGCGATGTTGGCAAGTCTTTCAAGATGACGAGGAGATTAGTGATTTTCTGCAGAATAAGGGTAAGTTTAAAGACACCTCCATAGATACAAAACATGATGATGGTAATGATGATATACAAATAAATCAAATGGAAGTACTGCAACTTAAAGATAACATCATTCCTAAAGGATTGATTCCTTTGGAGGAACTCTTTGATCAAGACGATGTAGCCCGCAAACCGACATTGAGGCCGACTGAAAAGGGTGTTGAAGAGGTAAATATTGGGACAACTGAGAATCCCAAGATGGTAAAGTTATCAAAGTCATTGTCACCAAAGGTAAAGGCAGAGTATGTGAAATTGTTGTCTTCATTTTCTGATGCTTTTGCATGGGATTATTCAGATCTAAAAACATATGATACTAATATCATTCAGCATACTATCCCCATCAAACCAAATCAGAAGCCTTTTCGTCAAAAGTTGAGGAGAATCAATCCAAAGCTACTACCATCGATTGAAAAAGAGGTAAACAGGTTGTATAAGTCAGGAATCATTGTGCCTATCCGATTTTCAGATTGGATATCAAATTTGGTGCCCGTGAGAAAGAAAACAGGTGAGATCTGTTTATGTATCGACTTCAGAAATTTGAATAAGGTATCATTAAAAGACAATTATCCGCTGCCAAAGATGGACCATATATTGCAGCGAGTAGTTGGAGCATCAAGGATGTCACTACTCGACGGATACTCAGGTTATAATCAGATTTTAGTGCAGGAAGATGATCGTGACAAGACTGCGTTCACCACTCCTTGGGGAACATTTCATTATGCAAAGATGCTGTTTGGTTTAAAGAATGCAGGCGCTACCTTTCAGCGTGCAATGGACATGGCTTTTGCCAATGAGAAAGATGTGTTTTTGGTTGTTTACCTTGATGATCTAACTGTGTTTTCCAATTCTGATGAGGAACATTTGTATCATTTGAAAATTGTTTTCCAGAAGTGCAGAAAATATGGTATTTCGCTGAATCCGAAAAAGAGCCTTTTCGCCATGGATGAAGGAAAGCTCCTTGGCCACATCATATCGAAAGATGGCATTCGAGTTGATCCTGCACGTGTTGAAGCCATACAGCAGATTGAACAGCCCCGGAACAAGAAAGAAATATAGTCATTTAATGGTAAAATGAATTTTCTGCGTCGTTTCATTCCAAATCTTGCAGAACACCTTAGAGAAATCACGAACATGCTGAAAAAGGACAGTCAGGTAAAGTGGACAGAAGAGGCAGTGAAATCATTCAATTTGGTAAAGATAGCTCTTTCTTCAGCCCCTATTTTAATTAGCCCGGACTACACACAAGACTTCATTTTGTTTTCTTTTGCTTCTGAGCACACATTGGCAGCTGTTTTAATGCAAAAAAGGGATGGAGTTGAGAAGCCCATTGCTTTTTTCAGTCAGATTATAAGGGACGGAGCATTGAAATACAATATTATTGAGAAACAAGCACTTGCGCTTGTAAAGGCCTTGAAATATTTCCGTGTGTATATACTGCATTCCCACATTATAGCATACGTTCCTAACGCAGCAGTTAAAGATGTTTTGGTACAGGCAGATCCAGAAGGAAGACGGGGTAAGTGGATCGCTGCGTTGTTAGAATATGATGTGGAGATTAAACCGACCAAGCTGATCAAAGGACAAGGACTCGCCAAGCTCATGGCTGAAACAAATCTGCATGCTCTAGATATAAATTTGATCGCTGCCATGTCCGATGAAGATGAGGAGAGTACATCAGTTCAGGTATCTGATATTTTTGTTTCTTCCCCTTGGTATGCTGACATTTTATACGTGCTTCAGAATTTATCTCCACCTCCCGGGATGCCTAGAAATAAGAGTAGAACATTGAAGTTGAGAGCTGCAAAATTTTGCATTCTGAATTCTGCATTGTATTGGAAAGACCCTGGGGGAGTGTTGTTGAATTGTTTGGTAGAGGAGGAAGCTCAAAGAGTTTTGGAGGACTTTCATAGAGGAGACTGCGGTGGCCATTTGTTTTGGAAGACCACAACGAATAAGATTCTAAGAGCAGGTTACTATTGGCCTTCTTTGTTTTCAGATGTATACAAGGCTGTTAAGAATTGTCACGAATGCCAAATTTTCGAAGGGAAGCAGAAAATATAGCCTTTGCCTCTCAAACCAATTGAAGTTAGTGCACCATTCCAGCAGTGGGGATTGGATTTCATCGAGGAAATTCACCCAGCATCTTCCGGACAGCATAGATGGATATTGACAGCTACGGACTACTTCACAAAGTGGATCGAGGCGATTCCCACTCGACAGGCCACTGATGCGGTAATTATCTCTTTTCTTGAAAAAAATATTCTGTCACGTTTTGGGTGTCCTAGTAAAATAATCACAGATAATGCAGCGGCCTTCAAGTCTAAGAGGATGGTTGAATTTTGCTATAAGTACAATATCAGCTTGGGACATTCGATTGCCTACCATCCGCAAGGAAATGGCTTGGCGGAATCTTCAAATAAGTCCTTGGTAAATATCATTAAGAAATTGCTGGAAATCAATAAAAAGGGCCGGCACAAGAAATTAGTGAATGCACTGTGGGCTGATAGGGTAAGTCAGAAAAAGTCTATTGGCATGTCTCCTTTTGAGTTGGTGTACGGGATAGACACGGTTTTTCCTACTTCACTTGCTGTCCTGGTAGTCAAATTGCTTCAGGAGGCTGGTAGTGAGGAAGATCCCATGCAGCGGAGGATTAATCAGATGATTCATTTACAGCAGACACGGGAGGAGGTATTTCAAAATACTTTCAAGTTGTAGGAGAGCATCAAGAAGATTTATGACAGGAAGGCAAAAGCAGATAAGTTTCAGTTAGATGAGGTGGTTTTGAAGTGGGATGCTCGAAATGAAGATAAGGGAAAGCACGGAAAATTTGAAAACCTATGGAAGGGTCCTTTCAAGATAGCAGCGTATCGTGGTCAGAACGCCTTTCTTCTCAAGGAAATGAAGGGAGATGATTGTCCTGGAGGGCCGATCAATGGTCGGTTGCTAAAGCGATACCACTTCTAAGTATTTTCTGCTGATTTCATCATCATTGTATATATCGTTTTACTTCTGTTTTATTGCAAGTGTGTACTGATATCTCATCTTCAGTCTGGGGCCCGGAGCGAAGGCTATAATTATGGAGATGGAGGTTAGTCGGTTTGAATTTTGTCAAGTCAGTTTTATCAGTCTTTTAAGTTTTAGAGTCGAGTTAGTTTTGGTCAAGTTTCAGTTGCTTTTCAGTCAAATTTGCAGTCAATAAATGTATCAAAAGTTTTGTGTTATCTGTTGAAATAATGACTCCATCGCCCAATGGATGAAGGCACTGTCTGACTCCCCCGGAGATCTGCCATTCTTAGCATCTCCTTGGAGCCACCATCCCCATTGGAGCCAATGTTAGAGTCAGTCCTTACAACCCTCTGTCAGAGATCAGTTCGCTTTTTGCATATCATTCTTAGGTGTCTCGCTCGTTCCACTTCGTTGCATTTCACTAGGAGCATGCCATGTACTGACGAGGGGGTCTGGTTGTCTTATGTTTCCTCATGCTTGTACCTGTAGGGCTAGTTAAAATTCCTCAAAAATCACTGAAGTTCATAGTCATTGTATTCATCGTCATAAATGATTAGTTTCGTTAAAAAGAGTCTTTAGTCCTAGAGTCTAGGGTTTTCAAGTCCTTTGCATACATGTCATAAAAGCCCGCAGGCCATGAGGTTGGTTCCAAAAAGTTCTCGTTTCACGTTTTTATTATTAAAAGCATTTGAAGACATTTCTAGTCCAAAACTCTATTTTGGAACTAGAAATTGTCAATTTTCATTTTTGTAATAATTGTATTTATTTCACCATAAGAAATTCCAGAGCAAGCCTCTGATATTTTCCAAAGCCAAGTGCCACATCCCTGCAAAAGACAACAAAGTATTATCAGTCCAAGACTCAGAAAAAGCAAGAAAAAGTCAAAGAACAGCATTGTATTAAATGACCAAATGACAAAGTGCCGAAACATTATAAAAGTGGGTTAGCAAACAAATTTAAAATCAAATCTGATTTTATGGGATATTTTGCTTCATATATAAGCCATGAAAAATCATTCATTCGCTCAAATCTTCAAGGCAGAAGTCGAAGTGGTGCAGTGGAGGGCCGAAGACGTGTTTGCAGAGTTGTTGACAGGCTTTGGAGGTGCGCGCTACCCACACAGTAGGCGCGCTACCCATATAAGGGGCGCTACGCATATAACGCCTACAACTCGTGTTAAATATAAAGTGCGCTATGCGTATGCTGCGCGCTACGTGTTGGGCAGGGGTGCTACCCATATAGTGACAGAGCCAAAAAAAAATTTGTTTTTTGCGTCCGGATTTATACCACAACGGTTCCTTCAACTTGCAAGTAGGTTTTTAATCATTGTTCAGTGATTTTTGGAATAGGATTGTGGTGCTTTGAAGTGAGGAAATTAATGTATTTGATGTGGAGAGGTGAAACCCTATATTCATAGCAGATTTATTCCTTAGGGTTTTAAATACATATTGGTGGCTTTGTGAAGATTTTCCCACCTTGTATGTTTGATATATATACCTCTGCATATATTGTCAAAGTCTCAGTGCCCTCACACTCTCAGTTTATCATTCTACCACTACTGTCATCATCATTATTTTACCACTGTCATGGCTATTTGTTTCACTGTGGTCATTGTCACATTGTGTCCCATTTCCCATTGATAAACACAGTCTTGTACTCGTTTTCCCTTTTGACAAATTTTATCCAGCATTACAAAGGCTGCACACTACATTTGCACTGTCTACTCATTTGTCAAAATTCACTTGTGATCCAAAACAGAGACTATCTTTAATGCCAATCCACTAAACAGAGTTATTACCACTGTCACTTTTTTTCTTATGATGCTTTGGTACATATGCAGCATATTTGGGTTTTGAGCATACATTGAAACTTTGTCTTCACTACACCTATATCAGCATACATATTGCAGACATTTTGTTTTCGAAGCCATGTCAGACACGGATTCAGTTTATGAGCAGGAGTATGATAGTGATTCCACAGCAGAGGGTAATGTGCCACGGAGGCCTCACAAAGGTGGAAAAGGTGGTAAGCATCTCAGGGAGGAGCCTACTTCTTTGGCTCAATTGCAGGCATGTCCGCTTGCAATGGATTGTTTTCGGTATCAGTCATGTTTTCGATACTGTGAGATGATTTCTCAAACCCAGCTTCATCGTGAAATAGCTCATCTATTTGTTCTACATTTACATGATGGCCGTGTAAACCTCGTCGGAGTAGATTTCATTCTGTCACCAGTGACTATTGCTCAGGCCACCGGGATACCAAATATAGGAGAGGAATGGAACAAAAGTCAGCAGTTAGAGAAATTCCACTATGAGCCATACATCAAACCTGGGTATATGAGACACTTGAGCAGGGTTTTTCCTTTCAGATTCCTGAGGGATGAGTTTGCACCACTGATGAAACTCATCATTCGGTATTTCAGTTGTGAGGGCAGATTCTCGCGTCTCTATGCGTACCATGTTCGTTTGTTGATGCACTTAACGAGGGTACGTATGATGAACATTACATACTTCATGTATCGCAACATAGAGAGGATGATGACTTTTGTACAGAAGAAGACCCCAGCACAGCAGCATAGAATTATATATCATTACGCTCTGATCAAGATCGTAGTGGTACATCAGTTGACACAGCAGGGCATCACTTGGGAGGATTTCATCTCCCGTGATTTCTTCACAGCACCACAGCCACCTCTCGAGATAGTTCATGATGAGAGAGAGCCTTTACATCAGCCTGACATTCCTGAGATCGAGCATATCACTGCTCCGTTGTATGTGACATACCAGCGAGGCCACAGGGCCTTATTTGCAGCGACATGGCAAGTATTATCTCCACCCGGGGTGGAAGGGGTCTCGCCGACTCCATCAGCAGAGCGAGTATTATCTCCACATGATGTGGAAGGGGTATCGCCTTCTTCTTCAGTACAGGTACAGATCCAGGACAGGGGCAAGAAGCCCATGCATGATGAGGGCCCTTCAGGAGGCCGGGTCACTGATTTCACGATCATTGATGTTGATGCGAGCTCTCCTAGCTCGAAACTGAAAGAGATCATCCAGGAGCAAAAGGCCGAGAATGACACGCTGAAAGAGAAATTACAGAGGGCTCAGTGGGTAATAAACTACCTAGAGAAGTGCAACAAACAGCTAGAGGATGAGCACACACTTTATGAGCTGCGGCGAATCCGTGAGGATCGACAATTGGCTTGGAAAAGACCTAGTGATATGACACCGGCTGATCGAGATTCTTGCCTCACGCATGTTAAAATTCATATGGAGAAGTTGTTGGAAAAGGCCAATAGGGAGAAAGGCATGCTTCGTCACATGAAAGTTCATTATTGGGCTCGTATGCATGTCTGCAAGGCAAGAATGAAGATTCTGAAAAGGAGATTGAGCGAAGCACTAAAACGGCGGAAAAGGCCTGATCCACTCCGGATTTTGGCTGAGGCTTCATTGGCTAGATATGATACATGATGGAGGGTCTTCGCTCTAAATTTTAGCAAATTCAGAGAAATTTTTGTCATTTTGAAATATTTTGGTCCAAAAACAGATTTTTCAGCTATACGAGTAGCGCGTCGACATGCTCACTTTTGTTTGGGACACTTGCTGAAGGAAAAATTTGTATTTTTGGGTTTTTCATGGTAAGTTATGCATGCTCAGGTATTTCCGAAGCATTTCATCAGGTTCTGGATGGTCAAAAGGCCCAAAAACACCATGAAAACCACCTTGCTGCCACCTTTTACACCAGCAGGAAGTACTTCTGGGAGAATGAAGTTTTTGAGGGTCAAGTGAGCTCCAAATTGGGACATTCCACTTGGGTTGGATAGCCAACATCCAGGGCTTTCCAACGAGCTATCATGAGCTCAATTTGGATGCCGGGAAGTGCCTAAAAATCAGGCTGAAAGGCGCTCTACGCGTATGGCTCAGGGGCGCTACGCACATGGATTTTTGGTCAATTTTTCACCTTCCAGCTCAGGATTTCGGCCAGTTGGACCAGTTTTGCTTGTGGATGTAATTTTTGAGTTTTCATGATGTAAATTGAGGGTTGGCATGTAACTTTGGCTCACTTTTACCTATTCTAGAAGATTCACTCTCAAAAAAGTGAAAATCAAGTAAATGAATCAGTTTCCACTCTTTTAGAGGCAAGTTGTTAGCTGCCTAGATTTTAGCTCCTTGATTAGAATTTGGTTGAAACTGATTCCTGAAGAAGGAATTCGACCCCTAGAGGTGTGGGAAGGGGTTAGGAGTTCTATATGATGTAATTTTTGAGACATTCTACAGGTTGGACTCTTGGGAAGATTTTGGCACACTATTGTACATATTTTTCATATTTTGGCTAAGGAAAGATCAGAGGTTTTGCAGCACCTGTTGGGATTCTTGTGGCTTTTAGTTCTTGATGGTGTTTTCTCTCAGTTTATTGTAAGTTATTTCATGTTTAATGTATGCCATCCCTTCTTATGCTTCTGAAACTAAAATGAATGAGTAAATGAGGTTGAATCCATTGTTTACAGTGCTCTGCCTTTGAATTCGTTTAGTTTTGCATGTTTTCGCCTGTTTGAAAAGGATCCATGTTCATCCTTGCCCTTTTCAGCTCCTTGTCTTTCTGATCCATCCATATACTCGATCAAAAGCATCAAGACTACTGCCTACCTTGCCCCAACTCGAATTCTGCAAAGATATGGCCTTATCCCCGGACCCAAAATTGTTTTTTCCCATTTATCCAACAAAAACCCAAAAAATCAAAATCAAACATTCCTATCTCTTTACTAGCCTAAAATCAGTATTCATTGTTCATTATAAGTCATCTCAGCCCCTTTGAAGATCCTTTGCCGAGATAGACCCAGAGAGATCCCTCTCCTGTCTTCGTAGGGCTAGCTACGACGCTGAGCGTGGTTTGATGTAGCCTTGAGTTTTACCTTATTTCAGCCTAAGGTAGATTTGAGCGCTAACAAGTCCATCCTTGGAATTTCTTGGGTGAAAAACCAAGTAGGTTCAATCTACATTTTGCATGTGATATTTAATGAACTTTAAATGTTTAATGTTTTAATGTTGCACAATATATAATCAAAATGGTTTTAAAACTTAAAGTTTTGGATGGTTTCAATCTACAACTTAAAGTTTTGCATGGTTTCAACCTACATTTGCACATATGGTAAATTGAAATTATGTTACTTGTAACAAGACAATCCCCATTGATTTCATTGTATATGTTGATTTCTAATTTGATATAATTGCATGTATGATGGTACATTCCCTGTAAAGACATTGGATTAATAGTGTTCATTGATTTTAGTGTAAGCGCAAAAAATTATTGACAATGTAGAACGATTTTTGTGTTATAATAATTAAACCTAATAATATTGGAGAGCAAGAGAGATAAGGTATGGTGTTTACTACAAGAGTTCGAGCAAGTCATTTGGCGACAACTTTTACTGGAAACTTGAAACAAAGAGAATCTATTTTTGGCTAGGACATCATGTAAGATGCCTGACATAAACAATAAAATTGTTCTTGAAAGCTGAGATTCAGGCAAGTGGGGACAACCACTTGTTATCTCGTCCCTTGGAGGCTAGGCCATATGGGGACCGAATCTGACCTTACAAAATAAAGTGAAATAATTTGTACCATATGGTCAGAGAACATATACAAGAACAATTAATATACAAGAACAATTAATTTCATTCTAGGATATATATATATATATATATATATATCCAATACATATAACATTTTTCATCAATGCACATGTATAAAAAAAACTACTTTCAGTTGATACTAGAGCATGTGCTTGTACTCAAACAATTTGTAACATGTGCAAATCACAAATAACATAAGCAGCTCAATTTTTAGTTGAGTACTGGAAGTTCTAAAACATATTTAATCCAAAGATAATAAATTTTTGGACACTTCACTCAAAAAAATTCTAATGGAATTCCATCCTCAATAATCCGTTCATGATCGGATTTTGACATTTTCCATTTTTTAATTTTCGATTTTTTCTTTGATTGAACTTCTATCAACTTTATGTGTGCTGCACACGCCAAGTGACTATATTGACAACTTATGGAATCAGGTTCATAGTCTTCAAAGTAAAGAAAGTCTCCACTTTGACGAATTTGTTTGAAAAAATAACCTTTCAGTATAATAGACCCTCTGTCATACTGAAATCCATGATCATTATAGTCTTGTAATAATTTCATTTTTCGTTCAGTGCAACGCATAAAATAATACTTCACATTTTCATCGTTTTCAATAGGTGCAATTACAGCAAAAACATCTCCTGCACAATAAAATAAATATAACATTTAATTATGCATATTTAAATTTATTTCTAGATCTTTAAATCATTAGAAAGTAATTCAAATGTTACCTTCTCTAACAAGATCAGAAACTCGATCACCATCGAATGATATTGTAGTTTCCTCTGATTGCATTTCTTCAAACATTGCAACAGACATTTTTCCCTTTGTATTTAGCTCTGTATGTTTCCAATCGTTCACATACATTTTGTTTTCACAAACGTCATTGGATTTTGTGTTGTCTATGCAAACATCACAAAAACAAGAATATTTTCTTTTATCCAATGCAAACACATTTGTGGACGACTTTTTTTGAATTGAATGCAATTTTCGAGTCCCTTTTATTGTTCCAACGTCATTTCCAATTGATCTATTTACATCTCCGATTCCAATATGCCAGAAAAACCTTTATATGGAAAATTAAAAAAGAATTTTTAAATATGATACAATTAAAAATAATCATTGCATGATAATCATCAAAAAACAATTAAAAATAATCATTGCATGATAAATGTACAATGTTTAAAATTAGATTTCCAATATAAATTAAATTGAATGTACCTTTTCACTTCTCTTGATGGGTTAATCTCATGGCTTAGAGCATTGTTGCACCATTGACCAACTTCTTCAGCGTTCACAAGTCGGTGTGCAGAGTGGTTCATTTGATATCTTCGAAGTACTCGTTTTATGCATGCTCCTGCACCGTCATGTTCTCCTTTTCCATGGCCAGTTTCAAAGAAATTCCAACAATGTTTAATGCATGTTTTCTTATGAAGACGACACAACCAAAAAAATGATCGTGCAGATTTGAATTGACCCGTGCATCCGTCTGACCATATCCAATGTTCATTGAATGTTATTTTACGATTTTTCAATGAATCATAAATTCTTCCAAAACAATGTTGTACAAAACATGTATCATGTGTACGATCGTCACTGATATAAAAGTGATATTCTTTAATGATATGTCGATTTTCACTCGTGCTTTCTATATGATCGACACTTTGTTCAGCATGTCTATATAGAATATGGACGAGCATGGAGACTTGGTCAGAGTGATAGTATTCACTCTGAATTTCTTTTTGTGGAACAAATGTGTAGTTTTCTACAAAATCAATCACTGACAAAATGGTCCCTGGTGAAAAAAATTCACGATATTTTTTGAATTGCAAGTCTTTCCATCGAGCTCTATGGGAATGCTTGGTGTTTTTGTAAATTTCCGCCTCAAACTTTCTCAAAAAATCTATCAGAAAAATTTCGTCTTCTCGTAATTCGATTCTTTTAACAGTATCTGCACCTTGAATCGATGTACCTATATATTCATATCTCTTCCATTTCACTTTCATGTTGGACAATGATTGATCATTTATATCAATACAATATTTGTTTTGAAATTTAGTCAAATTTCCACAATCATCGCATTTTTTACCACCAACACATTTCTTTTTGTAAAATAGTTCATCGCTTTCTCTTTCACATAGAATTTGAGATATGAATTCACGAATAGTGGAAGGAGGAGGTGAATCCTTCCATAATTTTCTACCGAAATCAAGGAATGTGTCATAATATAACTCAAATTCCACATGATAACGGCAACAACAAGTGTCGTGTACGGTGATAGGTTTTACATACCATGGTTTTTGTTGAACAAAAGCACTGAGTGAAACATGAATTTGACGATTCTCTTTTTTGAACTTGTTGAATAACTCTATCTGAGTGGTTTCCAAGAGATGCTTTTCATGTTCTTCGTACTGATTTCGTGCTATTCTTCTTCGCATCACATGTCTTGCAGTTGGTGAAACACGCGAATTGTTCTTCCAATATTCATATATTATTTTTCTGACATTTTCTCCAAGTCTATCTTTGTATGGTTGCCTACAAATAGCTCTCCAACAAGCGAGTTCATCATTTACATCTATTTGCAGTCGAAATTTTCGATGTTTGTGCAGATTTTTTCGCGAGGTTCCCAGTGCTCGTGCCATAGATGTTATCATACGATTCTCTTGAGTACTTGGTGAAACCATTGCCATCTGTATTCCTCTACGTATATTTGAAACATCTTTATCTCTAGATCTCTTAATTAACTTTATAGCACTACTCATATTTTTTATTACCTCTTCTTTCATTTTTTTATCTTTGGTTGATTTTCGAATACCCAATAGTGTCGTCGTTTCTTTTAATTTCCTTGATGATAGGAGACCTTTCAACATTTGAGCTTGAACTGCCAGCTGCTCATTTTTGAAATACTCTTCAAAAATTTTATGGACACGATATCGTATAAAATGGTCAGGTTTTTTATCTCCATATGTGTGAGTGTCGACATTTTCTAACTCCTCATTATCGATAGTGATTTCATCTGTACATATTCGAAAAAAAAGTACATATTCAATAAATTACTAAATTAATAAATATGTCAATAAATATTAGGAAAATTTTAAATATATCAATAGATCATAATATTTACATTTACATACCCGCTTCAATTTCTCCTTGAGGTTGATTTTCTTCTTCAATATTTTGAGGAGTATCTCTGTCTGTTTACATTAAATAAAATGTTTTTCAAACTAGTTCATCAAATAAAAATTAAGCTCACATTTTACGTTAATATATCAATAGATCATAATATTTATATTTGCATACCTGCTTTATCAATAGATCATAATATTTATATTTACATACCTGCTTCAATTTCTGCTCGAGGTTGATTTTCTTTTTCAATATTTTGAGGAATATCTCTGTCTGTTTACATCAAACAAAATATTTTTCAAACTAGTGCATCAAATAAAAATTAAGCTTCACATTTTACATTAGGAAATTTTTAAATATATATCAATAGATCATAATATTTACATTTACATACCTGCTTCAATATCTTCTTGAGGTTGATTTTCCTCTTCAATATTTGAGAGGGCTTCTAACTTTCTTTTGCGATATTGTCTCATCTCTTCTCTACGTTCTTCAGGGTCTCTTTTTCGATCAAATTTTCTCGTACAATTTCTTCGATTTCCCATGATAATAGGGTATGAAGTTAAAAAAATTTCCTTCAAAAAATTAGACAATAACTCAATTACAAAAAATATCACAAAAGATTTAATTTAAAAAAAATCAGTGTAAATTTTTTGTAAAAAATACGTACTCCAATCCAAAACACACTTTAAAAAATTTGAGAGAAAAATGTCTTATAAAAATGAAAATAAGCTTAAAAGATTTACTTTAATACAAAACACGTACATACCTCCAAGAAAAATCACGCCGCCTCCAAGAAATGTCCTCCAAAAAAATTCTTTAAACCCAAAATTGTAAAATCAATTTGCTTTCAAGAAATGCTCTTAAACCCAGACTTTGAAGAAAAGTTTTTGAATTGAAAATGTCTTCCAAAAAAGCTCAAAAGAAATGCTCTTAAACCCAAACTTTGAAGAAAATTTTTTGAACAAAGAAGTTCAAAAGATTTACTTCAACACAAAACATGTACATACCTTCAAGAAAAATCACGACTCCAAGAAAAATCACGCCGCCTCCAAAAAATGTCCTCCAAAAAAATTCCTTAAACCCAAACCAAGAAGAAATTTTTTTGAATTCAAACCAAGTCTTTGTAAAATGAGATGAAGTGCGAAATGTGCGAAAATTGTGAATCGTTTCGTGCCAATTTATATTGACGCGAATTGTGTTTTTAGTGGGGGCTCCGAAAATTTTTCCGGCCAACGGAGAGTTGCACAATAGTTCGGCCGAACTATCATGACGTTAGATTTAATGAGTTTGAAGCGGAAAACATAGTTCGGCCGAACTTGTATTCAAAGTTCGGCCGAACTAACGCGTCACCATTACGCAAAAACCAGGCTCTGAAAACGGTTCTGCAACTTTGGACTGATTAAACTCCATGAAAGGTTGTTAATTAACTGTCGGAACCAAGACAAGCATTTTCAGAATTGAATCTACTTTAAGAAAATATAACTTTTATGGAATTTCATAAAGGTTTATTAATTTTAATTATTTTTCTAAAAAAATGGGTGCGAACAATTTCTAAGGGTCATTGTGATTCAGTGAAATCAAAATTTTGTATCTCCCAAAATACATTGTAAAAAAAATTGAAAAAATTATGGGGCATTACATTGGTCCGTCGACTCTAATGGGTAGCTTTTAGATTTTTAGTTTATAACTTATATGTTAAGAAATTTTTTGCCACGCTAAACATATCCAAAATACGCAGTTTTTCGTAATTGGATCAGTTCAAAAAATTCTAGTAATTATGATATGCATCCATTGGCTTTGTAAATATGACAAAACCAAAGTAGACTCTGTCTAGATTGTTGTAACACATTTTGTTTTTTCAAAAACACAAATTTTTAATGAATACAGCGTCGCCACATAACATGACTTCTTATGAATCCTTTGATTGTTAAGAAACACACACTCAAAGAAACACTAAGTTGACATATCAAATCTGCATAAAAAAATTTCAAAAAATAAGTAATAGAAAACTAACAAAATTTCTCACAACTTTTATTTTTATCGCAAAATGAAATTCTACACAGAAAAATTGTTATAGTTTGCAGAAAGTTGAAGAACCGAAAAAAATGAAAAAATTTTCAAAAAAAAGGGCAAAAAGTGTAACCCAGCTTCACATTTTCACCCAAAAGTCAAAAAAATATTGCAGAACATTTATTTTTAATTGTCAGATTATATAGATTTCTATTTTTTGGGTTTTTTCCAGATATGTGATGATATAAGCATTAAAAACATAGTCTTTGAGATATTTAATTGTGTCCTAGTTTAGTTAGCTTGCTTTTTTTACCTTCAAAATCATCGAAATTCTGGCAAGATTTTAATAAATTCTGGAAAGATTTTTGTAAATCTAGTTTATAGCTGTTAAACTTCAAGATTTTGGGTGCCCTTGAAGTTATTTATGGTGCTAAATCTATTTCCACAATAAAAAACATCATTCAAACACTGCAAATTTTTTTATTTTTTTCGCCTAGATTCTAGTCATTTTTGGGTGATTCTAGGGTGGGCGATTCCTCCATCTTAGGTAATTAAACTAAATTAAATGGTTAAAATAAATTTATGAGTATAAGACACTTTATTTTAATTATTTTTAATTAAAAGTTAATATTTTTAATTATTTTATTACCTTTTTGAAGAGCCAAAAAAATATTGTAACAACATACATAATACTTCTTATCTTGTTGTTAAAAAGCAAATTGATATGAAAAGATCGTTATACTATGTATTATTAATTCATACATATAGAAAATAAGTACAAATTTTCCATATAATAAATCCAAAACCTCTTTGCTTAATTGATGTATCTATGTAATGACATATATAAATCTTATGAATTTAGATTCTTTATTTTCTTTGTTGATTTGGCCTACATGGCTTTGAATCTTATTGTTTACATAGTACTTCATAGCAAGGTAATCACCAATTGAGCTACCTTAATGAGCTAAATAAAAATGTATTATTTTTATTTTTATTAAAGAAATGTTTTTAACTATATGTAAACTAAGTAATAATAGCTACTTTATAGCTCTTGTTCAAATATTCATATTTTTCAAAATTCAATAATTACACATTTTTAACTATATGTAAATTAAGTAATAATAGCTACTTTGTAGCTCTTGTTCAAATACAGAAATTAATTCATATCTTTCAAAATTCAATAATTACACTAACTATAAAAACTTGTTAATTTTCAAATTGAATCCAATAAATCTACTCATAGAACTTCTCACTTGAGTGTTATTATTTTTCAAATTAATTTAGTTTAAATATAAAAATCATTTTATCATTACAATTTCATCCCCGGAGTGGATTTATACATCTTCATTTGACAGGCGCAACTTCTCAAAATTGCAATTGTAAGGACAAACTTATCCAATTGGGGGAATTTTTTTTCCACCAAACTTTAAGCAGGCAGCATAAAACGACTCATTTAATCCATTGACACCTCTGTCAGATTTTGGCCTGCTGAGTTGTGGCCATTATTGTCATGGCTTGCAGTTGGTGTCCACGTCTTAATTGCAAGTTTACTCATGTACGATAGAACTTCTACATCAAACTGCTACAATCACGTAGGGATATTAAAGGTAAACGTACACAGCCACAGATTAGTAGTTAATGTATGCATAGATGGCGTATAGTAATGGTACGTAATTTTTCTTATGGAGGAGTCTTTCGTTCGACGAATTGGAAGCTGATGTGACACCTTCCGATCCGCCCCTCCGGCGATCCCTCTCTTCTCCGGCCGGAAGGTGGACCCCGCCTCTCCAGCTTCCGACAGCAGCGAACGGCGAACGCTTCTATTTTCCAGTTTGCATCTCCAGTAGGTCTGACAACGAACGAGCTGCCGCACTGTTCTTCCAAGACGGCTTCATTAAAGCACGCTTGCTGTACACACATTCATTTGAAATTCAAAATTTGAAATTTTAGCGCGCTAGAAGAATGTCCAATGTCCATGCCCGCCCATGTCCGAGGTGAATGCATGAATGCGTGTGGGGTGGAGAGAATTGCAATGGCTTCAAAAATAATTTGTTTTCCCTCGCTGCTGCAACAACTGGGCTAATGGCAACATCTTCGGCCTTTACTTCAATCTTGTATCTAAAGGTACTTATTACTTTAATTATGTATGTATTTTATACCAAAAGTTAGCCCATGACTCATTTATATAAATACATGCCCATGACTGATTTATACAAGTATATATATATATATATATATATTTTGGTTTTCTACTTCCCTCACTGGTGGGAGGCTCAGATAACCGGAGACTGATTTCTGCTGTTGAACTACAGAAGAGGGTTCACTGTATCTGAGATCATGGGGACTCTTGTCGGTGGCTACTAAGATGTGCATTTATAGTCATTTTAATAGTTTTCTCATCATGCATCTTATTCCCGTGGACAACGCCTTGAGATTTCCAGTTTGTCTAGCTTTGTGGAGTCAATGTGATTGCTAGTTTTATATTTTACGGAGATAATGTATACCTCGTCATTTTTCGTTCGATTCGCTATTAAATTTTACTTCTTGAAATTTTAATGGCTTTCAATAAGATGTGCATGTCCTCACATTTTACTCATTTTCTCAACATGCCTTTTCTCCTGTTAGACCTATTTTTTGAAATGAGGACGAACATTATGTTATGTTCTAGCTTTATGTACGTTTATATATTTCTTAATTACAAAGAAATAATGGTCTAGTGTGTTACCGTGTATGTGAAACAATGCAGGTTTTAGGATTTACTTCTCTTACATATGGACGTTGCATGTATTTTTAAAATCGCCGGAAGTGGATAATGTTGCAAACGA
This sequence comes from Pinus albicaulis, assembly GCA_034641835.2. Lineage (NCBI taxonomy): Eukaryota > Viridiplantae > Streptophyta > Pinopsida > Pinales > Pinaceae > Pinus > Pinus albicaulis. The sequence continues at coordinate 266,244,543 of CM076573.1, forward strand.
AGAATCGCCCGTCAGTGGGTGAGGCCAAGTTGCCAACCTGTCAAAGATTGTAGAGATTGTGTGGGGAAGTCTATACGGCCGTGGAAATTGTGTGTTAAAATAATTAAAATGGATATTAGAGTTGAGATATGTTGAGATTTGAAATTCTTACATTGCTTATTTAAGCATTAAAATTGGTTTTAAAACTTTTTGGATGGTTATCTTAATTAGGTAACTTCATATTAATGAGTGTTTGTGTTTTAACAGAATCTTGAATGTTTTTAGTTGTAATTTAATTATGTATGTTTTGTCCAATTTGCTTAGACGAAAGGTAAAATTGACTTCAAAAAGTTCTTGACATTGTTTTTAGTAGTAATTTAATTGTTTTAAGTTTTTAAAGTTTTTTTACTTTTTTTTTTGACTTTTTAAAGTCAAATTAGCTTTTTCCTACCTAAGTTCTTGACATTAATTTAATTGTTTTAAGTTTCTAAAGTCTTTTTAAAGTTTTTTATTTTTATTTTTTAAAGTCATTTTAGCTTTTTCCTACTTATAATTTAGTAAAAATTTATTGAATTTATAAATTTGATTTCTGAATTTTATAATATTCAAATAATTTTAAAAAATTTAAAAATATTGAATTTAATTATATATTTAAAAATAAACAAATAAATAAATTACAAGAAAAAAAAATTCCCAGCATTTGAAAAAAAAAAATTGGTCAAAAAACGCCTTTTATACGAGTTAGATAGTTGAATAAATTTCCATGAATTTGACGAATCCTTTGACAACACCCAAAAAATGAGTGAATTCTGGGTCTTTAATGTGTGAAAAATAAATCCAAATAATGATGGAATATAGATATATTTCAATTTTTAAGTGAAGTTTTATTAGATTATGTAAAAATTAAATGTATTGAAACCTAAAGTTTTTTTTAACATTTTATACTTTTAAGAAAATTTACACTTTCAAAACTTTGTTTAATATCATACCATTATTATATGTAGGTAGATTAGTTTGCATTTTAATTTGAATTTCATTACTTAAATATTTACTTAAGTATTTTGTTTAATGTGAGGGAGATTGTAACATTGTTCATATTCAATTTAAAATTGGCTCGTGTGTTTTTTTAAATAAGGGGAAAGTAATTTTTTAACAAAAAGAGTTAATGTTAAAAGGGGAAAGTAATTTTTTAACAAAAAGAGTTAATGTTAAAAGGGGAAAGTAATTTTTTAACAAAAAGAGTTAATGTTAATTTCTGAGGTAGTATAATTGATTATGACTGTGAATTTATTTGTGAGAAGATTTGAAGTTTATATCCACTTTTTATGGTGCCTACCAAAAAGAGTGGTACTAGGAATATTGTTTTATTTTTATTTTTATTTTTTTATTTTTGATTTTGTAAAAAATAAAGAAAATAAAGAAAATAACATATTTTTTTTTTTGTTTAACTTATTGTTTTTTCCTATAATATTATTGTCAAATGTGATATATTTGAAGGTTAATACTTAAATTAGCCTAAATCTATCTTAACTTCTTATTTATCAAGTATTTACTAAGTGTCAAGAGGGATCAAATCTATTTTCACTCTAAAAGATATTTTCACTTCAAGAGAGATATTTGATCCCTCTCCACTCTTGGTAGATACAAAATTAAGATGGGTGTAAACTAATTTAAGTATTGGCCTTTAAATATGCCACATTAGATAAGAATACCATAGAAAAAAATCATGGGTTAAGAATACCATGGGCTCTAGAGTTTTTAGGCTTTCTTGGTAGACACTGAGAGGAATGTAGGTCGGTGATGTAATTCCATTCCTTCTATGCTTAACATAGAATTGACATATATTATTTAAAAAGAAACTATTAATAATAATAAAATATTTGAAAGACCATATTAAATAACATAAATTTATATGAACTTTATACAAGGAAATAATATAAAAAATCTTGTATTTTCACCTCTTAATTTGAAGAAGATGTGGAATTCTTTTAAATTTTAATGTAAACTTTAAATAAAATATTAAAATAGAAATATTAACAAAATATATTTCCATAACCTGAACCTCTCAAAGAGGACCCGATTGAGATTGGGATCAAGGAAGTTGAATGTTAGACCAGATCAAGCGAGCACACTCTATAAAAAGGGAACAATATGAACAAATCAGGTTGTTGTTAGCTGTAGATTGAGTTGTATTTAGCAGAAGAGTCTAAGTTATGTTAGTTATTCATTGTGTAACAAATTGTTAGATTCCAAGTCTTTTATTTTTTTGAAGTTCTATTATGTTTATGTAATGCAATGTGGGCCATTTCAGACCTCAAAATTTCTCTAATGATTGCAATGGTGGTTGGACCTTATATCCAGATGGGGTTCCTACACCAAACGGTGAGAGGCCCATAATTGGGACTTCACATTGGAGAGGCCTCATGTAAGTTGCAACATCCAACACTATCAACATTGATTTAAAATTTGGAAGTTGGAAGTTGGTTTGGAGTTTGGAAGTTGATTTGGAAGTGAAGCCGAGTTGGAATGGTTTTTGACATAATTATTCGGAAGGGTTTATGTTTTTTTTAAGGCCATTTGAGCCTATTTTCTGTTGGTAAGAAGGCCAAGTTAAAGGTATATTGAGGAGGTCGAGTTCTAGTGTGACAGAGGCTAAGTTCAAGGGTTATTGGACCAAGTTTTGTTGGACATATTATGGTTTGAGGTTGAGTTTCAATCCTAGTTTGAGGCCAAGTTTATGTCTTGGTTTGAGGCTGAGTTGTAATCTTAGATAGAGGTTGAATTGTAGCCTTGGTCAAAGGATAAATTATAGATTTTCTTTGGTTGGAGGCCAAGCTTACTTGGATACCTAGTTGCAATCCTTGTGGAGGCCAAATTCTAGTCTGATTTGGGTACAAGATGCTAGGAGGGTAGACCTTCTTTTGAAGAAGTTCTAAGCTTGAATATTGTCTCTTGAACAATAACATGGTTGTAATTTGGTGCTTTATGAGGATTGGTATTCTCATCTCCTTGAAAGGTTGAAGTCTGATATTTTTGTAAGTTGGTGCTTACAAAGTTTGGTGTTATTCTTCTTAAGTTTGGATTTTCACTTTAATTCCCTTTTTCAAGTATTGTGTTGACGATTGATTATGTGATGATATTTTACATTTAATGTTAATAAAGTGAAAACAAGTTTAAAATTAAGTGATACTAATTCACCCTATTCTCAATATTACTGTGTATTTTCAATAGTACGTTCATCCCCCAAAGATAAGCCATTGTCAGATTCTAAAAATTTTCTCCAATAAATATTTTGATATCAAAAAACGATCCAACCTTTTTGTGATTTGAGATTCTCTATTTCTATTATTACTGTGGGAAGAGTCTTTATAGGGATGAAATCAACTAATTTGTATCATTATAGTGCTTCTACGAAAAAATCAGATAAGTTACTACATGTGCAAGAGCTCCTCATATTTTAGAGTGCCTAATGGAGAATTTGATATCACCTCCAATAACGAAGTTGTTTTGAAAACAGGGAAGGTTGAAGATATTTATCTAGAAAGGTTTTCTTTTTGGATAAGGTCCATATATATTTATGCAGATGAATACTTAGTCATATTTGCAACATGGACCTCCATCACCAAGCCAAATCTAATTGTTCACATTGTGTTACATTTTATCTGAGAGTTTTTCCATCATATAATAAGATCACCTGAGTTCTCTGTGACATCCATCATATATAAAATACCAAGAATGAAAATATTTTTACAATAATTAAAAAAACTCTTGAGAAATCTATCATGGACTCTTGAATGAAGATATTTTGGGGAGAATGTAATTCTACAAATATTTTTAGAGCTAGTATTTTGGGAGGATTGACAATTCTTTTGCAGTTTAGGGATAGGATTTTCATTCTGAAGCTTTGATTTGGGTTCTTTCTCTAAGGGCCTTATTATACATTTTTGTTTTTCTAGTCTTATATCATAGTTGGCTTACTTTTTATCAAGAGATAAGTATGATTTTCTACCTCTGCATGATGGTTTAAATGTACCCTTAGCATATGAACTCACTCCACTTCTTACGTCTAGGATGAGAAGGTCAAAATAAGAATATTTGTTAGGGATATAGGAGTTAGGGAGAGTAAAAAGGAGGTATTGATGACCAATCGAGGGTGGAGGAAGTGGGAAGTGGGTTTCGGGATAGAAAGTCAATTGAGACAAAGGAGGAGAGGAATTTATAAGACCTGTTGGGGGGGGGGGGGAGACAAAAGGGGAGATGAAATAGGGATACTAAGTTACACTAGAGAGGGGATGGGGGAGGGGAGAGAGTTTGAGAGAGGAGACATAGAAAAGTGGTAGATGATCAAATGAGTCAAGAAGGATTACAGAAGTGTGAGGGGAACTGAACTGGGGGGGGGTGAAAAAACTAAAAGAAGAAGGAAGAGACAGAAACAAAATATGGGAGAGAAGGGAACTAAGTGTACCTGAGGAGGGGAGGCCATTCGAAACAGGGGGAGGATTTTGGAACAATTGCAATGATGGGACCACTAAAATAGATGTTATTAATGGAAATATTGGATGACCACGAAGCATCTTCATCACTGAAATTGAATTATATATGATTGAGATACAAGGAGGGGTCGGATCATGTGCCAATTGATTTTCCTCATTAATTTTTGACATAGCTAACACCACTATGAGAGTGATAATAATTTAGCTAGTACCATGAGCGAATTTGGCCAATACCTTGTGCTCCACAAAGTCCTAAGGGATCTTTTTTTCCCAAAATTTCTTAGTGTTTATCTTTTAACAATATTTTCCCAAATGGTTGTAAGCATGGCATTTGTCACACTTAAAATTTTGAGAATCTCCTCATAATATAGCACTTTCCTATGGGAGGTGTTTCCAAGTTGGATTGCCATGGAATCTAGAAGACCATAAGAAAATTTGAGACCAACCAAAATTTTTTCCATACCCATATATCTTGTGTTTTAGAAGGACATGTTAGATTCATGAAAAAATTCCAAGATGTTTCCTACTTCTTTGAAGACTTATTCGAACTCGAATAGGGGAGGGAGGTATGGAAAACAAACCTAGATGGGGATGATTGAGAGTTTCCCTGAGCAAGAATCAAAATACACCATCCACCTCTTTAAAGATGGTGAAAATATTGGATCCCCAAAAAATTTATTGTGTTGATAAGTTATTTCCAAGGGAGATTGCAAGGATGGTAATAGAGGTGAACTAGGGAAGGTAAAACTCTTAGAGGAAGTGAAACCAAGTTTTGTATTAGGATCGTTACTCATCTCGAGAAATGGAACAATCAAGTTGACAAAGGAAGTCACATTACACATGGGTTGAGCCTAAGGGTGAGATAAAGGAACATTTTCCACCAAGATCATATGAGATCTGTCTAGTGAGCGTCATAGGCATGATCCCTTAAGATCTGTTAAGGGTTTTTTTGTAGTGAGGTAGCCCAGATATTTACTTCTTCAAGAGAGTCCTTTGATTAATCAACTTGTTCTTTCTTCATTGTGGTATTGAAGAGTAGCATGACAATGGGAGAGTTTAAGGAGGAAAATTGGAGGTTGCAACTTGAAGTGAAAAACTCTAAACATGTCCCACCTTATCAGAGACCCCATCTAATTAAAGCCATATCATGTTGTTGTATCTAACATATGCATAATTGATGACTAAAATATTTTATTGATGAGCTACATTGAATTTTCTTTATTATTAATATTTTTTAAACAACACATATCAATTTTATATTAAAAATTAAATAAATTGTACAAAAGTAATTGGATTTTTTACTTTCATTGCTTTTTACTCTATATATCAAGTTGATAGAAAATTATTTTATTTAAAGTGAATAATAAAATTATATATATATATATATATATATATATATATATATATATATATATATATATATATATATATATATATATATATATATATATATATATATATATTTTTTTTTTTTTTCTTTCTAAAAAATATGAAGTTGGTATGGAAATATGTTTTGTTAATATTTCTATTTTAATATTTTATTTAAAGTTTACATTAAAAGTTAAACGAATTCCACATCTTCTTCAAATTAGGAGGTGAAAATAAAAGATTTTTTTATATTATTTCCTTGTATAAAGTTCATATAAATTTATGTTATTTAATATGGTCATTGAAATATTTTATTATTATTAATAGTTTCTTTTTAAATAATACATGTCAATTCTATGTTAAGCGGAGAAGGAATGAATTTACATCACCGACCTACATTCCTCTCAGTGCCTACCAAAAAATCCTAAAAACTCTAGAGCCCATGGTATTCTTAATCCATGGTTTTTTTCTATGGTATTCTTATCTAATATCGCATATTTTAAGGTCAATACTTAAATTAGCTGACACCCATCTTAATTTTGTATCTACCAAGAGTGGAGAGGGATCAAATATCTCTCTTGAAGTGCAAATATCTTTTAGCGTGAAAATAGATTTGAACCCTCCTGACACTTAGTAAATACTTGATAAATAAGAAGTTAAGATAGATTTAGGCTAATTTAAGTATTACCTTTCAAATATATCACATTTGAAAATAATACTATAGGAAAAAACAATAAGTTAAACAAAAAAAAATTATGTTATTTTTTTTGTTTTCTTTATTTTTTACAAAATCAAAAATAAAAAAATAAAAATAAAAATAAAACAATATTCCTAGTACCGCTCTTTTTGGTAGGCACCGTAAAGAGTTGTAACATACACCATTAACTTCACAGGGAAATGTAAGGAGTTAAAATTTTTATACAAGTTAGTCATCATTACATAGAATGTTTAACAGTTCACAATGTAATTTTATAAATAAGAATAGTAAACTCCTTAACCCTTAACAACCTCCATTACAATATATTAACTTAATACTATGTGATGTAACCATCCATTCATCTCATTACTCATATAGTCATCACATAATTTCCATTATGAACATCATAACAAGAAAGGAATCAACCTCATCATCTGGACACAATAACCAATCACATCATTGAACACCAATATACCCTGGAAACCCCGTAGGGTGAAAACCAACAAACGTTTCATTTTATTATTAAACGCTCGTGAGGGTGTTCAGCCCATCACTCAATGGCTTATAAGGGAGACCATCCCTTAACCATCGTTTATATAATATTACAAGGAAATATGAAAATATCTAGCTTAAAGCCATTACAATAAATATGATACCATTTACCCTTCGGTCTTCATATCTTCATATCTTCACATCTTGGTGGCATGGATGTACTTCATATGTGTTGGTTATTAGTCATCACAATAACTAATGCTTCCGTCACACAAGCACACATTCCTGCAAGATAATGGCTACATCTCCCAAGTTTTTCTTTAAAATAACTGATACATCAGTTAAGATATTTATTCATGTGATTTACAGAAAATTAATCAAAATATCTAACCCTTAAGCTATTACTTTTAGTGCATGGAATGCAAGCTAACAAAACAAATGTTGCTACCATGCATGCGATTGCATATCGATTCCAAAAGACTCTCCCTAAAGGAATGCTTTCATAATGAAGTGCATAACCTCTTTTAAAGCTAGTGAGCATGTAAACATATGTTTTATTTTTGTAAAAATATGCAATTAAGAATATAAATACATATCTCATTTACAAGATTATACTAACAATCTTGTTCAATGTAGTTTTAATACTACAAGCTGTCTTTCTACATACAACTATGTATATTATTTTTCAATAGAAGTTAATACATATTCCTCCAAAAGGAATTTAACATCACAATCGTGATAATATAAAATAATCACTTAGTCACTTAGTTTATTCATCTAAGGAATAAACTGATTAGTTATTTTAACCATGAAAATAGTATATCACTATAATGACTATTATTTTCACATGCAAGAGCTTATCATTCTTTAGAATTCCACTATCACTTAGTTATATTCTCATGTAAACAAAAACCTACTTCTTCTTCAAAAGAAGCCAATATAACCTACTTTTTTTGTCTTCCTACATGTGGTTTCACATGCTTCCCTTTAACCTTATTTTATGCATAAAACTAGGAAACAATAAAAGGTTAGCTTAACCTTGTATACACCTAAATCAAAAAGTATTCATCTAGACATGCAACCTTTCCAAGAAATCCATACTCATATTCATTTTTCCAGGAATATAGCACCAAATGTGTTCCTTCCAAGGAATCAAGAAAATATATATTAGTATTTTCTTCACGAGAAAGATAAATAAAATTATGCATGTCTTATGCAAAGACATTTTTAATTTTTTCAAGAAATAGTCCTTTTAACATTTCATAATTACTTATGTAATCATATTTATTACATATGTATGAGTAAAATATATCTTTACATACCTTAACCTTTAACATATGCAATCTTAAGATATACAATGGTAAAAATACATTAAGAACCATACATCTTTAAGAAACTATTAGAAAGGTAAAAGCATGCATCCAAATACAAAGGTAAAAGCATGCATCCAAATGCTAGGATAAGAGCATGCAAAATATCTGCAATAGAAGCATGCATATTCTATTTTTCTTGCATATACAAAATTATATAAATATTTATATATTTCTGCCCATATAAACATGGCCAATATTTTGAAAATAATCAAATCCAGAAATAAACAAACAGAAATTACTTATCTTTATTTTGACTGTTACTATTGCTAAGCATCCTAAATCGACTCTCTCTATTTCACGGTGAGTCAGCAAGAAATAATATATGCAGGGAAGACTTGGAGAAAATTTTACTGGGCTGTGAGTACCTTCATTGCAAAAAAAATCGATTGCTGCAACGCTCAATGGCAAGGAAAGCTGAGCTCATACTGCCTTGCCCACGCCTCTTCACAAGACTGAAATCCTCTAAAGGATTCAACCTCTCGTTCCTCCTCATTTCTTGGTGTTTCCATATTAAAATGCCCTTCTCTTTGCAGGAACTGCTAGCCTTGCAGTGATATACGTTCTTTTTCCTTTTCATACAACCGTTCCAGGAACTTCGTATAATTAGACTGCCGCTAAGCACCCATGCTTCTCTACAGCCATGAATATATGGTAATCATTGGGATGCATACCAATAAATCAATCGTACCCCCTCAAACTCCCGTGGATAAGGAATCCATTTTACTTCTAACTGTTTCTTGATTTTCTTGAAACAACGGTTTTGTAAAATATGGTAAAAACTAAGTTTACGTGGGTGTTACATGCTCCCCCCCTTAAGGGAACACTGTCCTCGGTGTGATTCTCTCACTGAAATTTAAACTTATACTCATGATATAATAATATAAACAACCCAAAGGGGCTCCTTCCCCTTGGCAATGAAACACTTTCATTTCCTTAAATGCCATTAATTGAGACAATAATGTTTTTATCCATAGCCATAAGTATGTATAACGCAAATAAAATTTCATTTCCATTTCTAACTTCTTATCCCTTATTCAGTTCACAATAATATAGAAAAATATCTATAAGAACTTACCATTATTTACCAATTTCCATTGGAAGAATGATGGCTTTTACACAAGCTCTCATAGAATGGTTGAACACCCATCAATACTTCCTAGAAAGAGCCTGTAATGTATGACTAACCATTCAATCACATTAGTCACATAGTTCCAATCAAATCAGAATACTGGCAACTATCAAAACATTCTTGCAATATAAAGAGATGTTTTAATCAAAATACTTCCATAAGTACTAAGAGAGAACCAACCCTCTCATCAATGCATCACGTGCACACTATCTTAGCTCCTGCTAAAGACATTCACAGAGTACTGAAAAAAATACTCAGAGAGCGCCTAGCTCTCTTCATCATACCAATGGTCAATCAATGCACCATGGTCATATCCTAGCATCTGCTAAAACATTCAAACAAATTAGTAATAAAATAAATGAACTTATACATTCAATTATTCATTTTAATATAATCACAACTTTTACTTAACTTGTTCCACTATGAGAACTGTAATGGTAAACAAAATGCTCCTCCTAATCCATAGGATTGAGTCATTTTTTTCCACATCTAGGCAGTTAATATTTCCACACTAAAATGTCTTTATAATTATCTGGAAATTTAGTCTTTCAAGCTGTGGTCCTCCAACCATCAAGTGAGGCTATTACGTCCTCCACTTGCCCCCCTAGTTCCAGAATCTGGACAGTGTCACGGGTCAACAGTGGATTCTTCTGCTGTGACATCAGGATGGCCAATCTAGTCACACTTAGAAAATCCTGGAAGAGAAATTCGGGACAGTCCAGTCCAATTTTCCAATTCCACTCATACTCAGATGTTTTTGGCTTTACAAGGGTTGCTAGAAGCTATTTTCAACTAGTCCCAACCAGCTCGAGAAAATACTCCCCCTTTACCAATTTCATAGAATGCCTACTCCTCCCCGGGGATCCAGCTTATCCTCAGAGGAGTAGGTAACTATCTTTCCAACTGTCCCCAACCACTTCCTATTCTTGGAACATTTTTACCATCATCTTAAAAATATTTTCTTTCATAATTAATTTCAACAAATTAAATAAATTTCTTTATCAACAATGACGATTTAAGTTTTTCTTGCCCGATAAAAGAAAATTAAACAAATTGTCTTTAACTAGTTAATACTAGTTAACTTTAATGAAACTGTCACAACTTCCCCCCTGGAAGTAACATACATGTGTTATACATTAAAGCATGATACTTTAACGTTTACTGTTGCAACTCACATTGCAACGCTTGCGATGCTTTATTTTCACAAATTTTCTATTTTTATTAAGCTACTCAGGCTTACAATACGAAACAATGCTAATCATAAATATGCATATCTCAAGCACATATTGTCTTATGCAATCATTTTAATTTCCTACATAAAATGTTGTTATGCATACAATGTCGTCATGCATAAAAGTATATACAATCATTCATTAATGTGTATGTGTCAATAACGATTAGGGTATGAGTGCAAACATTTCCAATTCCCATAATGTTCTATTCCCATAGACTGACACACGAAGTAATTATCATAATCACTTATTCACCACTTTCAAATAGCTTTAGTCAAAATCGATTCGTGCATACAACTTCCATTAGTTATTCATTCATAACTAGTCAATAGTTTTAATGCATCCATGACGACTCATGCAAACACTAGTTAGTCAACTAGTCATTTAGTCAAGTTTCATAACTTGACCCATTAAGAGACTTCATTCAACTCTATCATTCTATAGTAGGAATTTCTTCATCCTTTTCATTCATGTATTAGTTTCACACACCTCTTTTTAAGTAGTGCATGGTAACTTAGAAATTTTATTGTATGAAAAAACAATTGCTTCTCTTCAATCTCAAATGAAAAGTAACTATTTTTCTTTTATGCTTTTATATTTTCTTTCCTAAAGAAATAAAGCATAATACACATACTAATATCATATGCATATTCTTATGTAGAAAAAGTATGAATTATTTTAAATGGAAGCTCATGCAATGCCATGTATGTAACAATTCATTTTTTAAAGGAATCAACATGCATATACATAGACTTCTTAAAATAAAATAAAATAAAATACTTATCTTTATTTCATTTGGAGAACTTCTCTCTCTACTGGAGTATTCTTCCCCCTCAGGAATTCACATTGCTCCTCTTCAACAATGTTTTCTCTTAGCAGCATCGATAAGATTTTATAGCATAATTAGATAAAACCTTAATCAATAAATAATCAATCTTCGAGTGATCCTTTAACACCTATTCATGTGCATATATAAGATGTGAATGCAATGTCACAACATGCTTTCTTCTAACATCTATATATAAGTGCGAGTAACTAATTATCAATTCATGTCAAATAACTCCCATATTATTATGACATTTTTCACACACGCACGCATTCGTACCCAAATAACTATATCTGTTCATAAATTCGTTTAATGGAAAATGACACAATGTGCATTCGATTTACTTAAACTTTTACAAAATAACACACCTTCAGATTTTGCCTTTGGAACATGCAAATAATAAAGCTAACACATTGGCTGTTGTTCCTATGCATACAATGCATAAAGATTCTAATCTTAATTTCCCAAAAGAGTACTTAACATAATCAAGTAGGCAAACTCATGATTCCTCTTCGAGGACACATAACATATTAGGCATGCAAATCATGGTTTTCTTTTCCATAAAAATAATGGAATAAAACATAAGAATACATATCTTATTATTGAAATATTATACCCACATAGCCATGTATGTATTTCAAGGAAACCAAAACATTACTTTAGTTTTGTACATGTGATTCGTCTTCTTTGCCAAAGAACCTTTTCTAAAGTATGACAACAAAACATGTTTATCATTTCCACATATAGGCTTATGTTCTTTCCAATGAAATCTAATACAACTATTGCATGCAAAGAACCTTGTTCCTCTATGATCCTACATGCAATTTGCTCATGCTTTGCTTCCAATAATTTATCATAGATTTCCTCTTTTATGCATAACAAACTATGCAATACTAACAAGGTTAACTTAACCTTTAACATACCTAAATCAAGAAGTTTATATAATCCATCTAGCAATGTAATATATTCAAGAGGTTATTCTCTTTAGCCTATATTTATTTTCAAGAAAAGAACTTGGATTCCTTTTCACTTAACACACAAGTATGTGGTCCCTTTTAAAGAAAAACAAGCTTCCCATCTTTTCTTAAACAAGACATATGTAAAGGCAAGCAATTTTACTTATTTATGTTTTACTACTGCTCACACCTTTCAAGATATGTACTAGTAATCTTTGCAAGAACTCACATGGGTTCTTCTCAGCAAAACTAGCATAGTAGTTTGGTCTTTTACCTTGGTATATATTTCTGAATGATTTTCATATTAGCAATGCTTTCTTACTTTCCAAAAGAACTAGAACAATCTTGCATATTAAGTAAAACCAAATTTTACTCTATATTTTTCTCTTTTAGTTGCAAGATTTACATGCAATATTTACTTTCAAAATATACATATTTCACTCAAGAAGAATCAAATGTATATTAGTTTAAATTTTCAAGAGAAACACGCACATGTTTCATTTTTCAAGAAACCAAATTTCCAACTCCTTTCAAGGAAACTTCAACACAACAATAGAAGTTTTAAGTACATGGAAAATACATATCCTGTTTAAAGAAACTCTAACTCAACAGTTATTTACTTTGTAAGCAGTGTGTTTTCCATAAATGCAATAACTAGTGTTTCAAGAAAAGAAAGATAATAATACTTATCTCTTGAAACTCTTTATTCAACCTGGATTAGATATGCGATGCCTTCCTTCACATAGGCACATTTCATCTCGGATCCCTCAATTTCTTTTCGCTAACTCCCAAAGGTGCCAGTGTTGCAACCTTTAGCTTTGATACCACTTGTAACATACACCATTAACTTCACAGGGAAATGTAAGGAGTTAAAATTTTTATACAAGTTAATCATCATTACATATAATGTTTAACAGTTCACAATGTAATTTTATAAATAAGAATAGTAAACTCCTTAACCCTTAACAACCTCCATTACAGTATATTAACTTAATACTATGTGATGTAACCATCCATTCATCTCATTACTCATATAGTCATCACATAATTTCCATTATGAACATCATAACAAGAAAGGAATCAACCTCATCATCTGGACATAATAACCAATCACATCATTGAACACAAATATACCCTGGAAACCCCGTAGGGTGAAAACCAACAAACGTTTAATTTTATTATTAAACGCTCGTGAGGGTGTTCAGCCCATCACTCAATGGATTATAAGGGAGACCATCCCTTAACCATCGTTTATATAATATTACAAGGAAATATGAAAATATCTAGCTTAAAGCCATTACAATAAATATGATACCATTTACCCTCTGGTCTTCATATCTTCATATCTTCACATCTTGGTGGCATGGATGTACCTCATATGTGTTGGTTATTAGTCATCACAATAACTAATGCTTCCGTCACACAAGCACACATTCCTGCAAGATAATGGCTACATCTCCCAAGTTTTTCTTTAAAATAACTGATACATCAGTTAAGATATTTATGCATGTGATTTACAGAAAATTAATCAAAATATCTAACCCTTAAGCTATTACTTTTAGTGCATGGAATGCAAGCTAATAGAACAAATGTTGCTACCATGCATGCGATTGCATATCGATTCCAAAAGACTCTCCCTAAAGGAATTCTTTCATAATGAAGTGCATAACCTCCTTTAAAGCTAGTGAGCATGTAAACATATGTTTTCTTTTTGTAAAAATATGCAATTAAGAATATAAATACATATCTCATTTACAAGATTATACTAACAATCTTGTTCAATGTAGTTTTAATACTACAAGCTGTCTTTCTACATACAAATATGTATATTATTTTTCAATAGAAGTTAATACATATTCCTCCAAAAGGAATTTAACATCACAATCGTGATAATATAAAATAATCACTTAGTCACTTAGTTTATTCATCTAAGGAATAAACTGATTAGTTATTTAACCATGAAAATAGTATATCGCTATAATGACTATTATTTTCACATGCAAGAGCTTATCATTCTTTAGAATTCCACTATCACTTAGTTATATTCTCATGTAAACAAAAACCTACTTCTTCTTCAAAAGAAGCCAATATAACCTACTTTTCTTGTCTTCCTACATGTGGTTTCACATGCTTCCCTTTAACCTTATTTTATGCATAAAACTAGGAAACAATAAAAGGTTAGCTTAACCTTGTATACACCTAAATCAAGAAGTATTCATCTAGACATGCAACCTTTCCAAGAAATCCATACTCATATTCCTTTTTCCAGGAATATAGCACCAAATGTGTTCCTTCCAAGGAATCAAGAAAATAGATATTAGTATTTTCTTCACGAGAAAGATAAATAAAATTATGCATGTCTTATGCAAAGACATTTTTAACTTTTTCAAGAAATAGTCCTTTTAACATTTCATAATTACTTATGTAATCATATTTATTACATATGTATGAGTAAAATATATCTTTACATACCTTAACCTTTAACATATGCAATCTTAAGGTATACAATGGTAAAAATACATTAAGAACCATACATCTTTAAGAAACTATTAGAAAGGTAAAAGCATGCATCCAAATACGCATGCATCCAAATGCTAGGATAAGAGCATGCAAAATATCTACAATAGAAGCATGCATATTCTATTTTTCTTGCATATACAAAATTATATAAATATTTATATATTTCTGCCCATATAAACATGGCCAATATTTTGAAAATAATCAAATCCAGAAATAAACAAACAAAAATTACTTATCTTTATTTTGACCGTTACTATTGCTAAGCATCCTAAATCGACTCTCTCTATTTCACGGTGAGTCAGCAAGAAATAATATATGCAGGGCAGACTTGGAGAAAATTTTGCTGGGCTGTGAGTACCTTCATTACAAAAAAACTCGATTGCTGTAGCGCTCAATGGCAAGGAAAGCTGAGCTCATACTGCCTTGCCCACACCTCTTCACAAGACTGAAATCCTCTAAAGGATTCAACCTCTCGTTCCTCCTCATTTCTTGGTGTTTCCATATTAAAATGCCCTCCGCTTTGCAGGAACTGCTAGCCTTGCAGTGATATACGTTCTTTTTTCTTTTCATACAACCATTCCAGGAACTTCGTATAATTAGACTGCCGCTAAGCACCCATGCTTCTCTACAGCCATGAATATATGGTAATCATTGGGATGCATACCAATAAATCAATCGTACCCCCTCAAACTCCCGTGGATAAGGAATCCGTTTTACTTCTAACTGTTTGTTGATTTTCTTGAAACAACGGTTTTGTAAAATATGGTAAAAACTAAGTTTACGTGGGTGTTACAAGAGTGGATTTAAACTTCAAGTCTTCTCACACATAAATTCACAGTCATAATCAATTATACTATCTTAGAAATTAACATTAATTTTTTTTATTAAAAAATTACTTTACCCTTATTTAAAAAAACACACAAGCCAATTTTAAATTGAATATGAACAATGTTATACTCTCCCTCACATTAAACAAAATACTTAAGTAATGAAATTAAAATTAAAATGCAAACTAATCTACCTACATATAATAATGGTATGATATTAAACAACGTTTTGAAAGTGTAAATTTTCTTAAAAGTATAAAATGTTAAAAAAAAAAAAAGGTTTCAATACATTTAATCTTTACATAATCTAATAAAACTACACTTAAAAATTAAAATATATCTATATTCCATCATTATTTGGATTTATTTTTCACACATTAAAGACGCAGAAGTCACTCTTTTTTTTGGTGCTGTCAAAGGATTCGTCAAATTCATGGAAATTTATTCATCTCACTGGTATAAAAGGCGTTTTTTGACCAATTTTTTTTTTTTTTCAAGTGTTGGGAATTTTTTTTTCTTGTAATTTATTTATTTTTAAATGTATAAGTAAATTCAATATTTTGAAAATTTTGAAAATTATTTGAATTTTATAAAATTTAGAAATCAAATTTATAAATTCAATAAATTTTTACTAAATTATAAGTAGGAAAAAGCTAAATTGACTTTAAAAAATAAAAATAAAAAAACTTTAAAAAGACTTTAGAAACTTAAAACAATTAAATTACTACTAAAAGCCATGTCAAGAACTTTTTGAAGTCAATTTTACCTTTTGTCTAAGCAAATTGGACAAAACACACATAATTAAATTACAACTAAAAACATTCACTCAAGATTCTGTTAAAACACAAACACTCATTAATATGAAGTTACCTAATTAAGATAACCACTCAAAAAGTTTTAAAAACAATTTTAATGCTTAAATAAGCAATGTAAGAATTTCAAATCTCAACATCTCTCAACTCTAATATCTATTTTAATTATTTTAACACACAATTTCTGCGGCCGTATAGACTTCCCCACACAATCTCTACAATCTGGCAACTTGGCCTCACCCACGGACGGGCTATTCTTCGTGTGCAACATTATCCACTTCGGGCGATTTTAAAAATACATGCAACGTCCATATGTAAGAGAAGTAAATCCTAAAACCTGCATTGTTTCACATACACGGTAACACACTAGACCATTGTTTCTTTGTAATTAAGAAATATATGAACGTACATAAAGCCAGAACATAACATAATGTTTGTCCTCATTTCAAAAAATAGGTCTAACAGGAGAAAAGGCATGTTGAGAAAATGAGTAAAATGTCAAGACATGCACATCTTACTGAAAGCCATTAAAATTTCAAGAAGTAAAATTTAATAGCGAATCTAACGAAAAATGACGACGTATACATTATCTCTGTAAAATATAAAACTGGGAGAATTTCAATGACGTGAATTTCAATGCAATTTCCAATAATATGTTGAAATTATAAACCAATAAGAAATCAGAAAAATAAATTTAAATAAATAAACAATAAAAAATTTCAATATTTAACTATGAAAAATTATAATTTTTTTTGTAAATAGACAAATTAATATCAACATCACAAAAAACCCAATGCATAAAACCTACTTGAAGCAGGTACAATAATACCATGGCTTGGAAAACATCCTCACATAACTTTTCATACTCAAGTGCATATCATATATAATAATACCATGTCTTGGAAAACATCCTCGCATCACTTTGCATATGAATTAATTTTTCCGAAACTTTATATTATCGCGAAGCTTTATTTGATTATTGCATGTGATTTTATCATTGTTATCCCTCAATACAACACCACCTTGAATATGGATTAATTCTTCCTATATTTATAATACGGTGATGCTTGGTTGGGCTAACAAATGTGTTTTTTTTTAATACTATGGTTCAACGTATCGTTGGCAACATTGTTTCATTAGTTCATTGTTGTTGTTATTTTATTCACCCTTCTAGAGACTTCCACGAGCGCATATCTGTGTTCTATTGGGGTCTCCACGTATTGTACCTCTGACTTGAATGTGTCAGAGGACATTGAGAACTCTACGTTCATATTTTTGATCTACCACCTCGACAGTGGAGATCTACTCCGGTTTAATCAATGGTGGATATTAATTTTAGGGTTTACTGGGAAGTAAAAAATCTTCTTCGACATTGATAGGGTACATTTGTTAATTGCGACACATCAAGAGTGGTTTACTCTATAATATTATGTTTCCACAGTGTTGGTTTCGATATGAAATTGTTTTTAATTATAAAAATGAATCCATCAGTGACAGATTAATTAACATATGTGGATTGTTTGACACTAAAGCTCGTCAATCACTTCGGAAGGTAACTCTGTAATTTTTTTTTTACAATTTTTCTTCTTCCAAAATTAAATTTCTAACAAAAGTGTGTAATTATTTGCATTCATATTAGAATGTGATTTAAGGTGTTTACAAATAGTCAGCTTCCAGGGTTATTTCTATGTTTTACCAGTGTTGATCCACTTCTCATGTTTTTTTACGATGTTTTCTCTGAAGTTTTTCTTATTGTTCAATAATGTCCATCGTTTGGAGCAACATTCCCTTAATTCAGTCGCCATTGTTCTGCAGGTGATGTTCTATAACACACTTCTTATGGCTTCATTTTCCATTTCTTGAGAAAAGGTAGAAGGGAACTGACTCAACCTCCATTAGTTTTTCTATAGTTGAAGGTGTAGTTAAGAATTTGGAAGGGTAGAAACCCTTCATGTGTTTCGTAACCCTGGCCATTTTTTTTTTTCAATGTACAGTTTTTGAAAGAGAGGAAACTCTCATGTTGCTTTTGATTTTATTACATTCAATCTTTCAGAAAATTTGAATATTTTTTTTATATATGTTTCGAATAGTTCATACCATAATACTCTATATATTACTCTCTTATGTGTTGTACTATCTAGTTCTTCCATTTATTTTACTACAAACTTTACTTTCTTATGTGTGGTACTATCTAGTTTTTTCATTTATTTTACTACAAAAGTTTGTACATAAAATTTTGTATTTCTCTCTCGAGAGAAGAGAACTTATTAAAGTCTCCGCTATCTTACTTATTGATGGGAAGAGTTGTATATAATTAAAAAACTCTTTCTATCAATTATATATAATATATGTCAATATACAAGATTCTATAGAATACATTTTTCTTTTATTATTTCCGAGAGGGTTTCTCTCTAAAGAGCTAAACTTATTCTAATACATATACCCATAAAGAAATAAGTAGTCTTAATAGTTCTATGCTTAGTCTATACTTAGTCTAATATATACCTATATCCACATTTGCAATGGAATTTTCATCGTGTTTGAAAAGATATATTTCTCCTTATTATTACAAATAAAATTCTACTTTGTAAACTAGTATTTTGCGTCGTTTCGTTTTTTTTTTTCATTTTTATGAACAAGTTTTTGTTGGAAAATTGACATTGTCTCATTGTGGCATTTGGTATATTGGTAGTGAGGTAAACTGAACTAGCATTGACACAAAGAGTTTGTAGCTATGTTTCAGGTAGCAAATAGCCTTCAAGATGCATCTGACCTTCTCTACTGGAAGTGCTTTGAAAGAAATTTCTAATGGTGTGTGAAAGTATGCAAATGGCCTCCTCGATCAAAACTTATGAACTGCCAAAGCTAAGATCTTGAATTCCTAAGGAGGATGAAATATTAGAGCAAGCTCGCATATCAGTACCTCACGAGGTCATAATATCAAAACCCAATATCACAAGGCTTAGAGTATCATGACCCGATATCAAAAGGGCTGAGCAGGATGCAATATCGGAAGTCAGAGCCTTAGCATATCAGAAGGTTGGCATATAGTAATTTCGGAACCGCAAATATCAGAGGTTGGAGAATTTGGGACCTCAGAAGCATGGAAAATTGGGACCTCGTAACTCCTTTCAAATTGAATTCTTTTGAAGTTGTCGACGGTTGCGGGGAGCAAGAATTACAAGGAAATCACTTGCAAAACCATGGATCAAGCGAACCTTTATCTCTCCTCTAGAAATAGCTTCTTGGCCCTTAGGAGCTGAAGGGGAAGATGACATGGTCGTACGGTGGACACATGGTAGTGGGATTCAGAATTTTTAGTTGCCTATTGGTGTAAATCTAGGTGACACAGGTCACCTCTAGGGAGACAGCACATGACAGTGATGACATCAACATAACATCATCTCATAGGTCAACATATCAGAGGTTGGAGATCTCGTAACTCCTATGCAAATGATATTTGGAAACGTTATGATGAAAGGGGCTCTGATGGTGTTTGAACTTGGTCGTGTGGACCCAAAGAAATAATGGAGCAGAGAAGGATTAGCACCTAAGTGTTATGGATACCCCACGTGGATATTTCAGACCCCGGAGAATTTCAGAACTCCTCTCTAATTAGATTTCAAAGAAGTTACGATAGAAGGGGCTTCCAATGAGGACTAGCACATGGGTGTGGGGGACCCAAAGAACCGAGAGCACAGAGTAGGATTAACACCTAAGTTATATGGAGAATATATGAGGTTGGAGCTTTCATAACTCCTTCGTAAATGCATTTTGGAGAAAGTTCCGCTATGTGGGACTCCGATGTGTTGGCACTTGGTCAAGGTAGCTTTAAAAAACCAAGGGTGGAAGAGAAAATACAAAGGGATACATGCCCCCAAAAGGATCCTGAAGGCCTTAGAACTTAAGTTTTATGCCACTGATCACAACAATTAGTACCATGGAGAAAAAAGATAAGGGATCTAAGCAGAAATGGGCTAAAGGCATCAGGATTTTGTGATTTCATAACATTATTTTAATATATGTTACGATGCGTTAAGGCTTCAATACTATAGTACAAAGTATTAAAGGATGAATGGGTCGGTATCTAGAGAGTAAAATCAAGCCAAAGGAGTTGGTTGGTGAAGTTAATGGAAACTGCAAATATTGCTGGGTGAAGGCGACGGGGACCATGATTATTAGAGAAGAATTGTTGGCCTAGTCTCGATGTTGGAAAAAAGTCATCTATGATCTACCGTGCATGCCTTATGGCCCTAGATAAGGAACATAGAAGCCATGCTGAATTATAATCAAGCTATGTGAGTAATGAATAATTATGGGGAGTCTCATTGGAGTGTGCAGGTGGACTGAGATTAAATTCTCAGCATGGAGAATCACACAGAAAGTGGGTGAAGTGCATAGGATCCCATCATCATGTTGAATGAAGTGGAAGAATTCAAGCATCAGACGCAACAACATAATGGATATCCATACATAGGTACTCTCGAGAAGTGTGGAAACATATGAAAGAGACAACATTGAGCTGAGTGCAGCAAAGGTAAACAACTAGTGATTTCCATTGAGAAATCTGGGGAAATACTATATTGTTTTGTATGTGCTAAAGTGTGTGGACAAGAGTGTGAGAGAGATGAGAAATTATCCCAAGTTTTTGACTAATGCAGAGTGTTCTAGAGAGCCTGTTTAGTAGGAGGCTAAGAGCATAGGATAGGATGTTGTTGTCTAGGCCGAGAGAGTATGTGGAGTAGTACAGGATGGAGAGGAGAAGTTGATACTGCAGTGAACCAGATTCATATTTATTTGTATATGTATATGCCCCTATTTTCAGTTTGAAAATTGTATGAAAAGTGGCACAGTGGTTAGAGGAGGTGGTGGCCTAAAATCATAAGAGGTTGTTGCCTTTGGGTTTCCATGTAAAAATATATGTCTCAAATGTGTATGTTGCTCATGTGATGGATTGTATGTACATGCAAATGCATTATCTTTTTTTTCATTTATATTGTGTATGAATTTTCTCATAAGTAATTGACAGTAGAGGAAATAACTAAAGGCTTATTCAGAAAACGTTTTAAGAATGTCACTATTACTGATTAACCCCCCCCCCCCTCTCCGAGTAATTCCTTATTCCAACAATTGGATTAGAGAAAAGTTCATTCAGGAACAGTCTAACCACTGGAAGGTAGATCCATAAGGAATTATGTCTAGGAAAGAGAGTTAACATGCTTACTCAAGAAAGATGTCAGTCTT
The DNA here is from genome assembly GCA_034641835.2 of Pinus albicaulis. Taxonomy (NCBI): domain Eukaryota; kingdom Viridiplantae; phylum Streptophyta; class Pinopsida; order Pinales; family Pinaceae; genus Pinus; species Pinus albicaulis. Next base: position 266,266,491 of record CM076573.1, read on the forward strand.
TAATGGGACAAGCTATGCCTTCTGGAAATTTAGGATGAAAGCCTATCTTATGTCTCTAATAGTAGATGTTTGGAGCTCTATACTAGTAGATTATGAAGTCCATGATGTCCCTCCCACTAATGGAGATGACAAAAAATTGTATGGAAATAATGTTAGAGCCAAGAATTTTATTCTCTTTGGCCTTAGTGAATCTAAAATTGTAAAGGTTATGCATTGTAAGTTTTTGAAGGATGTGTGGATGAACCTCTATTAGAGTCATGAAGGAGATGACATAGCTAGGCAGGCCAAACTTCAAACCTTTAGAATGAGCTTTGAAGGGTTTAAAATGAGTGAATAATAAAGCATAGAAGAATACTTCCACATAGTTCATAAAATAACCAATATGATTAAAGGACTTGGTGAAGAATTCAAGGAATATATTATTTTTTAAAAGGTATTAAGATCTCTACCCATGATATTTATTTCCAAATTCTCCACTAACTTAATATGGATCAGTAGCTTGGTACTCTCACAACCTATGATATTAGAGTAGGAAGAGAGAAGTCTGAACCCAAGGAAGCAATGTTCAAAGTGTCCAAGAAGGCCAAGGAGCACAGAGATCATCAATATTGCTACAACTATGAATATGATCATGAGTTGGCTCAATTTTCTAGGAAACAAAAGCATGGCTTAGGAAAATATAAATGGAAGTTTCCCTTTAAATTCTTTGACTATGGAAGAGTTGGACATTTTCTGTCCAAGTTCCCTTACAAAGAAGGGACCGAAAATGAATATGTTCAAAATAGAAATAAATATTAAAAAAATAGAAGAATAAGTTCTATAAGAAAAAGGGGCTCTATTCCAAAGATGATAGTTCAACACTACAGTCGGAAAATGAAAAATATTCAAAATACGATTCAGATAAATATTTACTCTTGGCATTTGGAGCAGATTCGAAGAAACAAAATATTGTTTAATTCGAAGAGGAAGAAGAAGAAGAAGGAGTAATTGACTTTGAAGGGGAACTCATTAGTTCTCTTGATGAGTTAAAGAAGGCAAGGAGAAAGAACAAGAAACTAAAAGAAAAGCTACAATGTGTTGAAGAAGGTATGTACAACTATGAAAATGAGGAGATTGTTTATCAAAAAGAAAAACTTGAAGAACCCATTAAAAACAATGATAGTTTAGCCTTTCTACAAGAAGAAAAACAAGGAACATGTAAGAAACTAGAGTAAGAGAACAAGCATTTAAAATAAGAGCTACCCTAAGTAAAGAGGGAAATGATCTCGAAAACATGAAAAGGTGAAATTATGTCCTTGAAAGTTAAATTCGAATAATTTAAATAAAAGGAATAATTTCTTCCTTCTTTGATCCATGAATAGGAAGAGAAATGACAGAGTCTCGAGGTAGAGTTCGTTTATATAAGAATAGACCTTGAGAAAATGAAGACCAAAAAGGTATAAATGAAAAATGTGTAGAAGTAATAGGAAAGCTAGATTAGATTCTAAACAAACAAAGGCCTTCAGGAAACAAAATAGGACAAGGATACTCCAAAGCACGAGAATCCTCTATGGGAAAGATGAACTTAAGGTCCACATGATTTGAGGAACCTCAGAGTGATGAAAAAGTGTGTAAAGGAAGAAGCGTTGGAGACAAAAATGTAGCAATCCATAAAGGAGCCCATCACTGGAATAATAACTCCATTTTCCCGAAGGAACCACACCAATAGAGAATGAATCAATCAACCAGAAAACATAGTTACCTTCATGCACAAACTCGTGAACTTTCTAACTTTAGGTATTCTCATTTATTTTATAGTCGTTGTTATAAATGTCATACCTTTGGACATAAGGATGTTGATTGTAGATCAAATTTTAAAGAGATGAAAATTTTAGATACAATAAGTATCAGAGTTTTAGATCTCAAAACATTACTCTCAGAAATTGAAATTCCTTCTCTCCCCTAATGATTGATGTTGAATTTTTCAAATTTAATAATTTTGGGCACAATAAAAGTGAGTGCAGAAGGACGTTAAAGTACCCATCCAAGTCTCAAAAAACTTGGCAACCAACTTTTCGAAAGAATAAGGAGAATTGGAAACAAAAATATGGAAAGAACATGGAACATGGACTTGCTCTGTCATCACATAATCAAGAAAAAATATGGTATGTGGATAGTGGTTTCTCCAAGGATATGAATGGGGATAAGAGCAAATTTTTGGTACTAAAATAAAAGGACAAAGGAAACAATGTCACTTTCCGAAACAATGCCCCAACAAGAATTAACGGTAAGGCCATCGTCAGTCTTGGTGAAAAGACTAAAGCCCAAAATGTGCTATATGTGGAAGGTCTCAAGCACAAATTTCTTAGTGTAAGTTAGATGTGTGATAATGGATTTAATGTGACCTTTCGATCCAAGGAATGTGAGACTTGAAATGAAGAAAATGGAAAGCCGGTGGGAAAGGCAGTCAGAACTGACCATAATGTATATGTGTTTGATGTATCTAAAATAAAATGCTATTTGAGAAAGCCGAGTAAGCCTGATTACGCAACAAGAGACTTGGTCATATGAATTTTGATAGTCTCATAAGAGTCATCAAGATGGGAGCTATGAGAGGATTTATAAGGTTTTCAAGGCTTATTAATTCAATCTGCAACTCATGTCAATTTGGTAAGAAGACTAGAACTCATTTCAAGAAAAAAGATTTCACTTCATCTAAAGCATTGGAGTGAATTCATAGAAATATCCGTAGCCCAAATAGAGCAAAAATCCCAAGAGGAGAAAGGTATTTTATGCTTCTTATTCATGAATTTACCAGGGACACTTGGATTGTGCTCTTAAAAGAAAAATAAGAAGCGTTTAAACATTTCAAAAAATTTAAAGCTCAAGTAGAAAATGAGAAAGATATAAATATCAATTGCTTAAGATCAGACACAAGAGGAGAATACACTTCAAGAGTGTTTGAAGAATATTTTGAAAATAATGGCATAAAGAGGCAATATTTTGTGGCTAGAACTCCATAAAAAAATGGAGTAGTAGAGAGAAAGAACTAAACAATTCAGGAAATGACCAGAGCTCTGATGGATGAAGCAGATGTATCTCAAATATTTTGAGGAGAAGCATCACAAGCAACAATGTACTTATCAAATATAAAAAAAAATCAGAATTAATAGTGATAAAACTCCATATGAGTTGTGGAAGGGGAGACTTGCATCAGTTAAACACTACAAGGTATTCTAGAGAAAATACTATCAAAAGTAATGATAAAATTCATGGAAAGTTTGATTCTTGCGATGATGAGGGTATATTACACAAGTATTCTGCTTGAAGTAAGGGGTACAAGTGTTATAACAAACAGACAAAGAGGGTTGAGGATTGCATTGGTGTAGTAGTAGATGAAATAACTTCACAACTAGAGTCCTCCAAAGGAATCATGAACTCATATGGAGAAGAGACTTCAAAAATTAGTCCCTCAGACCAATATGAAACATACTCATATAATGAAGACGTGGAAAAGAGCACAATTCTAAGGCCCAAAAAACCTTCCAGCTATGTACAGAAATAACATCTTGAGATTCAAATACTTAGAGATCAAATATTGGGTTTTCAGACTAGGAGGAAATTTGTTGGCAGTCCAAGTTGCACAAATTTTGCTCTGCTATCTCAGATTGAGCCTAAAAATATCATCTAGGAAAGTGAGGAAAAGTTCTAGGTGAGAACCATGGATGAAGAACTTGACCAAATTAAGAAGAATGAAACTTGCGAGCTTGTTCCAAGACCAAAAGAGAAAAATTTCATAGGAACAAAATGGGTTTTCAAAAACAAGCTAAATGATCAGGGTCAAGTAATTACGAACTATTGAATCCTTTAAATTCACTGCAACAACATGGAGGATGACCACCTAGTCTAGACCTTAAAGTAGCTCCTTTTCTGTTTGTAATTGTGGCTCTTACTGGTTTAGCTAGGTCTAATTACCTTCTCTCAATCTCCAATGGCTTAAAATATAAATTTTTTCTACCAATGGGAAAGAGACATCAAATCATTTCTCTTTCTCATTAGAAAAGAAAGTGATCCTTAAGCTAATTTGGTGCTCAGCCAAACGACAAATAAAGTTTTGCCTCTTTGAGAAGAGGACCTCTAGGAATGTAGAATTAAATCTAAATGCAAAATTCTTCTAAAATTCAAGAAAAAGGAAAATTATCTTAATCCTATCTCACTTAGGCAGATATAGATCTAACCCAACCGAGAGCAAGATATTTAAATTCTTGAGATTTAAATATGCCTGGATTATAATAAATATCAAATTAACGAAATAGTTCAATTAACTGACATTATGTATACTAGAACACATTCTATTTAGAGACCCCTTAACTAAGATAATCAACCAACAACATTTAGGAAGTAGTTCACAAAAATGATATTGATTGTTAAACCAGTAATTCAAATAATTAAACAATAATATGAGGAAATAGTTCACAACATATCACTGTTTGTTAAATATATATGAAAAGACAGATTTCTGAGTAAATAGCTACTCAGAAATCCGAATTCAACCCATAAGAGAAAATATAAACAATAACATAAAGTTGTGACACATTACTCATATCGACAATAGTGCACAAATATTAATAATATGACACATTCCTGCTATCATAAAAAAAACCAGTATTTAAAACAATAGTATTATAAATACCATTTTATTGAAACCATTTCTTTGGCTTTGGTCTCCAACAATCCTTTACAATGCTTGAGCTTCTGCTTTTAAAACAAGAGCTCTAATAGTATAAACTCCGTCCTCTATACATAATCCAACATGCAAAGGAAAAATCCTCAATAATCCCGAGATCTTAGTTTTCTCTCCTATATCCTACAACTCTAAATCCTTTATACAATAGCGCCTTCAAGAATTTCTGAATTGCAAAGCATGGGAGCCCCTATTACATTCTACAATATGTTATTTATAATATTTACAAAAGAAGTCATCAATAGAAAGTTTGTTGAAGAGTGGTTTTTCTCAATCAATTTCTATTGGCTCAAAATCATATTCTTCAATTGCTGGAGAATTTTCATTGATTTATATTTTCTTTTCCTCATCTTTTCAACTGTTTTCCTGCAAAAATAAATAAAAAACAAAATTAGAATGAAAAAATAAAATCAAAATGCCAAATATGGAATTATAATAAATCCAATCAAAACTTAATTAAATAAATATTTGAAAAAGAAATCTAAGTTTTTTATTGATGCATGTGATGATTTAATTGGTCAATAATACATTGACTAATGGATTTTCACTCAGAAGAAGTTGCGAGCAAATTAAAATATAGAAAATAAAACTTAGAAAATTAGTTTTGTTTAAAAATTTGGAACTTGATTTTCTGCTGAAATTTAGACCAATAAATGATCGAATTGAGAAATGAACCCACTTCATAAATGTTCTCCATAATTATATCTATCTAACGAGCCATCCTGAGCCTCATTTGGCTAAATAAAACTCTATTTATGAGCTTCTAAAATTGGTATATTAAAATTGCAAAAATTATATAATTTCTATTGGTTAAAATAAAAAAAAAATATTTTTAATTAAATTAAATCCTAAATTAAAGTACATTTTTTAAAATAATTAATACTTAATTAATTTTAATTAATTATTAATCTAAATTAATTACAAATTAAATACTAAAAAATTAAATTAATTAAAAACCAATTTTAATCATTAATTAAAATAATATAATATTATATTAATATTATAATTTAATTATATTAAATTATAATAAAATATTAATATTTTAATATCAACCTAACATTTTAATATTTTAAAGAACATATTATAATAAGTCAAACCAAATACGTGAAGAGTTATGGTGGGACGTATGTAGGTTATAGGAGTTATAAGGTGTGGAGGTATTAATGGTGAAGGAGGATGGAGTTATAAGGAGGATGAGAGGAATAGTGAGGTGGATGGATAAGGTGACGTGATAGTAAGGTAAGAAAAACTAGTCGAGGAGATATAAGGTGGTCATTCAACCTTATGTTAAAAAAATAACTCTTCGTATAAAATTAAATCGTAATTGGAGTTCAACGTTTTTAAAACAAGTGCATAAAATAAAATAAATATTATCGATATATTGCAATCACAATATTACATTGTAGGTTTATTTTGGTCTTTAAATTTTTTTTTTTAATTTATTTTAGGAATTTTGAAAGAGAGGATGTGGTGAGAAGTAGGGTCCATGTGGGATTAACCATCTTACAAATTAGAATACAACCATTTTTCAATTTTGGAATTTTGGGTTTGGTGATTAATTTTAAAATAATAAATTAGAGTAAATTACTAAGATCTCGAAATGCGTTGTAGTTCACTATATAATTTGGCCGGGTCATTTTGTAGGACTATTAGTGAAAAATAAAAGAAATAGTAAAAATGAACTAATAAGTTAATATTTACAATGGATGACTATTTTAACTACAAAAATTGAAATATTGGTACATTTTATACATTATTTTAACTGAGACGACACAAATGATCAAATTTCAAAAGAGTGTCATTTACAAACTGGTTGACCAAATGGAGCAAAACAAGTATCATTGAAAAGCTTGTAAAAAATCAGATTCAATGAAAGAATCAAAATAGAAATCTAAAAAAAATGAAAAATGGTAAAATTTTAGGACAATTAACTTAATGAAAATCATAAAAGGTGTTTAGCCAAAAATTAATAAAAAGGGTTTCCATTATTGAAGAAAAATTAAAAAATTGGGGGTGTTGGGTTTTCGCTACAACAATGGCGACACACAAGAGAAGGACCAGTTATTTCTGATTAAAGATAATGAACTTTAATTTACCTAAAGGTTAAAAATAATGGAAATTACGAAATCGTCCAGCTATAAAATGTTTCTATAGGTCCCACATAAATAGATTAATAAATATGAGTTTTTAAAGATAAGTACTTAAAATGGACTCGAGTAAAAGTGATGAATCCAAATTTGTGAAAAAATTTATTTTTTTGAAACTATCTCATGAAAAATCGAATAAGGATGAAATAGGAGATTTTTTATAAAGAATATATCCATTTTATGATTGGTCTCTGAAATCGCTTCACTCCCAGTGAGCCTTAACAGTACCCTGACGAAGTTGTCAGTTATGCCATACAAGCCTAGTCCCGCTGCCAGTGAGCGTCCATAGCCCCGACAGGTTTGCTTGTATTTTCCATGCTTCCTTTTTGAATCACCCTTTTTGATAAGTGCATTTGCAATATTTTAGTTTATGATTTATTTGAGTGAAAGAAGTGGTATGGCGATAGAGATTCATGTTTAATGAACATAATACTTTTATAATGTTTACTCCAAATTCTTTCCCTAGGACTATCAATCAGAGGCTTTTAATGTGGAGGGGTGAGAGGGATTTATTGTATTAAACTCAAATCAGTTCTTTCCTTGAAAAAGTAAACTCAATTACTTAGAAAGGACATGTGTTCGTCTATGAAAAATATTTAAAGCAAGATGGCGTTATGGTACCACAAAGATATGTCTTTAATGATAAATGAAATTCACTTAAATGGATAGAGTAAAAGATTTCTCATGTATGTCAACAACTATAAGGTAAGAAGAAGTCCTTTCACATAAATCATGGCAAAGTCACTAAAATCATTTAAAAACTGAAAAAAAAGGAAAAGAATTCCTAAACTAAAGTAAGAAAATAAATCAGTGAATGAAAAAAATAAAAACAAAAAAAGAAAAAAATAAACAAAAAAAATAAAATAAAAGATAAACTCCGATAAGACCGCTTATATAAATTTCTCAATAAAAGATTATAAAAGAAAATAAGCATATCATTCGAATGTTGAATTTTTTTTATTTTTATTTTATAGAGTTATAAGAAATGAGGCTCTCAAAATGTCGAGGGTGAATAGCAGTGATGATAGATAATACATTGAATGAGAAGCCTCTGTCTCTTGCAAATTTTTCTTCTTCAAAATAAAACCTACATAAAAGCATATTAACTATTTTATAATAAAATCAATGCTTAAATATACAAACTAGAGGTCCAGAAAATCCCCAATTTAGCTGATTCGATGAGGTTCAGTACTGTTTCTTTCAAGAATCTCAAAAAGAAAAAGAAAATGAACTTCGAAAACTGATTTTTTATAGGTGCGAAAGATTCATGAAGACATGTAAAAAGAAGAGTTCAAGATTAGCAAAAACTAGAAAGAAACAAAAGTAAAACCTAAAGTAAAGAAATAAAAATGAATGAAAGTGGGCCCATGAAACTTACCATCAGAGAATTTCATTTAATCTTACCGGAAAGGTATCACTTTCTCCAATTAAAGATAACTTCTTCCTTTAATTAGAAATAAAAGCATGCAAAAGTTTTATTGACCCAAAATTATTATTTATTCAATCTAAAATAAAACAAGCAGTAAACTAAAAGAAAGAAATGTTTCATGTTCAAGGAATCAGAAATAAATCGAATCCATCAGAAATAAGGATGAAGATATGCTTCTTTATGAATTACAGCGATGAATGTTTTCTTTGCTTTTTTTATTTTGAATTTATATCAGCCCCAAAGTATTGAAGTTGATTCAAAATCCCGAATATTGTAACAATATATGAAGAGGATTTGAATATTTATATGATAAGTATAGAGAAAAATTCAAAATAAAGGAGAATTAAAAATATGAATTAATCATCATATAGGTCAGTGCCTTGCCTAATGTTTCACATTGTAAGATTCTTTGCAATGCATAACTTTAAATGCTACGACTTCGATCTTTGTCAATATGTGATTGAATGTTATATAATTGTTAAAAAAAATGGTAGAGAGGCATATGCCAGAGTTTATCGCATCGAAATATCTTAATACAAATATTCATTTGAGTTTTGTAATGCAATATAATTGTTGTGATGGAAAAGTTGTGGTATGAGCATGTAGGACGGCAAACTGCAATGTAGCAATTGCGATATTGGAGAATAGTCATATCGAAGATCGGAGCTATAAATGAAATGAAAGGTCGATAGTATTCTAACGATGGAAGAAATACGATAGATGATGTGGCTCGTTGGTGGGACCGGTTTTGGACTTTATAAGAGATCAACTATCGAAATATTTGAGCACGGGATGTAATGACATTGATATGCCGATGTGCGATGAAGAATGAACCTGATTGTTTAATTATATGGAAGTGATCTCATATCGGATCAAGGACATCAAAAATTTTAAACATATTCCCCAACTAAAATTTTGATTCATGAATGGACACGATATCTTTCAGAACTGAACTTAAATGTCGTATTCGGTCCGCAGTTGTGTGGATATTGTGATTTTTAGAGAAGTCATTTTATTGGAGAATGAGCGAGAAGGAATATCAGAGGACTTTCATCGAAGGTTTTTTATGGGCAATGGTAAGAGCTGTCTGCAATCAAATATTACGATATAGAATATTGTGATACAGATGGTGCGATATCTGACGTAAAGGTTCATTGGAGATTGGAGAGAATGGGTGAAACGAGGCATCAGAGATATTTGGAGTATGCTCATTTTAGAACCTCCGATATACAAATTGCGAAATATGACATTCCATATGTGATGATTTTCTGAAAGTATTCAATTAAAAAATAAAGCGATCTATTTAACTTTGCTTTAATAACCTTTTTATAATTTAATTAATTGTCAAAATATCTGACTGGAAAGTAATTTTATCATAAATTTCTAATGAAGAGAGTTGTGAAATATAATGATCTGATATGATTCCTCCGACAAATTATTAAGACTTATCAGGATTTCAATGAATATAAGAAAAATTAGATAACCTTCAAGTTTAAAATGAAATCATAAATACTTCCCTAAACCTATTGCAGGTTTGAGAAAAGGGTTGGTTACCTGCTTATCTCAGATCTACACAATCAAATGAATGAAAACCTACAAACAAAACAAAATAGAAATAAGAAAAAACCTTTTAAAATTAAAATAAACAATAGATGGTGGTGAACATGTAAACACATACCTGGAAGAATTTTGAATTTAAGTTTACCTCATGAATCTTCAAGTTCTCCCAAATTTTCTCAAAATTTGCATAATTTCAACATCACCTTCTTATTTTAATCTAGAATTCTAAGTAATGATTTTTTTCAAATTTCATCCGCCTAAAATTTATATCAAAGGAAAATAGTGGTGAAAACAAGCTCTTTTTCAAAAATACTTAAGAATAAAAAATTTCCAAGTTTTAGTGAATCCTTGAAATTTCTTCATGTACGATCAATGTGATGAATTTTGAAAAACATGATAATTGAAGGCTTGAAAAATATGTATGATATGATAATTGAAGAGTTTCTAAACGCTACAAATTTTCTACAATTGAAATGAGATGCCCAAAATAAATCGGATTCATTACTTTCTTCACTGAAATTTTGAAATAATGAAATAATTGAAAACATAAAAAATCTAATCTAAATCTAATCTATTCCTATTGCTAACTAAACCGAAGGAAACATGACTAGGTATAGTCATACTTCCAATGTAACCATGTAAGCATTTTAATTCTAGCATGTATCTACATGTCAAACATTAGTAACAAAACTGTAAACATAATTAAACTAAGAAAACTAAATCTGAAAGTAATATGTACATTTATTGTTAGCAGTTTATTTATAACCACGTTCTCTTAAAATCTGGATGGATTTCAATTGGACCATAGAAATCTAGATGGAATTCCATTATTAACTGGAAGGAGGTCAAAAGGGAAGATAACATGCGAGGTTGTGGAAACGAGCTTTTAGATATAATGGCTTGTATGATTTTGTTAGTGTTATATTCAAGTGTTAAATTATTAACAATCTTCCATGAAGTAAAAATTTCCAAATGTATTTCAAATAGATAAATGAAAAACCGATGAAAGTGCGATAGATCCAATAGAAGATTATTAATTGAATTAGATTGCTAGTCATATTGTGAAAATACACTCTTGTTGGCACTGCTCTCAAGAAATAAGAAGTAATTGATAAAGAATGAACATCAATTGAAATTGAGAATTTAATAGCTCTTTATGTTCACAATTATAATTTTAATCTTCATTTTCCCATTAAGGTAATGCATTAATTGAGTGCCCAATATTGAGCTGCTCAATATGCCAGCACAAAGTATCTGAAAATCTAAGATTAAAAACTTAAAATAAACCTGAAGTTAAGAATAAATGATGGAATAATAACAAAATTGAATCATATTTTACACTAGAGTTACAATTATTGTTACAACACAATTGGGATTGACTTAAAGGAATTTCCTCTTCACACGAATTGGGCATGCAATTAGAATAATTGATGATACCAACTTGTGGATTTGAGAAAGGGTTATGAATATGAATATTAATGTGAGGTTGATTGTCATATAAATCATAGATTGGAATGGTTTCTTAAATGCCGAAACCATGAGCATGATTAATTGTTTGAAAATGAGAACTATTTGAAATAATTTCTGATTTAGATTGTTATTCATTTTCACATGTGATTCAACTTTGATCATGAGATTTCAATTGTGAAGAAGACGAATCAATATCATGAATGTCAAAGTAGCTCTCATAAATGACCTCACGACATTTTTTATAATTTCCTTCGACCTAATTCAATGTATCAAAATAAGAAGAAATATTGAGCGCATGTTCATTAATGCCAGAAGAATGATCAATAATTAATTCTCTATCTTGATAAAAACTAATCGACATTTCATTTAGATCAACCTCTAAGTTTTGTGAAATATCTTTAAAGTGAGGAGAAGATACATTGTTATTAGAAAAGTTATTAGGATAAAGGGAAAAATATGAATTTGAAACAATGCATTTGAAAATATCTCTATTTGAGAACTCTTGTGCATTTTCTTCATTGAAAATTTCATATTTAAGATCATTTACTTGGCTACTTGTGATTTCTTGAAGAATGTTGCTATGTTGTCCTGAATTTGGCATTTGCTCATTGTAAAATAATTCAGAAATTTGTACAACAAATTGTGTATTAGTGAAAATTTTAATCACTGCTTACACTTGTCAACTTATGCTCTGATTTTCTGATTCTAACGCATACTGATTTTCATATTTTAAAGTGTTATCTTCTTCAAGATTGCTGCTAATATCTTCGTGTATTTGAAGAGTGAAATTTTCCAAGCTTTGTGATTGAGATTCATTAACATGTGAAGGTGAACCTTGATCATTATTAATATTGTAGGAAGTGTGCACTAAATGAAGGAATTGATCAAACATAATAGAGGCCACTTCACCATCGTTTGTTTTCACTTCCATATTCGAATTTTCAATAATGTTAATGAAATTGGAAGGAGATTAAGCAAATCTTGAAATAATTTCAAACCAATCTAATAATTTATCTTTTGAACATTTATCTTCAATTTTAAATTTTAAACAATTTAAATGAAATCTAATGATAAAATACATTAAAGACTCACTCTCAAACCTTCGTAGATCTTAAATTTCGTTACATACTTGTTTTTAGTCATAGCCATCAACTTTAGAAAGGAATATTGCAACTAATTGATCCCAAATGTGAATTGAAGCAACTAAAAGTGATTAACACGAGCTTATGGCTTTTGTCAATAATGTATGAGTAAAAATCCTGTATAAAATACCTTCATCAATATCATGAAAAGTAGAATTTGAAAAATTTTGAATGAATTGTAAATCATGATTAAATGCATAATTATTCCTCTTACCATTAAACTTTACCTCAGACAAGCGTAGTACTATTTCTGGTGGAGTATTGGAAGGTGCAAATTTAGAAATACAACTCCAAATTGGAAGTTTTAGAGGAGCCATTGTAATAAAAATAAAATTTTAGAATACAAAGACTCCAATAGACAACAAGTTTTCGACCCTCCTTCTAGCACCAAAATGTTGAAGCCTCGAAATTTGCTGCTATAATATGGGGGATAACCACCCGGTCCAGACCTTAAAACAACTCCTTTTCCATTTGGAATGGTGGCTCCGAATAGATTAACTAGGTCCAATTACCTTCTCTCAAACTCCAATGGCGTAAAATATAACTTTTGTCTACTAATGGGAAAGAGACATCAGATCATTTCTCTTGCTGATCAAGTAAGAGAGTGATCCTTAAGCTAATTTGGGGCTCATCCAAACCACAACTAAAGTTTTTCCTCTTTGGGAATAGGAATTCTATGAGTGTAGAATTAAATCTAAATGCAAAATTATTCTAAAATGCAAGCAAAAAGAAAATTATCTTAATCCTATCTCAATTAGGCAAATATAGGTCTAACCCAACCAAGAGCAAGATATTTAAATGGTTGAGATTTAAATATTATTGGCTTATAATGAATATCAAATTAATGAAATAGTTCAATTAACTGAGATTATGTATACAAAACACATTCTATTTAGAGACCTCTTAACTAAGATAATCAACCAACAACATTTAAGAAGTAGTTCATAAAAGTGATATTGATTGTTAAATCAATAATTCAAATAATTAAACAATAATATGAGGAAATAGTTCACATCATATCACTGTTTGTTAAATCAATATTAAAATACATATTTCTAAGTAAATAGTTACGAAGAAATCAGAATTCAACCCATAAGAGTAGAGATAAATAACATAAAATTGAGAGACGTTACTCATATCGAAAATAGTGCACAAATGTGAATAATATGACACATTCCTACTATCATAAAATGAAACCAGTATTTAAAAAAATAGTATTATAAATACCAATTTATTGAAACCATTTCTTTGGCTTTGGTCTCCAATTGTCCTTTAAAATGCTTGAGCTTCTGCTTTTAAAACAAGAGCTGCAATAGTACAAACTTCGTCCTCCATACATAATCAACAACGCAAAGGAAAAATCCTCAATAATCCCAGATCTGAGTTTTCTCTCCTCTACCCTACAACTCTAAATCCTCTATACAATAGTGCCTTCAAGACTTCCTAAATTGCAAAGTAGAGGAGCCCCTATTACATTCTACAATCTGTTAGTTATAATATTTACAAAAGAATTCTTCCATAGAAAGTTTGTTGAAAAGTGGTTCTGCTCAATCAATTTCTATTGGCTCAAAATCATATTCATCAATTTCTAGAGAATTTTAATTCATTGATATCTTCTTTTCCTCCTGTCTTCAACTGGTTTCATGCAAAAACAAATCATAAACAACATTAAAATGCAAAAATAAAATCAAAATTCCAAATCTTGAATTAAAATAAATCCAATCAAAACTTAATTAAATAAATAATTGAAAAGGAAATTTAATCTTTCTATTGATGCATGTGATGATATAATTGGTCAAGGATATCATTGACGAATGGATCTGCATTGAGGAGAAGCTGTGGAAAAATTAAAATGCAGAAAATAAAACTCAGAAAATTAGTTTTGTTTAAAAATTCGGAGCTTAATGTTTTGTTGAATTTCAGACCCAAAAAATGATCAAATCTGGAAATACAACCACTTCAAAAATGTTTTCCATAATTTAATCTATCTAACTAGTCGTCCTGGGACTCATTTGGCCAAGTAAAACTCCATTTATGAGTTTTCAAAGTTCATCTGTTAAAATTGCTAGAAATATGGAATTTCTGTTGCTTGGGTTAAAAATCAGAAATTTTTAATTAAATTAAATACTAAATTAGAGGACAAATTTTCAATTAATTAGTACTTAATTAATTTAAACTATATTATTAATCTAAATTAACCACAAATTAAGTATTTAATAGAATTAAATTAATTAAAAACAAATTTTAATTATTAATTAAAATATTATTATATTATTTTAAAATTGTAATTTAATTATATTAAAATTATAATAAAATATTATAATTAAAATATAATAATTATAATATTAACATAACATTTTAATATTTTAAAAAACATATTATAATAAGTCAAACCAAATCTGGGAGGAGTTATGGTGGGAGGTATGGAGGTTATGGGAGTTATAAGGTGTGGAGGTATTAATGGCGAGGGAAGATGGAGTGATAAGGAGGATGAGTGGAATAGTGAGGTGAAGGGATAAGGTGATGTGTGGGTGAGGTAAGGAAAATGAGTGGGGAGGTATAAGGAGGTCAACCAACCTTATGTTAAAAAAATAAATCGCAATTAGAGTTCATCGTTTTTAAAATAAGCGCATAAAACAAAATAAAATATTTGCGATATATCACAATTGTAATCTCGCATCATACTTTTATTTCGGTTTTTTTAGATCAATTTTTTTTTTAATTTCTGGACTTTTGGAATAGAGGATGTGTTGAGAAGTGGGGCTCATGTGGGATTAACCATCTAACAAATTAAGCTACAACTACTTTGCAATTTTGGAGTTTTGGATTTAGTAATTTATTTTAAAATAATAAATTAGAGTAAATTACCAAGATCTCGAAACTCATTTTAGTCCACTGTACAATTTGGTCAGTTCATTTTGTAGGACCATTAGTGAAAAATGAAAGAAATGGTAAAAATGAAAAAATAAGTTAATATTTACAATGACAGACTATTTGTTTAAAAATTGAAATATTGGTACATTTAAACAATTTTTTAACCGAGGCGACACAAATGATCAAACTTCAAAAGAGTGCCATTTACAACCCGGTTGACCAAATGGAGTGAAACAAGTATCGTTGGAAAGCTTGTGAAAAATTAGATTCAATGAAACAATAAATATATAAATCTAACAAAAATGAAAAAATGGTCAATTTTTAGAACAATTGACTTGATGAAAATCACGAAATGTGTTTAGCCAAAAATTAATAAAAAGGGTCCTCATTATTGAAGAAAAAATTAAAAAATGGAGGGCGTTGGGTTTTCTCTACAACAATGGAGACACACGGGAGAAGGACCAGTTAACTCTGATTAAAGATAATGAACTTTAATTTACCCAAAGGTTAAAAATAATGGAAATCACGAAATCGTCCAACTGTAAAACATTTCTATAGGTCCCACATAAATAGATTAAGCAATATGAGTTTGTAAAGATAAATTCTTAAAACAGACTCGAGTAAAAGTGATGAATCCAAATTTGAAAAATATTTTATTTTTTTAAAACTACTTCATATGAAAAATAGAAGAAGGTTGGGATAGGAGTTTTTTGATAAAGCATATATCCATTTTATGATTGGTCTCTAACATCGGTTCGCTGCCAGCGAGCCTGAATAATAACCCGATGAAGCTGTCTTTTATGCCATGCAAGCCTAGTCCCACTACCAGCGAATGTGCATAGCCCCGACGAGTTTACTTGTATTTCCATGTTTACTCTTTTAATCACCCTTTTTGATAAGCACATTTTCAAGCTTTTAGTTTATGATGTATTTGAGTGAAAGAGGTGGAATGGCGATAGAGATTTATGTTTAATGGACATAATGCTCTCATAATGTTTACTCGAAATACTTTCCCTAGGACTATCAATCAAAGGATTTTTATGTGGAGGGGTGGGAGGGATTCGTTTTGTTAAACTCAAATCAGTTCTTTCCTTGAAAAAGTAAACTCAATTACTTAGAAAGGATGTGTGTTCCTCCATGAAAAATATTTAAAGCAAGATGGCATTATGGTCCCATAAAGATATGCCTTTAATGATAAATGAAATTATGGAGTAAAATATTTCCCATGTATGTAAACAACTGTAAGGTAAGAAAAATTTCTTTCACATAAATAATGGCAAAGTCACCAAAATCAAATCAAAACTCAAGGCAAAAGGAAAAGAATTCCTAAAATAGAGTAAGAAAAGTGATCAGCGAAGGAAAAAAATAAAAATTAAAAAAACTAAAACTAAAAGAAAAACAAAATTTAAAAGATAAACTCCAACAAGACCACTTATATAAATTTCTCAAAAAGGGATTATAAAAGAAAATAAGTATATGTACATTCATTCATATGTTGAAATTTAAATTTTTTTATCTTATAGAGTTATAAGAAATGAGGCTCTCAAAATGTAGAGGGTGAATAGCAGTGATGATAGATAATATGTTGAATGAGAAGTCTCTGTGTGTTGCAAATTTGTCTTCTTCAAGACAAAACCTGCATAAAAGCATCTTAACTATTTTCTAATAAAAGCAGTGCTTAAAGATACAAACTAGAGGTCTAGAAACTTCCCAATTTAGCGGATTTGATGAGGATCATTACTGTTTGTTTCAGAAATCTCAAAGAGCAAAAAAAAAGAACTTCGAATGCTAATACGTTAGAGGTGCGAAAGATTCATAAAGACCTGTCAAAAGCAGAGTTCAAGGTCAAAAAAACTAGAAAGAAACAAAACTAAAACCTAAAGTAAAGAAATGAAAATGAATGAAAGTCGGCCCATAAAACTTACCGTCGGAGAAATGCATTTAATCTTACATGAAAGGTATCATTTTCTCCAATAAAAGATAAATTCTTCCTTTAATTAGAATTAAAAGCAAGAGGAAGTTTTGTTGACCCAAAATCATTCTTTATTCAATCTAAAGTAAAAAAAGCAGTAGACTAAAAGACAACAATGTTTGAATTATAAATAAATTGAATCCATAAAAAATGAGGATGGAGATATGCTTCTTTATGAATTGCAGTGATGAATGTTCTCTTGCTTTTTCGATTTTGAATTTATATCAGCCCCAAAGTGTTGAAGTTGATTCAAAATTCCAAATAATGTAACAATATATGAAAATGAATTGAATCTTTATATGATAAGTATGGAGTGAAACTCAAAATAAAAGAGAATTAAAAATATGAATTAATCATCATATGGGTCAGTGCCTTGCCTAATGTTTCACATTGTGAGATTCTTTGTCATGCATAACTTTAAAATATACAACTTCCACATTTGTCGATATGCGAATGAATGTTATATAATAGTTAAAAACAATGGAAGATAGGCATATGTCAGAGTTTATCGCATCGAAATATCTTAAAAAAAATATTAATTTGAGTTTTTAGATACGATATAATTGTTGCGATGACAAAGTTGCGATATGAGCATGTGCGATGGGAAACTGCGATGTAGCAATTGTGATATTAGAGAATAGTCATATTGGAGATCGGAGCTGTGAATGAAATGAAATGTTGATAGTATTCTAATGATGGTGGAAATACGGTAGATGATGTGGCTCATTGGTGGGACTGGTTTTGGAATTTATAAGAGATCGGTGATCAACAGATTTGAGCACGACGTTGGTGTCCCGTGATTTGGCAGATTGGTAAACCAAATGATAGGGTAACATGAAACCAATTTTTATAGTACTAGGACCTAGCCTTCCTAGACTCAGAGAGGGATCTCTCTATTTTTTGCAAAGGATATGAAATTGTTTGCTTTATAGGGTTGATTTTCGGCTAGTTATTAAGTACAAGGTTTGTTTGATTGTTTTGGTTGGGCATAATGATCAAGAAGCATAGGTAGAATGGGGAAATATCTAAGTCATTGAGCAATGGAATCTAATGGAATTCATGATAAGTTCATTAATGGATCGGGGAGCATCATAGGGCAAATCTAACTTGGTGAGTGGATCTTCAAGTTTTCAGGGGTAATGAGATGGACCTCAATTGTAAGAATAAAAAGTAGGACAAAGGGAAATCAAGAATCCTTTATCATATGTACTTTTCAGAAAAGGTACTTAAGTATCATAGGCATGAAGAGGCAATCAATAGACAGAGAAAACCATAAATTCTTTGATTCAACTAATGCAAATGATAATTCAAAACAAACATTTCCAATGAAATATAGAAGGCGAGAAACTCATTTGACTTCAAGTGATTTCACTTTCAAGGATAGAAAACACTTAAGACACACATATAATTGTAATCAGAGAAGAGGGAACTCCTAAACATCCTTGATTATAGTTATGAAGATCTCTAAAACAATTAGTTAAGCAAGTACAAAGGGTATGATCGAAACAAAACCTCTTTGGTAGATTTTAAAGGATGGTACTTTAGATAGAAACTTCAAAAACAGTGTTTTAGTGGTAGTAAGTAAGTAGGTATAGCCATAAATCGTGCTTGATACCAACTGTATTCAATTATTTATGAAATAAAAAAGCTTAGGGGTTCTAGAGAGCAATTAAGAATTGTCCTCGCAGATGAAAACATTAAGGCAGTGAAGAATAAACAGGACTAAGGTGCTTTCAGAAGACATTTCTTAGCCTAAAACGTTTATTATGCTGCAACATAGAAAGGTGGAAACATAATGAAATACGAAATAACAATAACAGATTAGAAGCACTTCATGAACAACCAAGGTCAGGGATCCAGTGATCTATCCTCCTCCATCAACAAAAAAATCAGGGCATCCACAAGTTCCAAGACATCAATTTCTTTTCAACTTCCAAGAAACTATGTATTACTTCAAAGAGTCATCAAATGCCAACAACATAATGAGTTAAGATGCAGTATTTATGCTAAAAATGAGGAGGTGAAGCTAATTTAGGGTTTGAGTGTTATTTATTACAGAGTTAATAAATTCCTAACCTTGAAGACCATGCAAGGCTTAAGGCGGGAACATCTGTAGATATTTCTCTGAATAATAACTTCTATCTTAACTCCTAAGGAAAAATAGGTGAAATGATTGACTTTAAGGCCTGTTCACAACTTTTACAATAATTTTCTGGCAGATATAAATATCTCTAACTCTGCCTAATAACTTCTTAATGCTTTATTGAAGGAAACAAAGCACTAGGTGGCACAAATATCTTTTGAAAGGAGTAACTGCCATAGGCTGAGTCATTCAAATTTGTTTTGGGTAAATCTGCCTTTTGTTTTATCTTTAATTTCTGACATTAAGCCTTAAAATCTGTCTTTATGCTTTGACTGTCTGCTTTTTATCATATTTTTTTTAATTCTATTTGATCTTCGTTCTGTTTATTTAATCATTTCTTTTATTTCTTTTGATCCTTTTACCTTTATTCTTTTTGTCTTTCCACTGTCTTCTTTCTTTCTTTGACTTTTATGATTTTTAGGCTAATCCTCTGTTTTTTATCCTTTGGTTAAGATTAGTTCTCTAATATTTTTTCTTTCTTCCTCTGTCTTTTGCTTCTCTGACTGTTTGTGTTTTCTTTGTGCAGGGGAGGCTGTCTTCCTGGCTAAGGGTTCTGATGATCCTTTGATGATCAAGTTTCATCGATGGTAAATGTTAGTGCAAGCCCCTGACCATATTTTATTTGAATTTACCTCTTGTATCATCACCCAAAGGTTAATTTGGTCATTTCTTGATCATCCAAATGCCTTTAGGGCATTCCGCCATTAAACCTGCACATACAAAACACATTTGTTAGTTAAAAACCTGCGAGGAGGGCGTATGAAACTTTTTCTATCGTTTCGGGCTGTTGGGATGCTTTGTAGAGGAAGGAATGGAGTAGGGGCAAGGTTCTGAAGGCGGAACTAGGAGAGATTCAAACGGAAGTGGTAGCACTTTTAATTTTGGCGCGAGGGGACAAGGTGGTTTCGAAAAAAAACCATAAGTGGTTTATCGCGTGGATAGAAGGTGGTTTGTGGTTTTGGGCGAAAATAATGTGATACCATTAGGCGATTGCCACGTGGCAGGGAGAAACCACCCATTTCGCGTGGGTTGTAAAACGCTGACCCGATTGCAACTTTATTTGTGATATGCATCTTGGCCCATCAGATCTTGGGGAATGAGATCAACTGTAGTCGGAGGCTTTGGGAGCAGTGAGCAGGTGGAGTGGTAGGGTCCAGGTGTGATGTGACGTGGCGATCCTTTGTCGCATAGCATGGGGTTTGAAATATTCACGGGTTTGATTGAATGGGAGGGGGAGGCAACAACCGTTGGATGGGGGAATGGATCTTTGATCAACGGCGGGGATGGAAATGGAAAGGGTGGAGGTATAGTTTTATGGGGAAAAGGGACTTAGGGATAAGCGGAAGGTCAGGTATCATGAAGGTAAGGGGGGCTGGGTTTAAGAGAAAAAGGGCTTAAAGCCTATATTTTTAAAGGAGTGGATTTTATATGTAAAACATGGTTTTAATAAAATTAAAAGAACTCGATAGGTTAAAAATCAGGTTTAAACAATGCAAAAGGGAACTTTTTACATTGTTTAATATGTCAAAGGAAAACATGATGAATGAAGGGGTGTTATGAGGGTTTTGAGGAAAGGAGAAAATAGGTTTTTCAAAGGAAAAAGGTCATGAACGTGGGTGAAGGTGAGGTGATGAAATGAGGCAAACAGGACAAATGAGGAAAATCCCTTTTTGCAGCAGTGAGGTAAACTTTAGGAGGCAGAGAGAGGAGAAGATTAGTGAAGCATTTTAACTTAGGATAATGGCAGTGAGATTTTTAGAACTCACAATATTTCTCAAATCTTGTTTTTAGAAATATAAGATCATAATTTAGTCATCTTTTGATATCAGTAAAAATTACTAATGACTAACAGTGGCTCCACTTAAGGAGGGCAGGTCCTTGCACATGTCCAGAACTTTTAGTTTGTCAAATCTCTTATTTTTTGTAGATCAGTGTCCTTTCCATTGGGCAAATTTCCCTTCTTTTCACTTGTTGATATTTCATTTTGAAGTGACAACCTCAATAATCTACAACCTATGATTATTTCAACAACATTTCTACCTACCCAATCCTATTTGTCCTAACATTTTTTCTTCTTTGAGTGCATTTGAACTGGCATACTCTTGAAATTTTTATTTTGAAAATAGAAATAAACTATCTACTTCGACCCTTATTTCTTCCAAGAGTTCAAATTAAACTAGTGAACTCTTTTATTCTCTACCTAGGTTATTTGACTTTCAAGATTAAGCTATTTGGCAGTATTGATTCTCTAAACTATTGACATAAAATTTAAAGCATTGTTCAAATCAGGATTAGGCAGTATGGCTTACCATGGTTGTGGCATTGGAACAAGCTGCACACAATCATTATTTTGCATAAAAGTAAAATAGAAAGACATGGATGTAATTTATCATTTGAAATGCATCCTCATCTTTCTCTTTGGTTTTGTTTTGAGCATGTGGAACCAGTATCCTTTATTCCCTAATATATTTTTCTTGATAAGTCAAGCTTGAAATTTTTTGACAAACATTGTTTTCACTAACTTATCAACATAAATTTAAAGCATGTTCAGCCATGATTAGGCTATATCAATGAAAATGATATTCTTTTTGAATTCAGTAGTGGCATTTAGGCTTGCACACTTTCAGAAGTACTGTTTTTTGGGTATGGAGTTATACCTCTTTTTAATTTGCCCTCTTTTTCCTTTCTTTCATTGTTTTTGTGTTTTTGTTTTCAAGATTTTCTCATGCAATATTTATGTACAATGAATGAAAACTTAGAGGCTAGGACTCTTGACAGAAATAGTGTTTGAGCATCCTGCCATTAACAGGACCTCCAAATAACTCTTCTTCATTCAGACCTTGTAAAAAGAAATCATTATGACCTGTAATTGAATGAATGATATAAGGCCCTTTCCACAATGTTACACCATTTTTTGGTCATCTAACCTGTTACTATTAGATGGACCTAAGTACACCATGTAAGACCAATTTTACCCAAAGTAAAATTTCTATCACTATGAAAAATAACTTAGTAAAACACCTTTATTAAGTTGTTTATGGTCTAAACAGGAAACCCCATGAGGAAATATTAAACAAATCCACATTTGTTTGATTTTCCTCAAGGAATAATTAGTTAAACAACATTTTAATTAATATTCCTAGTCATATTTAACCCAAAACAAGAAAATTAATTAGATAAATTATTATTTATCTTATTATTTTCTAGGAACAATTATTTAAACCTTATTTAAATAATATTCCTTGTTAAATTTGACTAAATCATCCATTAGTGATTAAATAAATCATTATTTATTTGATTATTACTCAAAGACATCCTTAAAATGATAAATAAATCATTTATTTATTTATTATTTACAAATAAAGGGATTTGACCCAAGTCAGATTCTTTTTCTCTCCAACAAATATAATAAAATATTCCATAAAAGTTGGATCTTGATTTGGTTAATAATATTTTAATTATGCACCAATATCTAGAATAACTCAATATTTTGTTATAAATAGAAGGGTTTTTCCATTCATTCATCACCTTTTATTGCCTAAGATCACTTTGGATCTATACTTTTGGTCTTACTTTGATCCACCATCATTGTCATATTTTTCTATCTTTTTGCTTGTGAGCTCCCTTTGAGTTCAATTTTTGTCTGGGTTTCCTACACCATCAAGAGAGAGGAATTTTAGGTCTGAAGTGTTAAGGACATACAAGAACCTATCTCATTGAGGAGAACTAGTAACATCCTTTTATGTTTTCTTCCCAGGTGCCCATAATATAAAATTCATTCAACATATTATTGTCTTGTCTATTGGATGCATGGAGTAAATCTCGTTTTTATTTACTGCTTAATGTCTTTTAATGCATAGATCTAGATTTTTGCAGCATTTATCTTGATTAATTAATTGCATATCCGAAAATATTGGCAGCCATATTTTCTGTTAGGGTTATTTTTTATGCACAGCTAAAGTGGTATTTTTTCGTACACTTGCAATTAAGATTCATGCTAACAACTGGCGACACCACACGGGTTTACGATTACGATTGTTGTCGTTTTTCTGATCCCTACATATCTAGTTGCTTCAAACCCTAGAATTTCTCTTCAACCTCTTGTTTTACTTTTCTTGATGTTTTTTTAACCTATAAAACCCTAAAACATTAAAAATTCTAACTTCTGTGTGTTTTCGGACCTATTGCGCAGGTGACAGACATCAGCCGCAGTTGAGACGACACATTCTGCTGAAATCTGCTGCCAAGAGTGCCAGAAGTGCAGGTCACACTTTTTTGCCCTAAACCTTTGACCTGGAGCTTCAAGATGCACTTTTCAGCACAAAAATTGTGACCTCAACAGAAAACAGGTCAGAAAATGTGACCTGGAGTTTTTTTTGGAATTTTTCTGGAAGTTTTTTGGGTTTGTCTGGGCCTCTGTTTAGGGTTGTTTGACCTTTGTATCCGCCCGTTTTGGACCTGTACTTGTTCTATTTTACTCAACTAAGTGGTAACCTAGCCCCCTAGGGCTTCAATACCCTCCACACTTTGTGGAAGAGTTTTAGCTTCTACAGGTTGTCTGAAATTTTCAGAGTGTTCAACCATTTATCAGATCTGATACCTCATCTTCAAATCCACTTGATATTGGCTATTTATCCATCCAAATCACCTCATTTAATTTTTTTTGGGTTTTCCTCTAGGTTCCACTCTGTTTCCCTCCAGGAGATAGCCTTTTGCCACCTCATTTATAGCAATATTTCCTCTAATTTGTTGTTTTCTTCTGGACCACTTTCTAGCAGATTTGACCTTTAGATCCCTGTCCCTCTCGACCTTAGATCTATTGGATATTTTAGTGTTTTTTGATTATTTTTTGCTCACCTACAGACTAGTTGTTGAGAGGCTCGCCTCGTTGGGTTTCGATTATTGCATTATTAACTGTTTATTTTCTGTTATTTCAGTTCCATATACTGTTATCTGCAGATTTATTTACGGTTATACAACACGCATTTTCTTTTTCTCTACAAACGTCTGGGTTTAAAAATTAAAATTTACCCACTTTTCACACAAACCCTAAGTGAAAAAGAGCTTGGTTAACACCGCCAAGAAAGGACTCTAAAACATTGAAGTCAATTGATCCTGCACCTCTTTGCCCTTGTTCCGAAATTGTAATTAGTTGATCCAGCACCTCCTTACCCTTGTTGGTATCTTTTTCCCTTTGTGCCATATTTGTGTCATCATCATTGCACCACCAAGGCACTTATCCTAGAGACTTCTTGGCCTTCATCCTCAGTTTCCGGTAGGAATACTTACTCCTCCGTGTAGGATTCGAGTTAGTCCTCCACCGAGTCTGCACTCCTACTCTTCTTCTGGTTCATTGGGTTCTCCTTCTAATTCCTCCCCTGGTTCTCCTCCTGTCACCTCCACCATGTCTGGTTTAGGACCTAATGCTGGTGGTAGCCCTGGACCTAATGCTGGGAATACTACTATTGGGACCGCAACAAGAACTATCCTGGCTACTCCCTTGCTCCCCTATATGGCAGGCCTTAGTCTTCCCGATTTTGACCAGTTGATAAATGACCCTATACACCATGACGCTAGTTGGCCTGCTATGTCGACCAAGCTCCCTTCTGACATCACTAAGTTTTAAGGCCTTGCTGGAGAAGATCCTAAAAATCATGTTTGATCTTTCCACATGTGGTGTTCGTCTAACTCTATTACCGCTGACTCTGTCCGTCTTCGGTTGTTCCAACGTACGCTTATAGGTGAAGCTTCTAAGTGGTATGTTGATCAAGCCTCATCCTCTCATACAACCTTTGCGACTCTTGCTTGGGATTTTCTGTCTTATTTCCAGCTTCCTCTTCATTATGACACTGGTACCAAACTTTTGACTTCTTTCCGTCAATCATCTACAACCCACCTATCCGATCATGTCCAGGAATGGCAGAGAAGAAAGAGCCTATGTCGAGCTCCTACCTTCGAAGAATGTGTCTACATGGATTGGTTCCTTAGATCTATCCTACCTCCTATCTGCAAAGATGTCACATCGCATTTCCCTCAAACCAAAGAAGTCGCTCTCCAAATTGCGTTAAAATATGACCTGAACTACGCTCAGTCGAGTTATGTTTATACTGTTCTACTTGATATTCCTAGACCTAGTGGTGCAAACGCACCAGGGGCATATCATGCCGCCGAAGGTATCATTGGAGCTCTCTCTCATCCATACGCTCAGTCTCCCATGGGCTATGGTTTTCCTCAAGGGGGGGCCAACACCTCCTGCACTTTTCCCCCTCCTAGTAGCATGTATCTAGGATACGGCATGCCTCCTCCTTTTTCCCAACCTTCTATTTACCACACTGTTACCCAACCTCCTTATCATCCGTATCCACATCCTGGTGCTCCAGCTCCTCCAGCATTAGCACCTCCTCCTCCCTTGCCTTCTCAACCCCCACAATAGCAGCCACCGCCCCCTCAAGGGCAGGTGTATGCACAGCAGGGCGCGAATAATCCTCCTCCTTCCAAAAATAAGAGGAAAGGCACTCAAAATCAATCTTCTCCCAGTAATTCTAGACCTAGTCCACAAACTAATGCTCCTAACACTACTAACTAGCAACAATGCACTCAACCCAAGCAGGATAGGCATGTTCGCACGAACAAGCCTTGTTCTTGTTGTGGTGTTTATGGTCATTACATGCACGATTGTCCTCTTTTACCATAGATGAAGCAGATGTGGGAGTCTCAAGAAACATTGTGAGGACAACAAGCCTCCCCTTCTATCCCTCCCAGTGCTGTGCCTAGTCAGCCGGCTGTGTTTACTAATCCTTTTCCTTAGCAAGGATTTGTGGCTAACCAACTGCCTGAAGATCAGGTGGCCACTCAACCTCTTCCATCTGGTACCTCCGATTACCAGATTCTCAAGATGAATTCTGATCAACCTCTAACTGTAGACATCAATCTTCAGACTCGGTCCCGTCAGTACAGCAAGCCTCCCGCTACATCTATCCCTGAGCCACCTCCTTCAGTCTCTATAGAGCCTCTTTCGACACCTAATGGTCCCTTGAAGATCCCTCAGCCTAAGGCATAGGTTCATACCAAGATCCCTAAGGGACCACTACACATAAATGTTGGTTCTGGAAAAGCTTCCCATTCATATAGTATAGTAGATGATTTGGCGCAATCACCTACTGCCATTTCAACGCTAGAACTCCTCCAGTCGTGCCCTTTACAACGAAAAGCTCTACTATCTACCATGGCAGTTGTAGATCCTTCCGATGATTGATTGATTGTCTTTGATGTTGACCAGTCAGAACATCCTCCTCTCCCTGCTTCCATCGCCTTCCAAATCCCAGTCAAGATCCGGAACGCCAACATTTCCTGGTGCATTATTGATGAGGGGGCATCCACCTGTGTGATGTCCACTTCGGTTTTGAAGCAACTCGGATCGCCTGAGTTGGCTCCTTCCATGATCACTCTTCAAGCGTGGGATGGCCATGCCTCTCAGCCCATTAGCCTATTCCATAATTGTCCTATTACTCTTACAAGCAAGACTGGTTGCGTTGACGTAGAAGTCATAGATGCCCCCTTAGATTACAACATTCTATTGGGTCGTAGCTACACCTATGTGATGTCTGCTATCCCATCTGTGGTTCACCGCAAGATGTCCTTCCCTCATAATGGAAAGATAGTCACCATTTACCAGTTGAAATATTATGAATCGAAGTCTTAGACCTCCCCTGATTTCATCATCTCTTCGATGGCCAATAAGAAAACTGTCGATCCTTTGACCAATGTCTCACCCGGAGTCTACAAAGATTCCTCATTGCTTGGTACATTTCCTGGTCTTCCTCCTCCTATCTCTGATCCCATCTCATCGAATATTTGCATGATGCAATATTCTTGGGCTACCCTCAAGCGGCCTGCTTTGGCTAGTCAATAGCCTCCTTGCCCTTCGCAGCCTACTCCTAGCCCTTTGATTCAGCCTTCTATACCTCCTCCTCCTAGCCCTTCACCTACAGATGGTATCCACGAGCCTCTTTACCCTCCTATAATGGTTCCTCTAGGCCTTAAACATCTTGTAGCCGTCCCGCTTGGCCACTGCCCCTCTGGTTAGATACCGTTCCTATCTCCCCCAAGGAGTCTACACGGTAACTTTCATGGCTACCCTCTCTCTTCCTAACTTGACCCTTGGGATTCCCGTCTCGTACCTTTATCCTCGAACCGCTACCCTGCCTGGTCAACCCAAACCTTATCTTGCTTTGACCCTGGTTCAACCGGTCCCCATGACTTCTCCCGCTGCTATAGTGCCTCAACCATTTCAACAGGAACCACCTCCTGTTGCGACCGCTTCGGGTAAGAAGGGAAAAGCTTGCAAGAGGGCCTCAAAGGACAAGGTTTACCTGAATGACCCTGCACCTCCCCCACCTCCAAAGCCCTATGCTTTGTGTGATGTCATCAGCCATGCCACCCATAACTGTCCTGAATTGCCCCGTATCAAGCCCATGGTTAAAGTTGCGTTCCTTGAGTCAACGGTCCTTAAAGCCTCTGTTTATTCCTTGATTGCAGCCAAGAACCCTAAAAATATTCACACCAATCAACCCTGTGCTTTGTGTGATCTCCATGGCCATTATTCCCACCATTTTCCCCACCTTACGCATTACCGTGCCTCTTTGGAGGTAGTTCAGGAGTACGAGGTTGAATAGAACCAATCTGCCTCTCGCGTACTTGTGCAGTATGTTGCGGGCCAGCTTAAGGATTTACTCACTCCCATTGACATTCCCCCTCCTGATGTCGAGATGACGGAGCTTGCAGCCACCATCCTCCACCTATTATCATCCATGAGACCCTTGGAGGAAGTTCCCTCTGCATCTTCCCTTAATGTTTTACTTGAACTCCCTTTAGCGATCACCCTAGGCTCAACATCAGTAGATCCCTTATCTGCTTGTTCTTCCGTCATCCCCCGTGACAATGCGCATGTGAACCTTTCTTCTCATGATGATGTGTCAGGTAGCTTCACCACGTCATGTGGTCTCCCTTCCTCCAGTCACTCCATCTTCTATTGTGATGATGACATCATGGAAGTCTTGTTGACCCTTAACTTCATCTTTCCCACCCATAAACTAGATGGCACCATCTGTGTCTATGATGACTTTTTCAGCCTGAGAACAAGCTACACCTATGGTAGCTCCCACACTCCACCTCACCGTCGGCATGTGAGTAGTAGACATCCTACCCAGATCACTCCCTCTCGTGGAGTGCATTTGATTTCTACTTTGCACTCAGGTTGCTAGCATTGTTCATCATCCTCCCATTTATTGTTTTGTGACACCTTTCAGATGGAGCTCCCGTCCACACCTTATATCATTTTTTTCGATGGTGCAAGTCACTACTCCTGGAATCTAGCCTCGGCAGGTTGGGCCATTTTTACCCCCTTGCATTCTCTCGTTCTCTCAAACAGTGTACGCATTGGTACTGCTACTAATAATCAGGCCGAATATGATGCAGTGTGAGGTTTATTAGCCGATGACCTTTCACACCACATCCTCCACCTTCATGTTCATTTAGATTCCCTGCTTCTTTTCATGTAATTGAATGGTGTCTATCATGTGCACAATCCTATCCTTTTTAGAAGATATTTACAAGTGAAGCTTTTGATGTGTGAATTTGAAATCATTACATTCAGTCATGTACCTAGAGCACAAAATCACTATGTAGATAGCATTGCAAACCATATTCTAGATTGGAATTTAGCACACGCATTTAACACAAGACAATAACATAAAACCATCAAAATGATGCATATGCATAGTATGTGTTGTATAAAATGTTTTAGAGTTCATCAACTCTGATACATATGACATGCCCATAGCATGTTACAAAAACTCAAAATTGGGGGCACCACCTACCCCTACACACTAATCATTATCTGGCAGATCTCGAGCCAATGGCTCTACTCCCATAGCTCGTAGATCATGCATCCCATGTCTGGCTATTGCCATGTGCTGCATGACCCCTCACCACTTCGAGGGTAGACCAATACATGACTCTATGTACTGGTCCTCTAATTCTTGCCAGGCGCGCTCTGAAACATCAGTCATAAGCATCTCACACCTACGACGGATGTCCTCCAGGAAGGATGTTGCATCCTCATTTTGCAGCACCCTCGACCCACTAGGTCCTGCAGCTCCTGATACTACATGTCGTCCCATATACACAGCTGGTTTTATCGGTGTTGTATCTACATACCAAAAGTGAAAGAATCAGTACCATATACAATATTCTGAAACTTTACAATGTGTTAGCTCCTGATCCGGACCCCAAGCTGAAAAAGGAAAATTAGGGTAACATCTAAACCATGCTCAGCCTTATAGCTAGCCCTACAAGGTCAGGAGAGGGCTCTCTCCATGAAAGATATTCAATAAAGTATAATAATCGACTGATATTAGGCAAGGTATATAAATGGGAAAATTTTTAATAAATGAATGAATTTCATTGATGTATGGGATAAAATAGGGCAGTTTGAAACTGGGAAATTAAATCAGCACAAATGGTATTTCAAGGGGCAAGGTAGGCAGGAAATTTTAGCAATTAAGTTGAAATAATGATGGAATGGAAAGACTGGTGAGGAGTTGAAAAGGGCATAAAATGGTTCCTTTTCAAACAGAAGAAAAAACATAGAGTATGAATGACTTCCCAAGGCAGGGCATAAAAATGGATCCTACCTTTCTATCTTGAAAGCATTCAACAGGAAATGTTTATGTATGAAAGGTGAAACATAACAAATTTTCATATGAAACCAAGGAGAAAACAAATGCTAAAACTCATACCACATGGATCCCACAAATCATAGCTGCATCTCTTATTAATTCCCTGTCCAAAATTGTTACAATGGAGTGCAGAGCATTCTTTTCCACACTATTCCCCTACTCCTGAGTTACAGACTGCTTTACAAATGATTTACAATTACATTAAATAGACCAGATTTGTGGGAACATATATCCACAGAAAGAGGAGCTGTTTTAACAACTTAGAACTGAAATCTGAAGATAGAAAAGAGAACCAACAATCTTCCCTAAAGAAGGAACAATATTACATTTGACCATTCAGGCAAATTCACTGTTACGTTGTTGAACAGAAAATAGGCAATCAGATCCTATTTTCCTGCTGTTGTAGAAATCTCTGTTTTATATTAACTCTCGGCCTTGGACTGTTGCTTTCCATTCTATTATTACTCTGAAGAAACTAACCTTTAATAAAATGTTGTTGAAGTAAAATAAAATGAATTTATGCCTTTGTGAAGGGAAAAAACTGATTTTGGAATAAGAAAGGGGAAGGGAAAGGAGGTGGGGTTCATATGGTAAATCGCAATCGGGATTAATGGGGAAGGAGGGACACAATGTATAATAAAACATTGAAAATATACATTTTTGTGATGGTGTCATCATAATCGGGATCAAAGGAATGGGGGAAGATGCATTTAAACGAGGGTAAAAATTTTCCGATGCGATTGGAAAGGCCTGATGGGAATGCAATAAGCGAGCGGGGAAATCCCTTTAGAATAAACAAAAATGATCTTTCAATTTATATAAAAGGGAAGAATGATTTTTATTAAAGGGCGGAGGACTAAAGTGGGACCAGGGTAATTAGCGCAATCGAAATCGGGAGATCGGGAGGGGCGCATAACATAATACATTTCCTCTGATGCAATGGGGAAATCCATAATAAAACATGATTTTGGAGTTTTCAAAGGGAAAGGGCCTTTTGTATCATACATGAGTGGAATATAAAGTGGTGGGACCCAAGGTCCATTGGCATTGGAGATCGGAGGAGGGCGGAGGGGAGATTTTATTTAACAACACCGATTGGGATGGTTCGATTGGCTGTGGGTCGTCGGATCGAATGATGAGATCGACGGTGGAGGAGTGGTCGGGGGTTTGCAATCGGTGGGGGGGGTCAATCCGATGAAAAAATTTATGTAATCGCCGATTGTATATGGGCCGTCGGATTAGGGGGGCCGATCAAAGGTCGGGACGTAAATCAGGCAGGGTCGATACCATCGCATCGAAGAATTTGCAAAGGGCCGATCGGGGCACACGATTTAAATGTTCCGATTGCGATTTTTGGATCGGGAAAGGATTATGGATTGGCGGGATTGATTTATAATAAAGATTATAACTTTATTACAAGTTCTAAGGTGTGGCGGGGAAGTGGTTCATTAAAGCACATGGGATTTATGATTATGTAATCGGAATGGGGTTTTATAATAAAAACTTTTAAAATGTTTATTATAAAATTAAAACGGAGTATGGAGGGGAAGTGGTTTGGGAATGGTGGGGATTATAATAAACCTTAACTTTATTAAAGTGTAATGGTGGGGAAGTGGTTATGTTTGAATTGCATCAGACTTATGTATAAAATATTTAATAAGGCAATTATGTGATCAGATGGAAAAAAAAAAGGGGTTTTATAAAAGAAACATTAAACTTTAATAAAATAAAGTTTAAGGGAAAAGGAGGGAAAAGGGGAAGGGTTATGATACAGGGTAATTTATTAACTTAGGAATAAATTTCAATCCAGAAGTCATTTTTGAGAGTGTGATATACCATTGGAAAGATATTTCCGGGCTCTTTCTTCTGATCGTACTTAGAACATGATTTGATGTTGAAAATGTTGTGGAAAACCTCTCTGAAGGGTAGGGTGATGACTTGGTGGAGATGGCAGCTTCTGAAATGTGACTTATTACATATGTTGACATAAAATTAAATAATGAATGATAATAAAAGCAAAGTATCATGTTTTCACCTCAAAACATGGTTTTGAGGTGAAAATTGCATCAAACTGAATAAAACATTTATTTGATCTTCCAGGTGTTGTGACTTTGAGTTTATTGACTTCCTCATGACCTTGCTGATATTTATTAACACTTGACTCATTAATTTGACCGTGGTGAGAATCTAGGACCTAATGAGACCCATCCTATGACCTACTAACATGGACTTTGGAATAAAAGTGACTCAGGACTAAAGACCATAGAGAGGAGAATCAACAAGTACCTCATGAGGGAAAACTGATGAAAAATCACTACCATCAATGAATCCATGACCTAGCGGAATGGTGAAATTTATTGGTATGGGACTCCTAATATGCAAATGCAAAAGAGAAATTTTGATCACTGATGGAAGTATAACTAGACTGACACTAACATTGGCTCCAATGGGGATGGTAGCTCCTTGGAGGTGCTAAGAACACCATAGACCAAGTAGCCTTATCCATTGGGCATGTAGTCAAAAATACTGCTGACTGCTTTGACTCAAGGCTAAGATTGACAACCATAATAAAACCAAACTGACTTAAGACATGACTAAAACACAATTGACAAACTGGAAAGATGCTCATAATTGAGCTTATTCATCAAACCTACTCTAATTGTTCTATTCACAACCTGATCAAGTGAAATGGAACAACCAATGAAACCATGTAAGCATCCTAGCTGCTATTTGAATTCTCCCCAAGTGCTTTCTAATGAGAAAGTAGAGAGAAGAACTGAAAGGCAACTCCCATGGAAACTTGGAATCAAGTTGAACCTTGATAAACTTGCAAAGCATGAGTTGATTGGATGACCTCAAGAATCCTGTGAAAGGGTCTTCATAAAAATAGCTATTGATTCCCATTAATACATCACTGCTCTTCTCGAGGTAATCTTCATACCTTGATATTAAAATTTTCCTAGCATCTGTGCTATCTTTCTCTGATGATTTCAATAAGTTGACAAAAGGATCCTGAAATTCGTGAATAACCAATCTCTACTGATGATCCCAAACAAAACAAAAGTATTCTTCATTAGTCTCCTCATATGGCTGCAAACCTTGATATGAGCTTAGTAATGAAACGCCTGGTGAACAAGACAATGAAGCCGACTTTCGAATAAAGTTACTGTCAGCACTCTTTTCTGACACATGGTTAGCCAATGGAGAAAGACTTTTACAACAAACACCATCCAATACATGAGCTATAGGGTCATAAAAAACTTGAAAATACTGCTGCGACATATCTATTAATTTTAATGAGATTGCATGACACTCTACAGACTGCTCATATTTTTTTTTAGAGATACTATGAAAATTCTACTTTAAGAACTGAAATGCTTCAAAACATAAGGGCATAGAGTCATCTTGCATCATTAGATCATATGTTTCAGCTTCCAAGCCTTTATCTATAATCTGACCTTCAATTTCATTCGGTGGCTGCAAATCTAGAGCTAGGGAGGATTTTATATCACAAATGATTTCATCAATCGTTTCAGGAGAAGATTTCTCCTTGACGACTTGCCCATGAATTGCACTATCTGTCTCATCCTCAAAATTAAAACTGAGAGATTGTTGATTTCTAATTGCAAGAAAGTTATCTTTGATGAACTGAATTGAAGCGAAACAAAGAGGCAGAGATCCCCTACTTACTTCCATATTTTCTAGACTTCCTTCATCACTGTCCTGGACGATATGCATCGGATGATTACTGTTTTCAAGTTGTTGAAACCGAACATCCTCCCATAAACCAACTGTCGATTTCTCTACAAAATTAGCTTTTGTTTGGAAAACATTATCATCATCATTGTATTGATCAAAATTTGGAAAATCATCAACATAAAACATATCATCAAGAATACATGTCATATCAACGGATCTCTCTTCTTCGAGATGTTCTATAACACAATCAATGTTAGATCGACGAAAAATAGGATGAGAAAGAGAATGTTTTGAATAAGCCATTTGTTCTTGAACGTCATTTTCATTCCTTGTAGTAATTTTTCACATCATTTTTTCCACTGTGCTTACCAAAAGGTCAAGCTTTACCTTTGAAGGTGTCAGGTGCTCTGCAACATTCTTCTTTTCTTCTTCCTTTAGTTTTGCTCTTCTGATCAACAGATTAGCTTCTACATCTACTGCACTATTCCGTATCTCTTCAAGTGTTGCTAAGTTACTTTCTCTCAGCGGAAACTCCATTTTTGGATTGAAAGCGGCCGGGTAATGTAAGAGAGTTGAGCTAGGAGGAGGTCTTATATCGGCATGTATCAAATAATAGAATCAATTGAACCTGGCAAAAAACTGTTGTACTGTCTCCCCTAACTATCTTTTGAGCTGGGCATACTCTTGTAAAATCAGGAAAGGGTTTTGTTTGACCACCCATATGTTGAGGAAGACTTTGACGAACTGCTGGAAATCTAAGATGCTTGCATCAGGTAGGGTTTTGAACCAACTCTTGACTTTTCCTTGCAAAGAAAGAGCAAAAAGTCTAATACTGACATCCTCTTCATCAACTTAAAAAAGGTCTAGGAAAGTCTCAACATTATGCACATGTTGCTCAGCATCAATGTTGTCACATTCACCATCAAACCTCGGCAAATAAAGGTAATAATTTGCAGGGAAAGCATGGAGTATAGGAGGTAAGATGAGAGGTTGATATCTATCCGGGATTATAGAAGGTCTAGGAGTATATACAGGAGCTAGAGGATGAGTCTTGCTCTCTTTAGGCTCATCAATTCGAAGAGGGTCATCATAAGATTTGGAAAAAGGATGGAGGCCAAGATCGAGGGAAACCTCAGTATTTATACTTTTTGAATAGGTAGACCAAAGATTTTGGTCACCTTTATCATGCAGCAAGTTCTGAAAAACTTTCGGGACAACTTCGGGAAAAGAAAAGAAGTAATTTACAAGAAAGCAGATTAGATCCTGAATACCATTCCACTTTGAATACCTGAACATTGTGTAAGATCCTTCCATTTTCCTGCAGAAAGATTCGGTCCTCCAGTGGAGTCTTTACATTAAGTTAGAGTCACCAGGTGAAAAATTCAGCCTTCATATGCATCTGATTGTTGTTCACCATCAACATTCAGATATGACACTCTGTCATTCTTTACCAGGGAAGATATTACTGGGGTGATTAATCCTTTACGCTCTGATACCATAAATATATTATGACTTTGGAACAAGTTCTTGAAATTATATTCCCTTCCAATGTGCTTTGACAATGTCCACTTGCAGTAATATTCAGACCTAGCGAGAAAATATTTGACAATTTAATGTGATATTGGAGAACACAAAAAATACTTGAGAAAACCTTATTACTCCGGTCATAATATCAAAATGTTATAACAGTGGTGCGATTTATTTTAAAAGAACACCAACCTTTGAACATATAACATAAAACCTTTTAACGCGACATATATTTCATTCAGCAGGGGCCCACGCATCCATATTTCACCATTTTATGAATTAAATAAAAATAAAATAATGCAAAATCCGCCAGATCATACCTCGATTATCGCTTGTGCACTTCACTGCGCGATTATTGTAAGATCTAACGCTTTCCAGATCAGACGATCCTCGTCGATTTGGCATTTTTTCAAAGGCCGAAGTTTAACGTCTGAAAGTTGCGCGATATGGGCAGTATTGGGGAGATGACGTGCCCTTATATTACTGGATCGCGTTTTTTGGGAGTGGTTTTTCTCCGAGCCAAAAGCGGCGCGATGAAGACAGTATTGGTTTCCGAAACCCGCCGGTGGTAAACGAACCATGCTTTAACCATGGTTTTCACTGCGGTTTAGCGCTTAACTCCTTGCGTTAACTCAAGCTAGGTCCCACTAATATTATTTCTCTGCTGGCAATAAAACCAAGCTATTTTACTTCGACCACAGATATTTCCAAGGGATGTCGCATTCAATATAACCCAAGTTTAACCTTAGAGAAAGGTTTCAATATTCTTCATTAACAGAGGGCTCGACTATGACCTTCTTTGAAAACATAATAAACACGTTCAATGCCCAGAATATAAGCTCACAGATAGTTAGATCAAAGCTTCCCCAGCGGAGTCGCCAGAGATGTTAGCTCCTGATCTGGAACCCATGCTGAAAAAGGGAAATCAGGGTAACATCTAAACCATGCTCAACCTTGTAGCTAGCCCTACAAGGTAAGGAAAGGGCTCTCTCCGTGAAAGATATTCAATAAAGTATAACAATGTACTGATTTTAGGCTAGGTATATAAATGGGAAAAATATTAATAAATGAATGAATTTTAGGGATGTATGGGATAAAATAGGACAGTTTGAAACTAGGAAATTAAATCAGGACACAAGGTATTTCATGGGGCAAGGTAGGCAGGAAATTTTAGCAATTAAGTTGAAATAATGATAGAATGGAAAGACTGGTGAGGAGCTGAAAAGGGCATAAAATGGATCCTTTTCAAACAAAAGAAAAAACACAGAGTGTGAATGATTTCCTAAGGCAGGGCATAAAAATGGATCCTACCTTTCTATCCTGAAAGCATTCAACAGGAAATGTTTATGGATGAAAGGTGAAACATAACAAATTTACGTAAGAAACCAAGGAGAAAACAAATTCTAAAACTCATACAACATGGATCCCACAAATTAGAGCTACATCTCTTATTAATTCCCTATCAAAAACTGTTACAATGGAGTGCAAAGCATTCTTTTCCACACTATTCCCCTACTTCTGAGTTACATACTGCTTTACAAATGATTTACAATTACATTAAATAGACCAAATTTGTGGGAACATAGATCCACAGAAAGAGGAGCTGTTTTAACAACTTAGAATTGAAATCTAAAGAAAGAAAAGAGAACCAACAATCTTCCCTAAAGAAGGAACAATATTACATTTGACCATTCAGGCAGATTCACTGTTACGCTGTTGAACAGAAAATAGGCAATCAGATCCTATTTTCCTGCTGTTGTAGAAACATTTTTTTTATATTAACTCTCAGCCTTTGACTGTTGCTTTCAATTCTATTATTACTCTGAAGAAATTTACCGTTAATAAAATTATCTTGAAGTAAAATAAAATGAATTTATGCCTTTGTGAAGGGAAAAACCGATTTTTGAATAAAAAAGGGGAAGGGAAAGGAGGTGGGGTCCATATGGTAAATTGCAATCTGGATTAATGGGGCAGGAGGGACACAATGTATAATAAAACATTGAAAATATACATGTTTGTGATGGTGTCATCATAATCAGGATCGGAGGAATGGGGAGACACATTTGAACGAGGGTAAAAATTTTCCGATGCGATTGGAAAGGCCCGATGGGAATACAATAAGCGAGCGGGGCAATCCCTTTAGAATAAATGAAAAATGATCTTTCAATTTATATAAAAGGGAAGAATGATTTTTATTAAATGGCAGAGGACTAAAGTGGGATCGGGGTAATCGACGCAATCGGAATCGGGAGATCGTGAGGGGCGCATAACATAATACATTTCCTCCGATGCGATGGGGAAATCCATAATAAAACGTGATTTTGGAGTTTACAAAGGGAAAGGGCCTTTTGTATCATACATGGGCGAAATATAAAATGGTGGGACCCAAGGTCCATCAGCATCGGAGATCGGAGGAGGGCAGAGGGGAGATTTTATTTAACAATGCTGATTGGGATGGTCCGATTGGCTGTGGGCCGTCGGATCGAATGATGAGATCGACAGTGGAGGAGTGGTCGGTGGTTTGCAATCGGCGGGGGGGTCAATCAGATGAAAAAATTTATGTAATCGCCGATTGTATATGGGCTGTCGGATTAGGGGGGCCGATCAATGGTCGGGATTTACATCAGGCGGGGTCGATACCATTCCATCGGAGAATTTGCAAAGGGTCGATCGGGGCACACGATTTAAATGTTTCGATTGCGATTTTCGGATCGGGAAAGGATTATGGATCGGCGGGGTTTATTTATAATAAATATTTTAACTTTATTATAAGTTCTAAGGTGTGGCGGGGAAGTGGTTCTTTAAAGCACATGGGATTTATGATTATGTAATCGGAACGGGGCTTTATAATAAAATTTTTTTAAATGTTTATTATAAATTTTGAACGGAGTATGGAGGGGAAGTGGTTTGGGAATGGTGGGGATTATAATAAACCTTAAAATTTATTAAAGGGTAATGGTGGGGAAGTGGTTATGTTTGAATTGCATCGAAATTATGTATAAAATATTTAATAATGTAATTATGTGATCAAATGGTAAAAAAAAGGGGTTTTATAAAAGAAACATTAAACTTTAATAAAATAAAGTTTAAGGGAAAAGGAGGGAAAAGGGGAAGGGTTAGGATATAGGGGACTTTATTCAGTTAGGCATAAATTTCAATCCAGAAGTCAGTTTTGAGAGTGTAATATACCGTTGGAAAGCTCTTTCCGGGCTCGTTTTTCTAATCATACTTAGAACATGATTTGAGGCTAAAAAGGCTATGGAAAACCTCTCTAAAGGGCAGGATGATGACTTGGTGGAGATGGCTGCTTTTGAAATGCGACTTATTACATATGCTAACATAAAATTACATAATGAATGATAATAAAGGCAAAGTATCATGTTTTCAACTCAAAACATGGTTTTGAGGTGAAAATTACATGAAACTGAATAAAACATTTCTTTGATCTTCCAGGTGCTGTGACTTTAAGTTTATTGACTTGCTCATGACCTTGCTGATATTTATTGACACTTGACTCATTAATTTGACCGTGGTTAGAATATAGGACCTAATGAGACCCATCCTATGACCTAAAAACATGGACTCAAGAATGAAAGTGACTCAGGACTAAAGACCATAGAGAGGAGAATCAACAAGTACCTCATGAGGGAAAATTGATGAAAAATCAGTACTATCAATGAATCCATGACCTAGCGGAATGGTGAAATTTATTGGTATGGGAATCCTAATATGCAAATGCAAAAGAGAAATTTCGATCACTGATGGCAGTATGACTAGACTAACACTAACACAATGTACATAAAAAGATTAGCAATTTTCCACTTACCATCGGGCCCCCATACTCAACCAGGAGGCAGTGGCAAATCTGTGTCCCCATGATAACTCATCCCACTATAGGGATAGTCATCTATGTACAATGGAATTTGATCCTAATGTGAAAAAAACTCAGGTCGGAACACCCGTACGACTGCCCCACCTCCTCCTCTACACATTAGTCGCCCCCACCAGTGCATCTTGGGCTCTCTCGGGCCCCCATCTTGGAGCTGTATGCGAGGTCGAAGTGTTGAGATCTTCTAAAAGAAGAGTGAGTACAAAACCGTCCCATAGGCATAGTCATGGTTCACTTACCGCTTGCATAGCGACAATTGTCGTTTCAATTCTGACATCATCATCTGGGCCCACCCATAGTAGGTCCCAGTCAACACACTCTCCACAAGCATCATCTGCCCTCCAATGATGTGGTAGAGTGCCTAGTTGCCCAGGATCCACAGCACCACTGTGGCCACAATACTGGTCTCTAACCTCTCTAGATCCCCGATGGGTATCCCAGTCCCCTTAACTTGGAGACCTGGCTGACAATGGCACTCTACAAACTCCATGATGTTCCGCCCTTGCGGTAACACTAGTTGAGTATTCCCAGCCATCCTAAGTGCTGGAAGACCAGTCAGGAAATATATATCCTAGACCGTCAACTCGATCCGATGCCCCTGCACTATAAAGACCTCATGGTATGGATCCCAATAGTTAACAATTCGGGCCAATAAGGGCTCTCCAGCTCTCATCAGAGGGTTCTCCACAAACTTCAGAACCCCAAACCTAGCCAATGCACTGCGGACACCCTGATCCTTCCGAATCTCCGATCGTAATGTGCCCAGGTCTCTCTCTCTCTCTCTAGTTAATCCATAATTCTGCCACATCTGCAGAAAACCATCATTACAGATAGGAAAGACTGTATACAAACACAAAAACCCATTTCTCAGCCAAAAAAAAAAATCATAGAAACACCCCTCCCTGTCAGGTCACACCTTTTAGGCCCAATCCTGGGACAGGTCGCAGTTTTCTGCCCAAAACTTGCTACCTAGGTCGCAGTTTTTGCCCCAAAAAATGTGTCTCGGCCGTGAAGAGTATTAGGGGTCTGTTCCTAAGCTCTGGGGACCTAAAATAAACTTTCAATCCACTTAAATGAAAGATTAGGGTTAGGCCTCTTACTTGCAACTGACGAATCTTGATTCCAACAATCGGTTTGTCCACTACTACCACTGCAAGATTTAGGGCCTTCTCTCCTCTCTACATTCACCATAGCTCCACATGAAAATGAGTGAATTTGGAGAGAAAATGCCTTATTAAAAGAGAAACCCCTGATTTTTCT
Source organism: Pinus albicaulis (assembly GCA_034641835.2). NCBI lineage: Eukaryota > Viridiplantae > Streptophyta > Pinopsida > Pinales > Pinaceae > Pinus > Pinus albicaulis. Next base: position 266,307,065 of record CM076573.1, read on the forward strand.
TTGGCCTACTGCAGCCAAACCATAGCTCAGTTTGAAAAATCGTCTGCATTGTTGGAAAGCTCTCACCGAGCCCTCAAATGGGTATCTGTTAGCTTTTTGTGATTTAATACTTCACCAGGACACATTTTGTTCATGAAGCATCACTTCACTAATCCCCAAAATTGAATTTCTTCACTTGCAACACTTGTAGTTAGGGTAACACTTTGCCTTCATACTTGTCCATGCTTGTGTCGATTTTCGTCGTGAGAAACCATCATATGCTCATGTTTTTATGGTCCCCATTGGACCCTTTCCTATGTGGCAGCATCATCGAGTCGCCCTTGTTTAGAGCATCCAAGTTGAGTCATCATTGCATTCATCGAGTCTATCCCGAGTCCCTTTCTATCCCGCTATAGTCCTCCATCCTTCATTGCTTGGTTCCTCTCTCGTGTCGCACATTATGGCCTTAAGTCCTTTTGTCCCCTATCCCTTATGATATTGTGTCAATCGCTGCTAGGTCATCCATGACCTTTATGCTCTAACAAGGGAAGTCATCCATCCGCTACTCAGTACCCCTCATTTCATCATCATCCCGGGTGTCAGTCTGTCAGTCGCTCTACTATTTTCTCTCGTGCCTTAGTTGAGGATCCCTTATTGCCTCACCTATGGCGAAACTCCTTCTATGGACATCAGATCTTTCATTCCAAAAGACAGGTCTAGAGGGCAGTGTACCGTGGTTCCAGCTTCCACTCTTGTTTGGTGCCTCAAATTAGCAAAAAGGACTCCTCATTGCCCTTTTACTTGGTTGTTTCTTAGCTACAGTACTTTTCAGCATGATCGATATCCGTATACTTGATGGTTCCATGATGCAGCAGTTGATATCAGTGATTCTTGGGTGTGTGTGAGATGGATTCAGACCTCATGAGGGGGTGGCCCTATAGGTAGCCCCCCACATGCCTAGATGACCTCTTCATTATAGCCTTTTATGCAAATCCATATATTGGATGATGTCAGCCTCAGCCGCTTGCAGTGTCTTTTTTTTTGCATGTATCGGTCATATTTTCAGAGCCTTTCCTATTTACAGGGGAATTTGGGTTGTATTTGTATCTCATGTACTCAGATATTATTGTATAAGTCCTGGCTGTTATCCCAGGAACAATATGTATGTGGGATTCATTATCATGCTCTTACCTGGCTCATGTTTATGCCAGCATGTACTATATTGTGCAGTCCCTTGTTTAATGGACGCATTATTCTTTCTACTTTGTCTCGGCAAAAATAGGTATGCCTCCCCCGCCACCTATAGCACAAGTACTCACCCATAAAAGATACTTGTAGCACCTGTAAGTCTCGTCTCCTCAGGGTCTAGTCCTTTAGCACTTCGGCCTACCTTATATTTCTCTCTCTTTGACTTCCCCTTCGGTGCCTAGTGATTGAGTTCTTACAACGTAATTTGGTCATACGATTAGCTCCTAACGTTAGCACACTGGGGGGAAATCTATTAAACCATTTTTTGGTCATCTAACTTGTTACTATTAGATGGACCTAAGTACACCATGTAAGACCAATTTTACCCTAAGAAAAATTGATTTCACTATGAAAAATAACTTAGTAAAACACCTTTATTAAGTTGTTTATGGTCTAAACAAGAAACCCCATGAGGAAATATTAAATAAATCCACATTTGTTTGATTTTCCTCAAGGAATAATTAGTTCAACAACAATTTAATTAATATTCCTGGTCATATTTAACCCAAAATAGGAAAATTAATTAGATAAATTATTATTTATCTTATTATTTTCTAGGAATAATTATTTAAACCTTATTTAAATAATATTCCTTGTTAAATTTGACTAAATCATCGATTAATAGTTAAATAAATCATTATTTATTTGATTATTACTCAACCACATTCTTAAAATTAAAAATAAATCATTTATTTATTTATTATTTACAAATAAAGGGATTTGACCCAAGTCAAATTCTTTTTCTCTCCAAAAAATATAATAAAATATTCCATAAAAGTTGGATCTTGATTTGGTTAATAATATTTTAACTATGCACCAATATCTAGACTAACTCAACATTTTGTTATAAATAGAAGGGTTTTTCCATTCATTCATCACCTTTTGTTACGTAATATCACTCTGGATCTATACTTTTGGTCTGACTTTGATCCACCATCATTGTCATATTTTTCTATCTTTTTTCTTGTGAGATCCCTTTGAGTTCCATTTTTTTCTGGGTTTTCTACACCATAAAGAGAGAGGAATTTTAGATCTGAAGTGCTGAGGAATTAAAATAACTATTGGCTTGAGGGGTCCTGACCCAAGTTCGGATGTTCAAGGTTTGCCAACAAACCCCTATACTACTGGCCCTTTCAGCAGTGACTTGCTTGCGCAGGCAAAAGTCTCACCCGAAGTAGTATGGGTGGGTGCTAGAACCAGATTTCTGCACCCTGGGAGAGGGCAGTAAGTCAAGTAGAGCTGTGTTCAACCTTATAGTGACTAGATCTTGTATTTTAGAGCCTATATCTACAGATTCCCTTCGCATCCACGTGCGCAACAACAATGATAATCACAATAATCAACAGATCATGAACTCAGATAACGATAACGCAGCTATTGCAGATGTTCTTGCATGAAATGAAATAGAACAATTCTAGATCCAACATAAATAGGTAACACAAGTATTTTCACAGCTTAACTCAATAGTACATTAGCATATATTAAGTAACCAAAAATCATAGATTCATATCACAGTAATTCCAGTGGATTCATATATTCAACAATACTTCTTCATTCATTAATCGTTCAGATCCACTTACAATACCCCAAAACCCAACCTACGCACACAACAGCAGGGTCTTCACACAGCAGGATAGAGGCCCTACGTGCACACAACAGCAGGAGTCCTTACCCAACAACCCTAACCAGATCAACCAGTTCGCACTTAGCATCAATCTCTTTTTCGTCTTAGTCTCCCTTACAACTCAAAAAGGTTCAACTACTTATACTATTTTAGTGTACGCATCCAATGGTCCAGAAACCATAGTTTGCGGGCTCTTGGTCTACCCTTGACCCATTTATAATGCTTTAGGGGCTTTGACCCGCCCCAAAGCCCCTCCATTACACTAAATATAATCAAAACTATACAAAATGGACTAGTTTCACAGCTTTGTAGGAGACCCTGTTCCAACAGTCCCCCAACAGAGTCTTGTGACTTGTCCCAAGTCACTGTGATGGTAGGTTATCCACCTGCATGCGTAGTGTAGTGAGGGCGACGATTAGTGGAGGCAACACCTCTTGACTCTGAGCTGTGGCACTTTGTGCAAGGTCCAGAAGCTTTTGGGATGTTGGTCCTTTGGTTGCCACAGTGATGTTTTCCAATGTTTGGTTTAGTCTTGTGATCATGACATCGGCATCTTGTGAGAGTTGGAGGGCTGTGGTAGCCCATGGCTTCAATCGTTCCTTGATGACGTGCTTCTTGCGCCGGAGTTTCTCAATCGCGGCCTGGAGAGTGTTGCTGGTCCTTAAATGTGCTAACCGTTGTGCAGGCACGAAGGTGGGAAATGTAGCCTCGACCTATGCAAAATATTCTTCCTTCTATCGTAAGAACTGATTGACCTTTCACTGGACTGGATTGAACTGGATAATGGTCCAGAGTTACATGGCTAATTCTAGCAACTGGGCGCCCTGAGAAATCTGCCCTGTGATAGTGTTCGTAGCTTCGGTCACCAGTGCAGCGCGCTGGGCTCGTAGCTTCGATGACGTGGTAGGCTGCAATTTGGCCTGTAAGTCAGAGATTTTCTTCTCCAGTTGTGCCTTGATGATCTGCATTTTTTCCTGAGATGCTTTTACTGTTGCAACCATACTTTCTACCTTGGCCCGAGGTGTAGCTATAGCCGGGACTCCATCCAGAACCTCCGTGCAAAGCTGGTGGATCATTGTTTCAAGTTCAACCTGCTGTTAGCAAGGGACGTTTCTGCGTTTTTTCGTGCGATGGCTTGCTTGACCACAATGAGCTATTGATGCACCTCCAGGTCTCGCCGGTGGATCTCCCGGATTATGGCGGTGTGGAGACCCTATAATGCCTCGTTGGGAAACTTAGCCAAATCCAAGTTTATCCATGTATCTACTTGGAGTTGGGTTCCTACAAGGACAGTGCTAGGCAATGAGCAAAGATGGCTTTCTTTCGGCGCTAGCACTATACTACTGATTTCCAAGGGAACTTGTCTCTAAATTTAGCTGGTCTGCAACATATCCGCCTTCCATTGGAGGGTGCGGAGCTCGGTTTGAAAGGTGTTAATTGTATCCCTCTGTTGTTCCTCTATGGCTTCCCATATATCCTCTGTAGCTAGTGTAATTGCGTTTGTGATTTGCTCGAGGTCACCGTCAGTTAGCGTGACCATCGCACGATATTCCTAGCATTGGGAGCGTTAATTTTTTTGGGAGCCTTTTTCAGGTTCGCCTGGCTGCTTTGTATTTTGGAGGGAGGTGGTATCTCAGTTATTTTTCCCTTACATGCTCATTTCTAGCTGTGGACCAATTCCGGTGTCCTTGTCGGTCGTCTGTGGCAGCTGTGAGTCCCTTTCTGTGGCTACGTCCGAGCCCCTTGCGCTCGGTCCTGCGATTTCCGTAGGGTCGATAGGGAGGGTCACCCCTGTTGTGCAGGTCCCTTCAATGCTATTTTCGCCAGGTATGAAGCCACTTCTCCACACAGGGAGCCAGAGCGCAATTATCTTATCGATTTCATCGTCCCCCAACCCAATCAGGACTTCCCCAAGTTCGGGCTCTATAGGTACCGAAGCTCCTGCGGAACTAGGAGCTATTACTTCTGCAGGAAAAGGGGCTTTCGTTTCTAGGGGCATGTCAACAGCGGGAGTGGGTTGCTTTGCCATGAACAGGATGCTACAGGCCCAGAGAACCGTGCGTCATAGAAAAACTACATACAGGTTACAGAAGTGATATGGAACTATTGTCTGAGCTAGCCATCCTATTTTATAGTGCCTATGGTCGTCCAACGGTAGGGTAAATGTCACTCGGAGCTTACCATCGAGTAAATGGTAAAACATCTCACTAAATCACCCCATTAATCGCCAGCCACCCGCTCCACTCAACGGTAAATTTTCCTCTTTACTAGATTTTACTGTTCCAACTGTCACTTTTCGCTCCATATGTCCACTCAACGTACCTACGGAGTGTAGAAGAAATGCCTACGCCTCTTGCGCATCCTTCCCCAACACAAGCTTGTTCTTAAGGTACCATAAAACCAAAGACATTTTTTCCTGACGGGTGTCATTCCAACTGAACCGGACCCCATATGTAATCAAGTCTCGCAGAGGTGCTGTAAGTAGTGCATATTCCCAAACAAACTTTCTGTAATACCCTGCATGGCCGAGGAGTGAACGCAGTTGTTTCCTTGTTGTCTTAGTCACTGAATATATGATAACTCTGCCTTCTGTATTCACATTCCCATTCTTAGCCAATGTAGGGTGCGTCTCATTGTTACCCATTCACAGTCTGAGGAGCCCAGTAGCTGCGCGCACCCCATCCAATTCTGAGTTAGACGCAGCTCGCAGATCATCCTTACCCTCTGTTGGGCTAGGCTATGGTAGTTGACCATGCTTGGTATCGGCGTCTCCCACGTGCGATTCACCCCATACCATAGTGTTAATGTCCCATAGGACTGCGTCAAGCACCTCCGTCCTGCCTACTAACCCAAATGTACCCAGGAACTCTTCCTTCAACATCCCCCAGTGGCAGCTGCATTGATGTAGCTCCGCATCTAAGTACCATGCAGATGGAAGTGGCCCTAGGGCATGAATTAATAGGTGAACCCACTCTTTAGTCGTCCTATCACACCACTGTTCTTTCCATGTGAACATATATTTGTGTGGATCTTACGATCCAAGGAATGTCTTGACCTGCCCACCGGTTGGGGCTTCAAATCGTAGGATCATCATATCATGACATTCCTCCAAATCTTTGAATGCCTCCTCATGTGTTTCCCACCAATGTGCAAGTGTTCCATGCATGGCTAGCTTAAGGGCCCATAGCCTTCGTCCTTTGGGAACCTCGGATTCAAATTTTTGCAAAAATTCCTTAATGCTACCAGAACCATCAAAGTAGGGTAGGTCTCTTACCTCTGAAGAAATGTAGTGGAAGTTCCTTGTGACTCGAAGACATCGCAGCGCCGAGACATCGTGCAACTGGTTTTTCTAATTCTCCATCTCCCCATTAGAGTCATAGAAGCATTCACTATCCTTTTCCCAGCAGAGTACTCCTTCCACCATGGGGTTGATCCAATATTCATCCCGCACAGTCAAATTGTAAATGTGATCCACCTCCTCTTCATTATGCACTGGTTCTATGTATCGTTCACCTTCTCCAGGATCTAATGGTACTACCACCCTTGTACCATTATTCTAAAACACCATGCTTCTCTTTCTGAGGTCGATGATACCACCCATATCTATGGCCCAGTCCAACCCTAAGAGAGCAAGGTATGGGTCTAGATCTTCTACAATTTCAATTACCTCGAAGTCAGCTCGGACCTTTACTCCTGCGATATCCACTGTAATTTTAGACAACCTTCCTAGTGGGATGATTTTCTATTGATTTACCATGTACAACTGAATGGTGGACCATTCCAACTTAGGCTCTCCCATTCGTTGCCAGCCTGTTTAGGTAACACGTTTTCATCTGATCCTAAGTCCAAAATAACCTGATCCATTTTGTAGTCACCAATCTTCGCAGTCAACCACATTTCTCTCCCGGTGCATTTCTTATACCTGTATAACTTGTGCACATCCTTAACCTCCGGGTGTAGAGTGGGTCATTCTACACAACTATCTATTAATGCCTGAAGAATCTCGATAGCATTTGGGTTGCACAGTAGCTTTATACATGCCTGCAAAAAGGGCTTGACCTCCTCATCTACCTTGAGGTTCGCAGGTGCCTAAGTAGTAGTTGCCTCTAACTCAGCAAAGTCCCGACAAATGTTTCTTTTCCCTATTTTAGGTCCAAACCTTCTTGTTTAATAATAGCTTGTCGGATCAGAGGTTCCATCGGAGCCTCCTCCTCAAGTCCCCTGGTGGCCCTCCCACTGCGTGTCACAACATTCACACTTGGATCTTTGTCTCGCAGCTTAGCCTTAATTCTGCACATTCTACGTAGGTGTTGGCTTCTTTTCCCGCATTTTTTCTATCAAGATTGGACAATCTTCAATCGTGTGGTCCAACTGTCTGCAATATCAACAAGGTTTCCTTGTACGGTTCGGACAACCCCTTTCAAAGTGTCCTTCTTCTGCATAGTTATAGCAGATTAGCTGACCTCATCCCCGACCTGCACTTCCACCATGCCCTCCTCCCCTACCCCTTGATGGGGAGCCACCTATGCATGCAGTGTTGTGAAACCAGCTCCAAAAATAGAAGAAAAGAGATTTCAATGCCTTATAAATAAGCCACTTTGAGGGAGAAACCTCCAATACATTACAGGAATGAACAATTCTTGGATGATACAAATTACAAAATCTCCTTTCTATCTATAGGAGTCCATGGGGCCACAATATAATCCTACATGAATGAACAATTCTTGGATGATACAAATTACAAAACCTCCTTTCTATCTATAGGAGTCCATGGGGCCACAATATAATCCTATTGGGGCTACAATGTAATCCTAGCCGACCTAACAATAATAATTTAAGGGCACAATAATAATAATATGGGGGTTACAGGGGTACAATAGTAATAATAAGAGGGTTACACTAACAACTATAAGGGACTATACTAGTAATATAGGAACCTAACATGCCCCTCTCCTTCAAAAAAGTGTTGTCCTCAATGCTTGAGTAGCTTTGGATGCTTCTGTATAAAATTCTCATCCTCCCATGTAGAATCTTCAATGGGTAAGTTCTTCCACTTGATGAGATACTCTGAAATTGATCGATTTCGTAGCTGTCGAGTTCTTGTTTCCGTGACCGCTTCAAGTTCCAATATGATTTTTACTTCCTCATCAAGTTCTGGAAATATTGTTTGAACTGGAAGATTTTCACCTATAACCTTCTTTAAGCATGAAACATGGAAAACTGGATGTACTCGCGAAGAAGCCGGAAGCTCCAATTTGTATGCCATAGTACCAATATTTTGCAACACCTTGTAAGGACCATAGTACTTTGGCGATAATTTATTATCCTTCTTAGCTTGCTTGAGGAAAATTTGTTTGTATGGTTGTAGCCGTAAAAATACCCAATCTCCTACATCAAAACTTCTCTCACTGCGATGTTGATCTGCCTGTTGTTTCATTCGATTTTGTGCCAAATTCAGGTTATCCTTTAAGAGTTGGAGAACTTCTTGCTGATGCCTGATGTGATCTTCCACTGCTTGAACCTTCGAATTTTCCCTTAAATATGATGTGATGGATGGTGGATGATATCCATAAAGTGCCATAAATGGGGTCATTTTTGTTGCAATATGGAAGGAAGTGTTATACCACCATTCAGCGAGAGGTAACCACTTGACCCATTGTGTTTGTTTATCAGATACAAAACAATGAAGATATCCTTTCAAACATTTATTTACTATCTCAGTTTGACCATCAGATTGAGGATGATAAGATGAGCTATGAGCTAATTGAGTACCCAAACAAGAAAATAACTCCGTCCAAAAATTTCAGTAAAAATGGGATCTCTGTCGCTCACAATAACCCTTGGGCTTCCATGTAGCTTTTGAATTTTGTCCATAAATGTAGTAGCAACTGTACTTGCTTTAAATGGATTAGATAATGCACAAAAGTGTGCATACTTGGTAAGTCTATCAACTACCACCATGATGACACTCTTTCCTTCTAACTTAGGTAAACCTGTGATAAAATCCATTGAAATCTCCTCCCAACGTTGACTTGGAATGGATAAAGGTTGTATAAGTCCTGGGGTCTTAATTGTCTCAACTTTATTCTACTGGAAAACCAAAAATTCCGCCACAAAATTTTGAATATCAGATTTAAGGCCATCCCAAAAAAATTCTTTCTTCACCCTGTGGTAAGTTTTTAAAAATCCTGAGTGTCCTCCTAAAGGAGAAGTGTGCAATTCCAGAAGAATCTTTTGTTTTAGTTGGAATTCTTACAAAGATATAAGCGATCTTTGTACCATAAGGAATCATTTTTCCAACTAAATGTATCAGATGTACTAGGATCTTGCTGCAACTTTTGAATGAGTGTCCATACATCTTTGTCCTTCTTCCATTCATCTCTTGATTCGGTTATCCAATCTAGTTGGATAATAGAAATGGCACAAAGCAATGCTTCCACCTCTTCATTCTTTCTTGAGAGTGCATCTGCAACAACATTAAGCTTTCCTTTTTTGTAGATTATTTCAAAGTCATAACCCAACATCTTTGTGACCCATTTTTGCTGCTCTTCTGAAGATAGTCTTTGTTCCAAAAGTGTTTAAGACTATCATGATCCGTTTTTACCTTGAAGTGTCTTCCCATTAGGTAAGTTCGCCATTTCTTTAGTGCATGAAGTATTGCTAACATTTCCTTCTCACAAATAGGTTTTTGTAAATACTTTCCTTTGATTGGACGACTTTCAAAAGCAATGGGTCTTCCTTCCTGCATTAACACATCACCAATTCCATTTCCTGAGGCATCCCATTCCACGATAAAGGTTTTTGTGAAGTCTGGCGTAGCTAAGATCGGTGCTAGGCACATTGCCTCTTTAAGATGTTCAAAGGCCTTAGTTGCTTCAGGAGTCCATAAAAATGCATCTTTCTTCAATAATGTTGTTAGAGGTGCTGCTATTCTCCCATAATTCTTAACAAACTTGCGATAATACCCTGTTAACCTAAGAAATCCTCGCAACTGCTTTATGGTTGTGGGGACTTTCCATTCCTTAATGGCTTTAATTTTGTTAGGGTCTACTTTAACACCCTCGTGAGATACAATATGACCCGGATATTCCACCTCTTGTACTCCAAAGAAACATTTGGATGTTTTTGCATATAATTGTTTCTCCTGCAATAGTTTGAGCACCCTGTCAACATGTTCAACATGATCCTTCCAAGACCTGATGTAGATTAGTATATCATCAAAAAATACTAGCACAAATTTTCTAAGGAAGGGTTTGAAAATGGAATTCATCAACCCTTCAAATGTAGAAGGTGCATTGGTAAGGCCAAAAGGCATGACCAAAAATTCATAATGACCCTCATGAGTTTGAAATGTTGTTTTTGGAATATCTTCAGTCTCCATTCTAATTTGATGATATCCTGAACGAAGATCCAACTTGGTAAAATAAATTGCTCCATGTAATTCATCCAATAATTCATCAATCACAGGAATGGGAAATTTAACTTTAATGGTGAGCTTATTGAGCTCCCTATAATCCGGACACATTCGCCATGATCCATCCTTCTTGTGTACCAATACTACAGGAGCAGAGAAAGAACTTTGAGTAGGTTGAATTATACCCGCCTCTAACATTTCTGCAATCATACGTTCAATTTCGCTCTTTTGGAAGTAAGGATATCTATAAGGCCTGATGTTTGGAGGAACACTTCCTGGAATCAAATGAATAGCATGTTCATGATCACGAATAGGTGGGAGTCCTTTGGGAGTTTTAACCACCTTCGAATGATTGTGGAAGAATTTTTGGAGATCTAAAGAAATAGATGATTTTGATGTTGGAACTTCTAGTGAGCATAATTGTGCAATTATGCCTCATTGTTATTTCTTTAGAATATTTGTCATGAAATTAGAGATTATTATCTTTCTCGGATTCCTTACAATACCCTGTAATTCAAATTCCTTTCCTTCTGAAAATACTTTCAAGAAAATTTCTTGAAAATTAAAAGCTATCATCCCCAAAGATTGTAACCATTGTACTCTTAGTACAACATCAACACCTCCCATAGGAATGGAAAGCATTGGACTATTCAATACATATCCCCCCATGCATAGCTTGATAATATGGCATTTTCCATAGCAATTTATAGTTCCTCCATTTGCAACCATCACTTGACATTCTGGTGCTGGGTATAGGAAACAATTCAATTCCTTGGCTACCTTACAATGAATAAAATTATGGGTACTACCTGAATCAATCAACACTATTACCTTTTTCTTTTTGATATGTCCTTCTATCTTGAGAGTTTAAGGAATGGTAATTCCTGCCAATGCATTACACAATATGGTTGGACTCATTTCTTCCTCTTCTAGGGTTGGTTCGTGGTGTATACCCTCTTCTTTTGAAGATTCTTATTCATTTTCTTCTTCCTCTTCACAATCTATGTAAAATAATTTCTTCTTAGCATAGTTATGACCTTTAGTGTATTTGCTATCACAACTATAGCAAAGCCATTTTTCTCTTTTTTCTTCCAATTGTTGTGGTGTCAACCTTTTAGGTTGTGCAAATCTAGGAGTAGCAACACTTCCCTCTTTATAGAAATGAGTGGTAGGCTTACTTGTTGCCATAATTTTACATTCAATTTTTCTGGCCAACCTGAATGCCTTCTCCAATGAATCAGGTTCCAAAACACGAACTTCATGTTGGATGTTATCCTTTAAACTACCTATGAATAGATCAATCTTGTGTTCCTCTAAAATATCAATTACCCTTATATTAAAATTTTGGAAGTGCTCAATGTGCTCCCCCACTGAACCCTTTTGTTTGAGATTTATCAATTGGCTAAAGAAGGTGTTGCTCTTTGTATCCTCATAATGTGCTATCATTTCCCCGTAAAAATTGACCAAGTGACAATTTTTTTACGGGAGCAAAGCCATCGATACCATACAAATGTTTTTTATTCTAAATGTAAAGTTGCAATTTGTACCTTTTGTGTGTTTTGCACATTATTGAGATCAAAATATTGCTCCATTTTTAGTATCCATGTTACGGGATCCTTTCCATCAAACTTCCTCATATCCATTTTTAGAATATGGTGGTTCTTCCCTCTAACATTAGAGCTTATGAAATATCAATTAAGATTTATTCTGTTCTCATCATGAGTTTCCTCTGCTATCTTTTCACCATTAGGAAAAATTTCTTGTATCAAATTTTCCAAACCTTCTATGTCTACTTTTAGATCATTCTTTATGTTTTCCATGTTGTCTTTCATTTTTTCATTGATCTTAGCTTCCATGTCATCCATCTTAGCTTCCATGCCCACTTCTATGCCATTCATCTTAGCTTCCAAACCATTCATATTAGCTTCCACACATTTCTTCAAATTCTCCATCTTAGTTTCCACGCCTTTCTTCCAAACTTCCATTTCATTTTTTGTTTCTCTTTGCGAGAGAAAAATTTATTGCATTTGCCCTTATAATTTTCATATGTGATGTTGCCATTCTTCGTCTTCCTGAGTCATAGTAGAGCCTTATAAAGGCTTAATGGGTGTTGAATTCTTTTTAGGGGCCATTTTAGAATCCAATACTGATATCTATTCTACAATATGCCCTTGGAATCAATTCAACTTGATTATTCAAACAAGACTTATGCAATTCAGAAAAACAAATACACACCTTTTACTTGCTTTTGAGGAGCTCGATATTGGAATTGAATTATATCTATAATTGCGGATCCTCAATATCTGAAATGTAGCCCTGTAGTAGCCCTATGAAGTTCTTTCAAATGCCACAGGTATGATCTAGTTTGGATTCTTCAAGGCAAAGTTATGTCTAATCTCCCACAATGACTCAATTATGGACTGGTTCAGTAGAGAAAAATTGTATGACTTGCCACGTGTCACTATTTCCTCCTTTGGCTCTGAAATTGATAGACATAAAACTATAGTCCATGTACTTGCGACCACATTTTACAGCATTCCAATCCGATGCTCAAAGAGAGAGATATGAAGATTTTTCCATGGTCACCTCTTTGAGATGAAATTCAGAAGCCTAAAAATGAGCTAACTTCCATAGATCATATCTACGAAAATATTGCGCACCAAGATCTCAAATTTTGTGACGATGTTTCTCAGGAATTTGGCTTCGCACTCTAAAAATTTCCACTTCTAAACCTTTGGATAAAAAACGTTATAGCAAAAATTCCATGATGACCTTTTTATGTAAAACTCAGAAGCCTGCAAAATGACCTAAATTCCACAGATTATGTCTCCGAAAAATATTGCGAACCAAGCTCTGAAATTTTGCGACAATGTTCCTTAGGATTTTGGCTTCGTACACTAAAATTTCAGCTTCTTAAACTTTGTAGAAAAAACATTATAGCAAAAATTCCACGATGACCTATTGGAGCAGTGAAATCCTAGAATCCAAAGCTTTGATACCAAATGTTGTGAAACCAGCTCCAAAAATAGAAGAAAAGAGATATCAACACCTTAGAAATAAGCAAATTCGAGGGGGCAACCTGTAATATATTACATGAATGAAAAATTCTTGGATGATACAAATTACCAAACCTGCTTTCTATATATAGGAGTTCATGGGGCCACAATGTAATCCTAGTGGGGCCACAATGTAATCCTAGCCGACCTAACAATAATAATTTAAGGGCATAATAATAATAATAATACGGGGGTTACAGGGGTAAAATAATAACAATAAGGGGGTTACACTAATAGCAATAAGGGACTATACTAGTAATATAGGGACCTAACATGCGGGGGTTCTTGGCGACGCAAGGTCTAGTTGTACTCTATATAAGTTTCCTTAATCAATCATAAAATCATACGTCCAGTAGTTCTGTTCATCATGTCCCACCGATCTACAGAACCTACACCATTGTTGCTTTACCTCTGGAACGTACGCAACAGGGCGGGGGCAGTGGTTGGTATCGTGTAGCCCCACAACGCGGCAATCATCACACCAAAGCACTAGCCCATTGGGTCCCGCAGCTTCCCTAGGGCGCAATGGGCTAGGTCCCCCAACCTATATATAGTCTGCTAACAGAGGGTAGTTATCCTTGATATGACCATTCACCCAGCATCGTATGCACCATCTCTTGGGGTTAGCCTTTGCCCCTAGTTTCTTCCGCAGATTCTGGATCTCTATGTGCATCGCTTCCAGCTATCCCTGGATCTATTGGACGCCCAGCTGAGTCTCATCCCGAGGCACAAATTCTAAATTCATGGCGCCCTCCAAGGCTTTCTCCTATGATTCAAAATTTTGGTGTCCCATAGGTACGCGTAGATGAGGTAGAAACATAACAAGGAACCATTTTGTGTGTTTTCTGTCATCATATTAGAATCCCCCTTCTCCGATCACCTTCTTCAGTCGCTGATCGGCCTCCCACACAGATTCAGAAGGCCCTTTCTTGAAATCCTTTAGATCAACCATGATTTGAGAGTAGGACTTAGGTTTCTTGAACTGCTGTTTGAGAGCGTTCTTAATATATTCAATGGTTGCATTTGCATTTTGGCCTATGTATCCCATGTACCAGTCCAAGGCTCTTCCTTCGAAGGCAAGGGACAATTGTGCCCTTTTCACTGCATCACTAGCTATGTTCTGCGCAGTCGATATTGATCCCATGACAAACCAAAACTGATCCATGTCTTCATCTTCGACACCCTTAAAGGTCAGAAAATTCATGTGCGCAGCTATGTTGTCTTGTAGTGGCGGGGGTATAGGTGAATTCTTACCCCTAGACTGGTTTGAAAGCAGTGTGGTTAGAGGACTCTGCAAAGCTGCTTATCTTACTGGACTGTAGACCATTCTATCTCCTTCTAGGTTGTTTCTGTATTACTTGCCACTTCGCGTTGTGCTCCCGTCCAGATCAAGATTTCATTCACTCGGTATGGCTACACAGAATACTCTTTTCATACAATAATATCTTGATTAGCAATGGTAAGGTATTCAAAAACTTACCTCGGAACCTCTTGAAGAATCTTCGCTCTGCTTCAGAGTAGGAGACAAACTAATTGATGGAAAATTTTGTCACAAATCCTCCTAACACATTGTCTACCCAGTGGTCCACCATGTGAGTGAAGTTATTATCAGTATTTTCTAACTGCCGGAGTAGTTCGGGGGACCACTTTGTGACCCACTCATCCTTCCAACACTTTTGAAATTCTACCAACCATGCGAGCCACTCTTGGAGCTCAATCACAATCGTTACAAAGAATATCTCATAGATCTTTGTGAAAATGTACTTATTCTTCCACTCTTCGGTGGTCAACCTCTCACTGCGGTTTTCTTTTACGACAAATTTCTGAACTTGCTGTTCAAACCATTCATCAATTTCCTTTCTCTCAGGCTTCCAGTACAGCCTTGGCATTACCCAATCCTTCTCTCAAAATTCTCCCGGTCCTAGCAACGGAACCATTTGTTGGCTTGAGGGCTCCTGACCTAGGTTCGGATGTTCAAGGTTCGCCAACAAACCCCTATACTACTGGCCCTTTCATCAGTGACTTACTTGGGTAGGCCAAAGTCTCACCCGAAGTAGTATGGGTGGGTGCTGGAACTAGATTTCCGCACCCTAGGAGAGGGCAGTAAGTCAAGCAGAGCTGCGTTCAACCTCATAGTGACCAAATCTTGTATTGTAGAGCCTATATCTACAGATTCCCTTCACATCCACATGTGCAACAACAATGATAATCACAGTAATCAACAGATCCTAAACTTACATAATGATAAGGCAACTATTCCAGATGTTCTTGCATGAAATGAAACAGAACAATTATAGATCGTAGCATAAATAGGTAACACAAGTATTTTCATAGCTTAACTCAATAGTACATCAGCATATATTAAGTAACCAAAAATCACAGATTCATATCATAGTAATTCCAGTGGATTCAGATATTCAACAATACTTATGCATTCATTAATCCTTCAGATCTACTTACAATACCCTAAAACCCAACCTGCGCACACAACAGCAGGGTCCACACACAGCATGACAGAGGCCATCCGAACACACAGCAGTAGGAGTCCTTACCCAACAACACTAACTAGATCTACCAATTCGCACTTAGCATCAATCTCTTTTCCATCTTAGTCTCCCTTGCAGCTCAAAAAGATTCAACTACTTATATTGTTTTAGCCTATGCATCCAATGGTCCACAAACTATAGTTTGCGGGCTCTTGGTCTACCCTTGACCCATTTATAATTCTTTAGGGGCTTTGAACCACCCCAAAACCACTACATTAGACTAAATATAATCAAAACTATACAAAATGGACTAGTTTCACAGCTTTGTAGGAGACCCTGTTCCAACAAGAACCCATCCCATTGAGGAGAACTAGTAACATACTTCTATGTGTTCCTCCCAGGTGCCCTTAATATAAAATTCATTCAACTTATTCTTGTCTCGTCTATTGGATGCATGGAGTAAATCTCGTTTTTATTTACTGCTTAATGTTTTTTAATGCATAGATCTAGATTTTTGCAGCATTTATCTTGATCACCTAATTGCAGATCTGAATATATTGGCAACCATCTTTTCTATTAGGGCTATTTTTTATGCACAGCTAAAGTGGTCTTTTTTCGTACACTTGCAATTAAGATTCATACTAACACACAAATTCTCAAATTTTCCATGTTTACCTCTGTCTTCCCTTCTAGAATCCCATTTTAAGACTATGTCTCCAACTTGGAAATTATTAGCTTTAGTCCTTTTGTCAAAGGTCTTCTTGATGTTGTCTTGTACTGCTTGTGTTCTTTTATAAACCTCCTCTCTTGACCGCTGTAAATGAATAGTTTGATTCAGCCTTCTCTGTATGTCATTTTCTTCTGATTGTATTTCTTGGAGAAGTTTCATGACTGGGACTCCCGAGGATGTTGGGAAGACTGCACCCATGCCATACACGAACTGATAGGGGGACGTATTGATTGATTTCTTGGTGGTTAGTCTATCAGCCCATAAAGCATGAACTAGCTTGCTATGCCATGATTTCTGATTTTGTTCCAGCAATCCTTTGATAATGTTGATCAGGCTTTTGTTGGAGGATTCATCAAGTCCATTTCCCTGAGGGTAGTAAGCTGTGGAGTGCCCCAAAGTGATATGATATTTATAGCAGAAGTCAACCATTCTTTTGGATTTGAAGGCAGAAAAATTATCTGTAATGATCTTTCTAGGACAACCAGATCTAGATAATATGTTGGTCTCAAGGAACTTTATAATGACTGAGTCAGTATCATTTCTAGAAGGGATAACCTCTATCCACTTGGTAAAATAATCTGTGGTGGTAAGGATCCACTTATGCTAGGCCGATGAGGTTGAGTGAATTTCTCCAATAAAGTCTAAACCCCATTGCTAAAAGGGAGCCTCAATACTGATGGGATGCAAAGGTAAAGGTAGGATCTTTCTCTTGCCATAAAAAGTTTGGCACTTATGGCAAGTCATGACTAGTTTCTGAGTATCAAGGAAAAGGGTGGGCCAGTAATAGCTAGCTCTAAGAATCTTGTTTGCTATTTTTTTCCAGTAAAGGTGTCCTCCACACTATCCCTCATGTAGCTCATGCATGATTTTACCTGCATCATTCTCAAGAAAACATTTAAGCAAAATGCCAACATCATTTTTCCAATATAACACTCCATCTAAAATTTAGTAACTTAAATATTTTTGTTTCAAGAATCTAGCTTTAGTCTTTGATAAAGAAGGAGGAGTATTAAGATAAAGAAGCACATATATGATATCAACATGCCAAGATGAATTCAGAAATACTTCTTCAATGTATGGAGCAGTGAATTCTTCTTGTTCTTCTAAAACATCAACCATATTCATATCTAATGCTTGGAAATTTGATTCTGCCATGAGTTTTGCTAATCCTTGCCCTTTAATCAACTTGGTAGGCCTGATTTCTAAATCATACTCTAAAATAATAGCAATCCATTTTCCCCTTTTACCATCAGGGTCTTGATTTAGAATGTCCTTGACAACTGTATATGGGACAAAAGAAACGATATGAGAGTGTAAAATGTAGACTCGGAAATATTTCAATTCTTTTATCAAGGCTAAGGCTTGTTTCTCCATGATGTTATATTTGAGTGGAGCATCTCTTAAGGCTTTACTGAAGAAGGATGTTTGTTGCTCTTGATCCATATTATTATTTTTCAACAATACTGCAAAAATGGTATGTTTAGATGCAAATGAAAAAAATGTAGAAATCCTTGGTGAAATCAGGACTGATAAGAACTCGTGTTTGAGTGAGAGCTTGTTTCACTAATTCAAATGAATGTTTGGATTCTAAGGTCCATTTAAATCTTGTTTCCTTTTTGAGCATGTTTGTGATATTCCTTAAAAGTTCAACAAGGTTAGAGATGAACCTTCTCAAAAATTTGATCTTCCCAATGAAAGATTGCAAATCTTTGAGGTTTCTAGGATGGTTGATTTTCAATATGCCTTCAATCCTTTTGGAATCCACTTTGATTCCTTCTTTAGATATTATGTGGCCTAGTAGCTTTCCTTCTTGGAGACCAAAGAGTGTTTTCTTGGGATTCAAGGACAAACCATATTTCCTACATTTGTCAAAAACTTTTCTTAAATGGACTAAGTGTTCTTTGTCAGTTTTGGAGAAAACAGTGATGTCATCAAGGCAAATGATTATAAAATAACCTATGTCTTCTAAAAAATCTATGCCTGTGGCCCTTTGGAATGTGGCTCCTACATTCATCAAACCAAATGGCATTTTAACATACATGAATGTACCCCAAGGTGTGGTGAAAGCAGTTTTTTGTTGATCACTTGGGAGTACTAGCACTTGGTTGTAGCCTGAAAAACCATCCAAGAGTGATATTCTCTTAGATCCAACCACTTTTTGGAGTATGTGATCCATCTTAGGCAAGGGATAATTATCTTTCAGGGAGGATTTATTCATGCTTCTAAAGTCAATGCAAAGCCTAATTTCCCCGGTCTTCTTCCTGACAGATACAAGGTTGGAAAACCATTGTGAGTATCTAAGGGGAACTATGATCTCAACATCATACATATTTTTAATCTCTTTCTCAAATAAAGGTAATAAAGCATGGTTTATCCCTCTTAGTTTTTGTTTGAAAGGTTTCTAATTTTCCTTAAGAGGAATTTTGTGTTGAATAATGAATCATGATGGTATCATATGATTTCAGATCTTTGTATCCCCAAGCAAATACATCTCCAAACTCTTTGAAAAGTTCAATATATTCATGTTTGATATGAGCAGGAAGAGTGCTGGATAGCTTGATCATTTTGGGTTCATCTATGCTGCCTATGTTATGTTCTTCTACATTATTTTATGTAGGCTCCATCTTTGCTTTTCTAGCTACATCATTGAAGTCAAAAAGTTCCTCTAATGGTGTAAGGCCCCTTGGTATTGAATCATTTTTGCATTGTAAAACCCAAATGTCCTTTTGATCTAGTTTGTCAAGTAATTTTTCCTTATAAAGATGTTCAAATTTGTTTATATCAGTAGCAGAGGACAACTCTATTTTAGGGATTTGTTTTTCATCAAAAAAGTCTTCTTTATGGCTTGAGCTAGGAGTTGGTACAACAAAATCCTTTTTAGACTGCAGAAAGTCATCAATGTGTTTATCTCCCTCAAACACTTGCCAATAGTTTTCATTGTCAGGGACTGTAGGAGTATTTTTTACTTTGATATTGAATTGTTAATTTACATGGGGAATTTGGCAATTGCTGGCAGCAAAGGCAAGTTGATTTGCAAGGTTAATTTGAGCTCTAGGGATGAAAATGAGTTCATATTTTTCCAAAGTTTTCAGGAGATCTAGGGCAGCATTCCTATATTCTCTTAATCTTGGGTTTTTGGTTGAATAATCCCCTTTTATTTTCTTAATAATCAACTCTGAATCTCCTTGTACTGATATTTTCTTGGCTCCTAAATCTTTGAGCAAATGTAGGCCAACGAGGAGATATTCATATTATTCAATGTTATTAGTGCATTGGAAATCAATTTTGTAGGAATGTCCTTTGTTTTTATTATGTATCCATATACCAGCTCCAAAACTAGCTTTGCCACAAGAGCCATGAAAGCTCATGTTCCAAAGTGTTTCTATCTCATATTCATCCTCATTTTTTTGTTCAAGGCTACTAAAGTTTGAGCTGCTGTGTTTTTCATTTGAGGGTAGATTTGGCTATTCAAGTGGGCTTAACTCTTTTTCATTTCCATTTTCTTGTTTAGTAATTTCATCTTCATTGTACAAGATAAATGAATCGAGGTATGAATGAATGGAATAAATAGGAGTATTGTTTGGCCTATCTATGTTTCTTACCATATATTTCATATGAGATTCCCTGTATAACCTTCTTTTCTGGTTAAAGACTGGAATGGTAGGCTCCCCTGAAGTTTGGCTCCCCATGATCTGGATAGAATCATGTCATACTTTGGGGGAATGTCATCAACTACTATGTCCATGACTAGACCCTTAGCAGGAATTTGTGCCAGATTGACACATAAATCCCTGATCAGACCTAAACACTTGACTCTACTTGAATCAAAGGAATACAGGTCTTTGTAAGGTTTAGTAATTTCTAGGCCTAATCTCTCCATCACTACTTTTGGCATGAGTTTGTGAGAGTCACCAAAGTCTAACATGGCATTGTGTAAGATTTTATCATGTATATTTAAGCTGACATAGAATGGAGGAATAACTACTTCTTGGTGTTTTCCTTCTACTTTAGGACCAAACAACAATTCTAGTTTATCATATGTCAAGTTTAAAGTATCAATATCATTTCCTATATTCAAAGCTTTCAAAACTTGATTTTTATATACATCTTGGGTTACTAGTTCAGCTAAGGGTATATTGATTTTGATCTTGGAAATTTCTCCCTCGAGGCTGAAAGGGACTAGTGTTTTGACATATTTACATCCGATTTGTCAAACAAAGTCTTTTTAGAAATTCTAATTTGCTGAGTTTTATTAGGACTTTTATTTTGGATAGATTTCTCAAGGCCGCTAGCAAAAGTACTAGGGTAGCTTGGGTTAACACTTTGTTGGTTGATTCTATCTTTATTCAAATCAGTTTTCTTACCCACAATGTTGGAACTGTTTTCTGTCTTTTTAGGAGGATTTTCTGGGGTTTTCCTAACATTAGTTTTTGTGTTATTATTCTTGTAGGCTCCTTGGTTCTTTTTGCTTCTAAGGTCATATTGTCTGTGGACCTCCATTATAGCATTTTCGAACCCTAATTGATAATCTTATGAATCCTCATGATTTTTTTCAGTTTGTTCTGAGGAGAAGAATCCTTGCTCTTCTTCAGTGAGAAAAACATCACCCTCACTGTCAGATCCTATCAAATTCACATGATTTTCTTCCAACCTTTCTATCTCCCTTTCTTCTTCTTCATTTACATAGTTTTCTTGGAAAGGGGGCCTAATTTTTTGGTCATTATCTCTTTGTCTATTTTGAATCGGATCTCTTCTAAAATTTGGATTTCTTATTTTGTTTTGCGGATTTCCTTGGTTCTCCCTAGGAGGTACTCTGTCAGTTAAGTTTATCTTTTCCAACATTCTTTCCATTACCCTTACCAAGTTATCAATTTTGGCATCAGATGATGAGGCTGATGCCAATGTTTCATCCTTGTATGTAACTCTTTTTTTTTTTTTTCAACCTAGCTCTTTTCTCAATCAGATTTTCTTCCACACTTATAGCTCCCCTCTGCATATCTTCTAAACTCAAGGGGTCTCTTTCTCTTAGATAATACACCATGTCTAGGTCAAATCCATCTCGAAATTTTTCTAAGGCTAAGCCTAGTGGAAGTTTAATGTTTGGGGGAAGTGCATTGTAAACACTATTGAATCTAGTGCAATGATCTTAGACACTTTCCCCAGCATCTATTTTAAGGTTTCTATATTCTGAAAGGATTTGGAGAGGGTTTTTTTAATTTTCCATTTGTTTATGAATGTTTGGTATAAGGAAGGGAGATCATTTATGCTATTAGGAGTTAAGCTTTTAAACCATTTTTGGCTTCTCCTCCTAAACTTTCGGCAAAGATTCTCATCTTAATGGTCTCTTCTTATATTTCCATGTAATCAAAGACATCATCCATTTTATCTATATGTTGTTGGGAAGTAGTAGATTCAGTTCCAGTGAAATGGGGAATTATGGATTGATAATCATTTGGTAAAGGAACCAAAGGTTGTGGTAAAAATAATGGAGCATACCATGTTGCCATGATAAGAGTAAATGGAAGATTTACAAGAGGTGGGTTTGTGGAAAGGAAAGTGGGATGAAATTGAGTGTTTTGAATAGTGGAAGTATGGATGGATGTGGTGGAAGTACTTGGACCAGAAAATTGATTTTGAGCAGATTTGTTATGGAAGGAGCTGAAATGATGGAGAAGCTGAAAATCAGGAGGAGTAGAAGGAGGGGCTTCTCTGCTGAAATTTTGTTGCAAATCTATGGGCTCAAGGTTAGATTGGTCAATATAACTATATGACTTGTTTCCAAATAGGTTCTTTGAATGGTACAAGTCAAAGTGAGGATATTTCAAGACTGTAAGGTTTTCAGGGACAAATCTTGTTCTTTGGATAGTCCTATCAGTAGTAGAATTTCCAGCTCTAGAAGTTTGCCACAAAATATTTTCTAGATCATCAACTATAGTAGGAGGATTAGGGTCTGGATGAGCTCTGGTATTGATCCTATGTGAAGCAAGATTTAAAACTCAAAATTAGGAGAGGTTGAAAGTTTTAGGATTGTTTTCAGAAGGTTGACCTCTCACAGTGTTAAGTAAACTTCTAAAATATAGAACTAGGCTTCTAAACATATTAGGGCTAGTTTGATACAATCCTAAGGAAGTATAAAGAAATCTAGTGAAGTAATAGGGCTACTGGAGGCTAGTGGAGTCTCCAGGTGGAAATTTTTAGTTGTTTTGAAGATAAATGTGTATGGTCCACCACCAATAATTGGCAAAAAACCAATCTAGGGATGTTTTTTGGGGTTTTATGAGTTTTTATGTGATCCTAAGGTTTCTAAGAGTGTTCTACACCTTAATCATCATTTAGATAAAATGGTGAAACAAAAAAAGTCTACTCTATGGCTACCAGTTGAGTTTTCTATAATTTGATAATGGTTTCTGGAGTTCTAAGAAGTACTCATGTTGTCAGTAACTTAGAAGCTCCCACCATGATCGCCAGAATGTTGGTGGAGATCAGGTGGCAGGTTCACTGGATTTTCTTAGTCTAACTAAGGGTCTAATAAGTCTTAAGAGGTATTCAGGCAACTATGTACTCATAAGATCCCACCATGATTGCCAGAATGTTGGTGTCCCGTGATTTGGCAGATTGGTAAACCAAATGATAGGGTAACATGAAACCAGTATTTAGAGTCCTAGGACCTGGCCTTCCTAGACTCAGAGAGGGATCTCTCTACTTGTTTGCAAAGGATATGGAAATTTTTTCTTTATAAGGTTGACTTTAGGCTAGTTATTAAGTACAAGGTTTGTTTGATTGTTTTGGTTGGGCATAATGATCAAGAAGCATAGGTAGAATGAGGAAACATCTAAGTCATTAGGAAATGGAGTCTAATGTAAGTCATGATAAGTTCATCAATGGATCAGGGAGCATCATAGGGAAAATCTAACTTGGTTAGTGGATCTTCAAGTTTGCAGGGGTAATGAGATGGACATCAATTGTAAGAATAAAAATTAGGACAAAGGGCAATCAAGAATCCTTTATCATATGTACTTTTCAACAAAGAGACTTAAGTATCATAAGCATGAAGAGACAATCAATAGATAGGGAAAACCATAAATTCTTTGATTCAACTAATGCAGATGATAATTCAAGACAAACATTTCCAATGAAATATAAAAGGTGAGAAACTCATTTAACTTCTAGTGATTTCACTTTCAAGGACAACAAACACTTAAGAAACACACATATAATTGTAATCAGAGAAGAAGGAACTCCTAAACATCCTTGATTATAGTTATGAAGATCTTTAAAAAAATTATTTAATCAAGTACAAAGGGTATGATCGAAACAAAACCTCTTTGACAGACTTTAAAGAATGGTACTTTAGAGAGAGACTTCAAAAATAATGTTTTAGTGGTAGTAAGTAAGCAGGGCTGGCCATAAATCATGCTTGATACCAAATGTATTCAAATATTTATGAAATCAACAAGCTTAGGGGGTTTAGAGAGCAATTAAGAATTCTCTAAATTGTCTTAGCAGAAGAAAACATTAAGGCAATGAAGAATAAACAGGACTAAGGTGCTTTCAGAAGACTTTTCTTAGCCTAAAAATTTTACTCTACTGCAACATAGAAAGGTGGAAACATAACGAAACAGGAAATAACAATAACATATTAGAAGCACTTCACCAAAAACCAAGCTCAACGATCCATTGATCTAGCCTCCTCCATCAACAAACAAATCAGAGCATCCACAAGTTCCAAGACATCAATTTCTTTTCAACTTCCAAGAAACTATGTATTACTTCAAAGAGTCATAAAATTCCAACAATATAATGAGTTTAGATGCACTATTTATGCCACAAATGAGGAAGTGAAGCTAATCTAGGGTTTGAGAGTCATTTATTACAGAGATAATGAATTCCTAATTTTGAAGACCATGCAAGGCTCAAGGCAGGAACATCTGTAGATATTTCTCTGAATAATAACTTCTATCTTAACTCCTAAGGAAAAATAGGTGAAATGATTGACTTTAAGGCCTATTCATAACTTTTACAATAACTATCCGGCAGATATAAATATCTCTGACTTAGCCTAATAACTGCTTAATGCTTTATTGAAGGAAATAAAGCACTAGGTGTAACTTCCACAAGCTGAGTCATTCAAATCTATTTTGGGTAAATCTGCCTTTTGTTTTATCTTTAATTTCTGTCATTAAGCCTTAAAATCCATCTTTATGCTTTGACTATCTGCTTTTTATCATATTTTCTTTAATTCTGTTTGATCTATGTTCTGTTTATTTAATCATTTATTTTATTTCTTTTGATCCTTTTTCCTTTATTCTTTTTTTCTTTCCACTGTCTTCTTTCTTTGAATTCTATGCTTTTCGGGCTAATACTCTATTTTTTATCCTTTGGTTAATATTAGTCCTCTAATCTTTCTACTTTCTTCCTCTATCTTCTGCTTCTCTGACTGTTTGTGTTTTCTATGTGCAGGGGAGGTTGTCTTCTTAGATGAGGGTTCTGATGATCCATTGATGATCATGTTCCATCGATGGTAAACGTTAGTGCAAGCCCCTGTCCATATTTTATTTTAATATACCACTTGGATCGTCACCCATAGGTTAATTTTGTCATTTCTTGATCATCGAAATGCCTTTAGGGCATTCTGCCATTAAACTTGCACATACAAAACACATTTGTTAGTCAAAAACCTACAGGGAGGGTGTATGAAGCTTTTTATGTGGTTTCGGGCTGTTGGGATGCTTTACAAAGGAAGGAATGGAGCAGGGGAAAGGTTCCTAAGGTAGAACCAGGAGAGATTCAAATGGAAGCGGGAGGAATTTGGATTTTGGTGCGAGGGGAAAAGGTGGTTTCCAAAAAAAACCATTAGTGGTTTATCGGGTGGATAGAAAGTGGTTTGTGGTTTTTCAAAGAAACTAACGTGATACCATTAGGCGATTTCCATGTGGAAGGGAAAAACCGCCCATTTCGCGTGGGTCGCAAAATGCTAACCTGATCGCAACTTTATTTGCGATATGCATCTTGTGCCATCGGATCTCGGGGAATGAGATTGACGGTAGTCACAGGCTTTGGGAGCAGTGAGCAGGTGGAGTAGTAGGGTCCAGGTGCGATGTGATGTGGCGATCCTTTGTCACGTAGTGATGGGTTTGAAAGATTCACGGGTTTGATTGTATGGGAGGGGGAGGCGACAACTATCGGATGGGGGAATAGATCTCCGATCAACGGCACGGATGGCTCGATGATGGGCGCAGGTGAAAGTGGGATGCAGGGCCCGTATTTTAATTTTTGAAGGTTAAGGGCCTTGATTATAAGGTTTTGGGGCATATGGAAATGGAAAAGGCGGAGGTATAGTTTTATGGGGAAAAGGGGCTTAGGGATAAGCAGAAGGTCGGGTCTCATGTAGGTAAAGGAGGTTGGGTTTAAGAGAAAAAGGGCTTAAAGCCTATATTTTCAAAGGAGCAGATTTTATACATAAAATAGGGTTTTAATAAAATTAAAAGGATCCGATAGGTTAGAACTCAGGTTTAAACAATGTAAAAGGGAAATTTTTACATTATTTAATATGTCAAATGAAAAAATGATGAATGAAGGGGTGTTATGAGGGTTTTGGGAAAATGAGAAAATGGGTTTTTCAGAGGAAAAATGTCATGAACAAGGGTGAAGGTGAGGTGATGAAATGAGGCAAACAGTCCAAATGAGGAAAGTCCCTTTTTACAGTAGTGGGGTAAACTTTAGGAGGCAGAGAGAGGAGAATATTAGTTAAGCATTTTGACTTAGGATAATGAAGGCAGTGAGATTTCTATAACTCACAATATTTCTCAAATCTTGTCTCTAGAAATCTACGATCATAATTTAGTCATCTTTTGATATCACCAAAAATCACTGATGACTAACACACGGGATGTAACGACATTAATATGCCGATGTGCGTTCAAGAACGAACCCAATCGTTTAATTATATGGAATTAATTTCATATTGGATCCAGGACATCAAAAATTTTAAACATATGCCCCAACTAAAATCGTGGTTCATGAACAGACACAATATCTTTCAGAAGTTAACTTAAATGTCGTATCGGGTTCGAGGTTGTGTGGACATCACGATTTTTAGCGAAGCCATTTTATTGGATAATGAGCGAGAAGGAATATCAGAGGATTTTCATCAGAGGCTTTTTATGGGAAATGGTAAGAGCTGCCTCTAATCAAATATTGTGATATAAAATATTGCGATATGGATGGTGCGATATCTGATGGAAATGTTCATAGTAGATTTGAGAGAATGGGTGAAACAGGGGATCAAAGATATTTGGAGTATGATCATTTCAAAACCTCTGATGTACAAATTGCGATATATGACATGCCATATGTGATGATTTTCTTAAAGTATTCAATTCAAAATAAAGTGACTAATTTAACTTTTCTTTACTCGAATTTTTCCGCCTAAAGTATTCACATGTTATTCGACTTTGATCATGATGATTCAATTGTAAAGAAGACAAGTCAATATCCTCACTGTGGAAGTAGCTATCGTAAATGACCTCACGACATTCTTTAGAATTTCCATTGACCTCATTCAATGTATCAAAACAAGAAGGAATATTGAGCACATGTTCATTAATGACAGATGAATGATCAATAATTAATTCTCTATCTTGATGAAAACTAATCTGCAATTAATTTAGATCAACCTCTCTGTTTTGTGAAATATCTTTAAAGTGAGGAGAGGATACATTTCTATTAGAAAAATTATCAAGATAAAGGGAAAAATATGAATTTGAAGCAATGCATTTGAAAATATATCTATTTGAGAACGCTTGTCCATTTTCTTCATTGAAAATTTCAGATTTAAGATCATTTTCTTGGCTACTTGTGCTTTCTTGAAGAATGTTGCTTTTTTGTCCCAAATTTGGAATTTTCTCATTGTAAAGGAATTCAGAAATTTGTACAGTAGATTGCGAATGATTGGAAATTTTAATCACTTCTTTCACTTGTTGACTTATGCTTTTATTTTTTGATTCTAGCGCATACTGATTTTCATATTTTAAAGTGATATATTCTTCAGGATTGTTGCTAATATCTTCTTGTATTTGAATAGTGAAATTTTCCGACATTTGTGACTGACATTCATTAACATGTGAAGGTGAACCTTGATCATTATCAATATCGTAGGAAGTGTGCAATAAATGAAGGAATTGATCATACATAACCACTTCATCATCATTTGTTTGCACTTCCATATTCAAATTTTCAACAATATTAATGAAATTAGAAGGAAATTGAGAAAATATTGAAATAATTTTACATGGATTATGAATGGAAGGAAGGGAGAAAATATGTTCAAACCAATATAATAATTCATCTTTCGAAGGTTTGTCTTATATGGACTCAAATTGAAGAAGGCATTATATGGACTCAAACATGCACCCAAAGGCTAGCATGAAAGATTGGATCAATACCTTCAACAAGAAGGATTTAAGAAAGGTATTGTAGACAAAAATATATACATAAAGTCTAAATATTATCATCTCCTAATTGTAGTAGTATATGTGGACGACATAATCTTTGGCATCGGCCTAGAAGAAATGGGACATCAATTCCCAAATTGTATGTAGAAAAAAATCAAGAAGTCCATGATTGGAGAGTTTCTTTCTTCTTAGGTTTGAAAATTTGCGAGTAAGAAAATGGGGTGTTTATCTCCCAATACAAGTACCTACGAGAAACTCTGAAGAAGTTTTGGCCGTAAGATTGCAAGCAAGTTAACACACCTATAGTTACAAGATGAAAATTTTGCGAAGAGGATGAGACACCACTGGTAAATCAGACAGAGTATAGATCCATGATAGGAAGATTATTGGATCTCACAGCTTCACGATCAGGCATCATGCAAGCAGTGGGTCTTGTGGACACATTTCAAGATTTCCCTCATGAAAGTCATGTCATCGTTGTGAAAAAAAATTTCAAATATATTCAAGGAACAAATTATTATGGACTGTGGTATGTTAAAAGAAGAGATTTTAAGTTGAAGGCCTATACTGATGCTAATTATGTAGTCATTATGGATGACAGGAAGAGCACCTCCGATGAAGTATTCTTTTTTTCTGAAACTACTTAGTGTCTCGGGTGAACAATAAACAAGTCTCCATTTATTTATTAACTATTGAAGCAGAGTATATTGTAGCTTCCATTTGTTTCTCACAAATTCTAAGGACGAAGAAGACATTGAAGTACATTAAGATAGTGTTGAATGATCCCATTCCAATTATGCATGATAATAATAGTTCCATACATATCTCTAATAATCTTGTTATGCACTCAAAGACTAAGCACATCACTATAAAGTTACATTTATTAAGAGAGAAGGTTGAATCTAATGTTGTTCGACTTGAATATGTGGCCATTAAAGACCAACTTGTAGACATATTTACTACGACACTAGAAAGAGATATCTCAGGTAGTTGATAGAAGTTGTGACTCCTCCTCCCAAATGACTCAATTATAATGTGTGTTGGGAGATAATCAGCATGTGGTATCAATTGAAGAGTGGGCTACAGTGGTTTAGGGGGATTTTTCAAGAGCATCCTTTTCCATTGATGCCAAAGGGGAGAGTATTACTAGTGCATCAGAGAAGAACAATAATGAATAATGCCTAGTTTCAGGGGGAGCTTATGTTGTTTCCATCAATTCCAAAGCGGTATGTTGTTGGAAAATTGACATTAAAGTATTGTGGCATTTGGTATGTTGGAATTGGCATTGAGGTACAGAGTTTGCAACTATGTTTTAGGTAGAAAATATTCTTCAGGACTGCATCATACCTTCTCCACTGGAAATTTCTCTTAAATAGATTTCCAATGGTGTGTGGTAGTCTGCAAATGGCCTCATGGATAAAAAGTTATGAACTGCCAAAATTAAGATCATGGAGTCCTAAGGAGGCTAAAATATGAGAGCAGGATGACATATTGGGACCTCTAGAAGTAGAATATTAGAACTTGATATCAACAGGCTCAAAGTAGCAAGACCCAATTTCTGAATGGTTGAATGGGATACAATATCAAAAGTTAGAGTCTCAACATATCAGAAGGTGGGCATAAAGGAATTTCATAACTTTTAATATGAGGGTTCAAAGACTTCGGGACCTCAGAGCGATGGAATATCAAGATTTCAGGACATGGTAACTCGAAAATTGAATTCTTTTGAAATTTATGAGGGTTTTGGGGAGCAGGAACTACAAATAAATCACTTGCAAAACTAAGGACCAAGGGACCATTTCTCTTTCCTCTGAAATACCACATGGACACAGTTGATTGGTCCTCAGGAGCTGACGATATTGATGACATTAGCATGATTTCACCATATGGTGAACACATGGCAGTCACATTTTGAATTTTCGGTGGCCTAATGGTGAAAATCTAGGTGAGACGTGTCACCAGTAAGGAGACACCACGTGTCAATGATAACATTATCATGACGTCATCTCAGAGGTTGGCATAACAGAGGTTGGAGATAAAGTCCTATGAAAATGATATTTGGATAGGTTACGATGAAAGGGGCTCTGATGGTGCTTGGCACTTAGTCATGTGGACCCAAAGAACCAAGGGCATAGAGAAGGTTTAGCACCTGACTGCTATGCATATTCCATGTGGGTATTTTGGATCCCGAAGAATTTCAAAAATCCTTTCTAATTAAATTTCAAAGAAGTTACCATACGGGGGGTTTCCAATGTGGATTGACACATGGTCGTAGGGGACCCAAAAAAATAAGAGCGAATAGTAGGCTTAGCACCTAAGTTCTATGGAGAATATCAGAGGTCAGAGTTTTCAGAACTCCTTTGTAAATGCATTTTCAAGAAATATCTTATATGTTTTTCTCTGATGTGAATTTGGTGAAGGTAGCTAAAAGGAACCAAGGGTGGAAGATCAAATACAAAGGAACATAGGCCCCCGACAGGATCTCGAAGGTGTTAGCACCTAAATTTTATTCCATTGGTCACAACACTCGGTCCCATGGATAAAAGTGATAAGGGAGCTAAGTAGAAAAGGGATAAACACAATTTTTTTTTTTGATTTCGTAATGTTATTGTAATATAAGTTACAATGTGTTAAGGCTCTAATACTGCAGTATACAGTGTTAAAGGATGACTACGTCGGCAGGTAGAGAGTAAATCTAAGCCAAAGGATTTGGTTGATGAAGCATGTGGATCATAGTGTGTGAGAGTTGCGTAACTGGCCCAAGTGGTAGATTGAAATAGAGTACTGTAGAGATCTTATGCAGTAAAGGGCCAAAGGAAAATAATAGGGTGTTGTTGTGTGAGGCCGAGGGTGCTTTTGGAATAGTAGAGGATCAAGAGAAGAGGTTTATACTATAGTGAACCATATTGGTATTTCTTTTTATATGTATATGCCCTTGTTTTCAGTTTGAAAATTGTATGAAAAGTAGAAAAATGGCTAGAATAGGTGGTGGCTTACATTCATAAGAGGTTTTTGCCTCTTGGGAAGTAGGTTCTTACTAACTTAAGGGGGTTGGTGCCTCCTATGAGTGGGTGCTCACAATTTTCTTTATGTAATTAAGTAGAAGCTTAATTTATATCATAACAACAATCACATTGGTGTTTTTTAGCTTTTGGTTTCCACGTAAAAATATTTGTGTCAAATGTGTATGTTTCTCATGTGATGGTTTTTATGTACATGTAAATTTTTTATCTTGTTGTTAATTTATATTATGTATGAATGCTATCATCAGAAACTAACACTAGAGGAAAGAACTAAAGACTTATTCATAATTTGTTTTTAAGAACCTCATTCTTACTGATTCACCCCCTCTTAGTAATTCTTTATTCCAAAAGTTTTTTTTTCAAATAAAACATTATAATGACTATTTTTTCTTTCCAAAAAAAGCTTAATGATTTTCTTACATTGTACAAAATGAATAAATACTTCAAAACATTTTAAAATTCAAATAATAATCCTGTGTATTTTTTACAAGAAAATAAACACAGAAGTTAGAAATACCAACTTGAAATAGTTTCTGTCGAGAATCAGTAGATAAGTACTTGTCTCCTCCCAACCTTGAAAAAAAAAACAGTTGATGCCCCCTCCCTCGAGC
The DNA here is from genome assembly GCA_034641835.2 of Pinus albicaulis. Taxonomy (NCBI): domain Eukaryota; kingdom Viridiplantae; phylum Streptophyta; class Pinopsida; order Pinales; family Pinaceae; genus Pinus; species Pinus albicaulis. Next base: position 266,338,689 of record CM076573.1, read on the forward strand.
ATACTAAGCCTGGAAATCTCTTTTTTGTCGTCTACTTCTTGCTTCTCTTCAATCTCCTCTATTATCATAATGAGACAAAATCAAGTAAAAATATAACATATTATTCATCCCATATACCACCCTTTTGTTTTTTAATAACTTCCTCCACCTCACCAGCAAGTGGTATTTACTTATGTTCTCATTAATGAGCTTTTGTTTCCCACTCTTGAGGACCACTCCCTTTCTTATAGGAAATAATTAATTGGTCAATATCATAATTCCTCAATTAAATCTAATCATCCAATTTAAATGCCTTGAGCTTATTGATGTGTAGTAATTATCCATAAAAATTTGTAGCCTTATCTCTTTTTTCCATCTGTACTCAAAAAATAATTTTCCAAATTTTATTTATTTACAAAAATAAAACATATGAATTACAAATTTATAGTCGGTTATTATCAGTAATAATTTATTGATAAATAAAATTTTATTTTTTTCAAGCCGTCAAACTTTAACCATGATTCAATAGAGCTATGCACATTTAATTGCATAATTTATCAAACCAAGGGATATGACATCCTCCCTCGCTTGTATTGGACACCATCTGAGTGTCTGATCAACATCTTTGGGGAAATACACTCCATACTCTCATCTAAGAAGAGAATGATAAGATTCTTTAAAATAATCCTCCAACTCTTAAGTTTCTTCCTCTTGAGTAAAATATTTCCATTGAAGTTTCAGTTGTGTGACATCTCTATTCTATAATGTAAGTACTCTCCAATATAGAATGCATAATGGTTCTACTAGGAACTCTCCTTTTGGTTCTACCTGTACAAAATTCCAATAAATTACATGATATGGGTAATGTATATTATTTTTCAACAAATATACATGAAACACGTTATGAATTTTAATATCGGGTTGTACAACTAGCTGATACACTACATGTCCAATTCTGACTAGCACCACAAAAGCTCCACATTATCTAGGCAACAACTTGGCACAACTGCCAACTTTGAGTGTTATTTTCTTGGGTTTAACCTTTAAATACACATGATCTGACACATTAAAATATTTATGAACTCTTTTCAATTCTACATAGTTCTTATGATGATCTTGTGTTGTTTTCAAATTCTATTTATCTCGCTTGACTAGTTCTTCCATTTCCTTTCACATATCTGACCCCAACACTAATCTACCTTCAGGATGATCCCTACTTAGGGGTACATTGCATCTTCTTCCATACATCAGTTCAAAAGGGTTCATTTTCAAGGAGGTTTGTATACATTATTATAAGACAATTCCGCTAAATGTAAATAATCCTCCCATTTAGTGTGTTTTTCCTTAACATAGATGCTTAAAATATCCTCTAATATCTGATTGGTCCTTTATATTTGGCCATAAGTTTGAGGATGGTAAGATTTACTAAAGTTTAAATTTTGTCCCATACCTTTAAACAATCCTTTCCAAAACTTGGATGTGAATTTTGCATCACTATCTGAGATTGCAATTTTAGGTATCCCATGGAGTATGGAAATTTCTCTCATGAATATTTCTGCATTGTTTTTTTATTTAAAAATGGATTTTACAGGGATAAAGTGTGATTCTTTAATGAGTTTGTCAACCACGATCATAATGGAATGATTTTCCTCCTAGTATTTGGTTGTCCAACAATGAAATCCATTGAAATTGTCTCCCATTTCCATTCTGGAATGGGTAGGGGCTGCAACAACCCATCAGGGTGTTAATGAGAAGCCTTAATTTTTTGACACTTAAGACATTTAGCCACATATTTTTCGGTCTCATTTTTCATATTTGGCTAGTAAAATTCTTTTCTTAACATAACAATCAAACTTTTGTAGCTAGGATGGCCGGCTATTGTCTTTTGTGCAACTCATCTAAGAAAACAAAATCAGATTTGTATCATGAGGAAAATAGATTATGCCTTTGAAAAACACTATATCTTGGCTATATATTGAAAAATCACTCCTCTCCTCAGCAAATTTTTCAGTTTTCTAAAAAAATTTCTTGATTTTTAGGTATTTTGAATCAATATTTGTAGCCATTTTGTTTTTATCTATTAAATATTTTGACCAAATTGTTGATAATATAACACATATTTGATTAAGATTTATTATTAAAGCATCATGTATTCTATTTTCCTTTCCTTTAATATGTGTAATCTCAAAATCATATTCACTAATAAATTATAACCCTATTTCTTGTCTAGAATTTAGAATATGTTGATAAAAAAAATAGTTGAGACTAACATTATCTCTCCTCAATTGAAATTTCATTCCTATAAGTTAGTGTCTCCACGTTATGAATTCATGAATGATAACTGCTAAATCTAGATCATAAGTAGCATAGTGTTTCTCATGTTATTTCAACTTTCTAGATTTAGAACAGATAACATGACCATCCTAGATCAAAAATCCTCCTAAACCTTCCTTACATGCATATGTGCATACCATAGAATCCTTGTTGGGATCAACCAATTTTAAAATTGGAGCTATGGTAAAGAGTTGTTTTAACTTATCAAAGTTCTCTTGAAATGTTTGACTCAATTCAATTTTAATTCCTTTCTTCTATAAAGAAGTAATTATATATGCAAGCTTGGAAAATATTTCTATAAATATCCTATAGTATCATGTAATTCCCATAAAGGATTTGATTTCCTGTACATTTTTAGGTATGAGCCACTTCATTATTTCCTTTATTTTTTTTGGATCAACACAAATTCCTTCTTACAATATCACATTTCCTAGATAATGAATTTTTTTTTCTGGTAAAAATAAAACTCACTGAATTTAGCATATAATTCATTATGTTTAAGAGTTTGAAGTACCATTTGCAAATGTTGGTGATGATCTTATTTACACTTCGAGTATACCAAAATATCATCCATAAAGACATTGAAAAATTTATCTACGAATGGTATAAGTAAATTGTTCATGAGGAACATGAAGGTATTTGTTGCATTAGTAATTCCAAATGGAAGCACCAAAAACTCATAATGCTCGTGACATGTGTTAAATGTTGTTTTGTGAATATCTTCATCCTTATTTCTAATATGGTGGTAGCATGATCTTAAATTGAGTTTAGAGAAAATAGAATCTCCTCTGACTTGATCAAACAAGTCATCTATCCTAGGAAAAGTATATTTATTTTTTATGGTCATCTTATTAAGTTTTCTGTAATCTAAACACAACCTAAGAGTACAATCCATATTTTTGAAAAACATAACTCGTTCCCCCTAAGGAGCCACAATTTTCCTTGTATACATTTTGTCAAAGAGTTCCTATAACTAAATATTCATCTCAATTAACTCAAGAATACTCATCCTATATGGAGCCTTTGATACTGGAACGACTCCAGGTATAATATCAAGGGTAAAATCAATATCCCTCCTTAGAGGAAGCCTTGGTATTTCTTCTGGAAAAACATCCTAGTACCATTCCAGTATAGGATATTATTCTAATGATGGTTTTTTATTGTCATCATAAATAGTTTGCACTTGGAAATTTAACAATTGACATATTTTTCTATCATATTTATTCATTTGTATTGAAAATATTTGTCTGCAATAAATCTTTCTTGGTATTTCTTGGACCATACAGTCTCCCCCCTAATCATCAATACAGGTAAAATACTTTTCTAAACAATTTAATATCACTCTATGTGACTCCAACCAATCCATAACTATGAGAAAATCATAAGATCCCAAGGGTATTATAGTCATATTTAGTGTGGTATGCATTCCAATACAATTTTCTATGCAATTTTTGCTGATTTCAATCCCCTTTCTTTTAGTTCATGTGGCCAATTATATTAAAGAAATATTTCTTTGTCTCTCTTTTGCAAGATTACACATTTCAGATGCGGTAGGGGAAATACAACTTAATGTAGATCCTGGATCAATAAGTATAGACACATCTTTTTCAGGAATTTTACCATGAACTTCCACCATGGTGGACTGATGATATCCTTGGCTCCCACCCAATGCAACACTGATTCTAGTTATATTGTAGTAAACATCATTTAAAATAGATGCTTCTTGAATATTGTTTAATGTTTCTCTATTATTTAATGGATTTTGTGGACAATATATGCACAAGTGATTTTCATTACAACGCCAAACATTTTGTTGGTGGTTTTACCGATTCACTAAAATTTCTATTTCTTGTTCTTGATCCTCCTTTTTTCCCCAAATTATTTTGCTAGCTAACATTTTTGTTATACTTTCATGCTTTCATTCTCTTAGAAAAAGTAGGTTTCTTAAACCCCTTTCTCTTAAGTTTGAATATGTCATGTTTCTTTTCCACCCTTCCCTTATAACTTTCTCCTCTTTGTTTTCTATGATTAAAACATAAATTTTCCTTTCTGATGGTCTCTTCAATGGTCTTCAGATTATCAAAATCAATTCTTTCTCTATATGAAAAAGGTACGAAACTGATAAATCCCTATATTTTTTCCTTCTCCTCTATCAGATAAGTTGCATATATTAAAAAACACATCAATTTATTAACAAAATCATCCATGGTAGATTGTCCCAATTTCATTTCATGAAAATCTCTAGCCTTTTCATCAAATTACATCTCACTCAAATACTTCTTCTTGAATTATTTCTTGAAAAATTTCCATGTTAAGTTATTAATTCTAATTCTCTTGAAAACTTTGTTCCCTTCCAACCATAAGCCTGCCTTACGAGTCAACTGGTAAGTTTCCAATATTTCTTTCAGGTTACTTTGGTAATTATATACTTCAAAATATTTGTACATATTGAGGAGTGATGCCTCTCCTTCTTCATATTCACCATCAAAATGAGGGGGATAATAATTTTAAAATCTCCCTATAAGTGAGAGGTAGAACTCCTTTTCCTAGGCATATAGATATTGTTATATGATTTATGTTCTTCCTGGTCACTAGACTCATTTGTTTGTCTTTCACTAGAGGTTATGGAGTTGGTTCTACTAGCATATTTGCTTCTAAATATTTTCCTGATTATCCTTTTTCCTTCTAATTTTATGAGTATATGGCCATTAATATTTTCTTGCTCCTCCTATGATTTGGAAATTCTTTCGTGATTGGATTTAGTGATTTCTAAATTTTCCTTCAAACTGTGAACAACTTGGAAAATTTCTGATTCATGTTTCTATGTACTCTTATTTCCTCCACCCAACATTACATAATCAGTGTTGTGCTCCTCACCTTCTCTAGTTGATCCTACAAAGGTTTATCCATTTAAATCTTCAGTCATATTCCCAACTCTGTACATCACAAAGAAATTAGTTTTCACTTGAGGACCCTTAAGAGACCTAAAGCTGTAACATATGACCTTGATACCACTTGTATGTCATCCATTAATAACGTTTCTTTTTTAAAGAAAAAAATGATCATTTATTTATTTATACATTCATCTATTTATTAGACTTAATGCCCTATATATATGATATGTATTGTTTTATTTTATTAAAATAGAATAGTCATATCCAATATTAATAACAACATTAATTTCCAAACCATCTTTATTTTGTCTTACTTTTACAAGAAGTAACTAAATCTTGGTCATGGAAAATACCACTGTTCCCTGACTTCAATGTATTTATCCATCATTCCATATTTCTTGTTAGTCAACTGCATATCATATATAATAATACCATGGCTTAGAAAAAATCCTCAAATCACTTTTTATATGAATTAATTTCACCAAACCTTTATATTATCGTGTAGCATTATTTGATTTTTGCATGTGGTTTTATCATTATTATACCTCAATACAACACCACCTTGGATTAATTCTGCTTACCTTTAGAATAGGATGATGCTTGGATTGGCTGAAAAAATGTGGCTTTTGTTTAATACTATGGTTCAACTAGATAGTATATACCCTAATCTACCTTACCCGTAAATGGGTTCGTGAAAAAAACGATCTATATCTAGAACATGGGGAAATCATTCCTCTAAAGGACAGTAGCTTGAGATAAGGCATTAAAACTAGATAAGAGAGGGTAGTTTTGCCAAAATTTCACTATGGGAAGTTTTGTCCAAAGGTAGACAGTCTATGAAATGGAGACAGTCAAAGAAGGTGGGCACCACCAAAAGTAAGGGAGGTAGGCAATCAACGAAATGTAGACAATCAAAGATGGTAGAAGAGTAGAGTAGCCGAAAAGGAAAAGAACCAATGATAAATGTAATATTTGTACCCTTGGTAAACCACTGAACATCAATACAACATGTAACATACACCGATAACTTCACAGGAAATGCAAGGAGTTAATTTTTTTTATAAAATTTACCCACATGCAACAATCCAAATCACTATTAAATATTCCTTACTCATCATTAGATAGAATGTTCACTAGTTCATACTGTAACCTTAGTATAAGAATAGTAAGTTGCTTAACCATTAACAACCTCTATTTTAGTACATTAACATAAAACTTTATGATGTAACCTTGCATTCATTCATTATTCATGTATTCATCACATACTTGACCTTATGAACATCACAACAAGAAAGGAATCAATATCATCAATTTGACACAATAATCAATCACATCATTGAACACCAATATACTCTAGAAACCCTGTAGGGTGAAAATCATCAAACGTTTAATTTTATTGTTAAATGCTCATGAGGGTGTTCAGCCCTCACTCAATGGCTTATAAGGGAGACCATCCCTTAACCATCGTTATAAATATTACAAGGAAATACACAAATATCTAGCTTAAAGTCATTACAATAATTATGATATAATTTACCCACTAATCTTCATATTCTCATATATCCATGGCATGGATGTACCTACAATGTACTGTCGTACAATGGACCATCCTACAGCTCGCACTCATCTGCATGAACCATTAATAATTTACCTGCGACCATGTTAAGCATAACATTTCCTTCCCATAAGTCACCTTCATTTCCTGTCATTGATGTCATCAACAAGATTTTATAGCATGACTACATAAAGCCTTAATCAATAAATAATCAATCTTTAAGTGATCCTTTAACACTTATTCATGTTCATACATGAGATGTGAATACAATATCACAACGTGCTTTCTTCTAACATCTCTACCTTAGTGTGAGAAAGTAATTATAAATTCATGTCAAATAATCCGCACATTATTATGACACTTCTCACACACGCTCGAATTCGTACAAGACAAATCACTACAACTGTCCAGGAATTCCTTTAATGGAAAATGACACAACGTGCATTCGAGTTTACTTAACCTTTAACAAAAGAACCAACCCTTCAGCTATTTCTTTTGGTGCATGCAAATATAATAAAACTAACACGATGAATGTTGTTCCTATGCATGTAATGCATATAGTTTCCAAAATAATTTCCCAAAATAATACTTTACACAAGGGAACATGCAAACACATGTTTCCTTTTCGAGGAAATATAACATAATAGGCATGCAAAAACATGGCTTCTTTTCCATAAAATTAATGGAATAAAGCATAAGAATACATGTCTTATTCTCTAAATATTATACCAACATTACCCATATATATATTTCAAGGAAACCAAAACATTACTTTAGTTTTTGTATATGTAATTCATCTTCTTTGACAAAAAATATTTTCCAATGTAGGATAACAAAACATGTTACCATTTCCCACATACAAATATATATACTTTCCAATGAAATCTAATACAAATATTTCATCGATATACATGATCTTATTTCAAAAGAAACTAACATAAACTAAGATAATAGTTTTGTTAGCATAAAGGTACTCACATATTTTTCGTAAGGATTAAGATAGCTCATTATTTATTTTATCCATGCAAAGAACATACCTCTCTAACACAATGGCTATTCTTGGTGCATGCAAGGCAGATAACTCTCCCTCTTTGTGCATGCAAGAGAGATAGCTTTTCCTTTAATGTAGGCAACACATATGCTCTTCTTAGAATTATATCATCATGAAATGCTATTTTAAGGCAAAAGATTAACATAATACCAATCTTTTCAAGAGATTATTGTTTTTAAGAAAATTAACATAGTAACTTTCTTATGTCTTTTACATGTTATATCACTAAGAATAATATCTTTCTAAAAGATTAACATAACAATATTTTCAAGAAATGACATAGATTATGTATTTTACCATGGTAAATCACTAAGATAAATATCTTTCTAAGAGATTAGCATAATACCAATATTTTCCAGAGATTATTATTTTCAAGTAAGAAACATACATAAAACAACATAATATTTTACAAAGAAGTAATTATTATGATTTTTCCCAAAGAAAAGATTATGAGAAACTAACATGTGTTCTTCATGAAACTCCTTAACTCATCTTCCAATCCGTGAAATATCTTCAAGAATTAAGTACTAAATTATTTTCAAAAAAAGTAACCATATGAACTTATCTTTTGTGTGCATAAACTCTATTTCCTTATAGAAATGTTTAATGCTTATTAAAAATTTTCAAATACCACCAAAGTCCTTGGTAGATTTGTATATATTCCATTTATAATATGATTCATAAATTTATAAGGAACTAGAGTTCACTCACATTATAATCTTAAGCTTTGAATAAAAGCTTTGTTAACTTAAGCAGTTAGTTTTTTAACAAGATTTAATAACCCAACTTTACTAATGCTAATCACAAAGGGTTAATGCATTCCTTGTAAAATCTATTCATATTTGTTTCCTTTTCTTTTTATAAACTTATCGATGAAGTTTACCATGGCATTCATAAATGATTATTTTTACCACTTCGTCGAAGCCTTTAACTGTCAATACTTCAACACAGGATATGAAAACATTTTCCAAAAGAAGAAAAATGAAATAGCATAGTTAAATTATCATCAAGTGGCTGATTCCTTCTCCTGACTCCTTGATTGAGCAATCATGCGAAGATAAAAGAATTGCTTGCCAATGAAACCAACTCATCGCTCTTGACTGCTACAGTTTTATATTCATCTATGGATTTAGAGGCCTAGACATAGTCGAACTATATTTCATATAGCTTACTCTATGGGATCATCCATTTGCTCTTCAAATAGATATACCCACTTAACAGTAACAATACTAGTTTTCAAATATCAATAAGCATAAGCCTCACTTTTAATTACAACGTGGGCGAGAATTTGCTACCCCCAACCTCCAGGGCAGTTTATTCTAGAAAAAACAATTCCTGATGCTTTCTTTCAAGCCAACCCATAATAATGAACCCTTTGAAGAATATTAAAATTAGTTATAGTAACTAATTCACAATGGTTTCTTGGTTGCCAAACATTTAATCAAATGTGAAATAGGGTAATTAATACAGTAACTAAAAATATGTTACAAGTGTCGAAGGGACATTACATACTCCCCCCCTTAAATATAACACTTTCCTCGGTGTGTTTCTCTCACTGAGACTTTAACCTTTATCATGATATTGTAATCTAAATAACCCATTAGGGGATCCTTCCCCTTCAAAATCGTGGATCTAATTTTTAAGAAATACCAATAAGTAAAAACAATAATGTTTAATCAATAAACATAAGAATTTATAGATGCAAAAATATGCAAGTTCTACTTGCCATCACTTCAGAAATTTTCAAAGTCATAGAAGCAAAAAAAAATCTCTATACCAACTTACTGTTTCTTAACAATTACTCTTGCATGTCATGATGACTTATACACAATCACTTGAGAATGGTTGAACAACCCATCAACACTCCATGGAAAGTAGCATGTAATGTATGACTAACAAATCCATAATAATAACATTAGTCACAAAATTTTCAGTGAAATGAAATACGTTTAGCTATCAATTATTTATGCAACGTCAAGTGACTTTTTAATCATAATACTTCTACAAGTACTTAGAGAGCTCCAATAATATAGTCATATAAATCATAAATAAATGTACCACATGCACACTGTCTTTTCTCCTGCTAAAGACATCCACACAATACTTCAAAAAGTACTCAAAGAGCACCTAGCTCTATAATCATTCAAATGGTCAATCATGCACCAAGTGCCTATTGTCCTAGCCCCTACTAAGACATTCAAAAGATTAGTAATACAATAAAAGGAACTTATACTTTCTGTAATTCCTTTCCAAGTGCTAGGCTCCTTTCCTCTCAATAACTACATAAGATATATACATAATCATATAAAAATTCATTTTAATATTCCGCTATGAGAACCACAATGGTAAAAAAAATTATTCTCCAAACCCATGGGAGTTGGTTTCCATAACCAAATCGAGTCATTTTCACATCCACACAGTTATTTAACAAAAAAAACATTCCAGGTCCAGTATGGAATTCCACTAGCAAACCAGCTCGAAAATTCCAATGACCACTTAAGGTCTAGTACAGGATTCCTCTTGGAAACATCATGCCTATTCCTCTGACGATGTCTCATCTATGATGAATTTTGTGCCTCTTCCAATAGGATCCAAAATCAATAGAGTTGCCTCAGTTTTTCCCCTTTTCACCATCTTGGCCAACTCTTTTCCCTTACTAAGATCATATATCTCTAGGGAGAGGAAATCTGGGTAGGTAAGTGCCATCAACCCCTCCGGGCAGGCAACCACCGTCAACCCAAGGCCTTCTAAACTATTTGGCATGTTAAATTTCTCTTTTAGCATTCTATCCCATATTAAACTACATAATGAACTTTATGCACATTATACATAAAGAAAAAGAAGTTGTATGTACATCATACATCATACTTTCCCTTAACATGGGTCCAATGATATCTAGATTAACAGGAAACATGACTAACATACATGTGTTATACATTATTATTTCCCAAATAACAAAATCATGCACATTATAACATGATACCATGTGTTTATACATTATTATTTCCCAAATAACACAATCATGCACATTATAACATGATACTTTAACATTTACTGTTGCAATTCACATGGCAATGTTTGCGATGTTTTACTTTCATAGGTTTTCTGTTGCCATTAAGCAACCCATGCCTACTATAAGCAACAATGCTAGTCGTGAATATGCATTTCTTAAGCACGTATTATCTTACACAATCATTTTAATTTCCTGCATACAATGTTGTCATGCATATAATTATATACAAATATTCATTAATGTGTATATATCAATAGTGGTTAGGGTAATATTCCAAACATTTCCAATTCCCATAATGTTCCGTTACCAACAGAATGACACATGAAGTAATTACCATAATCGCTTCTTCAAAACTTGCTATAATCTTTAATCAAAACCAATTCATGCATATAGGTTTTATTAGTTAGTCATACAACACTAATGAGTCAATGCCACTAATAATCTTAATGCATCCATGACACGACTCATTCAAAAACTAGTCACTCAACAAGTAGTCAGTATAGACAAGTCTCACTACTTGACTCATGATGTATTTTTAACATCTAAAAGACTTCATTCCATTTAATTTTAAAACATTCTATCATCCTATTCAAGGACTTTACTCATCTTTTTCATTCATGCATTAGTTTCGCACACCATCACTATACACATTCATCCTTTTTCAAGTAGTGCATGGTAAATTTAGTTATGTTGATTAAATGTATGACTAATATGTCATATACGTAAATGTTAATAGTCAACTCTCTCTTTCACTAGTGAGTAATCTAGGTTTTCAAAAGTACAAAAAAAATGTTTTATTGTCTTTTATCCTTAACACGATTCCAATACTAGGAAAACCATTTTGCAGCACCATTTATCACTTATTACACTTCAATGTAGTTATAAACATGAATCACACATCCGATGTCCAAAGTAGACTACTCCATATATCAATCAATATGTAGATTGATGGAATCATACCTTAACTGATGTCCATTAGTAGCATACCTCAATTTCTTTTCGCTTAAAAAATCCCAAAGGCACCAGTGCTGCAACCTTTAGCTCTGATACCACTTGTAACATACACCGATAACTTCACATGGAAATGCAAGGAGTTAAAAATTTTTATACAAGTTACCCACGTGTAACTATCCAAATCACTATTAAATATTCCTTACCCATCATTAGATAGAATGTTCACCAGTTCATAGTGTAACCTTAGTATAAGAATAGTAAGTTTCTTAACCATTAACAACCTATATTGTAGTACATTAACATAAAAATTTATGAGGTAACCTTGCATTCATTCATTATTCATGTAGTCATCACATACTTGACCTTATGAACATCACAACAAGAAAGGAATCAACATCATCAATTTGATACAAAAATCAATCACATCATTGAACACCAATATACCCTGGAAACCCCGTAGGGTGAAAACCAGCAAACATTTAATTTTATTATTAAACACTCGTGAGGGTGTTCAACCATCACTCCATGGCTTATAAGGGAGACCATCCCTTAACCATCATTATAAATCTTACAAGTAAATATACAAATATCTATCTTAAAGGAATTACAATAATTACGATAGCATTTACCCACTAATATTCATATCCTCATATCTCCCTGGCATGGATTAATCATTTACCTGCCACCATGTTAAGCATGATATTTCCTTCTCATAAGCCACTTTCATTTCCTGTCATTGATGTCATCAACAAGCTTTTATAGCATGATTAGATAAAGCCTTAACCAATAAATAATCAATCTTTAAGTGATCTTTTAATACTTATTCACGTGCATATATGAGATGTGAATACAATATCACAATGTGCTTTTTTCTAACATCTATACCTTAGTGTGAGCAAGTAATTATCAATTCATGTCAAATAATCCCCACATTATTATGACACTTCTCACACAAGCTCATATTCGTACAAGACAAATCACCACAATTTTCTAGGAATTCCTTTAATGGAAAATCACACAATGTGCATTCGAGTTTACTTAACCTTTAACAAAAGAACCAACCCTTCAGCTATTGCTTTTGGTGCATGCAAATATAATAAAGCTAACACGATGAATTTTGTTCCTATGCATGTAATGCATATATTTTCCAAAATATTTTTTCAAAAGAATACTTAACACAATAGAACATGCAAACACATGTTTCCTCTTCGAGGAAATATAACATAATTGGCCTACAGAGACATGGTTTCTTTTTCGTAAAACTAATGGAATAAAGCATAAGAATACATGTCTTATTCTCCAAATATTATACCAACATTACCTATATATATATTTCAAGGAAACCAAAAAATTACTTTATTTTTTGTATATGTAAGTCATCTTCTTTGACAAAGAATATTTTCCAGTGTAGGATAACAGAACATGTTATCATTTCCCACATACAAATGTGTATACCTTCCAATGAAATCTAATACAAATATTGCATGAATATACATGATCTTATCTCAAAAGAAACTAACATAAACTAACATAATAGTTTTGTTAGCATAAAGGTACTCACATATTTTTCCTAGGGATTAAGATAGCTCATTATTTCTTTTATCCATGCAAAGAACATGCCTCTATAAAACAATGGCTATTCTTGGTGCATGCAAGATAGATAACTCTCCCTCTTTGTGCATGCAAGAGAGATAGCTTTTCCTTTAATGTAGGCAACACATATGCTCTTCTTAGAATTCTATCATCATGAAATACTATGTTAAGGCAAAAGATTAACATAATACCAATATTTTCAAGAGATTATTCTTTTTATGAAAATTAACATAGTAACCTTCCTTATGTCTTTTACCATGGTATATCATTGTTGTGCTATACAAAAACCCCTCATTTATCTTTTATAAATAGGGACCCTTTAGAAATAAATAGGAAATTATTTTAAGTTTCCTAAATAAAAAAACTTAGAAAATAAATGTTTTATTTTTTCTACCTTATCCTTTCAGCGCATCGCAAATCACATATCTTATGAATTTCAAAAGACTCATAAAGCTTAAAATATGCGAACTGTGATATGCGCTCAAATTTCTTCGAAGATATGATTTAAACTTTGCCAAAAAGCTTCAATCACCATTATATTTACTTTATCGCACCGCACTTCACTTAATCAATAACAAAAATTAAAAGCAGAAAGATATAAGTTGCGACTCCGCAGACCTGACAAGAAAATAAACAAATAAATATAAACCCTTCGGCTATCACAGTCACTTCAGTTTTATTAAAATGCACAATTCGCATTTCGCTCAACTTATAACATACGCTAAGTCATTATCCTATAAAAGTTTCGATGTGCGATCTGTGCAAATCGAATTTCGCAACCTTTAAAGATAAGTATTACGAATGGTTATAAGTTATAATTTGTGATATGCGCACCGATGCCATTTAATAGATCAAGTGTGTAAAACAACATGTGTCATGTCAAAATGAAATTTAATATCTTAACAACTTTAAAGCGATTGATAGATCTTACATGCGGAGATATATGAAATATCAATTCAGAGATTATGAATGTTGATTGAGCTATATTTTAATAAGATTGATATCTTCTTGCGTGTGTTTTAAATAAATGACTGATTTATCTCTTTGATAATCCATATTTGTAAAAATTTGCTCTTCTTTCAGGAAACCAGTTAATGGATTGAAGAAGAGAAAAATGAGCAAAATGGGTAAAGAAATTTATCAGACGTCATCCACTGAAGACACAGATATGTCTCCATTATTTTCAAATACTGTCTGCAACAAAGGATGCAGCAGTTCAACATGGGAAGAAATTTATAAAATTTTTGAAAGTGAAGGACCAAGGGTGATAAAGAAAGTTTCTTTGACAATCATTGCTTCTACCTCTGACGAAACTCTTTTTGACATTGCATGCTCATACATTCACAGGATAGCTGCAAGAACAAAGATTCTTTCTTAGACAAACATGGTTAAGTGGGAAATTGACCACTTAAACATTGAAGATAGAATGTTCAAGAATTCGAAGGGAGAAACTATGGGTTCTTTTAGGGCAGAAGATTTAATAGCAATGTACCATCTACCACCCCCGCAGCAGAAACATGATAAAGACTATTTGCAGAATTTTAGAGGAGAACATCCAGATATTATCAAATTCATCCAAGAATGTGACGCAGGGAAAACCTTGCAAACCCAGAATCTTTCCCATTCTCACCTATAAAAATGCATCTCGACAAATTCCCAATAAGACTCAAGTTTGGAAATTTCCCAAAATTTTGCGGAAGCTTAAAAATTTCACATTTCAATACCATGCATGTAAAACTGGATCTCAGTAAAGGGCCCAATTAAAAATTCATGCTAAAACTTATCACACATAGGATTTAAAAACCTCTCAATCCAAAACCAAATCAAATACCTCTCAATTTCCATTTAAATCCGAACCTTCACATATGCACTTTAAATACCGGATTTTAAAATCCAAGTTCAATAAAAGAAATGTGCCCATTGACAAAGTGATACCACTGCATATCAGTGTTATACATCACTATATAAATAATACTCAGACTTTCTCGTTTTAATACCAGCGCTCCACTTTATATTCAACTAGAATTCAAATAACAACAATCTGGCCAGGAAAATTAACTTACCTCTCGTCCAACTAGTAAACACAGGATCTCAACGTTTGTTCACTTCACTCTTAAACACTGTATCGATTTTTACTTCTGCAACGACAATTCATTATCAGATGATTCACAACGTCCTCAATACACAACTCTGCAATTGATGTGGAACAATCATACGTGCCCAGCATTCGATCTTAAACTTTTCAGCGTTGAAAATAATTTCTGCTCCATTCATTGATTGTACAGTATCAACAAGACTCCAAGACCATTCACGTGGTTCATTTAACTCACAGATCAATTCTAAAACTATGCTATGGTACTTATTCCATCAATCGATTCACCAATACGGCAATTTGCTATTGTATTAATACGCTCCACCATTTCTATGATTATATAAAGGGTCAATGCATACCATTTATCTCTGAATTGACACAACGTATAAAACCACTCCATTCTGCAACTGAGCCATCACCAATTAATGTGAACAACGTTCCATTAACGCTTCCAAACTGTGCATTTGAAATACCACTCCCTCAGGTCTGGAATTGAATTCTGCTTCAACCTCTGCATCCATTTCATCAGTCGAATTCCAATGGTTCAACATCGGATCTGCTCCAATTTCTGTTATTTGTCAATGCTGCATAGCATCATCCCACTGTCAACCAATTCAACTATAATTTCTCTACGCTGCTCCATTTCCTCGGCTCTATCACTGAGATCGACTTCATCTCTTGCTTGGTTAATCGATCTCTCTAAGCGTTAAGCCTTCAATTCACGATTGAGTGCTTTGAATCACATTCCCGGCAACTGCTATATGCCTTTTGTTTCAAATTATGCGCCTTCTCTACATCTGCAGATCTTTAAAACAGAAAGTCGAATTTAACCAACATTGATTCTCCATTCTTCACACAGGTTTAACTATTTTAATTCAATTGTCCACCAATTTAAGAATTATGGCTCTCATCGATTAACAAAATCGATATCACTGTACGCAGATAACAACAATTGGATTTTCAGTAGCGCATTCCACATTCGTCTCTTTCTGAATTGGTTCTATAATATAACAATTTGACAGTGATTTATAAAATCGAGTCTCCATTCAAGTCAACGATTTCCACACACGAATCTTGCCATAGATTTATACTAACAGTGACTGGAATTTTTTTAATAGAATTAAACCCCTTTTCTCAAACTTGTTCAATTATGTTTGAAAGCATAAATTCATCCAATTCATATGCGCATAATTCAACTCTCAATTACAGAATCTAACAAGAAATTCCCAATCAACCAATATATACATATAATCTGAAACAAAACAAAATTACTTACAAACTCTTGTTTTGGCCAGATATTCGAGATCTATGGCCCTTTACAATTGCCTGAAGGCTCCCAAGTAGAAACCCTCTCACTACTCACACTCTCACTCTGATCTCAATGCCTTTGAGGCTTGATAATTTATACAATTTTAAAAATGATCTAATTTAATGCTCAATCCCCTCAATCACTCAACAAACCCTCAAATAGCTCAAAAAATCCTAAAATCATTCTTGAATCCCTAAGGATCCTCTCTCACCCAAAATTTATGAAACTAATTTCTAAATTAATATTTAGAAAATCTCTCATCCCTTTACATCCTCAACTAATCAATCCTCTCATATTCTCAAGTATTTAAAATATTTAATTAAAAATATTTGAAACCCACTCAAATCATTCATATAAACCTAGCCCCTCTAAAAACTTAAAAACCCCTAAGTTTTAATAAATTACAAAGTAATTTTTCAAGCTAATGCTCCTACATCAGAATGGAAGGATAACTAGGGGAAATTGAAGCAAGATAAGTTTGGTACGTATCCAATTTCCAAAATTCTTAATCCTTACTGTTATGTTGTTGGTATGTTATGTAGATTGTTTTCCAAACCAGATAGCACTAGATTCTCAAGAGACTGGGTTCCCTTAATTGATGCAATCATCAATTCATCTATTCTTAATTAGGTAGACATCTTATCCAATAACCTAGCCAAGCATATAACCGACTATAGGAATAAAATAAGTATTTCACTCAGAGAAATACATCCCTTTTATATGTCTGCCTATGTCATGGATGTTATTTGTTTTACTTCCAGTTTTCCTACCATGGGATGGAAATGGACTACCAAGGATCCTACCCCAATTCAAATTTACCACAGAGAACTCTGGGATTCAAACTTCCACTTACACTTCTATAGGATCTGTTATGGAGTCATATTGCCTATACATCAGATGATTTTTAAGAAACGAGCTCCTAGGGTTTCTGAAGGAGCCAATGCAGAAATTCTTCCAATTGCTAGATGGTTTGCCATAGATAGTTTTACATATATTAGAGTATTCATGAGTTATTCTTCTCCCCGTGTTTTACCCTATTATTTTCCTGATAAGTTACTTGCAAAATAAATAGTCTCAGCTTGTTAATGGTGTTACGAAACAACTGAAGGATGCTAAAAAGGCTATTTGGCCTGCTTTCCCTATATAATGTGGCACCTTTGCATTGTCTAACATCGACCATACTTACAAGGAAGTTTCCAAAATTTATTTATTGAAATTGGCAGTAATGCCGAAAATATTATATAACTAAAACGATGTGATTAAAAATTACATCAAAGAGCTTAAGATGAGGCCTTTTGTAAAGGAGGAAGATGGATTTGATGATATTTTCTAGGGCATGGAATTTTTTTTAGATATCATCAAGTATGTATCTAGTCAACTAATTCAAGAGTATTTTGAAGCTTTTCAAGCATACAGAAACAAGAGACTAGAAAAAGTCCCTATCAATTTGTTAACTATTGAAGATAAAAACAAACATAATCCAAGTGTCAGCCTGGATGATGAAGTAAAAGATATGTTTTGAAGATGAGTCAGGCCAATCACAGTAGCAATCTCATGATTCATATCGCTCTGAAAATGAATCCGAATCTAAAAAGGAAAATTCAGAAAAGATAATTGATAGAGTTATTCAGGAGAAGGAAATGCTAGAGGAGACAAGAAGCAATGGAACAAAAATAGATTTCCAAACAGCTCAGCACAGTCAAAATATGCTTAATCAGTCCAGTTCAGCACAAACAAAAGATCTCATAGATGAATGGAAGGAGTTTTCCAAAGCAATAAAAATTCCTAAAGAGAATATTAATACTGATCAATCAATGAGTTTCCAGACACTTGAGCACTCCCAAAGGATAGTGGAAACTGTTAATCCACTGCAAAGAATTCTAGCATGTCATGATAAAGAAATCATACCGGCCTACCCTACAGATCAGATAGTTCTACAGATTGAAGATATTCCTTCATTATATATTTTCTACCATACTAGTTACAAGACTATAGTTAAAAGAAATAAAATAATGAGAATTGATGAAACAACTCCAAAACCTATAGATGATTCAGTTGATTTACTATGGAAATATTCCTCAGATGACCCTACTAAACACCTAACCAAATTATCACAGTATGCAGGGGCATATGCTACTGCTACTGTCGATAAAGCTATTGAGGTTAGGGTGTTGCTAAAACAAAAGGAGGCCAGAGTACAAGAACTTGAGAAGTTTTTGAATGAAGATAAGTCCAATTTCAGTGAGCAAGTCAAAGTAAATACAACCCAATTTCATAAAGATATTGAAAGCCTCAAATTGCAGCATCAAACAAATATTAATGAAAAACAAGCACAACTGGAAATAACAATGACTAAATTACAGAGTCAACCACAATTAGAGAAATTTATTAAAGAAGCACTTGATTTAAACACTAAGTTAAAGAAAGAACAAGAAGTGTTTTTTCATCAAGCTTCTATGATTGATTCTTATTGTGATTCAAGTAAAATATTGATCCGACAGATAGCAATTGAGAAACTTGAATGTGAAAGACTTGAGAAGAAAATTGAAGAGCACATTCAATGGCAAGTTTCAGATTCAACAAAGCAAGATAATCTACCTCAAGTAGATAAGCTTCACAAAAAAATTATATTCACATAATGGGAAGTGAAAATCAAACAGGCAGAGAAAGCAACGAAAACGACATCCAAAATATCAAGTGAGATTATTGAATCTATGTGTGAGAAACTGTTTAAAGCATAACTTCTTAAGGAAAACACGTCTGATGTTTTTTCAGAAACAAGATAGGTAGAAACACAGTGGAATCAAAGATTAGAAACACGGGAGGAAATGACTAAAAAGGTAAATAAGTTTGATCATGAAAATTACTGGAATTTTCTGATCAAGCCTTATCATCAGCATCAAACTCTGTAGTATCTTACAGATTTAGCAAAAATATCTTAGTCAACAATCTCAAATTCTATTTTCAAGGGATAGATCCGATCAAGGACATCGCAGCCAGCTCAGCTTAAAGCAATGCTAGATATTTTCCAACTTCGTGATCAAATTTAGAAAGAAGGGCAGGACTCAGAAAATCAGTATTGTTACTTTAATTTCCTAAATTGTAGTTTAAGGTAGCTTTTTGAGGAAGGTTGTTTGAACCACCTCTATATTTTTGTAATAATATATTTTAGTTTATAGCTAGTTTAGTATTTAAACCCTTCTCATGCATTTAGAGAAGGGTCCAGAAATTTGTCGAAAAATTTTGCAAAGAACGCACTATTGTAAGTTTGTGAGTGCTTTGACGAATTAATGGAATACATTCTATTGTCTTTTAACAATTAAAGTTGTTTAATTGATGTTGCACTAATGTACTCTTTAAATTGCTTGAAAGTGAGAAGGAGTAGATTCATTACTCTCAGTCTACATGAGTAGAACTTCGTACATATGGTACTTCTATTCACTTGTATTAAGTTTTACTTTATAGATTGATAGTAATATTTTTATTGCATTATATGTTTGAAACATTATCATATATAAATATTACATGCAATTTTGTTCTAATATTTATTTATGGTTTCTACTGAATATGTAATCACACAGATAAATGCGATATTTCTTTCACAATTCTTTTATGCAAACTATTTTGTTAGAAGAATCATTTTACATAATTTTCATCTCTTTCGACTGTTAAATTGTCTATATTACTAATAGTTGAAAGAAATTGTTTTAGATCGCACAAAGGAAAAACCACCCCGGGTATATATTAGATTAATAATTTAGATAGATGCATATAGATTAAAATCATTATCCATTTGCATGCTATATTCACAACACCCTCAAAATCATCCTTATTGGGAAACTGGTCGCATTATCCCCAGTCGAAGCCACTATACCAAATGGAAAAGGAGCTGCTTTAAGTTCCAGACCAGGTGGTTTTCCCCATGTTTTGGCAATGAAATATCGAGGCCTTAATAATCACTAAGAACAATATATTTCTAAGAGATTAACATAAAAATATTTTACATAGATTATGTCTTTTACCATGGTAATTCACTAAGATCAATATCTTTCTAAGAGATTAGCATAATACCAATCTTTTCCAGAGATTATTGTTTTCAAGTAAGAAACATTTATAAAACAACATAATATTTTATGAAGAAGTAATTATTATGATTTTTCCCAAAGAAAAGATTATGAGAAAATATCATGTGTTCTTCATGAAACTCCTTAACTTATCTTCCAACACATGAAATATCTTCAAGAATTAAGTACTAAATTATTTTCAAGAAAAATAACCTTATGAACTTATCTTTTATGTGCATAAACTCTATTTCCTTATAGAAATTTTTAATGCTTATTAACATTTTTCAAATACCACCAAAGTACTTGGAAGATTCGTATATATTCCATTTATAATATGATTCATAAATTCATAAGGAACTAGTGGTTGCTCACATTATAACCTTAAGCTTTGAATAAAAGCTTTGTTAACTTAAGCAGTTAGGTTTTTAACAAGATTTAATAACCCAATGTTACTAATGCTAATCACGAAGGGTTAATGCATTACTTGTAAAATCTATTCACGTTTGTTTTCTTTTCTTTTTATAAACTTATCGATGAAGTTTAACATGGAATTCATAAATGTTTATTTTTACCACTTCATGGAAGCCTTCAACAATCAATACTTCAACATAGGATATGAAAAAAATTTCCAGAAAAAGAAAAATGAAATAACATAGTTAACTTATCTTCAAGTGGCTGATTTCTTCTCCTGACTCCTTCATTGAGAAATCATGCGAAAAGAAAATAATTGCTTTGCAATGACACCAACTCATCGCTCTTCACTGCTACAGTTTTCTATTCAACTATGGATTTAGAAGCCCACACATAGTTTAACTATATTTCATATTGTTTCCTCTATGGGATAATCTATTTTCTCTTCAAATAGATATAACCAATTAACAGTAACCATACTAGTTTGCAACTATCAATAAGCATAAGCCTCATTTGTAATTACAACGCGGGCGAGAATTTGCTACCCCCAACCTCCAGGCTGGTTTATTCCAGAAAAAAATAATTCATGATGCTTTCTTTCGAGCCAACCCATAATAATGAACCCTTTGAAGAATATTAAAATTATTTATAGTAACTAATTCACAATGGGTGCTTGGTTTCCAAACATTTAATCAAATGTGAAATAAGGTAATTAATAAAATAACTAAAAATATGTTACGAGTATCGAAGGGATGTTACATACTCCCCCCCTTAAATATAACACCGTCCTCGGTGTGTTTCTCTCACTAAGACTTTAACCTTTATCATGATATTGTAATCTAAATAATCCAAAAGGGGATCCTTCCCCTTCAAAATCGAGGATCTAATTTTTAAGAAATACCAATAAGTAAAAACAATAATGTGTAATCAATAAACATAAGAATTTATAGATGCAAAAATATGCAATTTCTACTTGCCATCACTTGAGAAATTTTTAAAAACATAGAAGAAAAACAAAATCTCTATATCAACTTACTATTTCTTACCAATTACTCTTGGAAGTCATGATGACTTATACACAATCACTCTGAGAATGGTTGAACAACCCATCAACACTCCATGGAAAGTAGCCTGTAATGTATGACTAACAAATCCATAATAATAACATTAGTCACAAAATTTTCAGTGAAATGAAATACGTTTATCTATCAATTATTTACGCAATTTCAAGTGACTTTTTAATCATAGTACTTCTACAAGTACTTACAAAGCACCAATACTCTAGTCATAAAAATTATAAATAATTGTACCACATGCACACTGTCTTTGCTCCTGCTAAATACATCCACACAGTACTTCAAAAAGTACTTAGAGAGCACCTAGCTCTATAATCATACAAATGGTCAATCATGCACCAAGTGCATATTGTCCTAGCCCCTGCTAAGACATTCAAAAGATTAGTAATACAATAAAAGGAACTTATACTTTCTATAATTCCTTTCCAAGCGCTAGGCTCCTTTCCTCTCAATATCTACATAAGATATTTACATAAGCATATAAAATTTCATTTTAATATTCCACTATGAAAAAAACAATGGTAAACAAAATTCTCCTACGAACCCATGGGAGTTGGTTTCCATAACCAAATCGAGTCATTTTCACATCGAAACAGTTATTTAAAAAAAACATTCTAGGTCCAATATGGAATTCCACTAGCAAACCAGCTCAAAAATTCCAATGACCACTCAAGGTCCAGTATAGGATTCCTCTTGGCAACATCATGCCTATTCCTCTGACAGTGTCCCTTCTATGAGGAATTTTGGGCCTCTTCAATAGGCTCCAAAATCAATAGAGTTGCCTCAGGTTTTCCCCTCTTCACCATCTTGGCCATCTCTTTTCCCTTACTGAGATCATATATCTCTAGGGAGAGGAGATCTGGGCAGGTAAGCACCATCAAACTCTCTGGGCAGGAAACCACCATCAACCCAAGCCCTTCTAGCCTTTCACAAATGTTCACAACTGTCTGGCATCTTAAATTTCTCTTTTAGCATTCTCTCCCATAGTAAATTACATAATGAGCTTTATGCACATTATACATAAAGAAAAATAAACTGCATGTACATCATACATCATACTTGCCCTTAACATGGGTCAAATGGTATCTAGATTAACAGGAAACATGACTAACATACATGTGTTTATACATTATTATTTCCCAAATAACACAATCATGCACATTATAACATGATACTTTAACATTTGCTATTGCAATTCTCATTGCAATGCTTGCGATGTTTTACTTTCATAGGTTTTTTGTTGCTATTAAGCTACCCATGCTTACTATAAGCAACAATGCTAATCGTGAATATGCATTTCTTAAGCGCGTATTATCTTACGTAATTATTTTAATTTCTTGCATACAATGTTGACATGCATACAATTATATACATTGGCTATTCTTGGTGCATACAAGATAGATATCTCTCCCTCTTTGTGCATACAAGAGAGATAGTTTTTCCTTAATGTAGGCAACACATATGCTCTTCTTAGAATTCTGTCATCATGAAATACTATTTGAAGGAAAAAGATTAACATAATACCAATCTTTTCAAGAGATTATTTTTTTAATAAAATTAACATAGTAACTTTCCTTATGTCTTTTACCATGGTATATCACTAAGAACAATATCTTTCTAAAATATTAACATAACAATCTTTTCAAGAACTGACATAGATTATATCTTTTACCAATATTTTCCAGAGATTATTCTTTTCAAGTAAGAATTATATATAAAACAACATAATATTTTACCAGGAAGTAATTATTATTATTTTTCCCAAAGAAAAGATTATGAGAAGCTAACATGTGTTCTTCATGAAACTCCTTAACTTATCGTCCAACCCATGGAATATCTTCAAGAATTAAGTAGTAAATTCTTTTCAAAAAAAATAACCTTAGGAAATCTTTTATGTGCATAGACTCTATTTCCTTGTAGAAATGTTTAATGCTTATTAACATTTGTCAAATACCACCAAAGTACTTGGTAGATTTGTATATAATCCATTTATAATATGATTCATAAATTCATAAAGAACTAGTGTTCCCTCACATTATAACCTTAAGCTTTGAATGAAATCTTTCTTAACATAAGCAGTTAAGTTTTTAACAAGATTTAATAACCCAACATTACTAATGATTACTAATGTTAATCACGAAGGGTTAATGCATTCCTTGTAAAATCTATTCACATTTTTTTTTTATAAACTTATCCTTGAAGTTTACTATGGAATTCATAAATGATATTTTTTACCACTTAGTGTAAGCCTTTAACAATCAACACTTCAACACGGGATATGAAAACGTTTTCCAGAAAAAAAAAATTGAAATAGCATAATTAACTTATCTTCAATTGGTTGATTCACTCCTTCATTGACCAATCATGCGAAAACAAAAGAATTGTTTTGCAATGACATCAACTCATTGCTCTTCACTGCTACGGATTTCTATTCATTTGTGGATTTAGAAGCCCAGAATTGCTTTGCAATGACAACAACTCATAGCTCTTCACTGCTACAGTTTTCTATTCATGAAGTCCAGACATAGTCGAACTATATTTCATGAGATCATCCATTTGCTCTTCAAATAGATATACCCACTTAAAGGTAACTATACTAGTTTGCAACTAGCAATAAGCATAAGTCTCACTTGAGGGCGAGAATTTGCTACCCAACCTCCACGTCGATTTATTCCAGAAAAACAATTCCCGATGCTTTCTTTCTAGCCAACCATAATAATCAACCCTTTGAAAAATATTAAAACTAGTTATAGTAACTAATTCACAACGGGTAATTGGTTGCCAAACAATTAATCAAATGTGAAATAGGGTAATTAATACAATAACTAAAAATATGTTACAAAGTGTCGAAGGGACGTTACACAACACCACCATGTATATGGATTAATTCTGCCTATCTTTAGAATACGATGATGCTTGGATTGGCTAAAAAATGTGGTTTTTGTTTAATACTATGGTTCAACTTATTGTTGGCAACATTATTTCAATAATTAGTTGTTGCTATTATTTTATTTACCATTCTACCGACGGTTTAATCAACTATGGAGATTAGTTTTAGGGTTTACTGAGAAGTAAAAAGTATTCTATGACATTGCTAGGGTTCAATTTTTCCTTACAACACATTGAGAGCGGTTCACTCTGTAACATTTTGTTTCCACGGTGTTTGTTTCGATATGCAAGTGTTTTAATGATAAAAATCGATCAATCAATGAGGGAGTCATTAAGATATAAGGACTATCCATGGATTTTTCAGCACTAAATCTCGTCAATCACTTGGGAAGGCGGCTCTATAAAAAAAATTACAATTTTTATTCTAACTAAATTCAATTTTTAAAAAAAGTCAATGTAATTACTTGCATTCAAATTAAAATGTTATTTACAACTACTCAGCTTCTAGGGTTATTTCTATGTTTTACCAGTGTCGATCTGGTTCTCCTTTTTTTTTTTTTTTACAAGGTTTTCTCAAAAGAATTTCTTCTTGTTCGTTAATGGTCGTCGTTCTGAGAAACTTTCCTTAAATTCGCTGGCAATTGTTCCTCAGTTGATTTCTTGTTCTCTGTCTCACTTTTTCTGGTCTCACTTTCCAATTATTGATAAACGATAGAAGGGAACCCACTCGACCTCCATTAGCATTTTTGTAGTTGAAGGGATAGTTAAGAATTTGGAAGGGTAGAAACCCTCATGAGTTTCGTAACCCTCGCTTCCCATATATCTCTTCCTTTTCTGTATGACCAGAAAAGAGAGGAAACCCTCATGCTGTTTTTGATTTTATTACCTTTAATATTACATAAAATTTGAAAATTTGAAGATTTTGTGTATATCTATTTTGAACAGTTCATACCATAATACTCTATACATTACTCTCTTATGTTTCGTACTATCAGTTTTTTCCATTTATTTAACTACAAAAGTTTGTACATAAAATTTTGTATTTATTTACGCTCTTTAAGAGTAGAAAACTCATTAAAGTCTCTGTAATCTTATTTATTCATGGGAAGAATTGTATATAATCAGAACTATATTTCTATCAATAATATAATGTATGTGTATAGTTATATACAATTTCCATAACATAAATTTTCTTTTATTATTTCACAAATGGTTTCTCTATGTAAAAAGTTGAACTTATTCTAATACATATAAGTATGTAGAAAATATACACAATGGAAATATCCTTATATTTCTTTTCCTTTTCTTGGAGAAAAATACACATAGATAAATATAAGTATTTTCATTTTTCACCAGAAATAGTTTCTTTTTATATTACAAATAAAATTCTACTACGTAAATATTTTACAACACAAAATGACCTTTTTTTAATATTTTTTATACTTTTTTCTCGCATTTTTTCTGTATAAGTTTTTTTTAAATAAAACATGATAATGACTAGTTTTCCTTGCCAAAATAATATTATGGCTTTTCTTACATGATATAGAATGAATAAATACTTTAAAACATTTTCAAACTCGATTCGTTTCTTTTATTTTTCTCAAGCAAATAAACACAGAAGTTACAAATACTTACAGTTTCTTGGAAAATTAGTATATAAGTACTTGATTTCTTCTAACCTAGAAACAATAAATAGTTAATGTCTCTTAAACTATTCTAGATCTGCAAATTTCTTTTTTCTTCTACTTCTTGATTCTGTTTAGTCTTCTCAGTTGAGAATGAGACAAAAGAAAGTAAAAATAAAATATATTATCCTTCTCAACTACCACACTTTTGGTGATTAATAATTGTCTCCACCTTACTAACAAGTGACAGTTGTAGTTAATGTCCCCTTAACCATTCAAGATCTGCAAATTTCTTAACAAGTGAAAGTTGTAGTTATTGTCCCCTAAATCATTCAACATCTGCAAATTCATTTTTTTCTTCTACTTCTTGATTCTCTTTAGTCTCATCTGTTCTCAGAATGAGACAAAAGAAAGTAAAAACATTAATGAGCTTATGTTTCCCACTCTTGAAGACAACTCATTCTCTTCTAAGAAACAATTAAATGGTCAATATCATAATTCCTCAATTAAATCCAATCATCAAGATTTTTATTTTTTCTTTATTTATAAAAATAAAGCATCTTAATTACAACTTTACAACCAATTACTATGAGTGATCATTTACTCATACTTAAAATTTCAAATGTTTTTTAAACCAACATACTTTAACCAAAAATACAAATATGCACATTTAATTACATAATTTATCAAGTCAAGAGATATCACAATAGAATAGATGCCATTGGATTGTACCACTCCATAATGTGAAATCTACAGTGATGGGACGTACTATTAAGGCACTTCATAATGTGAAATATCTGCCTTAGATTGGGGTTTTTCAAGCCAAACATCTCAAAACACACAACTTAGTTTAAAAAAAATATACAAAAGCTAATATTATTGATAATATTTTGAATTATTCTTTTAAAAATAACAATGTCTCTATTTTGAAATAAGTCCTTCAAAATAATTATTATGGTTATTTGGGCATGAGGTATAATGGTTAAGAATATTCATATTAAAGTGAGGCACAATCTTCATGGTTGATAATCTTTTCTATAGGCTTGTCTATTTTAGAATATAGTTTCTAAAATTTAAATTTAACTATCAATAATTATTACATGGATAATATGGATTTAACCTCTAAGGAATATTCTAGAATATTCTTAGTATGGTATACAAATCAAACATTGATATTTATCTCCAAAATAGTTATGTCTTTTGGTCTTTTTAATTAAATTGAGTAATTAGAAAAAATATCATATGAGCAAATACCTTATGAAGCAATTTACAATTTTAGGTATGCAGTATTGATAAGCCATGATATTGGGACAAAGCTCATTTACAAATTAAAAGTCTCCATGTTAAAATAGGGTTAAATCACTATGATTAAGATTTTTTTTTTTAGATTTTTTAAAAATGTATTTATGTTTAAATTATATATTAATTCATTTAATAATAATAATAATAATAATAATAATAATAATAATAATAATAATAATAATAATCAAATTAAAATTTAGTTAGTTTCTAAAACAACTAAACTAAAAATTGCAATATAAAAGCAAGTGCCTACCTCTTAGTTTAAATATAGCTAAATTAAAGTAAAAATATCAAATTCAACTTAGTGTTAAGGTTTAGAATTCATTTAGGATTTACTGATTGCTAAATAAATATATTTTGGTATAAAATTGCATAAAAATTAAAACAAAGAATTTACAACATTCTATAAAATATTAATCCTACAACAATATAAAAACAAGTGCCTACATCTTAGTTTAAATATAGATAAATTAAAGTAAAAATATCAAATTCAATTTAGTATTAAGGTTGTTAGGTCCCTGTAATTTGTTATATTGGCAAGACCAAATAGACAAGGGTAACATCAAACCAACTTTGGAGTCCTAGGACCTAACCTTCCTGGACTCAAAGAGGGCTCTCTCTATATTTGTATAAAAGATATGACTTGTTTGATTTAGGATGTTGATTTTAGGCTAGTTATAATGATAGGTTTTGTTTGTTTTGTTTTGTTTAGTTCAGTTGCTTGTTAAGTAGAACATATAGAGTAAGATAAATTCAAACCATTGGGCTATGGGGTTTGTGAAAGGCTTGAAAAGTACAATAATGAATCAAGGGAGTTTCATAGGGAAAGTTGACAAAGCCAAATGGTTCTTAATAGCTTCTGTGGGAGTGAAATGAACATTAAATTGTGAACTTAGTAGGTTTAAAGGGCGATTGAGAGTCATTTAACATGTACTATAACAAGAAGAGCCTTTAAGAGTACTATACTTAAGAAAGAATCAAAGGACAGGGCACACCATAAACTTCTTTGACCTAGCTTTATCAAGCAAAATTAGAGACAATAAATCAGCAAACCCTAGAGAGCAGGGAACTCCTAAATTCTCTAGTTATTTACCTTAAGACAAAAAAAACATTTAAGATAACATTTTAGGAATGATAAAAGAGCAGGGAACTCCTAATTTCTTTAATCAGACTTCAAAGAACTTTGAAATGAATTCTCATGATAGACCAAAGGACAGGGAAAACCATAAAATTCTTTAGCCTAAACCTTAATAAGCAATAATTCAAAGAAAGACCTCAAATTTTTTTTTTCAAGCTACGCCAAAAGACAAGGCATACCATAAACTTTTTTGGCTTGACTCCATAAAATAATTTTCAAGACAACAAACTAAGTGGAACCAGAGAGCAATCAAGAATTCTCCAATCAGACCCGGCAGAGGAAAAAATTTAGCAACAGAGAGTAGACAGGCTTAAGGTGCCTCTAACAGCATACCTTAGCCTAAATTTTCTATTCTATTGCAAGAGAAAAGATGAAACAATATGAAAACAGAAGGAAAAAATTACTAAATTAGAACAAAATCACCATTAACCAGGTTCATGAATCCTATGAATGTGCTTACTTCATTGACATTCAATCCAAAACAATCACAAAGCTCCAAAGACAATTTCTTCACAACTCCAAGTCTATGTAATATTCATCTTAATAATAAACCCACAACATTATGAAGCCTCCATGCATTATTTATCTATCAAATGAGGAGGTAAACCCTAGCTAGGGTTTCAAAATGTCATTTATTACACATTTAAGGCACTTTGACCTTTGAGACCATGCAAGGCCCAAGGAAAAATATCCAAAACTCATTAAATGCAAAAATAACTTCTAACATAACTTCTAAGATAAATTTGGAGATATGTGTCCTTAAGGCCTTCAAAATATCTTGTCCAATAACTTTTGATATCTTTTGTTGACTTTCTAGTAAAGGCGTAGCGCCAAGGTACAAGGGTGCAACACCAAGCCAAGCACGCAACGCCAAGACTAGAAAAATCACATGTTTTGCAACTGCGTTTTGGAGGCCTTCCCAGTGTCCAAATGAGCTCCACGATAGCTCATTTGAAATCTTGTCGTGTCTACTTTTCAGATATTCCTTTAATTTCCAGAATGGTGCCTATTTGCCTAGTCAAAAATCACTTCTCCCAAGACTGCTAAATGCGTAACGCCAGTGTTGAAAAGAGGGCAGAAAGGTGATTTTTTGGTGGTTGTTAGCAATTTTGACGGACCAGTTGTGCTCCAAATGACCTGAAATTTTCTAAGGATAATTTCCTTGGTATGAGTAACATGAATATCTTGAGTTTTGTGCATTTGAGTGCCCCAAAAAATAGTGCAGCGCTAGTGGCACTGCACGTTTGGCCCAATTTTCTACAAGCCAAACTGTCAAAAATTCAAATTTTGCACCAAAGTGCCAAAAAAGGATTTTTCTTTTCTGATCATGGTTGGGAGGCTTGGAGGGAAACCTCAGTGAGAATATTTATCTTCTCCTTCTCCTTTTCCTTCGCTAGGGTTTCCTTCAATTTTTTCTTCAACTGCCTGAGCTTGATGTTGCAGACCATGTTTCTAGTGATGTACTTGTTAGACATGTGTCTGAGCATTTCATTGTCTTTCTTTGCCTTATGGAGGAGATTTTCAAGTTGTAGGTTAACTATGTCTATCCGCACCTCTCTGTCATATTCAACTTCCTTAGTAATCTTTTCATCAAAACTAAGCTTCTTTGCCTCATGTTTTTCCTGTTCTAAAGCTCTCTTAAGTCCTCTTCACTTTGGTCTTGACTTGATGGTTTGAGAATCATAATAGTCAGAGTTATCAGGTGCCATCATTTCCTTACCCTTGATGTCTTGTTTTTTTGCCTTTATTGGCTCTAACTCCATGAGAACTTGATTTTCCTTTAGCTACTTGTTCTCTTGTTCTAAGAATGATATGACAAATTGGGCTTTTTCCATGTTTTCTTGCAGTTCTTTGATCATGGAATCCTTCTCTTTTATAATCAACTTTGAGGCCTCATGATCATCTTGGTCATCAAAGTCCATCTGTTAAACTCTCTCTCTCTTTCTCCTGATGAAGGTATTCCTCTTCTGACATTTCAAATTCTGTTTTGTAAACCCTAGGACTGATGTGAAATGAGATGGAGGGAGGGTAGTGAAATGGTAGCTTTGAAAATGAAGGGAATGAGTGAGTGGGTATAAGTGTAGGAAATGAGTGTTGTGACAGGAAATATGAATGGAAGCCCTCTAAACCAATGTAATTTCTCTTGTTATGATTGATAATCTATCTAGGAGGATGAAATAAGCATATAGACAGTGATTTCAAGCTTAAAACTTAGGTTTTGATTAGGGTTTCATTCCATTAATTAAATGATTACCAAAATAGCTTGAAGATGAGCTCATGTCATGTACTTACCTCTTACCAATGCCTTAGAATACTTGAGAAAAGCTTTGAAGGAGTTTTTATGTGATTTTAATGGTTGGAGGGCTTAGAAACCCTCTCTGTCCAACTGTGCGGCGCCAATGCTGAGGGTGCATCGCCAAGCCTAGGCACGCAGTGCTAGTTTTTAGCGCGCAACTCCAATGGAAATGAGCAGAGGGTCTGTCGGGTAAGAGCACAGTGCTCCTCCAAGCGCATAGTGCCACCTCCTAGGCGTGCAGCGCCTTCAGAAAATGAGTGAAGGAAAAATGGAAAACGCACAGCGCCAAGCCATGCGTGCACCACCAAGACAATTTTCCCCAAATTCGGCTTGCAAAATCACAAATTCTTCTCCTCTAAATGCTCTTGGTCTTTTGAAAGGTAAAAATGATTCTCTTAAAGATAAAAATGAACTTTTATAGATAAGATGAATTTGATTTAATTATGAAAACCCACTTTCTAATGTTTGAAACATTTTTTCTCTTTTTCACTTATATTCTTTTACACTTTTGCCTTGCAGGTTTGCTGAAGTCACTGAATTGGCTTTTCTTTTGATCCTTGAGGCATGACAAGTTCATTTTAACAAGTTTTGGATTTAATCATATAGTACCATCATCAAAATCTTCTGTAGTTTTCACCTTAAAACTCAACTTTTCCACCTTCTCTGGCCATCTTTTCCAAAACCCTAAATGTTTGCAGTCGTTACAACAATCATCAGTGTTGTCTTTTAAGTTCTCTATAGCCCTTTCAAGTTCATTAATTTCTGTCCAGTTCACCTCACCTTTTTTCCATATTTCTTCAATATTTTCTAATAGACTTTCTTCATGTTTGGCCTTGTTTGCTTCCTCCATGTCATTTTCGACAAGTGATCACTGTTTTGCACTCAACTGGACCATCAAGTGTATAAACCCTAATCATCTTCAAGACCAAGTTGTTTCCCTTTCCTTGGTTGTAAGTTGTTGTCATTCAGGAGTAGATAGTCTACCTCATCAGTACCTTTTGCAGATAAATCTTTCAACACTCCTGCATAAGTGCTATAATTTTTCCATTTTCCTCATTTGCAGGTTCTGAACTGATAAGACAAACTTCTTTGGAAATTTTAAGTCCTTCTTGAATAACCATTTCTTGACATTCTATTACATCTGAGCCATATTTTAGCAAAAGAAAAGAAGTGCCTGAAACATCCAAGGATGACCTTAAACAATGTAAAACCATAATGACCTAGTGGGAGTGTCATTTGATGTGATCTTGACTGAAATTGACTTGGAGATTTTCAGGTGAAAACAGAGTATTTGTTATAGGTTTATTATGCCCAAAGGAACATGGGAATGAGTTGGCTACGGGAAAACCTAGAGAGAGGGTGGAGTTTATTAACAAGGGAAAATATGGCAATGAGGTTATAGGCAGGAAAGAAGGATGCGAATGAGTAGTAGAAGCCCATAAGGAGTTTTTTAGGAGCAATAGGGTGACTTTGAGAAGACCAAATGAGGAATAGTGAAAATAGGTTTATAGGGACAATGAAGGCAGAGAGATTTCTGAAAACACATAATGTTTCAATAATTTTTTTTAAAGAAGGATATCATTAGTCTATAGTCATCAAAAGATAGTGAAAAATACGGATGACTAACATTGGCTCCACTTGGGGAGGGCAGCTCCTTTCAGGAGGTTTCAAGAACCTCATATCTCTGATTTTGCAGATGATATGCCTCACATGATTGTTGATTTCCTTCATTTTGCAATGTTGATCTTGATGCTGTTCTTTGAAGCTGCGATCCTACAATCTGAAAAAAAACATGATTGCTTCAGCATCAACTCTACCTACCCATCATAATTTTCCTAGCAATTTTTACTTTCATTTGGGTGCACTTGGATTGGAAAACCCTGAACATCATCTTTTCTTTTGAAAGCAAAAAATATCTACTTCTACCCTTATATCATCCAAAGGCTCAGATTAAACTCATGAGCTCTTTTATTCTCTACCTAATATACTTATATGTCAAGGTTAAACAGTTTGAAATATTTTCATTCTCTAATATATCAACATAAAATTTAAAACATGGCCAAATCAAGGTTAGGCAGTTTGATTTGTCATGAGTTGTGGCATTTTGGACAAGCTGCACACAGATTTTATTTTTGTACAAGTAAAACTAGAAACTTTAGGGCTTATAATTTGGAACTTTTCACTCATCGCTCTCTTTTCTTTCTGGTTCAAATTTGAGCTTTGGGAACCAATATCTCTTCCTAACCTACTCTACTGATGAGCCAAGTTTGAATGGTTTGGAAAATATCCATTTTCTAACTTTTCAGCACAAATTTAAAACATGTTCAATCATGGTTAGGCTGTTTGACTGAACAAGACTTTCCTTTCTCAAAAGTAGTGGCATTTGGACTTGCACACTTTCAGAAATACTCTTTTTTGGTATGGGGTTTTACCTCTTCTTTTTATCTGCCCTCTTTTTCTTCTTTTATCTATTTTAATTTTTAATTTTTTTGATATTTTATTCAAGAAAAGTTATGTAAAATGAAAAAAGCCTTAAACTAAGAACTTCAACAAAAATAGTGCTTCAGAATCCTACCATTGACAAGACCTCCAAATAACTCTGTTCCATCCATTTCTTGTAGGAAGAATGCATTGTTACCTATGACTAAATGGATGATGTATGGAATTTTCCATATATTTTCAAATTTTCCATGCTTTCCTTTGTCCTCTCTTCTTGAATCCCACTTAAGCACTTTGTCTCCAATCTGGAAATCATTTTCTTTAGTCCTCTTATCAAATATTTTCTTGATATTCTCTTGTACTGTTTGTGTTCTATTGTATAATTCTTCCCTTCATTTCTGCAATTGAATGGTTTGGTTTAGCCTCCTTTGCATATCATTCTCCTCTAAGTATGCCTCTTGGAGGAGCTTCATCACCGGGATTCCGAAGGATGGTGGAAAAACTGCATCCATGCCATACAATAGTTGATAGGGATTAATTGATTTCTTGCTTGTTAATCTGTATGCCCATAGTGCATGCACCAATTTGTTGTGCCATGAATTTTTGTTCTCTTCCAACAATTTCTTGATGATATTTACCAAAATTTTGTTAGAGGACTCAGCCAACCCATTACCTTGAGGGTAATAATCTATAGAATGCCCCAATCAAATGTGATACTTGTGGAAAAAGTCTACCATTCTATTGGATTTAAATGTAGCAGCATTATCAGTGATGATTTTTTTTAGACAGCCAAATCTACACAAAATATTGGTTTCAAGGAATTTGGTGATTAACAAATCAGTGGCAGTCCTTGAAGGGATGGCTTCTATCCATTTGGTGAAATAGTCAATTGCAGTGAGGATCCATTTGTGTTGGGAAGAGGAGGCAGGGTCGATTTCTCCAATGAAATCTAACACCCACTATTGAAAAGGAGTTTCAACATTGATATGGTGTAAAGGTAAAGGCAGTAGTTTTCTCTTTCCCTCAAAGATTTGGCATTTATGGCAAGTCACTACTAGCTTGTGGATATCACAGAAAAGAGTGGGCCAATGGAAACCAACTCTAAGGATTTTGTTGGCAGTGGTTTTCCAATAGAGATGACCTCCACATTCTCCTTCATGAAACTCATGCATGATTCTATCTACATCATCTTCAAGTAAACATTTAAGCAGGATACCAACATAATTTTTCCAATATAAAGCTTTATCTAAGATGGAAAAATTTACAGCCTTTTGTTTCAAGAATCTAGTCTTTGTTTTGGAAAAAACAGGAGGAGCATTTAGATTAAAAAGCACATGTAATATGTCAGCATACTAGAGTGAGTTTAGAAATGCTTCTTCAACAGGTGGAGTCGCCATTTCCTCTTTTTCATCCAAGGAATGTATCATTTTTATGTCTAATGCTTGAAAGTTTGCTTCATCCATCAGTTTTGCTAGTCCTTGCCCTTTGATTAGCTTCGTGGGCTTGATTTCCAAATCATACTCTAAGATGACAGAAACCCACTTACCTCTTTTACCATCGAGATCTTGAGTTAGTATGTCCTTAGCAATTGCATGAGGAAAAAAAGAAATGACATGTGAATGCAAGATGTAAACTCTGAAATCTTTTAAGGATTTGATTAAGGAAAAAGCTTGTTTTTCCATGATGTTATATTTCATAGGTGCATCTCTCAGTGCCTTGCTAAAGAAAGCTATGGGCTGTTCTTGTCTCATTATGTTCTTTTGTAGCAATACTACAGCAATTGTGTGTTCTGATGCAAATGAGAAGATGAAAATGTACTTGGTAAAGTCAGGGCTGATTAGAACTGGTGTTTGGGTTAGTGCTTGTTTTACTAGTTTAAAGGAATGTTTTTCTTCTATGGTCGATTTGACTCCTATTTCTCTTTTCATCATGTTTGTAATGTTTCTTGGGAGTTATGCAAGGTTTGGTATGAACCTTCTTAAGAAGTTGATATTTCTAATGAAGTATTGTAGCTCTTTGGTGTTTCTAGGGTGACTGATTTGCAATATCCCTTCAATCCTTTTTGGGTCTATCTTAATCCCTTCTTCAGATATGATGTGGCCTAGAATTTTTCCTTCTTGAAGGCCAAATAGAGTTTTCTTGGGATTCAAAGATAAACCATACTTTATACATTTTTCAAAAACCTTTCTTAAGTGAGCTAGGTGTTCTCTGCCATTTTTTGAGTAAATAGTTATGTCATCAAGATATATCACAATGAAGTAACCTATTTCTTCAGAAAAAGCAATGTCCATGGCTCTTTGAAAAGTGGCACCAACATTGATTAACCCAAAAGGCATTTTGACATACATGAAGGTGCCCCAAGGTGTAGTGAAGGTTGTTTTGTGTTGATCAGCTGGATGTACTAGCCCTTGATTATACCCTAGAAAACCATCAAGCAAAGATATTATTTTGGAGCCTACCACCCTTTGGAGTATATGATCCATATTAGGTAAAGGGTAGTTATCTTTCAGGGAGGCCTTATTTAAATTTCTAAAGTCTATGCAAAGCCTAATTTCCCCTATTTTCTTCCTCACCAATACAAGGTTTGAGACCCATTCCGAGTACCTGAGTGGGACTATTATTCCAGCATCATACATCTTTTTAATTTCTTTCTCCACTAGAGGTATTAGGACAGGGTTTATCCTACACAATTTTTGCTTGATGGCTTCTGGTTTTCCTTAAGAGGAATCTTGTGTTAAATGATACTTGTATCATAGGACTTCAAGTCCTCATAGCCCCATGCAAACACATCCTTAAACTCTTTGAAAAACTCAATGTATTTCTGTTTTATAAGGGGTGGGAATGTTTTGGACAAATTTATCATTTTTGGTTCTTCTTCACTACCTATGTTGCATTCTTCTACATCTGTTTTGGTGGATTCCATTTTAGGCTTCCTAGCAACATCATTGAAATCAAATAACTCTTCTAAGGGGGAAAGTCCTCTTGGTAATAAGTTATCTTTCCATTGCAATACCTCAAGCTCTCTTTTGTCTGAGTCTTCAAGCAATTCTGCCTCAAGAGGGTGTTCTAGCAGATTTATATCAGCAGCATAAGGTAACTCTATTTTTTGTGTTTGTTCCTTAGCAGGGTAGTCCTCTTGATGATCTGAGTTTGGTTTTGGAATTTCAAATTCATTTTTGGACTGTAGGAAGTCTTAAATATGTTTGTCACCTTCAATAACTTGCCACTAATCTATGTTGTCAGGGACTGTAGGTCTGTTTTTGACCTTTACCATGTATTGTTCATTGGCATGAGGTAGTTGGAAAGAACTGGCAACAAAGGCTAGTTCATTTGCAAGGCTATTTTGAGTTTTTGGGACAGAGGTAAGTTCATATTTTTCAAATGTTTTTATGAGGTCTAAGGCAACATTTCTATATTCTCTTAGCCTAGGATTCTTGGCTGAATATTCTCCTTTAATTTACCTAATTATCAACTCGGAATCTCCTTGAAATCCTCTTAGCTCCTATACTTTTCAACATTTGTAACCCTAAGAGAAGAGCTTCATACTCTGCATTATTGTTTGTACACTGAAAATCCAGCTTGTAAGAGTGACCTTGATTAGTGTTGTGTATCCAAACACCTGCTCCTGAACCAGCTTTTCCACAACAGCCATCAAAGCTCAATTTCCAAAGTGTTTCAAGTTCATATTCACCATTATGTTGTTGTTCACGGCTGCTAGGGTTTTGGTTGTTATGTTCTTCATGTTGTGTTTGGTTTGACTATTCTGACAGGTCTTTCTCTTCCTCTTTTTCATCTACTTGTTCATTAATGTCATATTCATTGTACAAAATAAATGAATCAAGGTCTAAATGGATAGAATAGAGAGAGGTGTTATTTGGCCTATCTTGGCTGCTTACCATGTATTTCATGTGATATTCTCTGTACAATATTCTTGTTTGGTTAAAGACTGGAATGGTAGCATATTTCATGTCTATTTGGAGGTTTCCTTGGAGTTTGTCTCCCCATGATCTAGATAAAAGCATGCCATATTTTGGGGGTATGTCAGCCACTACAATATCCATAAATAGGCTCTTGGCTAGTATTTGTGCCAGATTGACACATACATCTTTGATTAAACCCAGAAATTTAACTCTACTTGAATCAAAAGAGTACAAGTCTTTGTATGGTTTGGTTATTTCGAGGCCTAATCTCTCCATCACTACCTTTGGCATGAGGTTGTGTGAAGCACCAGATTCTAGCATAGCATTTATTGAATCGGGAAATACATTTAAACAGAAAGAAATAATGAAACCGAATGAAAAAACTGAATTTAAATACACACAAAAGGTAAACACATGAATTTACACGGTAAAACCTTGAAAGGGTGTCAAGGAAACCTCCATGGGGCAAGGGATTGGAAACTCTATTAACTCAATGATTCTCCACACTTTACAACCCTCTCGGGCCATCCAATTTAACATGGGCTATTTTCATTATTCTAACTTCATTTCGTTATACAACCAACTAAAAAATAATAAGTAAATTTTCCCATAATTACTTATTTACATTTGTTTTCATATTTTTAACAAACTCCACCCTGACAACAATTTTCCTAATCCCTTGCCCATGCCCATTCATTATCTCTTTTGCAAGCCAAGATAAGCGAGACACCATCTCAACTTCTCTATTGTAATTGGATTCGTGAATATATCTTCATGATTCTCCTCTCTACGGACCTTCTTGAGAACTACTTTTCCACCTTTGATTACATGTCTCACAAAGTGATACCTCACATCGATGTGCTTGGTCTTGCTGTGATAGGATTGATTTGTAGCCAAATGAATAGGACTCTGACTGTCACAGAATACATTCACTTTCTCCTGTGTCCTTCCAATCTCATCAAGTAGACCTTTTAACCATATTGCCTCTTTACAGGCATCTGAAGCAGCTATATACTTTGCTTCAGTAGTGGACAAAGAAACTGTCTCTTGAAGCTTTGACATCCAACTTATTGCTCCACCTGCAAGAGTAAACACATAACCTGTAGTAGATCTCCTTTTGTCCAAATCACCTGTATAATCAGCATCCACATATCCGCAGACTGAACCTTCACGACCATCAAAGCTGATGCAATGGTCACTTGTGCCTCTCAAATACCGAAGCACCCATTTCACTACTCGCCAATGTTCTTCTCCTGGATTTGTCGTGAACCTACTGACACATCCAACTGCATGAGAAATGTTAGGCCTTGTAGATACCATCTCATACATTAAGTTTCCTACTGCATTTTCATATGGTACACGAGACATATACTTCTTTTCTTCATTAGTTCTAGGACTTGAATCTAAAGAAAGACTAAAATGGGAAGCTAATGGAACATTAATAGGTTTTGCATTATTCATACTGAACTTTTCAAGTACTTTCTCCACATACTTCTATTGTGATAACCAAAGATTACCATTCTTCCTGTATCTGTGTATCTCCATTCCCAAGATATGTTTTGCTACTCCAATATCCTTCATATCAAACGTCCTAGAGAGCTGAGCCTTTAAACTTTCGATTTCTTCCATGTTTTTTCTTGCAATAAGAATATCGTCAACATACAACACCAAGATAATGAATATGCCATTGAAACTTTTGAAGTATACACAATGATCATACTCACTTCTGATAAAATTCTGGCTCACCATGAAGGAATCAAACTTCTTGTACCATTGCCTGGGCGACTGCCTCAGGCCATACAATGATTTCCTGAGCTTGCAAACTAATATTCTATTGCGACCTTGTACAAAACCTTCTAGCTGATCCATATATATCTCTTCATCCAAATCACCATGAAGAAAGGTTGTTTTAACATCTAACTGTTCTAACTCAAGGTCAAGTAATGAAGTTAGTGCTAACACAGTACGTATAGAAATGAGTTTAATGACTGTTGAAAAAATGTCATGAAAATCAATACCTTCAACCTGAGAATATCCTTTTGCAACCAACCTCACCTTATACCTCTCAATACTTCCATCAAATTTTCTCTTCAACTTGAAGACCTATTTGCACCCAACAATACTTCTCCCCTCAAGAAGTTATATAAGATCCCAGGTATTGTTCTTGGCTAAGGAATCCATTTATTCTTACATGGCCTTTCTCCATATCTTGCTATATACATAATCTACTGCTTCCTGATAACAAGAAGGTTCCCCATCTTCAGTAATCAATGCAAAAGATAAAGCATAATCTTCATACCTTTTGGGTGTTTTTATTTCCCTTGTAGACCTTCTTAGAGTGACTGGTTGGTGAATTGGTTCTGGAGTTTCTCTAGTTTCCTTTGATTCTCCACCTTCTTCATCATAAGTCTCTCCTTCCTTTCGAATTTCTGGAAAGGGTTTAGTTTCTAATTGAATCTGTTGATTTGGTGATACCTGCTCCTATTCAACTTTTCCAACATCTGATTTTCGAAGAGAAGATTCATCAAATGTTACATCTCTACTAATGAATATCTTCTATGAAGAAGGATCCCACAACCTATATCCTTTCACTGCGTAATCATACCCAACAAAGAAACAACATTTCAATTTTGGATCTATCTTTGAACATTGATTTCTAGGAATAAGAGCATAGGAATCACAACCAAAAATCTTCCAGTGCGAATAATTACAAGACTGACCGGACCAAACTTCTTCAGAAATTTTATAGTTTATGGCAACCAAAGGTGATCTGTTAACTAAATAACAAGCAGTAGATACTGCTTCTGCCCACAACTCCTTTGGCACGTTAGCATTGTTGATCATACTTCTGGCTCTTTCCATAAGAGTCTGATTCATCCGTTCAGCAACACCATTTTGCTGAGGAGTATAAACAACAGTTTTATGTCTTGCAATCCCTTCATCCTTATAGAATTTTTCAAATTCTAAAGAAGTAAATTCACCACCATTATCAGTTCTTAAACACTTAATTTATTTTCCTCTTTTCTTTTCCACCATTGGTTTAAATTGTTTAAAAACATTAAATACATTAGCTTTCTTTTTTAACATATAGACCCAAAATTTCTGGGAGAAATCATTAATAAATGTTAAGAAATATAGTGCACCTCCATAAGACATAGTAGGATGGTCCCCACATATCAGAATGAATGTAGTCTAAAATCTATTTACTAGTATGATTTCCAATCTTGAACCTTTGTTTACATTGTTTTTGAAACACATAATGTTTAAAAAAAACCAACTTCAAGGATTTCAAATCAGGAAGAAACTTGCGGTTCATCAGTACCTGAAGGCCTTTCCCACTCATGTGACCCCATCGCTGATGCCATAGACAAGAACCTTCTTCTGCTTTTTTTGATACAATCACTGCTTCACTAACTTGAGTACTTCCTTTCAGTCTGTACAGATTCCTGATCATTTCGGCCTTCATAACAACCAAGGCTCCTTTTGAGACTTTCAGTGCTCCATTCTAACCTTAAATTTATATCCATTCGAATCCAAAACTCCCAAGGAAATCAAGTTTTTCTTTAGATCAGGTACATGCCTAACATTAGATAATGTTTTAACTATATCATCATACATTTTAATTTTTAAATTACCAATCCCAACAGTCTGTCAAGATGCATTATTTCCCATGAATACAGAACTACCATTTATAGTTTCATATGAAGTAAACCAATTTCGATGCAGACTCATATGATGAGAAGCACCAGAGTCTAATAGCCAATTTTCAACATCTTGAGAGATATTACAAACAGGGAGAGCTTCAGCAATTAAAACCTCATTAACCATACCTGAATCAACCTGATTTGCTTCCTTGTTATGGTTTTCCGACTCCTTCTGTTTCCAACAATATTTCTTGAGGAGTCCAAGTTTGTTGCAGTACCAGCACTTGGCTTTACACTTCTTGCCGCCCTTTGACTTCGATCTGGAAGAACGTTTTTCTTTCTCCCCTCTTTCCTTCGACCAACCTCTGGCTACCATGGCTTATGGTGTAGATGTCTCAATACTAGATTTCCTTTGTACTTCTTCAGATAAGAGAGCACCCACAACAGATTCAAATTTCAATGAATTGGTAGTGCTCAAACTGATTTAAGTTATGAAGTGGTCCCATGACTAAGGCAGAGAGCACAACAAGGTTATTGCCTTGTCTTCTTCCTGCATTTTTACTTCCATATCTCACAACAGGAAAATAAGAGTATTAAAAACATTTAAATGTTCTGTAATTTTTGTACCCTCCTTCATCCGAAGACTGTACAATTTTCTTTTAAAATAAATTCTATTTGTCAAAGATTTAGTCATATACAAGGTTTCTAGTTTTTCCCACAACCCTTCAACTGTACTCTCTCCAACAATATTAAAGAGAACTTCTGATGCTGGAGCATTAGCTCGGAAAAACACCTTGTATTTTTATTAAACCTAGGGGTCTCATGTTTTTGAGAATTTATTAATTACATATTATTTTTGAGTGATTAATTATATTTTTAATTAATTATTTGTGAGAATTTGTAAATGTTTCCAAACAAATGGAAAACATGAGAGAAATTAGATGAGAGATATCTAAGAGATAATTAGGAAGCCTAAGATAGATTTAGTTGCAAGGTTTTAGGGATAAAAATCTATCTTTTAGGGGTGTTGAGAGATTTGGGGATTTGTTGAGATATTGAAGGGATTGAACTCAAATTAGTGCATTTTTAATTTTTATAAATTGATAGGCCTCAAAGGAAAATGGGGAGGTGAGATTAGAGTGCAGAATAGAGAAAAATTTTGTAAGCCTACGGGCTTTTGTAAAGGGCCAGTAAATTGGAAATCAGGCCAAGAAGGAGGACTTCCATCGTAGTGGATCATTGAGCATAAACGGTAAGCGGTAAGGTTGAAAATTGGGTGATATGTGGAATTGAATATACAAATGGACAAGGGTCGAATGCACATTCAAAATTATGGTGATCGAATCCGATGCAAGGGAATTTGATTAAGAACGATATTGCATTTATTAATTGAATGAGGGAGTCGATTTTAAAGTCGGATTGTGTTGGTATGGCAGCGTTGAAACCGAGTTAGTGGCACCAACTTAAAAAGAGGTACTCAGCTCAAGCACTGGTGCTATCATGTAACGTGATTTCTTGTTGAGCGGAAAGGTATGAATCTGATTCATTCCTGTACAGAATTAAATTTAAATAAAGTTGAATGTAATTGATTTATTCGATTCATGGGTTGAGTTGAATGAAGCCTGCATTTTTTGAAAGGAACGTAAGAGGGATTAATCAACGTGGAGGAGGATTGAATCGTAGTTTAATTAAATTGATATTTTTATATCGGCTTTGAAGAATTCGATTTCACTATTGCATAGTGTTTTAAATGAATCTGAATGACTGTATATGTGAAAAGGGCGCAGAGCTGTTTAAGCGTTGTCTCCTTTGAATGGATCAAACAGTGAACTGTGCGTGGAAGCTGTTAGCTCAGTTTTATTGTAATTGAAATCGTGGAAGCAATCCACCACATTAGAGAAGCGAATTAATTTCAGTTTTAATATAAATCGAGATCGGTTCTAATCCTCGACGCAGGAGTGAAATATCCTCCTAAAGAAGTAGGGGAAAAAATGCCTGAAAAGCAGTAAGGAATTGATTCACAACGTTAATACAGAGTCAGCGAATTGAATTGCAGGTTGGGTCTTGAAATCGATTTTAAATGTTGACTTTCTGTATTTGAATATACTGTTGAAGGGATGGCGAGATCTAAACGAAAGCTGAATTAGAATTCTGGATGAAAGGCGAGTTTACAGAGATTCAATGGTTATAAGGTATTTGAAATTTTAGTTCGTCGGAATTGTTAGTGGATAAGCGTTGGCAATGCATTGTTAATATGGGTGAATTGACGCAATGGC
The DNA here is from genome assembly GCA_034641835.2 of Pinus albicaulis. Taxonomy (NCBI): domain Eukaryota; kingdom Viridiplantae; phylum Streptophyta; class Pinopsida; order Pinales; family Pinaceae; genus Pinus; species Pinus albicaulis. Next base: position 266,382,543 of record CM076573.1, read on the forward strand.
TTAAAGCGTCAGCCAGTGAATGGGTAAGATGCATTGAATTGCTGTGCTGAATTTAATCATATGTTATTGAATGCTGATTGGGATAACTTGAAGGTTCAGGGCACAAAGGGTCATTTGGTGATTCAATTGTGATATAAAACTGTGGCCAAATATATAATTAAATGTATATGGTGTAGCGTTGGTGCTAATGCATGGAGGAGGTAATCTGAGGATCTTCCACAATTGAGGTGTGCGAAAATTGCTAGAAGGAGTCTTATCTGGGGAAATATTGGAGATGCAATTATGTATGCATGGTTGAGGGAAGATTCTAGGTTTGTAGGGTTTTCCTGCATCATTTTGGTATCAGAGCTGGAATGGCTCTGTGTGAAGATTCAAAGTTTTTTTAATTGAGTTAATTGCATGCAATGAATGAATATCGGATTGTGAAACTGATGAAGATGGCAGCACAGTGATGCAGTGCAGTTGAGGAAGGAAGCGAGATCAACAGGATCTTGAAGGTGATTTTGCAGTTGATATTTAACTCTGGTTTGAAGACTGTTTGCAGAATTTGGTTGCAGGCATAGTGAAGAAATCTCAACAGGAAGATGTAGATCATAGCTAGAGTGCAGTGATGAAAGAATTCGACATAGATTCTAAGAGAGAGTGGCGGAACCTAAATATTCAACAGAGGTTGAATGAAAAGGAAAAGTGTGTTCTTGAAAGTTGCAGATGAGTGAAGCCTGAAGGAGCAGTGGAGAAATGCTCAAAGGGTTCCAACAGAGGACCGGTGATTACCAAAAGACCAGATCTGGAGGAAGGGATTGGTGAGGTAAGTGGCAGCAGGAGATTTTACTGTTGCAGAGGCTTGGTGCAACTCATGAGTGAGGAAGTCATGGCGAAAGAGATGACTACTGAAAGTCATAAAGGAGAGAGCAGAGGTTCAAAAAGAGGCCACCGTAGAAAGAGGGAGAAAGAAGTTGCCAAGGAAAATGGCATAAGACAACAATTGACTAATGAAGAGTATGAGAAATAGAAAGCTGATATAGTGGTTCATCTCAAGTTATTGATGGAGTTGTTACAGGAAAGTGTGAAAGACCAAAGACATGGGTGGACCATGAGAAAGACAGTGAAGTGGCAGAGGCTACAACAGAAAAGAGATTGACAGATAAACATGTAGTTAATAGAGGAGCTGAAGAATCTAGAGTAGATGATGAGTATATAGTTGAGACATGAAGAACTCAGAGCAGCTGAGTTGAAACTAGAGGTTTCCATTAATGAAACAGAAGAAGAGGTCATTGATGATTTCTTGAGTTACTGGGCAGATCCAGATCAGCTGGATAATGTGAACTCTTGTATTTTTGTAGCTGACAATTGTGATGTGATTACAGGTTTTGTTGAGGAGGATGCGCAATCTTCTGAAGCTATTACAGCACAGGAAGAAGTTCTTGTGGATGCAGAAGAAGTGAATCAGTCTGAAACACTGATAAGTGAAGAAACAGTTGAGACTGTTGAAACTTGTAGTTTTCAAACTAACAAGTTGTGTATGAATGCAGGGACTGTAAGTGATGGTGATGTTATGCTTCAGCAATGCCACAGATAAATTTCATTGTTGGAATATTTGTTGAAGAATTCAGAGTATGACAGGGAGATTGCAGCAGAAGGCAGAGTTTAGTATAGTGAAAGAGAGCAGAAAGACATCATGGAAACAGATGGTGTGAAGGAAGGACTGGTTGACAGTCTTGAGAATTCTTTGGACAGAGAGAATCAGCATACTGATGTGCTGGTTGAGATGGAAAATTCAGGACAGCATACTGAAGTGCTGGCAAGGGAGGACAAGGCACTGAGGCCTTATGATTTTTGTTTTAACAAGTGTTTTGTGAATGCAGGTATGGGTGCAGGTACTGAAGAACATTTGACTCAGTTGAGAAGTCAAATAAAGGAGGAAGACGAGGATTCTATGGAAATTTCTAATCCATGGGATGAGGACGTTATGTTGCTAGAGATGATGCTGAATAGTCAAGATTCAGTGTAGAAAGAATCTCAATTTCAGAATTGGGAATTGCAGATGCAGAAAGGTGAAGACATCAGAAAGGAGTGTACAATGTACCAGTCCAGTAAGTTGCTGATAGGAGAAGGCAGAGAAGAAGTTTTCTGTTTTAGAAGAAAATAGGGCATGGATGATTGGGTGGCAGCAAGAAGTCAGCAAGTGAAAATACGAATAGAGAGAGTAAGAGCTGAGCAAGCCGTCTTAGCTCAGCAGACAACAAGAAATCAATAGCCTGGAGATTTATTGGACCGAGAAATTGAACTAATCAGAAGAATCATGATGAAAGTATCTTAGAGGAAGACGTCAGCAAGGAAGAGAAGCAGCAGCAAAATGAAGATAGAAAGAGATTGTGAAAGTACAGAGAGCAAAGCAAGACAGCATAAGATATTGAAACCTGGAGAAAAGCAGCATACGACGGCAGATATAGATGATGACTTGCAGAACAAAGTGTGGGATCCAGGCGGACAAGGAATTAAAACGCATGATCTGGAGATCATGATCATTTTCAACCTTGGGAGTCTAATGCAGGAGCATTAGCTCGGAAAAATACCTTGTATTTTTATTAAACCTAGGGGTCTCATGTTTTTGAGAATTTATTAATTTCATATTATTTTTGAGTGATTAGTTATATTTTTAATTAATTATTTGTGAGAATTTTTAAATGTTTCCAAACAACTGGAAAACATGAGAGAAATTAGATGAGAGATATCTAAGAGATAATTAGGAAGCCTAAGATAGATTTAGTTGCAAGGTTTTAGGGATAAAAATCTATCTTTTAGGGGTGTTGAGAGATTTGGGGATTTGTTGAGATATTGAAGGGATTGAACTCAAATTAGTGCATTTTTAATTTGTATAAATTGATAGGCCTCAAAGGAAAATGGGGAGGTGAGATTAGAGTGCAGAATAGAGAAAAAGTTTGTAAGCCTACGGGATTTTGTAAAGGGCTAGTAAATTGGAAATCAGGCCAAGAAGGAGGACTTCCATCGCAGTGGATCGTTGAGCATAAACAGTAAGCGGTAAGGTTGAAAACTGGGTGATATGTGGAATTGAATATACAAATGGACAAGGGTCGAATGCACATTCAAAATTATGGTGATCGAATCCAATGTAAGGGAATTCGATTAAGAATGATATTGCAATTATTAACTGAATGAGGGAGTCGATTTTAAAGTCGGATTGTGTTGGTATGGTAGCGTTGAAACCGAGTTAGTTGCACCGATTTAAAAAGAGGTACTCAGCTCAAGCATTGGTGCTATCACGTAACGTGATTTCTTGTTGAGCGGAAAGGTATGAATTTGATTCATTCCTATACAGAATTAAATTTAAATAAAGTTGAATGTAATTGATTTATTCAATTCATGGGTTGAGTTGAATGAAGCCTGCATTTGTTGAAAGGAACGTAAGAGGGATTAATCACCGTGGAGGAGGATTGAATCGTAGTTTAATTAAATTGATATTTTTATATCGGCTTTGAAGAAGTTGATTTCACTATTGCATAGTGTTTTAAATGAATCTAAATGACTGTATATGTGAAAAGGGCGCAGAGCTGTTTAAGCGCTATCTCCTTTGAATGGATCAAACAGTGAACTGTGCGTGGAAGCTGTTAGCTCAGTTTGACTGTAATTGAAATCGTGGAAGCAATCCACCACATTAGAGAAGTGAATTAATTTCAGTTTTAATATAAATCGATATCGGTTCTAATCCTTGACGCAGGAGTGAAATCTCCTCCTGAAGAAGTAGGGGAAAAAACGCCTGAAAAGAAGTAATGAAATGCAGTAAGGAATTGATTCACAACGTTAATACAGAGTCAGCGGATTGAATTGCAGGTTGGGTTTTGAAATCGATTTTAAATGTCGACTTTCTGTATTTGAATATACTGTTGAAGCGATAGCGAGATCTAAACGAAAGCTGAATTGGAATTCCGGATGAAAGGCGAGTTTACAGAGATTCAATGGTTATAAGGTATTTGAAATTGAAGTTCGTCGGAATTGTTAGTGGATAAGCGTTGGCAATGCATTGTTAATATGGGTGAATTGACGCAATGGCTTAAAGCGTCAGCCAGTGAATGGGTAAGATGCATTGAATTGCTGTGCTGAATTTAATCATATGTTATTGAATGTTGATTGGCATAACTTGAAGGTTCAGGGCGCAAAGGGTCATTTGGTGATTCAATTGTGATATAAAACTGTGGCCAAATATATAATTAAATGTATATGGTGTAGTGCTGGTGCTAATGCGTGGATGAGGTAAGTTGAGGGGCTTCCGCAATTGAGGTGTGTGAAAATTGCCAGAAGGAGTCTTATCTGGGGAAATATTGGAGATGCAATTATGTATGCATGGTTGAGGGAAGATTATGGGTTTGCAGGGTTTGCCTGCATCAACTTCATCTGCCAAACATAACTGAAGGGTACTGAGGGCTCGGGCATCCAAGTCCTCCCAGTCCGAATCTGTCATGCTTGCCAGTTTTTTCTTTACCCTGTCTAATGCTTTGTGAAACCCTTGTTGCACCAACAAATCCCTAACCTTGTTTCCATAATGCAAAATTGTTTTTCCCAGTGAATTTATCCACCTGAAACTTTGCATTTGTCATTTTTTCCATTTCTTCCTAATCTTTCTACTCTTGATTCCTGATTTTCCTTTCTCTCTTAAATTTCCAACCAGGGTTTCAAACAAATTTTATTGTTTCCCCCTTTTTGAGCAAGGGTTTATTTCTAGTTTACAATATTCATAATTCCTTTCTTTTTTTAAATTCCCAGAATATGATTTTATTCTTGTTTTAAATTTCCAAAATAAAAATAAATATTTCAAAAAACTATTCCAATTTCCTCCGCCAGAAAAATTCTCTATTCCAATTTCTAGAAATTTTAAGCTTTTAAATTTCCATAATTTTAAGTTTTTCTTTTCTTTCATTCTTAAAATTCTATTTCATAAAAAAAAATTGACACTGAAATCACCCAAAGGTTTCAGAATTGCAATCACCCAAAGGTTTCAGAATTGAAGAACCTTATTCAGCAAATAACTCTGAGATTGCCCATTAAAAAAAAAGTCCTCAACAGATTCATTTATAGAATTCCACATTTCCGAAAATGAGAATTAAATTACTCGGACTCCTCAAACCTCCTCACACAATGCAACTCCGGAAACTCTGTCTTCTACCAACAATGCTAAATAAACCCGACTTCTTCTCTTTACTGGCTTTGATAATCAACCAAGGAAAAAAAAACAAATGTCTTTTCTTCTGGCGACAACAGGCTCTTCCAAACGCTTACTTCAAATCGGCGGACAGGAGTTCTTCAATAGTGTTCTTTTACAACGGACATAATTTCTCTCCCAGCAGCAACTTTAACAACGGATAGATTTACAGGCTCTTCCAAATGCTTACTTCAAATCGGCGAACAAGAGTTCTTTAACAACGTTCTTTTACAGTGGACATAATTTCTCTCCCAGCAGCCGGTTATGGCAGCAACTAGTCTGTCGACGTTTCTACAGGGTCTCACGGCTCTCTGGTAACTTCTGCATAGGTCACGTTCCTTACTGGTAGTTAACTGGCTAGTGTTCTTTCACACAACGTCAATTCGGAATGAATGATCCGCAAGCTCTTGCTCTGCTGGCTCTGATACCACTTATTGAATCGAGAAATACATTTAAATAGAAAGAAAGAATGAAACTCAATGAAAAAACTGAATTTAAACACACACAAAAGATAAACATGTGAATTTGCATGGTAAAACGTTGACAGGGTGTCAAGGAAACCTCCACGGGGCAAGAGATTGGAAACTCTATTAATTCAATGATTCTCGATGCTTTACAAGCCTCTCGGGCCATCCAATTTAACTTGGGCTATTTTGGTTATTCTAACTTCATTTCGTTATACAACCAACTAACAGATAATAAGTAAATTTTCCCAGAATTACTTATTTACATTTGTTCTCATATTATTAACAACATTGTATAGGATTTTGTCACGGATGTTTAAACTGACATAGAATGGAGGCACAACTCCCTCCTGAAAATTTCCCTCTACTTCTGGTCTAAACAACAATTCTGGCTTGTCATCAGTCAGATTCAGAGTATCAATGTCATTTCCTATGTTTAAAGCCTTCAAAACTTGAGATCTATATACATCTTGAGCCACTAATTTAGTAAGGGGTATGGCTATTTTTATCAGCAATTTCACCCTCAATACTGAATGGTGTCTATGTTCTTGGTAGAGTTAGATCAGTTTTATCATACATGTTCTTTTCAACAACTTTAGCTTGCTGAATTTTGTTTGGAATCTTAGTTAAAGCCGTTTTTTCAGGGCCATTAGTTGATGTACTAGGGAAGCTTTGGTCACCATCATGTTGGCTGATTTTGTTTTTTCTTTGATCAGGATTCTTAGCCATTATGTTGGTATTTTATGTTGTCTTTTTAGGAATGTTTTCAGGGGTTTTCCTAGCAGAAATTTCTGGTTTGTTCCTCTTGGGGACATCTTGGGTTTTCCTACTTCTGAGGTCATACTACATATGAACCTCCATGATAGAATTTTCAAACCCTAGTTTGTATTCTTCAGAATCCTCATATGTTCTTTCAATTTTGTTTGAGGAAAAAAAACCTTGTTCTTCCTCCGTGAGAAAAATAACATCCTCACTATCAAAGCATGTTAGATTGACATGATTTTCTTCTGGCTCTTCAGTCTCTCTTTCCTCCTCATCTACATAGTTTTCTTGGAAAGGAGGTCCGATTTGCTGGTCATTTTCTCTTTGTCTTATTTGAGGAGGGCCCCTTTTGAAGTTTTTGTTTCTGTTTCAGTTTTGAGGGTTTGTTTGGTTTTCCCTAGGAGATGCTCTTTCATTCAAGTTAATTCTTTCCATCATCCTTTCAATTGTCCTAACTAGGATGTCAATTTTATCATCGGATGTGGAGGCCATAGTTTCCTCTTTGTATGTAACCTTCTTCTTTGCTCTCATTCTAGTCCTTTTAGCAATTAGGTTGGCTTCTACACTTACTTCTCCCCTTTGCATGTCTTCTAAGGTAAGGGGATATCTTTCTCTTAATTGAAAAGCCATGTCTAGATCAAATCCATCTGGAAATTTTACTAAGGCTAGGCCTTGTGGGGGTTTCATGTGGAGAGGGAGTACATTGTATACACTATTGAAACTAGTGAAGTAGTCTTGGACACTCTCTCCAACACTTCTTTTAAGGTGATCATATTCTGATAGGATTTGAAGAGGATTTTTCTTAGTCTCCCATTTGTTTATGAATGTTTGATAAGGGAAGGGAGACCATGAATGCTATTAGGAGTTAAGTTCTTGAAAACCAAAAGGATTTAAGTTCTTGAACCATTTCTTTACTTCTCCTTCTAAGCTTTGGGCAAACATTCTCATTTTCTTAGTCTCCTATTCTATTTCTTGGTAATCAAAAGCATCATTCATCTCGTTGACATGTTGTTGGGCAGTTGTAGAATCAGTTCCATTAAATTGAGGGATTATGGATTGATATTCTTGTGGCATAGGCAGTAAATGTTGTGGTAGTACCAGGGGGGCATACCATGCTGCCATGATAGGAGGTAATGGAACCCATGTAGGATTTATAAGAGGAGGGTTTATGAGTGGAGGTGGAGGATGAAATGGAGTGGTTTGCATAGTGGATGTATGAGTGGGGGTAGCAGATGTACTTGGACCAACTAGCTGATATTGAGTAGATTTGGAATGAAAGGAGTCAAAGTGTTGCGGAAGATGAAAATCAGGAGGAGTGGAAGGAGAGGCTTCTCTACTAGGACTCTGCTGTAAGCTTGTAGGCTCAAGGTCTGTCTGGTCTATCCAATTTTGACACTTAGTTCTGAATAGGTTTCTTCTATGGTGTAAGTCAAATTGGGTATCTTGCAAGGATGTAAGGTTTTAAGGAAAATAACTTGCTTTTTGAATTGGTCTGACAATAGTTGAATCTCCAGTCCTGGAATTTTTTCTTAAGATTATTTCTGGGTCATCAACTATATCAGGAGGGTTTGGGTCAGAGTGAGATCTAGTGTTGATCCTTTGTGAAGCTAGATTTTAGACCAACAACACAGAGATGCTGAAAGTTTATAAGAGTTTTAAAAACAGAACCAATCTGAAATATTACTAAATTCACACAGTATGTGGCTCGGTTTTATACTATTAGGATTGATTAATACGTTCCCAGAAGAGTCTGTGAGAAATAGTGGAGTCACCAGGTCTACTAGAAACTAGTGGAGTCACGAAGTGGATGATGCTAACTATTTTGAGGATTTGTTTGTTGTCCACCATCAAGAATTGGATACCAATCTTGAAATATTTTTAGGTTTTTAGAGTTCTTTATGTACCAATAAGATTTTCAATAAGTGGTCCCACCATGATCGCAATTATGTTAGGTCCCTGTAATTTTTCAGATTGGCAAGACCAAATATACAAGGGTAACATCAAACCAACTTTGGAGTCCTAGGACCTAGCCTTCCTACACTCAGAGAGGGCTCTCTCTATATTTGTATAAAATATATGACTTGTTTGATTTAGGATGTCGATATTAGGTTAGTTATAATGATAGGGTTTGTTTGTTTTATTTTGTTTGGTTGGGTTGCTTGTTAAGTAGAACAGATAGAGTAAGAGAAATTCAAACCATTGGGATATAGGGTCTGTGAAAGTCTTAGAAATTATAATAATGAATCAAGCGTGTTTCATAGGGTAAGTTGACAAAGCCAAATGGATCTTAATAGCTTCTGTGGGAGTAAAATGAGCATTAAACTGTGAACTTAGTAGGTTTAAAGGGAAATTAAGAGTCCTTTAACATGTACTATAATAAGAAGAACCTTTAAGAGCACTATACTTAAGAAAGAATAAAAGGATAGGGCGCACCATAAAATTCTTTGACCTAGCTTTATCAAGAAAAATTCGAGACAACAATCCAACAAACCCTAGAGAGAAAGGAACTCCTAAATTCTCTAGTTATTTACCTTCAGACAAAGAAAACATTTAAGATAACATTTTAGGAATGATAAAAGAGCAGGGAACTCCTAAGTTCTTTAATCAGACTTAAAATACCTTTGAAATGACTTTTCAAGATAGACCAAAGGACACGGAAAACCATAAACTTCTTCTTCTTCTTTTTTTTTTTTTATAACTGAAACAAGTATAAACTTCTTTAGCCTAAACCCTAATAAGAAATACTTCAAAGAAAGACCTCGAAAACAATGTTTCAAGCTACACCAAAGGACAGGGCATACTATAAAATTCTTTGGCTTGAATCCATTAAATCATTTTCAAGAAAACAAGCTAAGTGGAACTAGAGAGCAATCAAGAATTCTCCAATCAGACCTAGCGGAGGAAAACATTAAGCAACACAGAGCATACAGGCTTAAGGTGCCTGTAATAGCATATCTTAGCCTATATTTTATGTTCTATTGCAAGAGAAAAGGTGAAACAATATGAAAACAAAAGGAAACAATTACCAAATTAGAACAACATCACCATTAACCAGGTTCATGAATCCTATGAATGCGCTTGCTTCATTGACATTCAATCCAAAAAAGTCGCAAAGCTCCAAAGCCAATTTCTTCACAACTCCAAGTCTATGTAATATTCATCTTAATAATCAACCCACAACATTATGAAGCCTCCACACAGTATTTATCTACCAAGTAAGGAGGTAAACCCTAGCTAGGGTTTCAAAATGTCATTTATTAAACATTTAAGGCACTTTGACCTTTGAGACCATGCAAGGCCCAAGGAAATATATCCAAAACTCATTAAATGAAAAAATAACTTCTAACATAACTTCTAAGATAACTTTGGAGATACTTGTCCTTAAGGCCTTAAAAATATCTTTTCCAGTAACTTATGATGTCTTTTGTTGACTTTCTATTAAGGGCGCAACGCCAAGGTACAAGGGCGTAGTGCCAAGCCAAGCACGCATCGCCAAGACTTGAAAAATCACCTATTTTGTAGTTGTGTTTTGGAGGCCTTCCCTGTGTCCAAATGAGCTCCATGATCACTCATTGGAAAGATTGTCCTATCTAGTTTCTAGATCTACCTTTATTTTCCAGAATGGTTCCCATTTTCCTGGTCAAAAATCACTTCTCCCAAGACTGCTAAAGGTGCAATGCCAGTGTTGAAAAGAGGGTAGAAAGGTGATTGTTTAGTGGTTTTTGGCCCTTTTGAGGGACTAGTTTTGCTCCAAATGACCTGAAATTTTTCGAGGATGATTTCCTTGGAATGAGGAACATGAATATGTTGATTATTTTTCATTTTAGTGCCCCAAAAAAGAGTGCAGCGCCAGTGGTGCTGTGTGTTTGGCCCAAATTTCTGCAAACTAAACTGTCAAAAATTCAAAATTTGCACCAAAGTGCCAAAAATGGATTTTTCTTTGCTAATCATGGTTAGGAGGCTTGGAGGCACACATCAGAAAAAATATTTAGATTCTCCTTCTCCTTTTTCTTGGCTAGGGTTTCCTTCAATTTGTTCTTCAACTGCGTGAGCTTGATGTTGCAGACCTTGTTTCTAGTGATGTACTTGTTAGACATGTGTCTGAGCATTTCATTGTCTTTGTTTTCCTTATGGAGGAGATTTTCAAGGTGTAGGTTAGCTATGTCTATCCATACCTCTCTGTCATCTTCAACTTTGTGAGCAATCATTTCCTCAAAACTAAGTTTCTTTGCCTTACATTTTTCTTGCTCTAAAGCTCTCTTAAGACCTCTTATTTTTGGTCTCGACTTGATGGTTTGAGAATCATAATGGTCAGAGTTATCAGGTGTCATCATTTCCTTACCCTTTATGTCTTGTCTTTTTGCCTTTAGTGGCTCTAACACCATGAAAACTTGCTTGTCATTTAGCTTCTTGTTCTCTTGTTCTAAGAATGATATGGAAAATGGGGCTTTTGCCATGTTGTCTTGCATTTCTTTGATCATGGCATCCTTCTCTTTGATGATCAGCTTTGAGGCCTCATGATCATCTTGGTCATGCAATTCCATCTATTAAAATCTCTCTCTCTTGCTCATGATGAAGTTCTTCCTCTTCTGAAATTTCAAATTCTATTTTGTAAACCCTAGGGCTGATGTGAAATGGGATGAAGGGAGGGTAGTGAAATGGTAGCTTTGAAAATGAAGGGAATGAGTGAGTGGGTATAAGTGTAGCAAATGAGTGTTGTGACAGGAAAGATGAATGGAAGCCCTCTAAACCAATGTAATTTCCCTTGTTATGACTAACACTCTGTCTAGGAGGATGAAATAAGAATATAGACAGTGATTTCAAGCTTAAAACTTAGGGTTTGATTAGCGTTTCATTCCATTCATTAAATGATGACCAAAATAGCTTGAAGATGAGCTCATGTCTTTTACTTACCTCTTACCAGTACGTTAGAAGACTTGAGATAATCTTTGTAAGAGTTTTGATGTGATTTCAATGGTTGGAGGGCTTGGAAACCCTGTCTGTCAAAGTGCGCAGCGCTAATGTTGAGGGTGCAGCGCCAAGCCTAGGTGCGTAGTGCCGGTTCTGAGCGAGCAATGCCAATGGAAATGAACAGAGGGTCTATTAGGCAAGAGCGCAGCACTCCTCTAAGCATGCAACGCCACCTCCCAGGCACGCAAAACTTTCAGAAAATGAGTGAAGGAAAAATGACAAAAGCGCAGTGCCAACTCCCAAGCGCACAATGCCAAGCCAAGCGCGCAGCACCAAGACAATTTGCCCCAAATTTGGCTTGCCAACTCACAAATACTTCTACTCTGAATGTTCTTGGTCTTTTGAAAGGTAACAATGATTCTCTTAAAGAGAAAAATGAGCTTTTATAGATAAGAGGAATTTGATTTAATTATGACAACCCACTTTCTAATGTTTGAAACCTTTTTTCTCTTTTTCACTGATATTCTTTTACACTTTTTCCTTACAAGTTTGCTGAAGTCATTGAATTGGATTTTCTTTTGATCCTTGAGGCATGACAAGTTCATTTTAACAATTTTTGGATTTAGTCATATAGCAGCATCTTCAAAATATTATGTAGTTTTCACCTTAAAACTCAACTTTTCCACCTTCTCTGGCCATCTTTTCCAAAACCCTAAATTTTTGCAATCTTTACAACATTCATTAGTGTTGTGTTTTAATTTCTCTATAGCCCTTTCAAGTTCATTGATTTCTATCCATTTCACCTCACCTTTTTTCCATATTTCTTCAATATTTTCTGATATACTTTCTTCATGTTTGGCCTTGTTTGCTTCCTCCATGTCATTTTCTGCAAGTGATCACTGTTTTTGGCACTCAACTAGACCATCAAGTGTATAAACCATAATCAGCTTCAAGACAAAGTTGTTTCCTTTTCCTTTGTTGTAAGTTGTTTTCATTCAGAAGTATATAGTCTACCTCATCATTACCTTCTGCTGATAAATCTTTCAACACTCCTGCAGAAGTGCTAGACTTTGTCCATTTTCCTCATTTGTAGGTTCTGAAGTGATAAGACAAACTTCTTTGGAAATTTTAGGTCCTTCTTGAATAACAATTTCTTGACACTTTATTACATCTGAGCCAGATTTTAGCAAAGGAAAAGCAGTGCCTGAAACATCCAAGGATGACCTTAAACAATGTAAAGCCCTAATGACCTAGTGGGAATGTCCTTTGACCTGATCTTGACTGAAATTTGACTTAGAGATTTTCAGCTGAAAACAGAGTATTTGTTATAGGTTTATTATAGGACATGGGAATGAGTTGGCTACAGGAAACCCTAGAGGGAGGGTGGAGTTTATTGACAGGGGAAAATAGGGCAATGAGGTTATAGGCAGGAAAGAACGATGAAAATGAGAAGTATAAGCCCATAAGGAGTTTTTTAGGAGCAACAGGGTGACTTTGAGAAGACGAAATGAGGAATAGTGAAATAGGTTTATAGGGATACTAAAGGTTGTGAGATTTCTTAAAACACATAATGTTTCAATAAATTTTGTTTTCAGAAAGCTGCCATCAATCTATAGTCAACAAAAGATAATGAAAAATACTGGTGATTAACAAAAATGTAGAAACCATTTAAAATTTACTAATTGCTAAATAAATATATTTTGTTATAAAATTGCATAGTAATCAAAACAAAACAGTTACAACATTCTATACAATAATAATCTCACCACACATGAAAAGATCAAAGACTCTCATGAAATGATTAGACATAAATCTATGCTCCTCATGGAAGCCAATATGAATATATCAACAGAAACTCATTTTTCTTTTACCATCTGCTACGCAAAATTTAAGATAATTGTTGGCTATAGAGATTATAGATAAAATCCCATAAATGCCGAGGTCAAGGTTAACGAATGTTCCAAACATTTCCCAAAAATTGTATTTCTACGGAACATACCCCTTGATATTCAAGGTAAGAGTGAACACAATGCCTCTAATTTCTCCTTCAATTACTCTCTTCTCCCACGCTCGGAAATTATATGATGAATCTGCCTGCTAGAAATCGTTCTTCCTGGTAGTGTGTGCCGCACATACATTGAAATTTGTCTAAGTCTCTCTGCAAGAATATTCCTCAAGATTGTCGGGTATATATTCAATATGAACTGACCCTCAACCACAGGTAGGGTGTGCACTTAGTGGTCTCCACATTTCAAATTCATTGAACATCATGTTCCTCTCGTAACTCATTTTTGGGAAAAACAACACATCTGGGATGCTAATTTGCATAGAGGAACCTGGATAAACTAGTGTCGTCTCATGATGATGGCTACTATAAAAATAGTTCTCAAGATGGCTAATTAAAAATAAATATTAAAATAAAATGTAACTTTTAAAAGTTTAGATGACTCTATAAAAATAGTTCTCAAGATAAAAAAATTAGTGTAAGATCGCTTTTCTTTATTAATAGATGTTATGAGTAGCATTTTCTTATTTAAATTTTTTAGTTGGTTATGTAATTTATTTTATTAAAATAAAATGTAACTTTTAAAAGTTTAGATGACTTTATAAAAATAATTCTCAACATTAAAAAAAAAGTTAGTGTAAGACTACCTTTCTTTATTAATAGCTGTATGGAGTGGCAATTTCTTAGATAATTTTTTAATTGGGGTGGCAATTTCTTATATAATTTTTTTAGTGAGTTATATAATTTATTTTATTAAAAATAACATTATTGTTAATAAATTTAATTTTTATTATTTTAAATAATAATTATATAAAATTAAGTAAAAAATGATTAAAAAATTCTAATTATTTAAGTGACTCCATATATATAGATTATAAAATATAGTCTCCAAAAATGGATATCAAACGTTATGGTAAGATTATTCTAAAAATAGCGATAAAATCTCATGAAATATTTGATTAGTGATTGTTAGGTAGGTTATTCATTTTATTACTTGATAATAACACTTAAAATGTATTTGGTGTAAATGTTTTTGGAAGCTATACCATTTATTTCAAGATTTATTAAATAGATTCGAAGAAAAAACATATTTTGATTTAGATAATATATTTGTCTTCTCAATATAATATTTAAATTATTTTTAAAAATTATACTTAATATACCATATTGGCTTTGAAGATAACTATCTCAGAAATAGAAATATAATGTACGTAATCGAATGGAATGATCCATAAGCAAAGTAAGCAATCATACGATTGCATCTTGGATATCCCAAGGGCCATTTATTCTGGTTGGTGAACACATCATATCTCAAAAGTGATTTGCTTTATTCTACTTCAATGGATAATCAACGGAAGTTATTTGAGAGGAAGTTTTTTCACAATTCTCTTTCGGCTGCATCACCCTTCCTGTATATATCAAATGATCAAATGGGATCGTAAAAAATTCGGTAACGAATTCTTTTTTGTCGAATCAAATAACTTTTATGTTTTTTTCAATGTTGCATATCTGAAATATGAATATCAAATATGAAAAATGCATAATAGTTTAAATATATTTAAAAGGAAGTAAAAAATAAAAAAATCAAATATATTTGAGTCTGTAACAACAAATAATTTTATTTAGGTAAAAATATATAATAATTTTAATATATTTATTATTTTATGCATAATAGTTTAAATATATTTAAAAGGAAGTAAAAAATAATAAAAATAAAATATATTTGAGTTTGCAAGAGCAAATAATTGTATTTAGGTAAAAATATATAATAATTTTTAATATATTTATTATTTTTGTTCTTTAGTGAATGAAATATTTCAATATTTTAATAAACATTTGTTCAAGCATTCCACTATCAAATATAGCTTCATAGCTTCATTGTGAACTTATTTTGTTTTTCAAATTACTATTCATATTTCCTAAATTCCACAGTTCTAATAAAACATAAATTCCCAATTCTAAAATGCGTAGCTAATTAAAATTCAATCATTCGATAACAACACTCAAAACCTTACTTCTTCAAGCTAATTCAAGTTAATTGTATTTGCACACTTCTTCCCCATAGAGTGACCGACCGTGATCAACTTGGCTGAAACGAATCTCACATATGGCGTTACATACAAGAGCCTGCGTTAACATTATCTTAAGTTATCACTACTCCAAATACAATGCAAAATTATACATTGCATTATAAAATATATTTTTTTCATTTTAAATTATAAATGAATATTAAAGGTAAATATAAACAATTTTAATTACTATAGAAGAATTGAAAGTGAATGTGTTATTATTTTACGTGCTAGTTTTTTATTAACTAGCACCATATGATATACCCCATTTTATAGGTAACCACCGTCAATATTTAACTAAACATTCTACAAATAAAAACCAAAGGTGGTCAACTTGTTGTAATAAATGCAAGGTGTTCAACTTGTTATAATAAATGCTTCCGTTTGTGAAGAATGACCATTTACCGACGTGGGCCTCACCCTCGAGGCTATGCTCAGCCTTAGACTCCAGAGTATAGAGCAGAGGATGGGCATTTTACAATATTATGTATTAATTAATTTAATGATGAAATATATTGAAATCATGTCTTAAAATATTTAAGATTTAAAATATTTAAACATTGATAAATAAATTTAAATATTATTTTAAAATAATTAATTTCAATTTATAATGTTAAAATTTTGACCATTTTCAAATTTTTATCCATAAAAAAAATAATATTTTGTTCAATATAAAATTGAAAGTATAATATATATAATAATAACACAAACTGTTTCTCCCATATTAATGTGAGCAAATAATCCCTAATTCATAGGGGTGAAAAATCATTTAATTATTGGGATGAGAGATGTACCAATATAGTTTAATCTCTTTTTAATGAACTCGAAAAAGAATATATATTTACAAAACATATTTATATATTAAAAAAATTGATTTGTATTATGATGTGTTTTACATTTAGATTATTAAATATAATCCGATAAAAAAGACATTTAGTAATAAATATTAGCTATGTAGTTTAATTTGAAGCCTCTTAAGTATTAACTAGGAGCAACAACTATTTATAATCTTGTAGAAGCTAAAATCACAAAACATTAAAAATAATTATTTTATTATATATATCTATATATATATTAAAATTAGTTTGTAAAGTTTGTCTAATTTTTCAAATAATAATTTTTTGATGGGGTGATGGATCCATATGATGTGGGGATTAGGAAGGGTACCCACCACCCCACCGATCCCCTTGACAATTAAGGTGGGGTAGCATGGTACAACTCTGCCATGCAATTTTCTGTGAATTTATACACAATTCAATATCTGAGATGGTTAATCATTGTCTAAGGGACGATGGGTGAGGTACCAATGGTTTTGAAGCATGAATGGCAGCAACATTGTTGGCTTTGTTGTCCTGAAATTGGCATAGCATGAGGTAGTGAGTGAGTCTAGCTTGTATCAACTGAGCAAGGAGTCAAGTTGCATAGAGAAGCTTGTTCTAAGGGTCTAGGCATGGTTTCCTGGTGGCCAAGCTCCAGAGCTTGGGTAGCTCAGAAAGAATGCAAGACAACCCAGTAAAAATGTAACTAGGACACTGGCATAAGGAGTCTTTTTTTGGATACACAACAATGTGTGTTGGGATTGTAGTGCTTATTATGGCCTTCTGTAGGTTGCAACATCTACCATATTCATTGTTGGGTTCTTAGGCTTAGTGGAAGGTATGGAATAATAGTTTCTCTATTTTGTTTTATCTTGTAATTGTTATTATTTCCAGTTGCAATATTAGTATTTTGGATCCTTGGGTTTTCTATGATAACTCTGGTACAATTATAACTCTTAGTTTGGTCTAGGTTGTTAGGGTTATGTTCGCATGTTTATGATTTGAGGGGTTAGGCTAGAGGGGTTTGTTTCAGTCTTCTCCCTCAACAGGTCGAACTCATTGTTTAGGTTCTAGTGTTGTGGGTTTTGTGTTAGTCTCAGTGGGGATTGAGGGAAACCTTAGTTTTATAGTCATGGCCCTGTGTATATATGAATTTCAACCTACCCATTTTAACTCATCAATTGGTCATTCTGAAGGATCATCGATCTTTAGTTTAGTCCTAGGTCTACTTTAATGTGCTAGGGTCAAGCCTCACTATTTGTGGTTTTGGTCCTGTAATCTAGGTTGGTGACGTTAAGATGCCTTATTGACGGGGGGTGTTCTTGGTTGTCAAGTTGTATGTTGTAGGGCTCTGTGTATCTCTGTTGGTGGTTTGGGAACACCCAACCTCTTGGCTTGCTAGATTTTTCTATGGGTTTTTGACCTAGTAGGAAATCATTCTTGTTTGGATCTTTTGACATTTCATATGGGCGTAATGAACTTTGGTGGTATGTCTATAGTCATTTTTTTTGCAGGGTTTGTGTTTTTTCAGCCCATTTTTCAATGCCTCATCAATGAGGGATATTTAGTAGGAGAATTGGTGAGAAGGGACAACATGGCAGGCACATTTTGGTAGATCCAAGCCATGGTGAGGTTGTTGACCCAAACCGAGTCCATGCACCAGGTATTGAGGAGATACTCCCCTTTCTGGAAAATTTTGGAAGTCTGCTGAGACACATAACATTTCTCCTAGAGCAACTTAGGAAGGACCGACATCATGATAGAAATGCAGTCATTGGCTTCATGAATGTTCTTCAAAAATATCAATGGCATATGAAAGACTGATTATCCATCATGCAGAGAGGGAAGTGGCATATATAGGAGAAACTGGAGCATTTTGAAGGAAGATATACCCATATGGAGAAACATGTCCATTGTAATTTCACAAATCCACCATCACCAAGTTTTTGACAGGAACATATTAATCTAGTCAATTCCTCAAACTCATAATGGTTGTTGGTTGCATCCTGATCCTAAGGGTATTTTGGTATCATTTGCATTCCTGGTTCTGGTTAGAGATGTTTTTTTGGCAGTTTTCTATATGTTTGGTATTCACCTGCGGGCCAATAAATCTGGTAAGAGTGAGGCTCATAGGATTTTGAAAATTTATACTTAAATATGTAATATTTTGGATTAATATAAACTCTTAGATTGATTATATATATATGGATGCATTATTTATTATGTTTATAATTGGCATTTATAATATTTTAATTGCATATTAATTTTGGAAACAAATCAATATTTTGTTGAGAGATTACATTAATTATCATATTGATTTAGGATGAAAACTAGTTATAGTGAATCTTTTAGGTCCAACTAAATATAATAGAATCTTAATCTTGAAATAAAATTATTGTTTCGGGGAATATCAGATCGGCGAAACCAAAATGACTCATGACATCCAACACAACCTGCCAAAGCAGATCAAAAAACATCACCAACTCATCAAAGATCGAAAATCAATCAGATATGTACAAAGAAAAAAACTACTATATACAAAAGCAACATGCCAGGCCGAAGCCTAGGCATAATACTTCTTCAAGTAGAGCCCATTTCGGGGCTCCGACAACTCGTTCCCTTCGAAATCAACCAAGGTATACGCTCCTTTCTTAAGGAATTTTTTAACGATATAGGGGCCATACCACATAGACTTAAACTTTCCTGCCCCCAGGGCATCCTTTTCTTGGGCATAGACCAAAACAAGGTCACCTTCTGAAAAGACCCGAGGCTTGACCGCCTTATCGTACTAAAATTTTACTCGGTTTTTATGTGCTTCATTCATCGTGGCGGCATCCCGACGCTGCTCATCGAGATGTTCCAGATGAAGAAGCCGTTCTGCCAGACTAGAAGTGTCAGGAAGAAGTTCAACAACTAATTTAAGAGAAGGAATCTCGCATTCAATAGGAAATACGGATTACACCCCGTGCACTAGCTGAAACGGAGTAAAGCCAGTTGCAGTTTTCACTGATGTCCTGTATGCCCAAAGTGCAGGATATAGCATAATATGCCAGTTAGATCTAGCTTTATCAATTGTCCTCTGAAGAATTGTCTTTAAGGATTTATTCACGGCTTCCACTTGCCCATTGGCTTGAGGATAATATGGAGATGAATGCTCCTGCCGGAAACCCAATTTGAGAGCCAACTCAGCCATCATACTATTCTAAAAATGACTGCCATGGTCAGTGACAATCTCTCTAGGAATACCAAAACGAGCAATAACTTGGTTGAAAAGGAACAGAGCTGCAGTCTCACCATCATTCCCAAAAGTAGGCATAGCCTCGACCCACTTCGTAAAGTAGTCTACTGCTACAATAATGTACTTGTGACCTTTAGCCGAAGGTGGGTTACAAGTAGTATAATCAATACCCCACTTTGTAAAGGGACCGACAATAATGACTGGAAAAAGCGGAGCTGGATGAGCGCGCATTTTTCGAGTATAAACCTGACACGGATGACACTTTTTGACCGATTCAATACAGTCTTTGAAAATCGAGGGCCAAAAGTATCCAGCACACAAAATATTTTGGGTTGTAGCAAGCCCAGATAAATGACCCCCACAAGCTCCACTGTGAGAATCATTGAGCACAGCCTCAGCTTCTTCGAGAGTTAAGCAGCGTCTTAGGATTGAATCAACCCCTCGACGGTATAAAGCATCACCAATAATCAGATAATTCTTGGCTAAGTGACGCAGCTTACGATGCTCATCTTTTGAAAAAGTAGAGGGGAAATTCGCAGTCTGGAGATACACAATGATATCCCTGTACCAAGGATCCTGTGGAGAGATAAGAAACAAGTGTTCATCCAGAAAGGACTCATCATAGATCATCTCTTCTCCACAGGGCAACTCGGAGATGAATTCCGCAAAAACTAATGATTTCTTGGATTTGGCAGACATGAACTCAAGATCAAATTCCTGTAAAATCACAATCCATCTATTATATTTGCCCCCAATCACTCGCCCACTGAGGACAAACTGAAATGGATTGGCAGCTGCCAAAAAATAAGTTTTGCGAAGAATAATGTAATGCCGGAGTCGCTGCACAGCATGAACTGCTGCTAAATCTAATTTTTCTATCGGAGTGTATCGAAGTTCAGGTCCTACCAGTCCTCAAATAAGGGAGTAAATAACATGCTCTGCAAGAGCATCATCCTCCTGAACCAGAACCATACCAATGGTAGATTCCGTTGCTGCCAGATACAAAAGAAAATCTCTGCTATAATCAGGTGGACTCAGTAAAGGAGCAGAGGTCAATGCCTTTTTCAAAGCATCGAACGAGAATTGAGTGTAGTCGTCCCAAAGAAAAGGAACTCCTTTCTTCAACAGTCTCATATATCCCTTTGTAATCTCAGCATAATTGACGATAAACCTCCGAAGAAAATTAGAATTTCCTTGAAGACTTTGAAGTTGTCGAATTGAAGACGGGGGAGGCAACCAAAGTATTGCCTCAACCTTGAAGGGATCTACCCTTATCCCTTCCCTAGACACAATGAATCCCAATAGCTGACCGGATGTAACCGCGAAAACGCACTTGTTCAGATTCAATCGAATTTTATAAAAACGACATCTTTCAAATATTTGCCGAAGGTGACCAGGATGATCTATCCTCTTTCGAGAATGAGTAGCTAAATCATCTAAGTATGCCTCGATAATATTTTTGATGTCGTTGAAGGCATAAGACATGGCCCGCTGAAAGGTAGCCCCAGCATTTTTAAGACCAAAAGGCATTTTCTTGTATGAAAACGTTCCCCAGGGACAAATAAATGCAGTCTTATGTTGATCTTCAGGATGGATAGTAATTTGATTATATCCAGAGAAACCGTCCATGAAGGAGAAAATCTCATTACTGGCACACTCGTCAATGATCTGATCGATAAATGGTGTGGGGTAATTGTCTTTAGGACATGCTTTATTTAGGTCTCTGAAATCGATGCATACTCGAATCGTTCCTTGATTTTTATCTACGGGAACGGGGTTTGAAACCCATTCAGTCAGAGGAACAGGGAAAATGAATCCCGCCTTAAGCAACTTTTCAACTTCAGCGTTGATAGCCGCTACCTTCCTAGGATTGACCGGACGAAGTTTTTGCCTCACCGGCTTAGCGTTTTCATACGTCTTGATCTCATGCTGGACGATAGATGGGTCTATGCTAGGAATTTCCTCATAAGAGCAAGAAAATACATCCCTATACTCTTTGAAGAGCTTGGTGTAAATTTGAATCTCTTCACGGGAACATTCAGCTCCAATGAAGACATTCTCAATGATATTGGGATCCCTGGAAATGTTCACCGGGATAGTAGGAGAGATCACAGCCATGTTCCCTTCAGCATAAACCTTTGTTGGTGCCAAAGGGTTCAAGACTGGGTGAACAGGACCAGGAGACTGAGGACTTGGAAAACTAGTTTCAACTTCGTTCAAGTCAGGTAGGAAGTAAGACCGATGATGCAAATCATCCCACGGTCTATCTATACCTGTCATGGCTTCCAGGATGGCCTCTTCAGATGGAAGAGTGGTATCAAGGCAATCCTGGGCCGAAGAAGAACTAAGCGTCCAAGCCAGAGCCACATCACCATCCAACTCTTCCGGTGAAAGAGGAGCTGGGATGGTTTCTGCAGAGTCAACAATAGACTGATACGCAATCTCAGCTGCAGAAATAGGAAATGCCATTCCACCCACTTGACCTTCCTCTAATGTGGCAGTAGGGGAAGGTAAGGTCCAAGGGTCCGAAAAATAATGAGTTCTGAAGAACTCTCTTCGAAGGGGAGCCTTGGAGGATGAAATAGCATTGATATGCACTGTAGGAGGAGGAAGATCGAAAGTACCCATCAAGGAAGAATACATTCCAACTCCTAGATTCTCAACAGGCGCCTTAGTATTATCGAACTTCGGAACAGATGAGTCAGAAGACGCATTCAGGTCTACAAGAGGACAGTCCAGTTGATCCACTGTAACGATCCTCCCTTCGTGGGGGAAACATACAATACGAAATAATGAGGATGCAATGGCATCCATCTCATAAATCCAGTTCCTCCCCAACAGAAGGTTGTAGTCCAAGGCCGCATCCACTACCTCAACCTCTATATTGACGGTTTTTCCCCCAACACAGATGGGCAAAGCTGGGACAATACCATGGGGTCTGTGAGAATGACCATCGAATGCAGTTAGAACAGTGCTAGATGGAACAACTTTGGGAGATCCAAGTGTCTTCCAACATGCGAGAGACATCACACATGTGGAAGCACCCTCATCAACAACCGTTCGAAAGATATTTCACTTCCGATACGACGATTTAATATGAAAAGCCATGTGATGAGGAAGTCTCTTCTTAAAATTAGTCATATCAAAAGTAATCAGAAGAGAATTTTTTGGATCAATAGCCCCAATGGCAGTGAGCAAAGCACTGCGTTGAGCTGGACAAGACTGGAGTACCTCTAAAGTTGACATAGCACAAGGACTCTGCGCCAGATCTTCTACAATCGAGTAGTTCTGGGCAGCCCTCGCATTTGGATTAATCGTTGACCGCTTAGAAGATGCTTTTGGCATCCGAGGCATAGAATCAACAGTAGGCTTCGTAATGTGAAGCGGCTCAGTAGCGTCAGGAACTTCCTTGGCTTTCGAAGACTCCTCTCCGCCATAATCACGGGATCTCATAGCGATATCCACGTGAGCACTCATCATAAAAATGTTCGATGGAATTTCCCCTTTCTGGGTGCCCCCAGAGGAAGCCCCAGGATTTTGGTTCGCGCCAGCAACTAATTGCTGCCCTTGGTGAAAAGGGTTTGTTAACATAGACTGGGAACTAGAAGAACCCTACTGAGCTAACAAGCGCTGAGCATCCTGAATTTTAGGGCAAAGGTGTGTGAGATGGTCTCCAACACAAAGCTTGCATGGAAACTTCACTTTCTTTTTCTCCTTTTGACCCTCACCAACATGCTCGTTGGTTTTATTTTCATTTCCCTTCCCGTTCTTGCCCTTCTTCTTGTTATTTCGTCCCTTCTTCTTCCCATCGGATTGTTGATTTCCTTTGGGATCAGAAGTTTGGACAGCATTTATGGACAAAGACTGGGAAGGTGATGAATCAGCAGGCACAGCCTGACCAGAAGAAGCAGATTGTAAAGACAACTGCTGCAATGGAGAAAGCAGGCTGGCTGCACTACTACTGACCGATCCGACAAGTCCGTCACCATGCGGACCAGGTTTAGGTTTCGATAGATCCAATTTGGAGCGAGGAGCATTGGGAAAATACTTATAAAGGACCCTGCATCGAGAATAGATCGTTCCAAACTGGCCCTAAAGATGGCTCCGCTCCTCAGAAAATACCCCCATATCCTCTCATCCGGTATATCTGACTCAGGATTTGAGCTACCATTCTAGTGAAGGAATTCACCCTCGGAATATGAGTTTTTAATAAGCTTCTTCTTCTCCCTCCATTCCCCAATGGACTAGAAATGTGAGTTGTCTTATCCTGCTGAATTAGTCAGAGTTCAAACCCGCCTCATATCTCGACAATAACTAAAATGGTTAGAATGCTCCAAACAGGCTTTCCAAATGTGGCAAAACTGCCCCTAGTGAGCTCGATATACCATTTGGCAGCATTTCCAGTTAGGGTGCGTTGAAATAATCTCAACCTAATAGAATCATCGATTAGGGAGTTCGAAGAACGCCATAAGTGGAAAGTGGTGATGTGGTCAGCCGGATCCTCTCCATTCTTACCTTCAAACTTTGGAATGTCTGAACGAAGTTTGGTCGGGACCGGAGGCCACCCCGGACTATAACGAATCGGGTCATTAGTCAACTTCGACAAATCTGGCAAGTTTAACGTTGCCAGAAAGGTAAGCGAGGCGGAGCCTGAGGATTCCATCCTTGATGGGATGGATTCCCAACATTCTGAAAAGAATAGCCTGGATTTGATGAGGCACCAGGTTGCCAAAAAGGACTCGTAGAAAATGGAGAAGAACCTCCTCCCATCGCAGAGTTACCAAAACCCAGACCAGTTCCCCCCGCTGAAGTATTGAATGAAGAGGAGAGCCCCTTATAGGGGTTCCAGGCATTAGAAAGAGGAGAAAAGGTCTACGAGTAAACTTCGACGAAGGAAGAGCATTCCCTTGTTGACTGTTAATAAAGTGATTTCTACTTGTTGTAAATGAAACACGGGATTCCATCCCAGTAAAAGTAGTCGAACTTTGCCCCCAGGACCAAGGTTGAAACTGTGGAGTGCAAGGACGTAAACGGAAACGACCCTAAAGAAGGATTGGAACTAGGAATGTGTCCAGTCCCAAAGGGGAACCCTTGAAACGAAGCTGATCCACTAGCCATGTTAGACATGGGTGTAGATCCAGCTGAAGCAGCAGAAAAGGAAAAAGAGGGATTCCCACTAGAGGGCATCCCTGAAAAAAAGGGACCAGAATGAGAAGCATGTGCCTGGGTGAAACCAGAGCCAAACACAGTAGAAATAGAAGCAATCGAAGATGAAGCAATAGTGCCCCCTGCTTCAACAGAAGCAGGAGTCTGAATGCCTGCAGCACTCACAGCAGAAGCTGCGTTCCCAGTCGTGGCCATCGAAAGATAAGAATGATACGGAAGATCTTCCGGTCTCTCCGACTCAGGTCCGATGTATTGAACAATGAACGGATAATCAGGAGGAAGAGGAGATGGACCTGTCGCAGGAGGCTCAGGTACGTCTTCGATTTGAAAATCTTCTTCCTGAGGAAACAAAACTCACGAGGTGAGCGGAACGCTCCTCTCGGGACCGACACCAGAATCGGCTATGAAACCTTCAGACCTCTGTGGAGGATCTCTCTCCACTGCGTCAGACGCTACAGGGTGGTAACCACCTGCTAAATCACTCCTACGCCTTCTCGAAGAAGGCTCTGGACTCTCGGGAGATAACCCCCGGATTCTCCTCGATCGACGAGGCGCTTGATCAGCCACTTTTATAGATTTTAAATTAGACTCAAAAAAGTGAAAAGCTAGGCAATCTAGGAGCAAAGAGCACTCACTAAAATAAAAATCCCTGAGATACAATCAAGCAAACAACCTCCAAGTATTTCCGCTCCGGGTGATGAGGACCGGACACCAAAATACAGGAAAGCGAAATATAGGACCTCCTGAAAGCAGTCTGGGATGATTAGGGCCCAGAACAACTAGCGAAGGTATCAGAAACAGTTACGCCGACCTCCTAACGATAGCCTTTGCCGGCTCAAGCACCCAAGCTTCGCAAGGGCACCCCCGAGAAGTACTGCTGAAAGTGATGCGACGTCTGCCTCAGGTACCACGGGTATTCCCCCCCGCAGTCACCTGTGTGGAACCTAGGAGTGGCAACTATGGGCACCAATCCGTGTCAGAAGCCGGGCGGAACGGTCTTGAGGTCAGATTCAGCTAATCGGAGGGGGGGTATCCCTCTTCTCAACCTTCCCTTCCCCTCGCGCTTGACTCTCTGGAGGAGAGCTTTCCCGGTCCACCTAACGGAGTTGGATTTCACTCAATTAATCAACTTCTATGTTTGTTTGAGCGGCCTTGGAGAGTTAACTCTCCACTCACCTATTCCAAGGCCCTACAACCTAGCTAGTTGGTGAATGACACTTAGAAAACTTGCTAGTTGATTTTAGATTAAATCGCTTATTTTAATGGGCTGTTATGTTAAGTCACAAGGATATGGAGATGAAACTTATGGTGTTTTTGACGCAAAAAGAAATTAATAAAAACTTAACTACATGCAGATGCAGTTATTGTCTTTCGATGAAAAGCAATCTCTACACGGGTTCTACGAGATTAAAAATTGTATTTTCTTTTCTTTTCGAATAGAAAACTCACACTCACAAAAACTATGAAATTGACTAAATGCTGAAATGCACCTAATGCAAATCACTACAAGCATGCGAATCCTAAGATGCAAATCTCCTAAAGCAGAGTGAAATTTCCCAAAAAGTCCTTCAGTTTTAACTCTTCTTTGGTTGCCCAGAAAGCTAGTTCTTGAAATCAAGAAATCTTAATATGAAGACACCAAAGATGCTTAAAAACAAGAAGAAAAAATGAATAACAACTCCCTTCCAATTATCAAGCCAAAAACTGAAAGCAAGAAACCTCACAAAAGCTTCAAAAGATGTGGCAAAACGAAAATTAAAATGCAACAACAAAAGAAAATAACAAGTGAAAATGTTTTTTAAGCCTTTGAAATGCAAAAACAAAAAGCAAAGCAAATGTTTTTTGAGCTTTTTAGTTTTATAGAGAAAGAGCTCGAAAAGACCAAGCAAAACTATCAAAATCCAAACCAAACAAGACTGAATTTCAAGCACAAACTTCAACAATGCTCCCAAACCTTATAAGGCTAACTCGTAGCAAGATCAATAAGAGCACAAGAAGACAAGAAAACTCAGCCACTCAGCCTAGAAAAATAGTGCAAACTCGTCGCAAACAAAAACTTCGAAGAAGCAAGAAAAACTCTTCAAAAGTGGCAACAAGACCTAGCCTATTGAACTCAAGAAAACCAATCAAGAAACGAGCAAAAATCGTAGTGCCAAGCAAAACACAAAGACAGGAAAGAGTAAATGAGTAGGAGCTCACTGTTCTGATAAAGCAGAACAACCAAGAATGCTCAGAAAGCTATCTTGGTACTCAAACCAGGAGTGCCAGCACCAGAAACAACACTTTGCCAAAAAGACTAGTTTTCAATAAAACGAAAGAGAGAAAAGACCAGAAACCACTTCCTTCACAATCCAGTAAATACAGAGACACTGTAGGAACAAGTCTCCACAGCCAGAAAGGACCAAAAAGTCAAGAAACCTAAAAATTCAAAATCTGCCTAGGTATACGCTACTTCACAGTTATGCAACCAGCGTGCATACGCGTCTGTGCTAAGGGAAACTCGCGTATACGCGGGTCCCTTTAGACAAACTTGCGTGTATACGCGACTGTGTGCAGAAAAAAGCGCGTATACAAAGGTAAATAATGAAAAAAACAAAAAGGACAAGCCTGGATAAGAAACCAGGACTTCAGACTGACTGAGAAAAAGTAAACTGGACTGCAAATGAAAGTTAAAACTGTCGGAAACCTACCAAACAGCTGAAACCACCCAACAAGGGAGTCACAAGAATGTGATCCCCAGTGGAGTCGCCAGTTCTGTTTCGGGGAAAATCACCCTAGAGGTTCGTTGGGTTACAACCTCCACAGAGCAGGGGCATGCTACTTAAGAAGGACTCACACAACCATGCATGTTCAGAAAAACTAAATAGAGTAGATCGAGAAAGTTACCCGTAGGTCCTACGGTTGAAGTAGATCCCGCGGGGTCCAAACCCCCAGCAACCGTCCTTCCTTCTTAACCTGAAAGACAAGAAGAAACAAGCACGAAGAACTGGTTGTACAGCATATATCTACTCTAAATGTTAGTGAAATCCATATAAAACATCAGATAAACCATAATGAATGCTTAAATAACAAATATTCTCATATATGTAAGCAAACACTAACACGTATATTTCGGGAACAAGATGGTACTTCTGTATTATAAATAGCATGTACAGAAATAACGAGTGGAGAGATCACCTGAATCCTTCCACGATCTTCGAGCAGACCGTCGTCCGGATCCGTCCCGCCCTTGCCTCACTAAGACTCCTTCCAAACTGGTGCATACGAGATGACATATAGGGAGATGAGCATCTCAAGGAAACAAGGGTTTCCTATAATGAACTGGGAAAGTGCAGGAGGCACGGGGAATCAAACTTGGATAGGGAATACCAACAGAGTATAATATCAATAAATTCTCTCTCTTCCTTAGGCCATACACATGAGGGGTTTTTATACTCCCTCCAAGTAGTTTCAACAGTTGGAAACAGTTGGCCACGTGCTGGGGTGGTTGAACTACCTGAGTAACCATCAACCCAGCCCGAAAATAGGGAATAATTATATATTCTTTTCATAATTTTAATGGCATACGCGGAAAAGTGCAGCTGGACTCGCGTATACACGCGGAAAAGTACGGGCATAGTCACGTATGGGGATTTTTACACTGTTTTTAAGTGAATTTGTCCAAGTCTGTAGGAATGGGTGCCCAAAACCATCAAAGCAATCATGAATCATATGAAGGTGAGAAATGATGCTATAACAATTATCCATATAAAAGTAACATTACATTTTAATTATGAAATCAATAGAAACTACGAATCCATTCATATTATCACAAGTATTTCACATGAACCAATAAGAAAGTTGGAGATATTGATGTCCAATCATGCATATCAAAAAAATCAACATACATGGCAATATATGTCTTTAGTAGCATTTATACAGTAGAGGCTATAGGTTCATTTTTAATCTAGTAATTAAATTGGTGAATGGTGCAATAGATTCTATAATTAACACTGCAAGTGGATTAGGATTAGGAAGATATGTAATGGGGATGTAGAATAGAAACCATAGAATATGAATCATATGAAGATGACTCATGATCCCTCAGCCTCTGGAGTGAGTTGAAATCACTAAAAATCTAATGCATGAATAACTTCATATCATAGTCAAAGCTCACATCCATCATTGCAACTCAAGGCCCTACATGATCACTTAAATTTGTACTTCTATCATTGCAATCTAAGCCATAAGTATAAATAAATAGTCCATCAATTCTTGGTGAATCTATGATGTAGTCTCCATACCATGCTAGGTCTTTGAACCTATTCCAACTGATCAACCTCATCCATTTCTACAAACTTCTAAGGAGCCCACTCACTATCATATGATAAAATACATACAAAATATTCGAAAACATTTAGAAAATTTAAACAAAATATTAAAATTACATATATGTGCATTGAATAAGAAGGTAAATAATGTATCTGAATAGTGACAACACTTGATATCAAGTTCAAAGGTACCCTTAATGTAATGAATAATTCTCCTTACAACATTCTAGTGGCTTTCATGTGGATGCTACATCAACCAAGAAACCACAATAGCAAAAAGGAAACCTTAGGTTGAATGTAAATCAAATATATAGTACTATGCATCAACTATAGATAAAGGGTGACATCGACTTGGGTAAATGGACAAGACTTAGTCAACCTTACGATATATAGAATAAGTGTTCCACACAACTTATAGTCATCCATATTAATATATTTCAATATATCCATTACATATTTCGAATGAGAGAGAAACAAGCCTTTAGATAGAGGTAAAATTTCAAGAATAAGAAAGTAGTGCAAAAGACAAAGATCGATCATTTCAGGAGTGTTAGGAAGACATTTTCTTAATCCAAGAATTACATATAATGTTATATATAGTTATGAATAAATGTCAACATACATAACAATAATGAAACTATTTCCATTTAGTATGTAATACATAAATATTATGACATTATTCATGAAATTTGAATCTAAGATTGATAAAGAAGGGTTAATCTTTATGTACTAAGACTTGGCTTGCTTTAAACCACATAGGCACTTTTGGAATATGTCACAAATCCAAGCAATTTTTCTATATAAATTTATTCATATAAGTCACCATGAAGAAAATCATTTTTTACATCAATCTATTGGACCTACTGAAGAGCTCCATCATTAGACATATTTGGAGGGGTTAATGGCCACCTTTTTTCCTTCTTAGATCTCTTTTTCTTGCATTTTTATTATTATTTGGTTTTATGATGCTAGTATAGGTGGTGATTAAGGCTAACATACTCTGAGTGCCTAATATGAGGTTGAGCGCAGAAAATCATGAATTATTTGCATTTATATGAGGATTTTGTCATAAAGACTTGTAGGAGGAAACAAAGAGAAATTATAGGAGGATTTTCCACCCTCCTAACTCTCAAAGACAACTAAATGATCCCAAATATTCTCTCCATAATTTCGAATTCCAAAGGCAGCCAAAGAGACTCAAAGAGGAGTGCACCCAATCTTTGTTTACTTGGAGTCAAGTGGACTCAATCACCATTTTCTAGGGAGTTGTTGGTAGTTTCCCTGCAGAATAACTAGAATAGAGATAGAGCTAGGAAGGGGTCGATTCTAGTCAAAACTTTGTTGCAATCTATTGATCTTTTTATTATTCTACTCAATGATCAAACTGTCAGAAATGTATGAGGCTATTATTTTATGAAATGAGCAGACTGTTTTCACTTTACTGATTTAAGTTTAAGAGAGCTAGGCTCATGGGTTAGGGCCCAATCCATGTGCCTCAGCCCCTCTGCTGTACTTGTTCTCTACTTTCTGTCATTCCATTAGTTTTTCTTTTGATAATTTCATTTATGTTTCAAGTTGTTGTTTAGTTTTTCTTTTAGTGTTCTGATGTAGGTTTCATTTGCTTGTGAGTAATAGAATAGAGGAGAAAAACCAAAGAGTTGTGGATCAAGACCCCTTTCTCATCTCTGTCAATGGAGCTCGAGGAGGGCGAACCCTCCCACAGAGCCAAAAACTGATTTCTGTTCACTGTTTTTGAGATTAAAAGTAGAGTTGCATTACAATTTTCCAGTCTTCCTTTGCACTGTATTTTTTACGCATTTGTCTATTTTTGATACATAGATCAGCAGATTTGTTTGCCGGAATTGATGTTAAATCCCCAGAGCAGCTCTGTGGTGCCTTCTCGCTTCATTTTCCATCTCTGTCTTCATGGCCTAAACAATTTTTTTATGCCTCTGTTTCCCTCCTGTTCTCTTATCGCAAATACTGCACCTTTTATTTATTCTCGAAAACTCCCCCAAGACCTTCAAGTTCACCTTCTATCCCTTCTTTTCTCTTATCGCACCTACCGTAACCATTTTAACTTGAAAACCATCCAAACACTTTAAAGTTTGACCTCCACCTTTCCTCCTTGAAATTCCCGCTATTGCATTTCACACTTCGTATCATTTTTCATTTTTCTTTAATACTTTTCGCTTCTTTTTGCCGATTGCGATATCACTTCTCCGCCAACCTTGTGATATTGCACTATTGCAAAATCGCAAATAGAAAATAGAAATTTATATTGGTTTATGTTAATACTTCTGTTGGGGTCTTGTGATTTGGAAGATTGTCATACTAGATGACAAGGCAACATCAGAACCACTTTGGAATCCTAGGATCTAACCCTCTTGGATTTAGAGAGGGATCTCTCAATATGTGTTTTCAAAGGATATATCTTTAAGGCTTATGATATGATATTAGGCTAGTTATGAAGTATAATGGATTTGTTTGTTTTTGGTTGGGAATCATTAAATGAGAAGGTCATGTCAAGATAAGGAAGAAATAAGTGGAAGGATATTTCAACATGGGAAGATAGGTCAAAAAATAGTGCTAAACCATTGGGCTATGGAGTTATAAAAGGGTTTACTTGCACAACAACTATTCAAGGGTTTTCATAGGGCGAGTCATCTATATCAGAAGATCCTTTAAGTTGAGTTTGTGGTATGGAACATTAAGAAGTGTGGTGAAAGAAGCAACATAATAGAAAACAAAGGGCAGCCTAAGATCAAGTAATGAATTTTAACCTATCCTGCTTTTGGAATACCCTCAAGGGTAGGAAACATTTAAGATAAACATAAAAAGTAGCCTAAGATCAAGTAAGGACTTTTAACCTATCTTTCTTTCGATGTACTCTTAAGGGAAATCTTCAAAACAGTTGTTTAAGACTAAACAAGGGATATGTCTAACCATAAACTTCCTTAATTAGGACTCTACTTAGCATGCAATGAAAAGATCATTCAAGAACAACATCTCAAGTTCTACTCTGCTAGACATGGGCTCGCCAACATTCCTTGAATGGTTATACTCTATTGATTCATTCTCAAACACACATTTAGAAGAAAACATAAAGATAAAGCTTATCATTCAAAATTAGGGTACTTTAGAAGTAAATCCTAATATATTTTTTTACTGCTCTTTATCAGATAATATGAACAAAGTCGAAACATAAGGAGAATAAAAATTACAGTACGAATAACATCACCAATGATTTAGATCAAGATCTAGTGAAATCTACTTGTCTATTTGATGTCCAAAACTAGTTAAATACATTGAGTCCAATAGCTTTCTACAGTCCAATAATTCTCTTCCCAGCCTACTATATTACAACTACTCAGCAACTCTTACTCAATAACAGTTCAACAATTAACAATTTTCCAACCATTATAATGAGTTTTCTGTGAATACATGTAGGTGAGAGAGGAAGAGTGTTGAAGGAAAGATAATAAATGTCAGTTAAGACAGAGGGGAAGAGGTATTCGAATGCCCATTCTACTTAATGACCACTGCATTAATTGATTGTACCAATTTAATAGTTTTTCCTGTCTTTGAGGCATATCTGGTAGGCTGGTAACAACTCCGAAGTGTGTTCTTTGAGGATAATTGTGGCTAAAGTACTCTATTTGACCTTTGAGATAAGTAAATGTCATAATTCAGTACTGAGGCCTCCCATGACTATGAAATAACTGCTCTAATGGTTTTAAAGAGGTTCTGTCATCAAGATGGCTCTCAAGGTGTCTTTGAAGGGAAAACATGCCACAGTGGAATTTTGGTCCTTTGCTGGAGTAATAACTTCTTCGAATGTGGCGTTTGAGGATCTACCTCTACTAATCTGTGTGTTTAAGCTTTAAACTCCGATCGAGCCCTCTGATACTACTTTAAGGCCCTTTTTAATCATCCTTTGCTTTAACTATGTCTTTTTCTTTAATATGCGGGTTAAGCTTTTGATTTCCTGAGCTATGCCTTAACTGTTGTATTTATTGATTGTGCTCTAATCCTTATTGATATTCACTTTAAATTTGTGGTGTATAGGTGGCTTTTACTGGCACTGAGGGTTTTTATATTCACCAGTGTTCATGAGACACTGATAAACAATAATAATAAACCCTGAATACCCCCTTTTGCATGTCCGGAACCCAAGGATCATCATCCTTGATTCTTGCTACGGATATTTGGCTGGAGGAGGGCCTGCAATATTAAAACACCATTTAAAACCTCCATAGAATGATAAAAAATAAGAAACACTGCTTTTGTGGCTTGACTGCTTCAGAAGGCTCAGGCGTGGGCAAAGGAGCAATAAGGAGAAGGGTGAATGCGGTGGAGATGAGCTTTAATGGTTGAAACCTGAAACCAGGGTTTGAATGAGGTTTTGGGTGCGAAGAACGGGATGGCGGTTTTGGGAATACTGGGGACGGTATTCACGCAGGGTCCGAGCGGTAAGTGGTATAATATCAAACGGGCGCGATACGGTCGAAAGGTCAACATGTGTCCCTTTAAAACCACACATTTTACCTTAAAAATGGGGTTTAGAGTGTTATGGAGAAACAGGTGTGAAAATGCCTATGGGCCGTTGGATCTTTGGGGGGGGGGGCAGATCAACGGTTGAGATCGAACGGAAGCACGATGAAAGGCCCCAGCGTGGTCGGGTGTGACAAGCGAGATTATATGGGAGATTTAAAGAAAGTATGCATAGCGAGGGCATTTCAGAATACGGAGGAAAATCTCGGGGCGTGCCTCCACAGTAAATCTCAGCCATTGATTTGGGTTAATCAGACAGTTTAGATCAAGCGGGAAGAGATATAAGGCTGGCGGGGTGGAAGAAAGGGGGAATCAATGCGAGTCGTTGGATCTAGGAGATCCATGGTGGGGATTAACTCGGAGGATCGGGGATTAAAGATGGTGAATGAGGGGTCAGTGATAATGAAATTGAGCGCCAATCGTTGGATTAGGAGGATCAACGGTCGAGATTGATAGTAGGGAAACACAATATGAACATATGGACGGGGAGATGGTGAAATTGTGATGAAGTGAGGACCATCAGATCGGAAGCAAGATCAATGGTGGGAATTAAAGCGAGACAAGTGAGCGGGGTGAAAAGCAATGGTGCGCCGGCCGTTGGATCAGGATGATCAATGGTGGAGGATGCATCGCAATCTTGCATGAACAAAGGATGGATGAGAGAGTGGAGAGACAACGACGAAACGCTGATTATCCGATCAAGAGGATCGACGGTCTAGATTAGATTGGAGCATCACAGATAGAAGGGGCTTAGACGGGAGGAGGGTGATAATGTGATGGCGTGATGACTGTCCGATCAAGAGGATCGATGGCCCAGATTAAATCGAAGCACGGAGAGAGATGGCCATCAGATCTGGGGAATGGATGGTCTAGATCTTATCGGAGGATTAGTCATCAGAAGAAAAGGAAAAGGGACGCGGAACCAGGGAAAGGTCGATTTGAGATGGGCGATTTGTCGATGGCCGTTGGATCTGGTGGAGGATTAACAGCTAGAATCAAATCGGGAATCGTCCATCGGCGGGAAGGCTTTGGCAAGTGCCAATCAGGAGGAACCCTGGCAGTGCGATGGAGAAAGGACCGCTGGATCTACGAGATCTATGGCTCAGATCCCGTTGGTGGGGAAACCATCGTGCGGGGGAAATATAAGGAAACAAAGGAAAAGGGCGAAGCGATGTCCGATAGCACAAAAGGGGCTTAAGGACTGAGGCTGATGATCACGGGTCCTAGTTATATGGAGAAAGGAGCTGATAACTTAATCCCGCGGGGGCTTAAAGGTACGCATATGGAAAAGTTATATTTTCGGGCCGAAATGGTGGTTTTTGAAGGTTTTTAAAGGTTCTGATAGAGAAAAAGAAGGGTTTTAGAACCAAATAAATGGGATTCATATGGTTTTAAAGGGAATTTTGAAGGAAGTGGAGGGATTTTTAATAGGAAAATATGAATGGAAGAGGGCTTCAAAGTAGTTTTCTTCAAGACAATAGCAGGGCTTTGTGAAGACATCAATGAGATGGATCCTTTTGACAAATGGACACAGCAAGGCTTCAAGAAGTCACAGATTTTGCATGAAATTTGTTTCTTGAAGACTAATAGACTTGTTTTAGCCATCATAGTATATGAAAATTTTATATAGATGGCTAACAACGACTCCACTTGGCGATGGCAGCTCCTTGGAGGTGTCAAGAACTTCAAAAAATTATCTCTGGAATGTAGATCAATGCCTTGCACTTTGACATTCCTCTTTCTTCTTTGATCATGCTGCTTGGAAAAAATGATCAACATTAACTCATAACAAATCAATTTACGCCCAATAACTACCTACACAACCTACTTTCCTAACATTTTTTCTTCAGCAGGGTGCACTTGGACTTGCAAAGCCTTTGACATCAACATTTTATTCTTTTATTGAAAGCAAGAAACTAATCTAAATCTACTCTTATAACTTCCATGAGTCCAGATTAAACTGTTAAACTCAAAAATTCTCTACCTAATCTACTATCTGCCAGGATCAAACTGTTTGACAGATCTTCATTCTCTACATTCTACAATAGAAATTGAAAACACAGTCAAACCAGGATTAAGCTATCCAATTTGTTGCGATGGCTATGACATCAAAAACAAACTTCACATAAACCTTTATTTGCAGAAAATTAAAACGAAACTTGGAAGGCTTAAGATCTTAAAACAATGAGAGTCCTTCCTTCTTTCCTTCAGCTCTGATTTGATCTCTTTGTGTTGTCTTCTTCTTTAACTGGTTCAGGTTTTCAGCATGTTAGAACTAGTCTTTTTCTTCTCTTTGGCTCAGGTTTTGATCTGATTTGAGCCATTTTCACTCATCAAACTTCACAGATTCGATTTAAGCTTATTTGAATCTACGCTTTTTCTTTCCTAATCTAGTCCTAAGTAAGCTAAGATTAAATTTGTTAGTAGATACTATTAGAAATTAATGCGAAAAATACCCACTTTAGCTATACATAAATAATAGCCCTAACATCAAAGTGGTATAAATGTGTCTTGAATCTAGTTAGTTGAGCGTCAAAACAAGTACGCAAAAAACCAGTTCTATGCATAGAAAGACATTAGCGGTAAAAAGAGGGGTTTGATCCATATATCAATGAACAAGACAGAACAATTTTTGAAAGAATTTTTGTATTAAGGGCACACAGGAAGGAAAACGAAGATGTTTCAGTTCATATAATGTGGGATGAGTTCTTGAAGTCCTCGGCACTTGAGATCTAAAGGGAAAATCCTACTCTCTTGTTGGTGTAGAAAACCCACACAAAGAATGGAACTCAAAGGGAGCTCACACAGCAAATGGCAGAAAATGCTGACCAAGTGTATAGATCCAGAGTGATCTAATAGGCAACAAAAGGTGAAGAATGGTAGGAAAAACCCTCCTATTTATAACAAAATATTGGGTCATTCTAGATCTTGGTGCATGATTAAAATAATGTTAGCCAAATCTAGATCCACCTTTTATGGAATATTTTATTATATTTGTTGGAGGGAAAAAGTATTTGACTTGGGTCAAATCCCTTTATTTGTTAATAATAAATAAATAAATGATTTATTTATCTTTTTAAAGAAGTGGTTGAAGGATAATTAAATAAATAATGATTTATTTAATTATTTGTGGGTGATTTGGTCATATTTAACAAGGAATATTATCTAAATAAGATTTAAATAATTATTCCTAGAAAATAATAAGATAAATAAAGGTTAATCTAATTAATTTCTTTGTTTTTGGGTTAAACATGACTAGGAATAATAATTAAATTATGGTTTAATTAATTATTCCATGAGGAAAATTAAACAAAATAGGTTTGTTTAATGTTTCCTTTTGGGGTTTTCTGTTTAGACCATAAACAACCTAATAAATGTGGTTTATTAAGTTATTTAACATAGTGAAAGCAATTTTACTTAGGGTAAAATTGGTCTTACATGGTGTACTTGGGTCCATCTAATGATAATAGGTTAGATGACCAAAAAATGGTGTAACAGATTTCCCCCCAGCGTGCGAGTGTTAGGAGCTAATTGCATGACTGAAGTACGTTGTAAGAACTCAATCACGGACATCAAGAGGGAAGTGGGAGAAATGTAAAGAGTGAGATAGTGTCTTGAAGAACTAGACCACGAGGAGATGAGACTCGTGGGTGTAGAGTCTTTAACTATGAGAGGGTGCATGCTAGGGGCGGCGGGGGAGGCATACCTATGCCCACCGAGACAAAGTACAAAAGAATAGTGTGTCCAGTAAACAAGGGACCGAACCATAAAGTACAACCGGCATAGACATGAGCCAGATAAGAATACAATGAGGAATCCCACATACATGTTGTGCCTGGGATAACAGCCAGGACTTATATAATAATATCTGAGTACATGAGATACAAATACAACCCCAAATGCCCCCTATAAGCGGGGAAGGGATCACAAAATCTGACTGATACATGCAAATCAAAGAGGCGCTGCAAGCGGCTAAGGCCGACATCATCAAATATATGGAGCTGCATCGAAGGCTGAAAGGAAGAGGTCATCCGGGCATGTGGGGGGCTACCTGCAGGGCCACCCCCTCATGAGGATTGAGACATCTCACACACACCCGGGAATCACCAAGAGCTGCTGCTGCATCACTAAACCATCAAGTATACAGATCTCGATCATGCTGAAAGGAGCTGGAGTGGAGAAACAATCAAGTCAAAGGGAAATGAGAGATCCCTTTTCTTGATTCGAGGCACCGAACAAGAGTGGAAGCTGGAACCAAGGTACACCGCCCTCTAGACCTGTCTTCTGGAATGAAGGAGCTGATGTCGACAGAAGGAGGTCTGCCATAGGTGAGGCAATGAGAGATCCTCAACTAAGGCACGAGAGAAAATAGTAGAGCAACGGACAGACTGACACCAATGATGATGGTGAAATGGAAGGGACTGAGTAGCGAATGGACGACTTCCCTTGTTAGAGCATAAAGGGCATAAATGACATGGCAGCGACTGACGCAATATCATAAGGGATAAGGGACAGTGGGACTGAAGGCCATAATGTGTGACACAAGAGAGAGACCAAGCAATGAAGGATGGAGGGCTATAGCGGGGTACAAAGGGACTCGGGATAGACTCCATGAATGCAATGATGACTCAACTTGGATGCTCTAAACAAGGGCGACTCGATGGTGCTGCCACACAGTAACGGCCCAATGGGGGACCATGAAAACATGAGTACAAGATGGTGACTCATGACGAAAATCGACACGAACAAAGACAAGTAAGAAGGCAAAATGGTGCCCCAAGTACAAGTGTCGTAAGTGAAGAAATGCGATTTTAAGGAGAGGTGAAGTGACCCTTCTTGGACAAAATGTGTCCTGGTGAAGTATCAAATCACAAAAAACTAACAGATACCCATTTGAGGGCTCGGTGAGAGCTTTCCAATAGTGCAGACGGTTTGTCGAACGGGGATACGGTATGGTCGCAGCAATCGAAAGAATAAACAGGGGTTCTCTTTTAATAAGGTAGTTTTCCCTCCAAATTCACTCATTTGCTATTGTTGCTGTGGTGAATATAGAGAGGAGAGAAGGCCTAAATCTTTGAGCGTAAATAAGAATCCATTGAGCCATTGGAATCGAGATCGTCAGTTGCAGGTAGAGGCCTAACCTTACTCTTTCATTTTGATGGATTGAAAAGTCAGTTTAGGGCCCAAAATCTCAGTAACAGACCCTCCTTCATCTCTACGGCTGGGTCGCACTTTTTGGGCCAAAAAGTACGACCTAGGAAGCAGGTTTCAGGGAATACTATGACCTGTCCCAGAATTGGGCAGAAAAGTGTGACCTGGAAGATGAGGGGGTTTTAGTGTTGTTTTATGGCTAAGAGTTGGGCTTTTTGTGTTTGGTTATGGTATTCCCTATCTGTCTTGACAAAACCAGATAATGTTTTTGTCTGAGATATGGAAGATATACGGAGTTAGCGGAGAGAGGGCACGGGTACATTGCAGGCCCAGTCCCGGGTAGATCGGTGTCCATCGTGTGTTGGCCAGGTTTGGAGTTCTAAAGTTTTTGGAGAACCCTTTGATGAGAGCAGGAGAGCCTTTGTTGGCCCGGATTATCAGTTACTGGGATCCAGAGCATGAGGTCTTTGTAGTGCAGGGGCACAGGATCGAACTGACAGTCCAGGATGTGTATTTCCTGACGGGTCTCCCGCCACTAGGGATGGTGGGAAACACGCAGCCAATATTACCGCGGGGGCGGTATATCATGGAGTTTGTGGAGTGACATTGTCGACCGGGTCTCCAAGTCAAGGGGACTTGGATACCAATCGGGGATATAGAGATATTAGAGACCCGTGCAGTGGCTGCAGCGGTGCTGCGAATCCTAGGCAACGAGGCGCTCCATCACATCACTGGGGGGCAGATGATGATTTTGGAGAGTGTGTTGAGTGGGACCTACTACGGGTGGGCCCAAATGATGCTGGTGTCGCTAAAACGACAGTTGTCACTCTATAAGTGGCAAGTGAACCAGTTATGATTGCTCATTAATGGGAATTTATTGTGCGCCTTCTTCTTTGAAGATCTGGACCTTACGACCTCGTGTCCCGACTCCAGAATAGGCGAGGGGGGGGGACAACGTTGAGGGGGGGGGACTCTTTGTGCAGAGGAGGAGGAGGGGCGGTCGGACGAGTGTTTCGACCTGAGTTCTTTGCCAATTGGGATCAGATGCCGTTATACATAGACGACTATCCCTATAGTGGAATGAGTTATTGTGGGGATCCGGACCTACCACTTCCGCCTGGTCGAGTATGGGGACCCGATGGTAAGTGGCAAGTAACTACTCTTTTTGGGCATGTTAAAGTTAGTGAATAGTAGATATGGTACTGATTCATGGACTTTTGGTATGCAGATATAGCTCCGGTAAAACCGGCCAGATATATGGGACGACCGGCAGCATCAGGAGCTGCAGGGCCGAGTGGGTCGAGAGCAGCGCGCAATGAGGATGCGGCCACCCTTCTGGAGGACATCCGCCGTAGATGCGAGAGGTTGCTGACCGGAGTTTCAGAGCGCGGGTGGCAAGATTTAGACAACCAGTACGTGGAGCCATGTATTGGTCTACCCTTGGAATGGCGAGGTGTCATGCGGTGCATGGCGATGGCCGGTCAAGGCATACGTGATCTAAGCGCTGTAGGAGCAGAGCCATTGGCTCGGGATCCGCCAGATAGTGAGTAGGTGGGGGGCATGTGGTGCTCCCTAGTGTGTATGTAGGGGCAGGTGGTGCCCCCAGTTTTGAGTTTTTGTTAACATGCGATGGGCATGTCATATGTATCAGAGTAGATGGACTCTAAACACATGTTTTGCGACACATATTATGGATATGCATCTTTGTTGATGATTATGAATGTTATTGTCCTGTATGAAATGCGTGTGATAAATTCCAATCTAGAACATGGTTTGCAATACTATCTACATAGTGATTCTATTCTCGAGGTACATGGTTGAAAGTTATGGTTTCAAATTCACGTATCAAGAGTTTCACTCGTAAATATCGTCTAAACAACACAGGGTTATGCACACGATAAACACCATTTAGTTGCATGACAAGAAGTAGGGAATCCAAACGAACATGCAGATGGAGGATGCGATGAAAGAGGGCATCGGCTAAGAGACCATGCACTGCATCATATTCAGCCTGATTATTGGTGGCAGTACCAATGCAGACCCCATTAGAGAGGACAAGGGAATGCAAGGGGGTGAAAATGGCCCAACTTGCCGAGGCTAGATTCCGGGAGTAACGACTTGCACCATCGGCGTAACCGATAAAGGGTGGGGACGGGAGGTCCTGCAGAATGGTGTCACAAGACAACAAATGGGGGGAGGAGATACAATGACGGCAGCGTGAGTGAACAGAATACATCGAGCGGCAACTGCGAGAGGGAGTGCAATGAGCAGGATGGCTATGGCTCATATACAAACTAGAGGGTGGTATATGAGGGCTATGGGAGGTATGGCAGGGATTCGGGCTGCGGAGGGCAACAGAGATACGGGTGGAGTGATCTCGTGTATAGGTAGAAAAGAGGGGGTCAGGCGAAACAACAGGGGAGGATGCAAGGGGACCGGGCTCCAAAGGTCGCACAGAGGAGGATAGGTAAAGAATGGTCGTAGTAGACTCCGTCATCTGAACATCAGGGGGGGGAATGTCGATGGGAGCGGGGAGATCCTCAGGCTGGCCCGAAGCATACTGCGCGAGTATGGGAGAGGCGGATTGATTTTTTTCAACCTCATACTCTCAGACTACTTCTAAAGAGGCGTGGTAATGCGTCAGGTGAGGACAATGGTGGGAGTAATGGCCATGGACGCCGCACAAAGCACAGGGTTTGCTAGTGCGAATAGTTTTGGGGTTCTTGGTTACGGACGAGGACGGAAGAGAAGGGTCGGAGACCGTAGACTCAGGGAACGCGACTTTAACCATGGGTTGAATGCGGGGCAACTCAGGACAAGTATGGGTGGCGTGACCGACGACATCACACAAGGCACAAGGCTTTGCAGGTGGGGGAGGAGCAGGGTCAGTCGGGGTGGCCTTGTCTTTGGATGCCCCCTTGCGAGCTTTGCCTTTCTTTCCTGGAGCTGTCACCACAGGGGTAGGGTCCTGGGGAGGTGCAGGGGGCATGGTAGCAACGGAGGAAGCGAGGGGGACCGGTTGAACCAGTGTCAAAGCAAGATAGGGTTTGGGGTGACCAGGAGGGGTAGCAGCTGGAGGGTCAAGGTACCAGACGGGTATACCCAGGGTCAGGTTAGGGAGAGAGAGGGTGGCCATGACGGGGACCGAATAGACTCCGGGAGGGGGAGCTAGGAACGGTATCTGACCAGCGGGATAATGACCAGGAGGAACGGCTCCGAGGTGGTTAAGGCTTGGGGGAACCGATCCAGGGGGATAAAGGGGCTCAGGGACACCAGCTGTAGGAGAAGGGCCAGAAGGAGGAGGCCCGACTGGCGGAGATGAAGGGCTAGGAGAGGGTTGCGGTGGGCGAGGTTGAGTCTGAGGTTGCTAACTAGCCAAA
Source organism: Pinus albicaulis (assembly GCA_034641835.2). NCBI lineage: Eukaryota > Viridiplantae > Streptophyta > Pinopsida > Pinales > Pinaceae > Pinus > Pinus albicaulis. The sequence continues at coordinate 266,424,589 of CM076573.1, forward strand.
GCGGGTCGCTTAAGGGCAGCCTGAGACGATTGCATCATGCAAACATTCGATAAGCTAGGATCAGAGATGTGAGGAGGGGGAAGACCAGGAAAATTTCCAAGCAGGGAGGAATCTTTGTAGATGCCGGGGGAGACACTGGTCAAGGAATCGACGGTTTGCTTATTGGCTACAGAAGAGATGGTCGTCTCAGGGGAGGTCTGAGACTTTGGCTCATGATAAGTCAACTGGTCGATGGTGACTATCTTTCCATTGTGAGGAAAAGACATCTTGCGAAAAACCACAGAGGGGACAGCAGACATGGCATAGGTGTAGCTTCACCCCAATAGAATGTTGTAATCTAGAGGGGCGTCGATGACTTCGACGTCAACGCAAACAGTCTTGCCCGCAAGGGTGATAGGACAATTACGGAAAAGGCCAATGGGCTGGGAGGCGTGGCCGTCCCACGCTCGAAGGGTGATCGTGGAAGGGGCCAGCTCAGGAGATCCGAGTTGCTTCCAAACCGAAGCGGACATCACACAGGTGGATGCCCCCTCATCAACTATACACCGAGAAACGTTGGCGTTCCGAATTTTGACTGGGATTTGGAAGGTGACGAAAGCAGGAAGAGGAGGATGGTCCGATTGAGTGGTGTCGAAAACAATCATTTGGTCATCAACAGGATCTACAGCGCCCACGGCAGATAGTAGAGCCTTCTTTTGGGAAGGGCACGACTGGAGGAGTTCCAGTGTGGAAATGGCAGCAGGAGATTGCGCCAAATCATCTACTATGCTATACGAATGAGCAGCTCGACCGGAAGCAGCGTTTCAACGTAATGGTCCCTTAGGAATCTTGGTATGAACCTCAACTTTGGGTTGAGGGATATGTAAGGGGCCACTGGATGTCGAAAGAGGCTCTGTAGAACCTGAAGAAGGAGGCTCGGGGGCAGACTGAGCGGGAGGCTTGGGGTACTGGCGAGACCGAGTTTGAAGGTGAAGGTCGACGGTTGGGGAAGGATCAGAGTTCATCATAAGGATCTGGTAATCGGAGGAACCAGAAAGGGAAGGTGGAGTGGCGACCTGGCTGTCAGGCGGTTGGGTAGCCATGAATCCTTCTTTGAGAAAGGATCGATCGCTCTTGACTAGTTGAGTAGTGGCCACATTAGGGGGAGCATGAGGGGAGGCATGTTGTTCGCGCAATGTGGCTTGATACTCCCACATCTGCCGCATCTGTGGTAAGAGGGGACAATCGTGGGTGAAATGACCATAAACACTGCAACACGAACAAGGCTTATTTGTGCGAAGAGGCTTGTCCGGCTTGGGCTGAGTGCCTTGTTGTTGGTTAGCAGTGTTAGGGTTAATACCTTGAGGGTTGGGTCCACGAGTACCAGGGGCAGATTGGTTTTGATTGCCTCTCCGCCTTCTTTGAGAAGAAGGGGGATTAGTCGCGCCCTGCTATGCAAATACTTGCCTTGGAGGGGTCTGTAAGTGCTGTTGCGGGTTTGGAGGAGGCAAGAGAGATGGAAGCGCATATGATGTAGGAGCTGGCGCACCAGCCTGCGGATAAAGGTAATGGCTAGGTTGGGCAACATTGAGGTAAGCAGGAGGTTGGGAAAAAGGAGGAGGCATGCCGTATCCTGGATACATGCTACCGGGAGGGGGAAGAGTGCTAGAGGTGCTGGCCCCTCCCTGAGGGAGACCATAGCCCATAGGAGGTTGAGCATATGGATGAGAAAGGGCTCCAATGATACCGTCGGCAGAATGAGATGCCCCCGGGGCGTTAGCGCCACCGGGCCTGGGGAGGTCAGGGAGGACGGTATAAACATAACCAGACTGAGCATAGATCAGGTCATATTTCAAGGCTATTTGGAGGGCGGCTTCTTCGGTTTGAGGGAAATGGGAGGCGACATCTTTGCCAATGGGAGCTAAGAGAGAGCGAACGAACCAGTCCATATAGATCCGATCTTCAAAGGGGGGAGCTCGACATAAGTTTCGTCTTCATCGCCATTCCTGGACATGAGCGGAAAGGCGGGTCGAAGAGGTTTGCTTAAAAGAGGTCAAAAGCTCCGTACCAGTATCGTATCAGAGAGGGAGCTGGAAGTAAGATAAAAAGGCTTGGGCAATGGTTGAAAAGGTGGTATGGGAAGAGGGGGCTTGGTCAACATACCATTTAGAAGCTTCGCCGGTAAGCGTGCATTGGAACAACTGAAGACGGATGGAATCATCGGTAATGGAGTTGGAGGAACACCACATGTGGAAAGATCAGACATGGTTGGTTGGATCTTCTCCAGCAAGGCCTTCGAACTTAGGGATGTCGGAGGGGAGCTTGGTTGGCATAGCAGGCCAACCAACATCGTGGCGGATAGGGTCATTGATCAACTAATTGAAATCGGGGAGGCTGAGGCCTGCAATGTACGGCAGCAAGGGTATGGCCGAGGTAGTTCGTGTGGCGGTTCCGCTAGTAGTAGTTCCGGCATTAGGGCCTGGAGCACCGCTAGCGTTAGGCCCTGGACCAGACATAGTGAAGGTGACAGGGGAAGAACCAGGAGGAGAAGGAGAACCCAATGAATCAGAAGAGGAGTCGGAGTGTGGACTCGGAGGAGGACTGGCTCGACGACGGCGGGACGGAGCAGGTCGATCGACCGGAAACTGAGGGTGAAGGCCAAGAAGTCTCCGGGAAGTGCGCCTTGGGGGCGCAATGATGACAACACAAACACGACACAAGGGGAAGAAGAACGACCACAAGGGAAAGGAGGTGCAGAATCAAGTGATTACAATGTCGAAACAAGGGCAGATAGGTGCAGTGTCAATTTATTTTAAAGTCTTTGCCTAGCGGTGTAAGCCAGGCTCTTCTTCGCTTAGGGTGAGTATGTGGCGTGCGTTAATTTTAATTTTTAAACCCTTTCCGTTTTGAGAGCAAGAAAAAAGTGTGCGGCGTAGCTGAAAATAAACCTACAGAGAACAGTATATAATGCTGAAATAACAGAAAAATAACAGCTACTTGTGCATCTATCTAACCCAAGAAGGCGGGTCTCTCAAAACTAATCTAAAAAGAAAGGGAAAAATCTAGGCAAAACACACGGAAAAGAGGCCAATAGATCTAAGGTCAAAAGGGACAGGGATCTAAAGGGAGAAAGGCACTTTGAGAAGGTCGCAGTCACGGCCCGAGAGCGAGAGGCAAGGTGGGTGGAAAGGAGGAGTGGCAAAAAGCGAGAGGGAGAGGGAGGAGGTCCCTAAAAGGGAGAGTTCAAACAAAACTTCTGAGAGGTGATTTGAAAGGAAGAAGAAATTTGAGTTAAAGGGATCGAAGGAGTACAGAGATGCGAAAAAGAGCGAAACTACGAAAAAAGCAGAACTGACTAAACGACTAAAAACTCTTCCACAAAAAGTGGAAGTCTGAAGCCCTAAGGGGCTAGGTTCCCACTTAGGTGAGAAAAACATACTTCGGAAAGCAGGTCTAAACGGGTGGAGGCAGTGGCTGGAAACGACGGAAGCCCGCCAAGGCGGAATTGCGAAACTTGGTGAAAAATTGGCGGAGTCGCGAGGTTCGACTGTTTTTCGATGCGAATCGCGAAAATTGAGTGAAAGTGCGACACAGGTCCAGTCATGAGGTTATGGGGCTGAAAAGTGCGACCCCCGTTCTGGTTGTCTCGGCGGCAGATTTTCGGAAAAGTTGTCGTCTCAGTTGCGGCTGATGTCGCTTACCTGCGCAATAGAGCCAGAAACACACGGAAGTTAGAAATTTTAATGTTTTAGGGTTTTATGTGAAAAAAACAACATAAAAATAGGAAAAATAAACAGCTGAAAAGAAACCCTAGGGTCTGAAGTAGCTGGATATGTAGGAATATGAAAAACGACAGCGGTCGTAATTTAAAACCCGTGTGGAGTCGCCATTTGTTAGTATGAATCCTTTGTCGAAGTGTACGAAAAAAGACCACTTTAGCTACGCATAACTAATAGCCCTAACATCAAAAGTGGCTGCCAATATCTTCAGATCTACAGTTAGTTGATCAAGAAAAGAGCTGCAAAAAACCAGATCTATGCATAGAAAGACATTAAACAGTAAAAAGAAGGGTTTGCTCCATATATCCAATAGACAAGACAAGAACAATTTTTGAAAGAATTTTTGTATTAAGGGCACCTGGGAGGAAAACAAGAAGGCGTATCCAATTCTCCTCGATGGGATGGGTTCTTGGAAGTCCTCAGCACTTCAGATCTAGAATCTCTCTCTCTTGTTGGTGTAGAAAACCCAGACAAAGATAGAACTCAAAGGGAGCTCACACAACAAATAATGTAGAAAAATGTGACCAAGTGTATAGATCCAGAGTGATCTAATAGGCAACAAAGGTGAAGAATGGTAGGAAAAACCCTCCTATTTATAACAAAATATTGGGTCATTCTAGATCTTGGTGCATGATTAAAATAATGTTAACCAAATCTAGATCCACCTTTTATGGAATATTTTATTATATTTGTTGGAGGGAAAAAGTATTTGACTTGGGTCAAATCCCTTTATTTGTCAAAAATAAATAAATAAATGATTTATTTATCTTTTAAAGGAAGTGGTTGGAAGATAATCAAATAAATAATGATTTATTTAATTATTTGTGGGTGATTTGGTCATATTTAACAAGGAATATTATCTAAATAAGATTTAAATAATTATTCCTAGAAAATAATAAGATAAATGAAGGTTTATCTAATTAATTTCTTTGTTTTTGGGTTAAATATGACTAATAATAATAATTAAATTATGGTTTGATTAATTATTCCATGAGAAAAATTAAACAAAATAGGTTTGTTTAATGTTTCCTTTTGGGGTTTTCTGTTTAGACCATAAACAACCTAACAAATGTGGTTTATTAAGTTATTTACCATAGTGAAGGCAATTTTACTTAGGGTAAAATTGAATGCTTACATAATTATTACTTGGGTCCATCTAATGATAATAGTTTGTAGATGATAAAAAATGGTGTAACAAAATTGTTTGGAAAATCTTATTCACTAACCTATCAATAGTAAATTGAAATCTATCTAGTCATGATTAGGCTGTATGACTAAATAGCAGTGCTCTTTCAAGTAGTGGCATTTAGGTTTGCACACTTTTAGACTCTTTTTTTTTTTTTTGGTATGGGGTTGTACCTTTCTTATTATATTTTCCCTCTTTTCTGTTTTTATATTGTTTTTGTATTTTTTCTTTTTTTTGTAAACAAAATAAAGCAATGATATTTACAATGAAGAATGAAAGCTTTAAATTGAGATTTTAGCACAAATAATGCTTGAGCATCCTGCCATTGACAGGACCCCCAAACAGGTCTGTACCATCCATATCTTGTAGAAAAAATGCATTATAACCAATATCATATTGAAAGATGTAAGGGCATTGCCATAAATTGTCAAACTTGCCATGTTTTCCCTTATCTTCTCTCCTGGAATCCCATTTGAGTACTTTGTCACCAATTTTGAAATCAATGGCCTTTGTCCTCTTATCAAACAACTTTTTTATATTCTCTTGTACTTTTTGTGCTCTGTTATAGACTTCTTCCCTGGTTTGCTAAAGATGTATGGTCTGATTTATCTTTCTGATCATGCTATCTTCCTCTGATTGTATTTCTTGGACCAACTTCATCACTGGCACTCCTAAACTGGTAGGAAAAACTGCATCTGCTCCATAAACCAGCTGATAGGGAGACATTCCATTTGATTTCTTTGTTGTCAATCTATCTTCCCATAAAACATGGACCAGCTTGTTGTGCCATGACCTCTTATTTTCTTCCAGTAGCTTCTTTATTATGTTTATCAGGCTCTTATTGAAAGATTCTACTAACCCATTAACTTGAGCGTAATAAGCTGTGGAATGACCAAGCACAATCTAATATCTGTGACAGAAATCAACCATATTTTTAGAACCAAATGTAGCAGCATTGTCAGTGATGATTTTCCTAGGACGGCCACATCTAGATAGGATATGGTCTTCAAGGAATTTTATGATAACTGAGTCTGTGGCATTCCTAGAAGGGATGGATTCTATCCATTTGGTGAAATAATCAATGGTTGTTAGTATCCATCTATGTTGGGCAGATGAGGCAGGATGAATTTTCCCAATGAAGTCTAGGCCCCACTGTTGAAAAGGAGCTTCAACAGTGATTGGTTGCAATGGTAAGGGAAGCGATTTTCTCTTACCTTCAAAGATTTAGCATTTGTGGCAGGCAACTATAATTTTGTGGACATCTTGAAAGAGGGTGGGCCAGTAATAGACAGCTCTAAGGATTTTATTAGCAGTGATTTTCCAATTGAGGTGGCCTCCACATTCTCCTTCATGAAACTCATGCTTGATCTTATCTGCATTAGCCTCGGGCAAACATTTAAGAAATAAACCACTGGGATTCTTCCAATATAGACATTTATCTAAAATGCAATAATTAACAGCCTTTAACTTCAATAATCTTGCCTATGTTTTAGACAAAACAAGAGGGGCATTGAGGTTAGTAAGCACATACAAAATATCAGCATACCAAGATGAATTGAGGAAATGATCCTCAATAAGTGGGGCTGGTAATTCTTCCTACCCATATAATGCATCTATCATGTTTATATCAAGTTCTTGCAAGTTAGATTCAACCATTAATTGTGCTAGGCCTTGACCCTTGATGAGTTTAGTGGGTTTAATTTCCAAATCATATTCTAGTATTAGAACATTCCACTTTCCTCTTTTTCCATCGAGGTCTTGTGACAAAATTTCCTTTACCACTACATGAGGCACAAATGCAATAATGTGAGACTATAAGATATAAACTATGAAATCCTTCAAGTATTTGACTAATGCATAGGCTTATTTTTCCATGATATTATATTTCAGAGGTGCGTCTCTTAATGCCTTGCTGAAAAATGAAATTGGTTGCTCTTGTCCTTCTGGATTTGTCTGTAATAGGACAGCGGCCACAGTATGTTCTGATGCAAATGAAAGTATGAGGAAGTCCTTAGTGAAATCAAGATTGATAAGAACCGGTGCTTTGGTAAGTGCATGTTTGACCAGTTCAAAGGATTTATTTGCTTCTAAGGTCCATTTAACTCCTATCTCTTTCTTTATCATGTTTGTCATGTTTCTAAGGAGTTCTGCCAGGTTGGGTATGAACCTTCTTAAGAAATTAATCTTTCCAATGAAATATTGAAGTTCTTTAATGTTTCTGGGGTGACTGATCTACAATATACCTTCAACCCTTTTTGGGTCTATTTTAATCCCTTTTTTAGATATGATGTGACCAAGAAGTTTACCCTCTTGGAGACCAAACAATGTCTTCTTAGGATTTAAAGATAGCCCAAATTTCTACATTTCTCAAAGACCTTTCTTAGGCGTACTAGGTGTTCTTCATCTGTTTTGGAATATAATGTAATGTAATCTAAATAAATCACAATGAAGTGGCCTATTTCTTTTGAGAAAGAAATCTCCATGGCTCTTTGAAAGGTGGCACCCGCATTCATTAATCCAAAAGGCATTTTCACATACATGAAAGTGCCCCAGGGAGTAGTGAAGGTTGTTTTAAGTTGGTCATCAGGGAGTACCAATATCTGATTATATCATGAAAAGCCATCTAACAAATAAATCCTCTTGGAACCAACTACCCTTTGTAAGATGTGATCCATTTTAGGCAGGGGATAGTTGTCCTTTAATGAGGCTCTGTTCACGTTCCTAAAGTCAATATAGAGCCTTATTTCTCCTGTTTTCTTTCTTGTAGCTACAATATTAGACACCCACTCTAAGTACCTCACATGGACAATAATTATAGCATCATACATTTTCCTAATTTCTTTCTCAACCAAAGGTAACTGCATAGGGTTTATTCTATGTAATTTCTGCCTAAACAGTTTCTGGTTTTCTTTAAGTGGTATCTTGTGGTGAATGGTCTCTGTGTCATATGCCCTTAAATCCTCATAGCTCCAAGAAAATACATCAGAAAACTATCTAAACAACTCAATATATTTCAGTTTCATGTGAGCTGGCAATGTTTTAGATAACTTGATCATTTTAGGCTTGTCTTTACTGCCTATATTGCATTCCTCAATATCAAAGTCAGTGGGTTCTATTGTTGGTTTCTTGGAAATGTCATTAAAATCAAACAAGTCTTCTAGAGGTGCTATTCCTTTGGGTAAGCCTTTGTCTTTAGAATGTAGTACCTCTATGTATTCCCTTTGTGAGTTTATGTATTCTTCTGTTTGATTTTCAAACTCTCTAGTTAGCATATTTATTTCTTCAATGGGAGAAGGTTCTTTTTCAATAGGATGTTCCTCATTAAAGTAGTATTTATCATACTTTGAGTCTGAATTTGGCAATTCAAACTCATTTATGAACTACAAGAAGTCTTCTATCTGTTTATCTCCCTCAAAGACCTGCCAATAGCTGGTCTATATTTCACTTGGACTATGAACTTTTTGTTATCATAGGGTCTTTGACATGATCTGGAAGCACAAGCTAACCCGCTGGCAAGAATGTTTTGGTTTCTAGGGATAAAAACAAGTTCATACTCCTCAAACGTTTTCAAAATGTCCATGGCATCATTTCTATAGGCTCTTAGTCTTGGATGTTTGGCAGTGTACTCTCCATTTATCTGCCTAATGATCAATTCAAAATCTCCATGAATAGTTATCCTTCTGGCTCCTAATCTCTTCAGTAACTGTAGTCCTAAGAGGAGTGCTTCATACTCTGCTACGTTATTTGTGCATTGGAATTTTAGCTTGTATGAATGGCTTTCAGCATAATTTTTCTCTGTGTTGTGAAGCCACACACCTGCTCCTACACTAGTTCTATTACAAGACCCATCAAAACTCATACTCCAAAGAGGGATAGTTTCGGACTTGTTGTTGTTTTCATTCATGTCCCTTTTGTCCTATGTGTTCTGGCTGTCATTATGCACTTTTATGGGTTCTACAACATGTTTTTGTTGGTCTTTTTTCTTAAATTTCTCATGGATTTTAGGCCTTTTTTCTTGACTCTCGTGATTTTCACTAAGCTAGTGGACAGTGGGTTGTTAATACTGTCTGTTTTGTTTGCTGTAATTTTCAGATTTGGAAAACTATTTGAGATCCTCTTCCTCCCTATTCCCTCCTTCCATGTTTTCTGTTATGTTGGGTGATCGCTCACTTTTGAACTCTAGTTCATCAAAGCTTTCATCATTGTAAAGAATGAATGAGTCTAGGTCTGTATGGAAAGAATAAAGAGGGGAATTTCCTGATTTTTCTTGACTACTCACCATAAATTTCATGTGTGATTCCCTATAAAGTCTTCTAAGTTGACTGAAGACAGGGATGGTGGTATATGTCATGTCCATTTTCATGGTACCTTGAAGCTTAGCACCCCATGATCTTTAAAGAAGCATGCCATATTTGGGGGGAACATCAGCCACTATCACATCCATCACTATGCATTTGGTTGGCATTTGGGTCAAGTTTACACAAAGATCTTTGATCAGGCCTAAGCATTTTACTCTAGTGGAGTCAAAAGAATACAAATATTTATATGGTCTAGTTATCTCAAGGCCTAATCTCTCCATGATTACTTTGGGCATGAGGTTATGTGAAGCCCCTGAATCATGCATAGAATTGTGTAAAATATTACCATGGATATTCAAACTGACATAGAAAGGAGGGAGCACTCCTTCTTGGAACTTTCCTTCAATTTTAGGACCAAATAAAAGGGCTGGCTGATCATCATTTAGGTTGACAGAGTCATTATTTTCTTCTATGTTCAAAGCTTTTAACACCTGAAATTTATATACATCCTGAGTGAATAAATCAGTGAGTGGGACAGAGATCTTGATTTTAGCAATTTCACTTTCCAAATTGAAAGGGAACTAGTTCTTTGAAAGGCTCAAATCTATCTTGTTAGTCACTAACTTATCAGCGAAATCAGTTTGCTAGTTTTTACTATGTACATCAGTTGCAACTATTTTTACAGGGGCACTATGGTAGTGCTTGAGTACCTTTCCATTTGTTTTTACCAAAAACTTTTATTATTGTTTGTTTTAGTGATAACAATCACATTTTCAGATCTGTTTTTAGCAGCAGTTTCAAAGGTCTTTATTTTGGGATTTTCTTAGTTCTTTTTGCTCCTGACGTCATATTTCTTATGGACCTCCATGATGACATTCTTAAAGACTTGCCTATAGTCTTCAGATTCTAAGCCTTCATTATCATAATATGTAAATGTGGCATGGTCATCCTCTGTGAAAACGGCAGGGTCTTCATTACTTACTCCCAGCATGTTTATAATAGTTCCCTCTGGCTCTTCTATCATTCCCTCATCTTCATCAACATAATTTTCTTGGAATGGGGGTCTGATTTTTTTATCGGTATCTCTTTGTCTAATCTGATTGGGGTTTTTCCTAAAGTTCTGGTTCTGATTTTGAGACTGGTTCCTATTTTGAGCATTTGTTTGGATAGCCAACCTCTCCATCATTCTTTCTAACCTGTCCATGTTCTTGGCTAGATGGCCTAATTTTAAGTCAGATGTGGAAGGTGCAGTGTCTTCCCTATATGTTACTTTCTTTTCAATCCTCATCCTAGCTCTCTTCTCAATCAGATTTGCTTCCACACTAAGAGCTCCCTTTTGCATGTCTTCTAAAGTTAAGGGATCCCTTTATCTTAGTTGATAGGCCATTTTCGGATCAAATCCTTCAAGGAATTTGGCCAAAGCTGAGCCTTGTGGAGGTTTCAAATCTGGGGGTAGTGCGTTATAAACACTATTGAATCTGGTGCAATAATTTTGAACACTTTTCTAGGGTTTCTCTTGAGGTTGTTGTAACCTGAAAGTATTTGGAGAGGGTTCTTCCTAATTTCACATTTGTTTATGAATGTTTGATGTAAAGAAGGGAGATCATTTATACTATTAGGCGTTAAACCCTTAAACCATTTCTTGGCTTCTCCTCCTAAAATTTGGGCGAAAATCCTCATTTCGATGGTCTCATATTGTATTTCCATATAATCAAAGGCATGATTCATTTTATCTACGTGTTGTTGGGTAGTAGTAGGTTCATTTCCAGTGAAATGGGGAATTTTGGATTGATATTCATTGGGTAAAGGAACCAGAGGTTGTGGTAACACTAGTGGAGCATACCATGCTGCCATGATAGGATTTTGTGGGAGGAATGGAGTGGTTTGAAAAGTGGGTATATGGATGACAGAAGTGCTTGGACTAGCAAGAGACTGTTTAGCAGATTTGGGGTGAGAGAAGCCAAAGTTATGAATGAAATGAATATCAGGAGGTGTGGATGGAGGGGTTTCTATGCTGCTAATATGTTGGCTACTATGTTGTGGTGAACTTGGAGGCTCACAGTCTGTCTAATCTATGCCACTAAGTGACTTGGTTCTTGGTAAACTTCTTGAAAAGGGTAAGTCGACTTGGGTATCTGATAGAGCTGTAAGATCTCCAGGCACAGAGTTAGCTCTATGAATGGGTTTGATAATAGTTAGATCCCTAGATACATGAGACTTCCTAAGAATTCTTTCTGGATTATCAAATATTTCAGGAGGATTTGGGTCAGGGTAAGCTCTGGTATGAATTCTTCTTGAAGCCAGTATGTTAATATTTAGACCCAAAGAGAAGAAAGTTAGCCAGATATGAAAATTTTTAGAGGCAAACTAGTCTTTAACCAAGAAAAATTAATCCTCAAAGTTTCCTAATCATGGGTAAGAACGATGTTTTAATGGTAGTGTGGGCTGCCCCAGTGGAGTCTTTGTGAAACTAGGGGTAAACAGCAGGCCTAATGATCACCAGTGGAGTATTTTGGTCTTTTAGGAGTTGTGGAGTCGCGAGGTTGAGGATTTCAAATTTTTTACAGTGGGATGCTATCCACCATCAGCAATTAACTACCAATCTAAGGATGTTGTTGGTCTTCTGAGCTCTTAAGCATGTCTAAGATGCAATTTACTCAAAATTCCCCAACAGAGTTGCCATTATGTTGGGGTCCCGTGATTTGGCAGATTGGCATACCGGATGACAAGGCAACATCAGAGCCACTTTGGAAAACTAGGATCTAGCCCTCCTGGATTCAGAGAGGGATCTCTCAATATGTGTTTTCAAAGGATATATATTTAAGGCTTATGATATGATATTAGGCTAGTTATGAAGTACATGGTATTTGTTTGTTTTTGGTTGGGAATCATTAAATGGGAAGGTCATATGAAGTGAAGGAAGAAATAAGTGGAAGGATGTTTTAGCATGGGAAGATATGTCAAAAAATAGTGATAAAACATTAGGCTATGGAGTCATAAAAGGGTTTACTTGCACAAAAACTATTCAAGGGTTTTCATAGAGCAAGTCATCTATATCAGAAGATCCTTTGAGTTGAGTTTGTGGTATGGAACATTAAGAAGTGTGGTGAAAGAAGCAACATATATGAAAACAAAGGGCAACCTAAGATCAGGTCAGGACTTTTAACCTATCCTGCTTTTGGCATACTCTCAAGGGTAGAAAACATTTAAGATAAACATAAAAAGTAGACTAAGATGAAGTAAGGACTTTTAACCTATCTTGCTTTTGACATACTCTTAAGGGAAATCTTCAAAACAATTGTTTAAGACTAAAAATGGGACAGGGCTAACCATAAAATTCCTTTATTAGGACTCTACTTAGCATGCAGTGAAAAGATCATTCAAGAACAACATCTCAAGTTATACTCAGCCAGACATGGGCTCACCAACATTCCTTGATTGGCTATACTCTATTGATTCATTCTCAAACACACATTTAGAAGAAAACATAAAGATAAAGCTTATCGTCAGAATTAGGGTACTTTAGAAGTAAATCCTAATCTATTTTTTAGTGCTCTTTATCAGAGAATATGAAAAAATTGGAAACATAAGGAGAATAAAAATTATAGTAAGAATAACATCACCAATGATTTAGATCGGGATACAATGAAATCTTCTTGTTTATTTGATTTCCAAAACTAGTTACATACTTTGAGTCCAATAGCTTTCTATAGACCAATGCTTCTCTTCCCAGCCTACTATATTACAACTACTGAGCAACTCTTACTCAATAACAATTCAACAATTAACAATTTTCAAACCATTACAATGAGTTGTCTGTGAATACATATAGGTGAGAGAGGAAGAGTGTTGAAGGAAAGATCATCAATGTCAGTTAAGACAGAGGGGAAGAGGTATTCGAATGCCCATTCTGCTTAATGACCATTACATTAACTTATTGTACCAATTTAGTAGTTTTTCCTATCTTTGAGGCATATCTGGTAGGCTGGTAATAACTCTGAAGTGTGTTCTTTGAAGATAAATGTGGCCAAAGTACTATGTTTGACCTCTAAAACAAGTAACTATCATAATTCGGTTCTGAGGCCTCCCATGAATGTGCAATAACTTCTCTGATAGTTTTAAAGAGGTTATGTCATCAGGATGGCTGTCAAGGTGTATTTGAAGGGAAAACATGCCACGATGGCATTTTGGTCCTTTGGTGGAGTAATAACTTCTATGGATGTGGCATTCAAGGATCTTCTTTTGTTGATCTATGTGTTTAGGCTTTAAACTTTGATCGGGCCCCCTGATACTGCTTTAAGGCCCTTTTTAATCATCCTTTGCTTTAACTATGTCTTTTTCTTTAATATGCGGGTTAAGCTTTTGATTTCCTGAGTTATGCCTTAACCGTTGTCTTTACTGATTGCGCTCTAATCCTTATTGATATTCACTTTAACTCTGTGGTGTACAGGTGGCTTTTACTAGTGCTGAGGGTTTTGCTATTCACCAGTGTTCATGAGACACTGATAAACAGTAATAATAAACCCTGAATATCCCTTTTTGCATGTTCGGAACCCAAGGATCGTCATCCTTGATTCTTGCTATTAATATTTCGCTGGAGGAGGGCCTGCGATATTAAACCACCATTTAAAACCTGCATACAACGAAAAATATTAAGAAATCCTGCATTTGTGGCTTGAATGCTTCAGAAGGCTCAGGCGTGGGCGAAGGAGCAGTGAAGAGAAGGGTGAATGCAGCCGAGATGAGCTTTAATGGAGGAAACATGAAACCAGGGTTTGAATGAGGTTTCAGGCACGAAGAACAGGACGACAGTTTTGGGAATACCAAGGACAATATTCACGCAGGGTCTAAGCGGTAAGTGGTATAATATCAAATGGGCACGATACGGTCAAGAGGTCGACATGTGTCCCTTTAAAACCACCCATTTCGCGTTAAAAATGGAGTTTAGAGCATTATGGAGAAATGCGTGTGAAAATGCCTGTGGGTCATTGGATCTTGGGGGGGGGGGTGGAGATCAATGGTGGAGATTGAATGGAAGCATGATGAAAGGCCCCAGCATGGTGAGGTGGGACCAGCGGGATTATATGGGAGATTGAAAGAAAGTACGCATAGCGGGGGAATTTGGGAATACGGAGGAAAATCTTGGGGTGTTCCTCCACAGTAAATCTTAGCCGTTGATCTGGGTTAATCGGACGGTTCAAATCAAGAGGGAAGAGATATTAGGCTAGCAGGGTGGAAGAAAGGGGGAATCAATGGGAGCCATTGGATTTGGGAGATCCATGGTGGGGATTAACTCTGAGGATCAGGAATTAAAGATGGCGAATGAGGGTTTAGTGATAATGAGATTGAGCGCCAATTGCTGGATCAGGAGGATCAATGGTCGAGATTGATAGCGGGGAAACACAATATGAACATATGGAAAGGGAGATGGTGAAATTGTGATGAAGCAAGGACCATCAGATTGGAAGCAAGATCAACGGTGGGAATTAAAGCGGAACAAGTGAACGAGGTGAAAAGCAACAGTGCGCCGGTTGTTGGATCAGGATGATCAATGGTGGAGGATGCATCAAAATCTCGCATGAACAAAGGATGGGCGAGAGAGTGGAGAGACAACGATGAAACATTGACCATCTGATCAGGAGGATCAACGGTCTAGATTAGATTAGAGCATCGCAGATAGAAGGGGCTTAGATGAGAGGAGAGTGATAATGCGATGGCGTGATGACCGTCTAATCAGGATGATCGACGGTCTAGATTAAATCGGAGCATGGAGAGCGATGGCCATCGGGTCTAGGGAATGGAAGGTCCAGATCTTATCGGAGGATTGGCCATCAGAAGAAAAGGAAAAGGGACGCGGAATCAAGGAAAGGGTAATTTGCGATGGGCGATTCATCGATGGCCATTAGATCTGGTGGAGAATTAACGGCTGGGATAAAATAGGGGAATCGGCCATTCACGAGAAGGCTTTGGAAAGTGCCTATTGGGAGGAACCTTAGCGGTGCGATGGAGCGAGGACCGTTGGATCTGCGAGATCAACGGCTCAGATCCCGTCGGCAGGGAAACCATCGCGCGGGAGAAATATAAGGAAACAAAGAAAAAGGGTGGAGTGATGTTCGATAGCACAAAAGGGGCTTAAGGACTGAGGCTGATAGTCGTGGGTCCCAGTTATATGGAGAAACGAGTTGAGAACTTAAGCCCGCGTGGGCTTAAAGGTCTACATATGGAAAAATTAGATTTTCAAGCCTAAATGGGGGTTTTTGAAGGTTTTAAAGGTTTCGATAGAGTGAAAGAAGGGTTTTAAAACCAAATAAAGGGGATTCATATGGTTTTAAAGGGAATTTTGAAGGAAGTGGAGGGATTTTTAACAGGAAAATATGAATGGAAGAGGGCTTCAAAGCATTTTTCTTCAAGAAAACAGTAGGGCTTTGTGAAGACATTAGTGATATGGATCCTTTGGACAAATGGACATAGCAAGGCTTCAAGAAGTCACAAATTTTGCATGAAATTTGTTTCTTGAAGACTAATAGACCTGTTTTAGCCATCATAGTATATGAAAATTTTATAGATGGCTAATAGCTTCCACCTCTGAACCCCGATTGTGATATTACTTTAGCACTCTGCTGCATCACCAATTGCAAATCACATTTTGTAACTTTTCCTTTTCTTCCTTTAAGACTTACTGCTCCTTTTTTTCCAATTGTGATAATTCTTCGTACTCTGCCACCGGTCCCACTACCATGCCACCCATCACACTTCACACTTCGTAAACTTTTCCTGAAAAAAACTTTTGCTATCCCTCCAACTTTGCAATATTGTGATTGCGATATCGCATTTCGCACTTTGTAGTTTTAATCCCATTGCATTTCGCACTTCACTTCGTTTTCCTTTTTCTTTAAGACTTACCGCTCATTTTTTTCCAATTGTGTTAATTCTTTGTACTCTTCCATCGGTCCCACCACCACATCACCCATCGCACTTCGCACTTCGCAAAATTTTCCTGAAAAAAACTTCAGCTATCCCTCCAGCTTTGTGATATTGCAATTGTGATATTTCATTTCACACTTCGTAGTTTTTATCCCTTTGCATTTCGCACTTTGCACTTCGCATTGTTTTCCTTTTTTCTTTTAAGACTTACCGCTCCCAACATCGATTGTGATATCCTTTGTACTCTGCCACCAGTCCAATCATGTCATCACCTAGCTCATTTCGCACTTCGAAACATTTCCTGGACAACATTTCCACTACCCCTCCAACTTTGTGATATTGAAAACTGTGATATCGCATTTCACATTTCTTAACTTTTTCCACATCGTAAATCGCAAATTGCAATTTTTTCCCCATCGCACTTCACACTTTGCAGTTTTTAACTCATCACATTTTTCATTTCGCCCCTGCTCCTGAACAACACTTTCGCTATTCCTCTAACTTTATGATATTTTGATTATGATATCACATATCTCATTTCCATCCTCCGTCGCAACTCCTCCATCGCACTTTTCAAATCATTCTACTTCGAAGAATTTTTTACGCTATAATAAGTTTTTTATAAGGATCAAACCCCTCTTTCCACTTCTAAGCCTAGTTTCATGTGTTTATCCCTCTATTAGCACCTTTATCCCTTTCTTCTCCAAGCTACAAATCAATACTTTTTCAATTAGAATTAAGTCATGGATAGCTTAGCTGCATGGTAGATAGAGCATAAGATAAGTAGTGTGTGCTGTAGAAATTGGCCTAGCTAGGTGAAAATTAGTTTAGTTTCCTTTTAGTCATTTCCTTTTGCATATTAAATTAGTTTCCTTTCTATCATTTCCTTTCTGCACATTAAATTAGTTTCATTTCTATCATTTCCTTTCTGCAAATTAAGTTAGTTTCATTTCTGTCAATTCCTTCTAGCAATTTACTTTTCAGTTTTTATCATAGTTTAAGAAATAGCACCCTTTCGTAAAGCAGAAGAGGATGACATGAACAGAATGCATCTGCTGTGTATATAGCATTGTCACCTCCAATTTTGTACGAATCCCGGGTTGATAAAATAAAGTAGGGTAGCCCCTCGGAGTTATAACACTCTTGGTTCAATACTAGGGCTCACCACCTACCACCTAAAATATGCAACAAGGGAACAAAATTAGTTGAAAACAATTCATTTTGGTGATAGGACGAAAGGTTTTGGTGGAATTAATTCCTACCCACTAAGAAAATTATTTGGTGACTAAATGAACTTTATGATGCCTAAATACACTTTCAAAATTAAATTTATACTTGTAAAACCATTGACATTAAATGACGATCTTCCGTTGAGGTCAACAGACTAAATTCCAAGTTTGATTCTTTAAAATATAATCACTCTTAGATATTATATTCTACTCCCATTTAGGTTTTCCTTGTGTGTCATCATGGAAACTAGATCACAATTCTCATTTACATGAGTCATAAAATAAATATTAGCTTCTTGCATTTGACTACGAGTCTACCTACCTAAAGAGATGTCACCAACATTGGGTCTAACAAATTCATTCATATTAATGTCTCACCAAGGTCAACAATAAGTGGGTGAATTGATATTCATCTCTGAATGTTGAGTAACATAAGTAAAAGTTTCAGTTAATGTAGATAAACTACCAATTGACTCATGAATATATTTTGACTAACCAATCAAAAAACAAAATGGTATGACAATTGAGCCATTTTCTACAACAATGTCAAAATTATCACAATGTAATAGCCCAAAATAAGATCTACAACACAAGACTTGAAGACTTATCATCACAGAAGACATTTCTTATGATAACGATATATTGTTTTACATTTTCAATATAGTAATTAGGCTTTCTATTATTCTTAATATGCCATCAATATTCAAGCATGAATATTACATCTAATTTATTCATGCCATAATTGAAAGTATAGACTAAAGAAATGTATTTTAAAGTTATGAGGTGGTTGAAAAAGGGATTCGTCCCATCCCATGTTTCTATGGAGTCATAATGAACATTTCAATTCAGAAAAAATCTAGGAGATAGTTTGAAAAATAAATAGGTTTAGCCCAAAACTTAGTCAATAGGTCGTTGGCCTTTAATAGGCACTAAGCCATTTTTACCAAAGTCATATTCTTTCCTATGGTGACACCATTTTATTGAGGAGCATGAGGCATAAATATATGCCAAGAAATACTTGAGTAAACAATATATTTTTTAGAATATGGATTTATAAAACTCTTTTTCATTATCATATCTCAAATACCTGATATGAAAACCACATTACGTTTTATTAGATACCATAGATTCCTTAATTTTTTCAAAGGCATGACTCTTTCTCTTCAATAAATATACCCAAATAAATTTGGATAAATCATCAATAAATTTTAAAATATGCTTCACAACTAATAATAAAGGATTATTAATTCAATGGGCACCACTATGAACAAGCTCCAGTGGCATTTGTGCACAACATGATATTTTTAGTAGAAATGGGCCTAATGGTTCTTTCAAAGAAAACAACCTCTACAAACTCCCTCAAGTGGAAGAAATTTGGGTAAAATAACAACCATGTTCAGTGTTACCATTAACTTCAAAATTTGAAAGTTCAAATTTCCAAGTCATTCATGCCAAAGTATGCTACATTAATTGGTATAGGCCATGATTGTGGTCACTATGGAATATAATCATGGTAGATAATGATAATTGTATAGTCTATCCTTTGAGTCAATAAATCCATTTAAAACAATAAACCCATCATTTTTCATATTCTCAACAAAGAAGTGATCTTGGAAAAACTCAAAAATATTACCAGTTTCCATGAATTGAGAAACCACCAAATATGTGCACTCATATGAAGCACATGATAGGAATTAAAAATCTTACCATGTCAACATGGTATATCTCCATGTATAACATTATAAAGAGAAAAAATATCTATAAGGATAGAGAAGTTTTTCATTCAATATATTTTTCTAGGGAGGATAATAGAAAAGTGTCATTAGCCATATGATGAGTGCATCTTGAATCAACTACCAGCTCATTCTATGAGGTGTGAGTAAGCGATACCTAAGAGGTTTCAACTTTGAATGTGAAGATGTTTGCCAACCAATTAGTTGTATTTATACCTAAGACATCTCCTTCTAGCAACTTGATGTTCCCTTCTAGGTCAAGGCTTTTCTTCCAGTAGGTGTTCTCACCACGCCCCATCTTTCCACAAAAATGGCATGTATTCTTCTTTTGATTATTTCGAATGGACTTCGAATCAATATTATTCTCATTATATTTTTGGTCAAAACATTATTTTCTATTTCTAGGAGTATCAAAATGACCTCTTTCATTGTAATTATACTTAGATTTTCCCATAAGCAAGTGAGGTTGAAGTTTTCCACCAAGAGTGGTTAATCATCAAGAAAAATTTCTTAATCCTGGATAAACAATTCATAAAGGTATCAAAGGTATACTCTTTACTATCTTCCTTTCATGATATTCAAATGGTATAGAAAGTGGAATATAAAACATCATAGGTTTTTCTTGGATTCATAAGGAGTAGTTGAATGAGATTTCTATTGAAAATGGGGGGGGGAGGTGAATCAAAATTTATTTTGATTCTTTTATTATTTTAGTTAATATGTTTTACAAAAGGAAGCACAAGATATAACAGAAAACTAGGAAAAAAATAATATATATATTAATATAATTCAAATGATGAGGGCACCAATCTTCAAATTTTGGCTCCAACCATTACAAAAATTAAACTTTTACAAGGCACCAACATTTACAAAAACTTCAATATTTATAAGGCTCCAACCTTGAATGAGGACTCAAAACTTCATAGAAAATCCAAGCACCAAGTTGGTCAAAATGAGGAATCCAATCCTCTCAACGAATTTAAGCACCAAGTTGGTCAAAATGAGGACTCCATTGCTCCTGGGTTCCAACATTTCAAAATATTTCAAAATAAACTTCTTCAAGATATCTTAAAGGCTGCTCTCTAAGACCTGCTCAATAGTGGTTCAAGATTTCTTTAAGGAATATTTCAAGAGATTCTCCTTCGTCTACAACAAGGAATACTTCAAAATTAAACTTCAAGTCTAATTCAAGAGATCTTTCATTCAACTCCAAAAGAATTCAAGTATTCTCGAAAACATTTCTTCAAAATTTTCTCTTAAAGTCACTTCAAAGTGTGGTCTAGGAATCTTTTAGAATGATCCAAAAAACATTTGTCAAATAATTCTTTAAAATGTCTCCAAAATAGATATGAATTCACAAGACCGAAGTTTTTTATATGGGGGGTTGAAATCTACACTTTGCAACAAACCTAAGTTTAGTTATAGGGGAGTTGAAATATGCACCTTGTCATAGGGTTGAAGTCGAATTCACATGTGGGTTGAGTTGTGTGCCTTGCTTGAGGCTAAAGTTTGTCCCATTCTCAGGTCCAGACAAGGTCGAGTCTGGTCCACAGGGCCGAGATTGTTTGTAACGAAGAGGATAAAATCGTAGTTGTTAAAAGGTAATAAATAGAGCCACATAGAGGAACTGAAATCTTCTTTAATAATAAGGTGACATCTGCTTCAAGAGATTATCCAAAACCCTTAATAACCCTTAGAGAAAAAATAGAACCCCAAAAAACACCAATTTAGCTCCTTGAAAATGCTCAAAGGTTCATGAGATATGAACCTTCTTCACTCTTCCTTAGGAAAAAACATTCTTATATTCTTCTTGGTCAAGTTACTAACCGAAATGGATGAGAGATGGAATATATTTATACTAATTCATCACTCACTAAACCTACATTTCTATTTGGGAGGGGGGTAACTAGTTCTTAAGTAGTTTGACTTGAAATAGTTCAAAAGCGAGTATTTTTGACTTGAAATTTTAATTTATCCTCAACGATGGGGATTTAAGAGGCATGAAAATACTCGTTGGAAAGGGCTTAAAGTCCTCTTTAAGCATATGCAATTTTATTCTTTATATGGACATCCCTTTGAAATAAATAATAATTAATTATTCAACAATATCCCTATTTGTTATTGATGACAACACTCCTCATCGTGTTACTCCCACTGTCATTGAGCTACCCCCTTTCATTGTGCTACTCCCCCTATCACTATGCTACTCCCCATGTCTTCATGTTCTCACCATTTGAAATCAATAACAAAGGGATGCTCTACTAGGATGTAAGAGATATGACCCCTAGATTTTGATGAAGATACTTAAATTCTTCTCGAGGTAGGGGTTTTGTGAATATATTTGCAATCAATTTCTTATTTTTGGCATAATCCATCCACATGTCCTATTCTGCAACATGTTCTCAAATAAATAAGTACTTGCTTGGAATATGATTTATTTTTAATGCATGAATGGATTTTTTGAGAGACTGATTGTATTAGTGTTGTCACAGTAGATGGTGATAAGATGATTTATTTCTTTTGTGACATCCTGCAATGCTTCATTCATCCATAGGATTTGTCTACAAAAATATGTTTCTACTATATACTCAGCTTCATTTGTGGAGAGAGATATAGCGATCTCTTGGGAGCTATAGTGACAGTAAATAGTTAAAAGAAATGCTCAAATTTTGTAGTACCCGTAAGAGAGAAATTCACTCATAGAAGACATAAATTAGATCAATAAAAATGATTCACAAAGAAATATCAGGGCAAAAACCATAATAATTATATGGAAAACGGTATCAGTAGTCGAGGAAGAGGCTGAAGTATTGAGACTATGTAATGTGCACTCTCAGCCTAGGTAGACTAAGGGAGAGACAATGCATTGCACAATCACAGTGGCCAAGGGTGAGGCTTGAGCCATGGAAATATGCAATGCACATTTGGAAAATCTAGGTATTGTGCCTTACAAAATATCAGAGGCCAATAATGAGGCCTAAGCCTTGGAGTTATGAGATGTGCAGTTGAAAATGTAAATTATTGGTGAAGTAAAGGGAAGATATTCCCAGGAAGGGGATGGGAAAGTGGAAAATATGAGTGATAGTGCAAGTAAGAGTGAAAATATTACTAAGAAAATATACATTGCTGAGAATCAAGTGCAAATATTACTAAGAAAATATATATCACTGAGAATCAAGTGCAGAAAATGAAAATGAAAAAGGAAAAGAAACATGAATAGGGTGTAGCCGAAATGATGACCACTAATAGGTAAAAACAATAAGTTGTTGTGAAACTTGTAAAAAGTGAACGACTTACTAAACCAACACTTATACAAGCTGATATAAGTTAAAACACCAAAAAATATGAAGAGAAACAATAAAATCAACATCTATAGAAGCGAAATGACAAAAAGTGACAGAAAGAGCGACAAAAGATGAAAAAATTGAAAATCACTCGAAAAGGCTCTGTAAACTCCACCAAAGGCTCCTTGATCTCCTTTGGAAAGCTAGAGTTATAATATTGAATGTGCTAATGATATATAGGTGAATCTATTATATAGATCTAGACAGGCTAGCATTTATGACGTGAATGCCTAAAATCAAGAAAAAAGAGGCACTTGGTGGAAAGTCAAAAATATCAGCTTGTGCCACTCTTTAGTAAAATAATTATCCACTCCCTATTTTCTAGGGATTTATTTTTTATTTTTTATTTTTTTCCCTTTTTAAATAAATTATTCATTCACACTTCCAAGAAGGATTGCACAATTCCCAATCACAAGGGATTGGGCAACTCCTCGGCTTATGTTACACAATAATTTGTCACCATGCTCACTTCTCGTCCCTAACCCTGAAGTGCCCCGTGATAGACCATGTGCAGTGTTTATACTAGGAAGAAATATGTAAAGGAATCCCTTGAATACTCAAATAAAACTACCTTAGAAGATTACTAAAGGAACTTGGTCAAAACCCTAGTTTTCTGGGTCAGCATGTTTCCTATTTTCATGCTCGCGTTGATGCCAGATTGACATTTATGGCTTAGCACTACCACCCTTATTTATTGGAAAATTGCGTTGATCCCTTTCTGGTAGTTTTTCCTCAAATGGAGGAGAATATTCAACCTCTAGAAGTTCTAGGGCAGTGAGTTGGCTGTTAAACGGTGGTGATAGAGTTGACCTATTTGATTTTCGAGCTTTGATCTCATCCATGGGAATTTATCCCTTATAAAGTGGACCTTACTCCTCTTGTCATGGGCTCCCAAACTCTTCTCCCTTCCTATAAATTGGTCCATATCCTTCTACTACTGGTTGGTCATGGTTAGGCTAGTCTGAACCCTTCTTCCCTTTACATTCTTGCACTGTGATAAAGCCTAAGCTTTTCGGGAGAAGGAATGCTTTAGAGCTTCTTGGTGATGGACTCGTATTTTCAATAAAGGCCCATGGGAAAAATGGTAAAATCAAATTTCCCTGTAGGTTATGTGAAGGTAATCATCCCATTCACCTTTTTCCTTATATCAATGAAGCCTCGAAAGTGTTGGATAACCTTAAAATTTCTCAGCCTCGGCTTCTGACAGGTTATCAGAATCTTTCCCTTTATCCTCCACTAGTTGATCAAGTTATTGATCAGAAGTCATCTCTGCTCAATCCCACTCACTCTGAAAGTGAATCTCACGAGTCCGTTCTTGACCAACCATTGGTTGATAAAATGGTTGACCTGATTCCACCTTCAGTTTATTATGCGTTCTCATAGATATTGAACCTCATACCACTCAGGTTATTTTTGTTTCCTCAGATTCCAATGAATTGGAGGGAAATCCTCCCATTCTCATGATATAGGAGGTTGATCCTCTCGTTCTGATAACATAAGGGAAAATTTCTCCCATTCCCACGACACCCCCTCCATGTAGTTTAGTCACTTCCTTTGATTGGAGTTCGCTGGCAAGATACCATCTTCCTTCTTATGTGCCCTTTGAGATCACAGTACAGGCCTATAATGTGGTCGTACATTTCATTATAATAGATGAAAGTTAATCTATTAGTATCTTGTCCTCAACTACTTGGCAAGCTTTCGGTTCTCTGTAGCTTATGCCTGTTATGCATACTCTATTAGCATTTAACAGAGGAACTAGTCAACTGTTATGGATCCTTCCTAAGTTGCATATTACTTTGGTAGGAAATACTGTCTATAAATATGTGATGGTTATCCAAGGCCCTTTCTACTTTAAATTACTCCTTGGGCATGACTATACTTATGTTATGGGAGCTCTTGTCTCTTTTCTCTTTCATGTGATATGTTTTCCACATGAAGGAATAATTGTGACCATTGATCAGTTGTCATTGATTCATCCTAATCTAGCTCCCAATCAACCATCATCCCTAAATGGTCCTTAAATTCAAGTGGTATCATCCCCACCACAGGTTAATTATGTGGCAACCTGTTCCATGCCTCCGTCTACTGATTATCTGGTCAGTGATACTGTGCGTCATGTACTAGGGGCATTAGACCCTAATTTCCAGAGTGTATTTCTCTCGTGTGATGAGAACCTCTTGGAATCCATGAACTCCTATGGGCCGTGAACAAGTTATTCAGAGCATATTTCCTTTTCTTGTGTAAAGCTCCTTAAAAAATGAAACAAGATCTTCGAATAAATGTTCATTTTCTTGTGTCAAGCTCCTTAAAAAATGAAACAAGGTGATGGAGTAGAGTTCCTTTTCTTGTGTCGAGCTCCTTAAAAAATGAAATAAGCTTTTTGGATCAAATTTCCTTGCCTTGGGTCAAGCTCATTAAAAAATGAAACAAGGTGTCATGAGGATAGTCCTTTTACTATGTCAACCTTGCTAAAAAATCAAATAGGTTCCTATGAGCATAGTTCTTTTACTGTGTCAAGCTCATTAAAAAATGAAACAAATCCCCTTTTAATTCGAGTCTTTGATTAGATCTCATAAATTCCTAGTCGAGTCTTTCACTTGATCTTATAATTGAACCTTAATTCCATCCACCTGTTAGTAACTAGTAGTCTACTTAGGTGAATAAGATGAATCTTAGGGGGGCATGTACCTCGAATTGAGTCACCATGTTGGGGGCATGCAAACTTATTCTAAGCATAGTTTGTCTCTGTTTGAAGCTTATGAGAAAATGAAACCAAATCCAAGCATATTTTTTCAACATGTTTCAAGCTTGTGTAAAAATGAAACTAATTTCAAGCATAGTTTGCTATGTTTAAATCTTGTGAAAAAATGAAACCATTCTCATGCTACCTCTCGTGATTGCCTATTTCCTTCCATATGAGCCTTGGTTTTTGCATTCAATTTTCACCATATGCTTGGCCAATCATACACTCTCACTTTATTGTTTTATCCTTTCCTAGGGAACTGCTACGATGAAGTGGTCTTCCTAGCCCGCCTATTGACCTTCACATGTTTTGAGCAGTTCCACCATCACCAAAACTAGTTGCTACCCTTTATATCACTTGTTCCTCCAGGCAGAGTAAACTTTCAACTCTTTTATGACTCTCAAAAAATGAAAATATTTCCGAGTACTTGTCATTTCGAACTCATTAAAGTAAATGAATTGACGTAGTCTCAATATACGTTTACCCCTTTTTTGGGCCAAGATTCACTATTTACGAAAAAGGAATACCTTGATCGAATATTTTCAAGAGGTTCTCTGAGATATTTTTTTCTACCTTTTTGTATTCAAGAGACGATTTACCAAAAGGGAAATGATGGAGTTTTATTTTCGTTTCTTTTGAAATTCCTTAAACATGAAAAGTTACTGAGTTATCCTTTCATTAGAATCGTTAAAGATTAAATAGTGAAAGACTTGTCACCATGAAGAGGTCAAATTTATCCTTCCTAGGCTCGTTAAAATTACTAGGATGGATTCATTCGAATAATGAACCTACATGCTCAGCATATGTTATCCTCTTCACGCTGGATATCAAAAATAAATAGGTACTCGTTAGAAATAACGGGGGGAAATTGAAAGTGAACATCCTATGTGTATTTTGGGCAGCTTTTCGCTCTTGAAAATGACACTCATTTGCAGTTCGTGTCGAGTTGGGGATATCCTTCATTCATCATTTTGCCTTTGTGGGTTCAGGAAATCCATTTTCCTCCTATTATATCGCCATTTTTTCCATCATGACCTTTGATCTGATTCAAGTCAAATGTTGCCACACTCTGGAGTCATGTCGCCAATATGTTCAAGAGAATTCCTTCTTGTCAAACATCATTTTCTTATCTGACCTCCTCTGTTACAATCCCGAATCACTCCTATCATCTTGATATATCTTTTGTTATGTGTCGATGATGTGGGAATCATTATTGCCCTCCTTCAACAAATCACTTGTTGTCGACTTCAGCTCATTATCTGGGAAGGTGGTTTAGAAACTTCTTTACAGTACCTTGGAGCTTGCATGCCTCAATGGAAAGCTCATTGTGTTGGACGACAGATTCACACCATTGGCCTTAGATATAATGATTCTACAAGTGTTATACTTCAACACATTTATTCACATGTAATGTTCCTAAATTAGCTTCAGCTAATTTGGAACGTTAATTTTGCCTTATTTACTTTGCATTTCATGATTAGTGAATAAATTTTCAAGGAGGATGTATAATCCTCTTGCAAATCAATAATAAATCAGTGCTTATGTGAAAAGAGGCATAATTAGGCCATTGTAATAAAATCTTGCAGGTGTGAAAGGGCCAAGATCACCAAAGGAGATCCTGCTTGATGTTAGGACCTCACAATGTACCATTTTGACCACACATTTTGACACCACTTTACTCGTTATAGTCCATATTTAAAAGGTTACATTATCATTTCCATCCATTTTATCCAAAGGTATATGAAATCCTCCTCTTTACTATGTATTTAATTTGTTTTGTATATAATTCCACATTACTTTTATATTTAATCATTAGTCGAAGATAGATAGTTGCTAAGACAAGTCTAAAGGATCGCAGATAATTCATGATAAGGATCGCATTGCTGAAACAGCCAAACCTGTTGCTAAAACAGTCAACAGACACACAAATCCTGTAGCTGAGACAACTCGTGATTTGTGTATTTTAAGAATGATGACAACAGGACAAAGACGAGCAAGGGAAGCTGTTACACAGACCGTTTTGAAGCTAGTATTTTTGTACTTATTTATAACAACATTCTAGGATGGAAGAACAAAAAGATCCTGTATTAAAACAAGAGATTAGATTTGGATAAAAATAGGATTTCTATGATGTAACTATAATAGATGTCTCCTCTTTAAAAAGAGGAGACATCATCATTAGGAGGGGGTTAGAAACTGCGGGAGTACATTTCTTGAAGCAAGAAAGAGCCTTTGCTCTGTTGCAATGTATCGTTTCTTGACAGATGAATAAAAGTTCATTTTGAGCGCTTCAATTTAATCTCTTTCCTCGAGGAATCTTGTGAGAAGGACAGAGCCCGCCTTCATCACAAGATTCACCCAATTGCTCCTGTAGTTTGTTTCTTTTTATGTTATTTGCACCTTAATTTAACCTTGTTTGCTGAAGAATTTATACAGTTTTGTGTTTCTTATTAAGCACTCTGTTTTCTTCAACATTGCATTAGCTTTATACCATTCATTCTTAAGAAGCTGGGAGTTACTTTCTTTTCAGTCATTTTTTTACTAGATGAATGTGTGACAGATTGATATCAGGAAACAGGTGCTGAAGGTTCCTGTTTGGAGGAATAGGGTCCTATTCCCCATAGGTTGATCTTCTTTTTCTGCAGTGGGTTTGATATCAGGAAACAGGTGGTGAAGATTCCTGTTCAAGGGAATAGGGTCCTGTTTTCCGTGGGTTGGTTTTTTTCTACAGTGTGATTAATATCAGGAAACAAGTGTTGAAGATTCCTGTTTGGAGGAATAGGGTCCTGTTCTCTGTTATGGTTGATTGATCTCCCTTTCTTCAGTGTGATTTCCTTTCATTATTTTTCCTAGGATCCTTTTAATGAAAGTCTGCAATAGAGGGATTTTTTCTGCTGTAACACAAGTAGGCTTCATATTTGTTAAGAGTGAGGTGTGAACAATTTGATTGATATTTGTGTGATTGATGCTACAACATTTCTTTGCTTTTGGAATTGAGCATATCCAGTGCGTGATTGTATTTGGAATAAATAGACCTTCCTGGGTTGACAATTTATGTGGTGCTTGAATTGTTAAAAAAATTAAAGCGACCAACATTTTGGCGCCGTTGTCAAGGAAGGCAATTATAGATTTCAAAAGCATTGATGTTTTCTTTCTAGATGTGCAGATTGTATGAGAGGACGTGGAACCCAGAAGAAAACTAACCCTACAAGTGGCAAGGGAAAAGGAAGGGGAGGAAGAAAGACTTTTATTGACGAAATTGTATCAAAGGTTGAATCATCACAGAAATTAAGCTCTCGAAGACCAAAACCTCAACGCTCCCCTCAATCAGATTACAAAACAAAAGAAGTTGTGAGCCTTGAAAACGTAGAGGAACCAGTAACAGACATTAAAGAGCTAGTAGCCAATGCTGAAGAATTAGAAGAAAGCACTAAGGAATCAGCAGAAAACGTTGAGGAATTAATAGAAGATATCGGACAACCAGTGGAAAACATTGAGGAACCAGTAGAAGATTTCGAGGATCGAGCAAGTGCAGTAGGAGAACAAACAATGGAAGGAAACAACGAAGAGTTCTTTGGTGGAGGACGTGTAGATCCTGAAGGAGAAGGAATGGATGAAAAATCTCTCTCTACCTTGGGATTTCCTATCAGTGATCTCCCTAGAGTAACAACTCCTATGAAGAATATTCCATTGTCAGCTTTACCCAACTTCCATGGTTTATCCTCTGAAGATCCGGATGAATTTCCTTTTGAATTTGATATATTATGCATAAGTTATGATTATGTTACTAATGCTTAGAAATTGAAACTGTTTCTAGCAACATTAAAGGGAAATGCGTTAAGATGGTTTATGAGCCTCGGAAGCTAGGTAATTACAACATGGGAACAGATGAAACAGAAATTTCTGCTTAAATATCAAGATTATTGTCAGACAAGAGAAAAGAGGGAGGAATTATTCAACATGGCACATAAGGTGGACAAGAATTTGGAGGACTATGTGGAAAGGCTGCAGTATAATATGTAGAGATCTGATCATCCGAATGTAAGTAAAGAAATTCGTAAAACAATATTACTTAGAGGATTAAGGGATGATTGTTTAGACATGCTTAACATGCTTGGTAAAGGGGATATGTCTAAAGAATCATATGATGAGATTGTTGAACTCTGTAAAAGATGTTCAAGAGGAGATGCAAGGAACAGAGCAAGTAACAGAGATTCCACTTATTCAAGAGTTCAGAAATCAGCCAGTGGGGGAGCAACAAGGGCTGAAATAGGTAATTTACTTGAAGAATTTAAAACTGAAATGTTAAGTTCTTTTGCTTCACAAATTGACACCTTGCAGGTTAAAAAGAAGCAGGCTGAAGCAGAAGCAGCTCTGGCTGTCTTTTTCCCTAAATGCAGAGATAAACATCCACTAAGGGAATTCCCATTGGACAAGATACCAATCTGCACCCTTTGTGAGAAAGATCATGAAACACAACAATGTCCCTCTCTACCGGGAATAAAGGCAGCATTGCAGCCAACGGAAGAAGAAGTTGAAGCAGTTTATCTGCTAACACAAAGAAGACAATGGCAACCAAGAGGACAAGGTATGAATTCTAGCATGCCATTTACATCTTCTAATCGTTGGAATAATCATCCTTCTTTCAGTCAGACAAATTACCCTCCCTTTAACCAAATTCAATACCCACCCTTTAATCAGATGAACTACCCACCCATGCAACAAACAAACCCTCCCTTTGTTGATCCTAAAATGTGGACTCCTTGGCCCCCACAACAACCATCTTCTTTTAATCCATGGAATTCAAATTGGAGAAGCCAACAACTCCCGTATCCAAATCAATTTCCTCAATTTCAGCAACCACTTCCTCTACCATCAGGAGCTCCATCAAATAATCAAATGAGACCCCAACTACTTGTGCAACCAAATCCTAACCCCAATAATAAAGTTGTGCAAGTCATTGATATTCAGAATCAGCCTACATTTTCTACTATGCAATGTAATGATATTCAATTGAGATCTGGGAAAATAGTAGAACCTATCATAGATGATATAACCTCTTCTGATTCTGATAAAGATGAAACTAAGAAACATAAGAAAGCACAACCACCCTCTAACAAGGGTGCTGAAATAGCAGAGCCACCATTCCCCGAGCGTTTAGTTTTAACTAAAACGCCTGAAACAACTGCTTTTAATCTTTTAGGGGAATTGTAAAACTTGTATGTTAAAATTCCACTTTTACAGGCACTAAGAGATGTACCATTTTATGCCAGAACCATGAGGGACATTTGTGTTAAGAAACCTGGTAGGAAGACTAAAGACCCCCTTACAATTCATATTATGGGTGATCTACCTGCATTAATGTCTGGAAAAACCCCTCCTGTGAAATATGGTGACCCCGACCATCCTACCGTGACAGTTCAAATTGGTAAAATGATAATTCCTCAAGTTCTGGTAGATTTAGGTGCTGCAATAAACATTATGACTCTTGAAACTTCACAGTTGTTATAGCTGAATAACACAATTAGAGATACACCAACCATCCTAGAGCTAGCTGACCGTTCTACAATTAAACTAGAAGGAATTGTTGAAGATCTAGTTATCTCGGTTGAATCCTGGAATTACCCAGCTGATTTTGTGGTATTACAAACTAAAACAAAGCTGGGGGGACACCCTTTAATTCTAGGAAGGCCATGGCTAGCCACAACCGATGCCTTTATCAACTGCAGATCCGGTTCAATGACAATTTCTAATGGTTATGAAACTAAACAGCTTACTCTTTATCCTCATGCTACACCTATAATTAATAATGAAAATTCTGTGTGGATGGATTATGATGATAATGCTATTCAGCCTATTTTAACTATCAGACAAGCCTTAACTCTTAAAGACAACACAGAGGATGAAATAATTAATGATTTTATTTGTGAACCTTCCTCTGTAATTGCTGAAACACACAATCAATTGACTGCACTTTTCGAAACAGATACCCAGGAAACAATTGAATCTGAATATTTATCTCATACATTAACCACCATCTCCTCTAAAAGCATAACAGTGGAAATCGAACCTGGCAAAACATTAAATATAAATCCTAATCTAACAGTTGTTGAAACACAACAGTTAATGAAGTTATTATTTGAAAATAAGGAAGCATTCGCATGGGATTACACGGATATGAAGGGAATCTCTCTTGAATTATGTACTCACCAAATTTATATTAAAGAAGTTTTCAGACCAGTCTGTCAACCCCAAAGACGAATGAACCCTAATTTAAGAGAAATTGTTAAAGAAGAACTTCAGAAATTGCTTAATGCGGGATTTATATACCCCATATCTGACAGTGAATGGGTTTCCCCATTGGTAATAGTCCCTAAGAAAAATGGGAAATGGAGAGTGTGTGTTGATTACAGAGCCTTAAACAAAGCTACTCAAAAGGACCACTTTCCTTTACCATTCATTGATCAGGTGTTGGATAGTCTGTCAGGAAAGAAATTCTTTTCCTTTTTAGATGGATTTAGCGGGTATAACCAAATTAGAATTGCACCCCAAGACCAAGACAAGACCACTTTTACTAGTCCTTGGGGAACTTTTTCCTATAGAGTTCTTCCATTTGGACTATGTAATGCACCAGCAACTTTTCAGAGGGCTGTTATAGGAATATTTTCTGATATGTTGAATGACTCTATGGAAATATTTATGGATGATTTTACTCCTTATGGTGTGTCTTTTGAAGATGCACTACAGAATCTTGAGAAAGTGCTTAAACGTTGTATTCAAGCTCACCTCTCCTTAAGTACTGAAAAGTGTCATATGATGATGAGTGAAGGGGTAGTGCTTGGACATTTTATTTCATCTCAAGGCATTTAGGTAGACCCATCCAAAATACAATTCATTCAGAATCTTCCTATTCCTAAAACACAAACTGATGTAAGAAGTTTTCTTGGACATTCTGGATACTCCATAAGGTTTATTAAAGATTTTTCTAAGATATATTCTCCATTATTTGTGTTGCTTATGAAAATTTTTTAATTTAAGTGGATTAATCTTTGTCAGAAAGCGTTTGTAGAACTCAAGCATCAGTTATTTGTTGCTCCTATTTTGAGAGGACCTGATTGGGCACTCCCCTTTCATATATATTCTGATGCTTCAGACACTACAATTGGAGCTGTCTTGGGACAAGAAGAAAACCATCTTCCTTATGCTATCTATTTTATTAGTAAGAACATGACCCCTGCTGAGCTTAATTATACAGTTACCGAAAAGGAATTTCTTGCAGTAATTTATACCATTAATAAATTTCGACATTACATCACTGGTTATCCTAGTTTTGTCCACACTGATCACTCGACTATTAAGTATTTAATGAAAAAATATGTCACAAATGCCCGAGTTACCAGATGGTTATTGTTACTGCAGGAGTTTGACATTACAATTGTAGATCGACCAGGTAAAGAAAATGTTGTGGCTGATTTCCTTTCATGGTTAAAAACTGATAATAATGTTCCAGTAGATGCTTCCTTTCCTGATGAGTATTTATTTTCAGTATCTGCTCACTCTCCTTGGTATGCAGACATTGCCAATTATTTGGTTGCAGGAAAGTTACCATCACACCTGTCATATAGGGAAAAGAGAAGAATTTTTCAACAAAGTGCCAGGTATAGCTGGATAAGCGGGTGTCTTTTCTACACAGGGCTTGATCAGGAAATCCGAAGATGCATCAGAGAGGATGAGGGGTATGATATACTAAAATCTTGTCATGATGGCCCCTATGGAGGGAATTTTGCTGATAAAAGAACAGCACACAAAATTTTGAGGATGGGTTACTATTGGCCCTCATTGTTTAAAGACGCAAAGAAATATGTGTGGGCTTGTGACAGCTGTCAGCGAATGGGTCAGACCAATCATAGAGATCAAATGCCATTAAACCCCCAGGTAGTACTCGAACCATTTGAAAGATGGGCCTTAGATTTCATAGGACCCATTAATCCTCCATCCAATCAAAGAACTTATATATTAGTTTCTACAGATTATATGACTAAATGGGTGGAGACCAAAGCACTTATTAGAGCCAATGAAGAAGCTGTCCTAGCTTTCTTATTTGAGGAAATCTTTGTTAGATTTGGAACTCCTATAGAGCTGGTTACAGATGGAGGACCTCCCTTCAACTCTCATGGTTTTAAATCTACCCTTCAAAAATATCATATTCATCATAGAATGACTACACCATACCACCCCCAAGCCAATGGGTAGGTGGAAAGCACAAATAAAGTAATAGAAGCCATTCTAACTAAAACAGTGAAGGATAACCGGAAGGATTGGTCTCAAAGGCTCCCTGAAGCACTATGGGCTTATAGAAATACCTGGAGAAATACTACAGGATTTTCTCCCTATGAATTGGTTTATGGTAAAAGTGTTGTTTTTCCTGTGGAATTTGAAATCAAAACTTTAAGAACTGCTTTAGCCGTTAACCTTGATTTGACTGATGTGCAGACAGCTAGGTTGCAGCAGATTCTTGAATTGGATGAAAAGAGATTAGATGCCATTCACCAGACAACCATGATTCAACAACAAATAATGAAGTGGCATGATAAAATTATCAAACACAAGTAGTTCCAAAAAGGTAATTGGGCCTTATTGTATGACTCTCGGTTTGAAAACTTTCAGGGTAAGTTATGAACAACATGGCTTGGACCATATGAAGTAGATGTTGTTTTTCCCAATGGAACAGTAAGACTTGTAACAATTGATGATTCTAAAACACCTCTACTAGTAAATGGCCATAGGCTTCGCTTGTACCAATGCTCTATTTCTAAAGAATATTTTAAGGCTGCTTGCATGAATGATACACATTATATTTTTTTAGGGGAGTCCTATGCTCCTCACAGCATTTAATTTTCTTCACTATATTTTTAGTATTATATTAGATTTAAAACTAATAATCCCTGTCAAGGGTTGGCATGTTACAATTGTATTTTTCAGATTAAGGAAGAACTCACCAAGGAGGACAGTTTCATCACAAGAATATCTAAAGCTTCAATAAGATAAGCTTTGTTTCCCTCATCTCAATTCATTTCCTCATTTCCTAGCAATGTATCTTTTATCAGTTATCCCCTTACTCCATCTTTCCCTTCTTCCTATTTTTCCTGTCGTACCAACTCCTGAAACACCATCTTTCAACCAGAATTTCCCGTTCCCTACTGCTGAAATCATTCCTCAACAAGTACTTCCCCCAGTTATCTTAATTCCAGATCATTATATTCCATTTTCTTTATTTTTCCATTGCTGAAACACCACTTTCAGCAACATGTCATTCATTTTTCCATTGCTGAAACACCACTTTCAGCAACCCGTCATCTATCTTTCCATTGCTAAAACACAATTCCTTTCCGTTGCTACACAATTTTTCCAGTACCCCACTTTTGTTCTTTAGATCCCTTGGGTGAATATTATCCAGTATTGAGCAGACTCCAATATTCTCATGTTTCTACATTTTAGAGAAATCTAAAGATTCTTCCATCAGTATTTAGCCACTATGAACAAGCACTCTATACTTCGAATTATAAAAACAGAGGTAAAAATATAAGGTATGCGGATTTTTTATGTAATACAGTTAAATAATAGTTTAAAGAGAGGATATTCCCCATTATGATTACAATCCCCGCACACTTAAACATCATTTCATCACACGTAGGGGGGGAATTTTGAAAATTAAATCATCATTCCACACCATCCAATCCACCGTCACTCTTCATATCCATTATTTCCACTGTCATTGATACTCCACATCCTCAGTCGCAACAATTAGTCTGATCGAGTCTGGTGTTTCTGCTCTATGCGCCTCTGCATTTGACTCAAGTTAGTAGCTATGGGAGGCCCGGCTATCAGACATGAACCTAGCTCAATGGCTCTTCTCGAATTATTTCCGGATGCTTACCAAATTTTTCAGCAAGTAGGATGGGTTACATATTTTGAGAGGCTAGGAGAATTTGATCCTCAGCAAGTTTTGGAGTTTGCATAGAATTTTTAGGAGAATCACTCTATTGTCCAAGGGGTCTGAATTTCGGTCACAGAAGAAGATATAGCACAAGTTTCAGGATTACCGGTCACAGGTGCTCACTGGTTTAGTAGGAAACAAGTCATCCTAAACACACAGTAGGACTTCCTTCTCCCAGATGAACAGGTTGAGATTAAAGGCTGTGGCATAGGTCTGCATTCATTACCTCCCCCATGGCCAAAGGTAGCTGAATTTATCAAGCACTATTTAACTTGCGAGGGGCGCTACCAGGTAGTTTATCAACACGATTTTGTTTTAATGAGTCATTTGCGGCATGGTCGATTAGTCAAAATTCCTTATTATCTGCTTGGATGTATTAAAAATATGTCATAGTAATGTAGACGGGTAAAATACCCCTTACTATCCCTTACCCATCATCACCTGTGTCAATTATTAATTCAGAGGGGTTTTTCCCAACAAAACCGCCCTCTAAATAACCCACCCCTACTTCTCCAACAAGCCCCTGAAATTCCCCAAGAAACCCCCAAAAGCTCTTATGAACGGAAACTGGAAGATATTCCTGATCCTCCATTGATTCCATCTTCAGAACCAGTTGACCCGTCCCCAAGTTCATCCCATTTAGCAGAGTCATCCCATCCCGATGTCCACATCTCTAGCGATGACTCTCAAGCTGAAACACCCCCATCACCCCCTACTCATAAAAGAAAGAGAAGAATTGCAACAGTCTCTATCTCAAAAAGGAAAACAAGGGCCACATCCCAATCTGTCACCTCTTCCGACAACCCTTCTCCTAGAAAAGAATCTTCTCATAAAAAGAAAAAGAAAGTCACTTCTTTTTCCGCTTTCCTACCTAGGAGAAAAATGAAAATGACTGTTGAATCTGAAGTCATTCCCATTTCCCCTGACCCTGCAGCTATCTTGCTAAACCTTCATTCGTCATCACCATTCCAAATTCCTGAATCATTACCCGTCTCGTCCTGTGGCACTGCTCCACAAGAACCAAATGCCCAGGGTAATATGACATCATTTTCTACTCAAAAAGTAACTGCTCCATGAGAACCAGTTACTCATTCAGTAGCTGAAAAGCAAGAAGCAACTGCTGAAGTGCAAAAACCAAAAATCCAGCATGATCATATAAGGGAACCATCTGTAGCTGGAACACAAGAACCAACTACAGCTGTGGAATAGCAATCAACTCCAGCAAAAGCAACCAACACACAGGGTTCACTCACCATGTCATCTTTATTAGAGGAAAATGAATTTTTGAAGTCAGAGTTAGAGGCCTACAAAAGAGAGTTGGTAACGGCAAGGGAAGCCTTTGATAAAGAACTAAACCTCTACATGTTGGCACATATAGCATCAGCATAAAAGAACGACCCATGTAAAGAATATATGTGCCATGAATTGGAAACATCTACCAATAGGCCGGATACAAAATAGTTAAAATCCTAGTGCCTGAGGCATCCACATCAGTCGCAGTCAAAGAAGAATGCCCTACTGCCACACAAGAACCAGTAGGGCCCTCAAAAATTCTAGAGAAAGAAACCAAGCCATAGATATCATGCCCTGTATTAGTTAACTCAGCTACTAATACTATGCCGCCGCCCAGTACTTATAATGCCAGAACACAAACTCTACCATGGAAAGAGTTGGAAATAATGAATAAGTGGAAGCAACATTATGCTATTGATCAATATAAAATGTTACAACAGCATAAGTTGGTATGGCAGAATCAGATGTATTTGAACTGGGATAACTAGGAGCAGACACTTCAGCAACTTAAGGATTCCAAGAAAGAAACCAAGGACTTAAAAGACAAACTGGTCCTGATGTTTTCATTAGTGTAAAAATTGTTAGCCACCAGGAAACCTTCTTTGAATTATTCTCTGTTTCTTTCTGAACGCCTTGTTTATTTTCATTTGAAAGAAATTAAGGACGGGAGACCTCATGAGTTGCTCACAGCAGAACAATTTTTCAAAACATTTGCTAAGGCCTCCGCTAGTGATCAACATCTATTATGTGAACTTTATCTTCATAATGAGGCTATGCCTGAAAACAGATAAGTCAACCTGAATCCGATTGTTGGTGATATACAAATTAGGGCATTTGTTTCCTTTCTTGCCAATAAAATCACATGGAAAACCGCTTTTATCGTGGGAAGGCACAATGAGGATAATCGCCTCCTCTGGATAAGGCCGGAACCTTCAAACCCAACCATTTTTGTAGCAGAATATCGTCAATTTTTGCAGAAGCCAGGAATGAGAAGGTACATACAACAATTGCAATCCTCAGTACTCCGAGAGTGTCATCATTTAATCAGGGTCAAAGTGATTGTTTCTTTGAAGGAAAACACCATGTTCTGGCAACAGTCCTATAAATAAAGACAAGAGTATAATCCCTTTAGCCCTGATAATCTTCAAACTGCACTGTCCAGAATACCAAACTATGTCAGATGCATTCAGCAATGCGCCGAGAATTGGATTGGTTATCATTTTCACTTCCCTGTCTTATGGATGCCAACAGAATGATATCAGCCTCATTATAGATTGGCTAATAGAGACGAGGCAGTAGCATGGCAGAAACTGCAGAGTAACCAGGGATTCAGATCTTCAACATAGGCCACCTTCCATAGTTATTTCTTGAGTAACTTGCATGCAAAGAGTCAGTACTCAGACTCTGACTCAGAGTAAAAGTTGCATGAGGACATGCAACTCTTTCAGCTGGGGGGGATGTTAGGACCTCACAATGTGCCATTTTGACCACACATTTTGACACCACTTTACTCTTTATAGTCCATATTTAAAAGGTTACATTATCATTTCCATCCATTTTATCCAAAGGTATATGAAATCCTCCTCTTTACTATGTATTTAATTTGTTTTGCATATAATTCCACATTACTTTTATATTTAGTCATTAATCGAAGATAGATAGTTGCTAAGACAAGTCTAAAGGATCGCAGATAATTCATGATAAGGATCGCGTTGCTGAAACAACCGAACCTGTTGCTGAAACAGTCAACAGACACGCAAATCCCGTAGCTGAGACAACTCGTGATTTGCATATTTTAAGAATGATGATAGCAGGACGAAGACGAGCAAGGGAAGTTGTTACATGGACCATTTTGAAGCTAGTATTTTTGTACTTATTTATAACAACATTCCAGGATGGAAGAACATCAAAAATCCTGTATTAAAACAAGAGATTAGATTTGGATAAAAATAGGATTTCTCTAATGTAACTGTAATAGATGTCTCCTCTTTAAAAAGAGGAGACATCATCATTAGGAGGGGGTTAGAAATTGCGAGAGTACATTTCTTGAAGAAAGAAAGAGCCTTTGCTCTATTGTAATGTATCGTTTCTTGACAGATGAATAAAAGTTCATTTTGAGCGCTTCAATTTAATCTCTTTCCCTGGGGAATCTTGTGAGAAGGACAGGGCCCGCCTTCATCACAAGATTCACCCAATTGCTCCTATATTTTGTTTCTTTTTATGTTATTCGCACCTTAATTTAACCTTGTTTGCTGAAGAATTTATACAGTTCTGTGTTTCTTATTAAGCACTATGTTTTCTTTAACACTGCATTAGCTTTATACCATTCATTCTTAAGAATATGGGAGTTACTTTCTTTTTAGTCATTTTTTTACTAGATGAATGTGTGACAGATTGATATCGCGAAACAGGTGCTGAAGGTTCCCGTTTGGAGGAATAGGGTCCTGTTCCCCGTAGGTTGATCTTCTTTTTCTGCAGTGGGATTGATATCAGGAAACAGGTGCTGAAGATTCCTGTTCAAGGGAATAGGGTCCTGTTTTCTGTGGGTTGGTCTTTTTCTACAGTGTGATTAATATCAAGCAACAGGTGCTCAAGATTCCTGTTTGGAGGAATAGGGTCATGTTCTCTGTTATGGTTGATTGATCTCCTTTTCTGCAGTGTGATTTCCTTTCATTATTTTTCCTATGATCATTTTAATGAAAGTCTGCAATAGAGGGATTGTTTCTGTTGTAACACAAGTAGGCTTCAGCTTTGTTAAAAGTGAGGTGTGAACAGTTTGATTGATATTTGTGTGATTGATGCTACAACATTTCTTTGCTTTTGGAATTGAGCATATCCAGTGCGTGATTTTCTTTGGAAGAAATAGACCTTCCTGGGTTGACAATTTATGCGGTGCTTGAATTGTTAAAACAATTAAAGCGACCAACACTTGACCAAGTCAACAACGCTGTCTAGATTCATTGAACCTCCTTGATGGACTGCGCAGTTCTAGAAGGGGTTTCCAGGTGTGAAAGGAACCAAAAGAGGAAAGTGGTTTAGGGTTTTCCAAGAGACTCACATGTTATAAAAGGAGTATGAAGGCTCATGAGGAGGTTGTTGATCATATTTCATTTTGAGAGCTTGCTAAGGCAACTCCATTTCTCTCTACTGTTCAGCAAGAGAAAGAGAGGATCTCCTGCTTAGGAATCCTCTATCCTTATTTGAGTACCTCTTGGAGGGAAGTGAGCTATATTGGACCACTATCAGGTTGGAGGCCGAGCTATGCTTGTATTGATAGCGTTGGCTCATTGAGGGTTTTGCAGCTGTAACAAGTGTAGTAAGGGAAATTCTAGATCTCCAAGGATATAGTTGTTTTGAGGGATTTCTCTCAGGGAGGGTGTTTTGTGACGACCCAGAAGAGGATCTCTATCATATTTTCATCTCAGATCTGTAATTTATACTTATTTCAACATTCAGGCCTAGCCACTTCGCAGTCTCCCTATTCTACTACATTATTTCTCATATATTGCTTCATTATTGTCTAGATTTGCTATTGTACTTGTTTTTGGTGATTGAGGCTTGCCTCTCACCTTCAAGATTTATGAAGTAGCTTGCTGAATATTATGTTTCAGATCTGATGTATTTAATTAATAAATTCATCTTCAGAAATTACTAAATATTTCTGCATTTTTGTGCATAAAAAATTATATCTACACTTTCTAGTGCATTATTTTGTAAAACCCTTAAGGGGATCTTGATTATAAGGCTGAGTAGTTTCCAGATCTGATATGGATCTGATGTTTCAGCCATGTTTCTACTATATATATGAAATATAATTTCATGCTACTGAAGCACACTTAGAGGGACACTGTCTATTTAGATCTGCACTTTCTACATGTCTTGCAGCTCCTATTTTTGAAGATTTCTCGCTTATTTCCTCATGCAATTCACTATACTTCTCAAGGAACTAATTCAAAGTCTGATTTTCTGCTGCCGTACTGTAATATATGTCTGATATCTGATTTCTAGTGATTTCCAGGACAAACTGCGCAATTCTGAAGTGGGCTCTTGTTCATTCCATCAGCTCTTCTCTTTAGCTGATTTATAGCTAGTTAGCTTCGTGGGAGGTCTGTTTAAGGCCCTCAAGCCCATTTTTTTTTCCTAAAATTCTGTATGGACGTCCCAAAAAGCCTATAATAAGGGAACACAACCATGAGAAGTGTTATTCTTGCACCATTTTCCTTATACAGTATTTTCCCTAAGCCTCTTGCAGTTTTTCCTAGTAATGGAATTTCCCGCTTCTCCCTTGTTTGGTTTTTTCTTCTCTTTGGACCCATCTCTAGTTTTCATCCTATCCTTAGAGGTGATATAACCAGTAAATTCCCTACTATTCTATCTCTGGTTTAGAAGTTGCTGGTGTGTTATCCACACCACTGTGATCCCATAGAGTAATATCTTAAGATATTCCCTACTGAGCCCATTTTCTCCCATTTGGAACATTAAATCACACTTGTAGATTGTATTGATGTAACTTGAGGGCCATCATCATTATTGGTGGTTTCTCTCACACCTGTTAATGGTTTTCATCATTGA
This sequence comes from Pinus albicaulis, assembly GCA_034641835.2. Taxonomy (NCBI): domain Eukaryota; kingdom Viridiplantae; phylum Streptophyta; class Pinopsida; order Pinales; family Pinaceae; genus Pinus; species Pinus albicaulis. The sequence goes on from CM076573.1 coordinate 266,465,669, forward strand.
CCAGTAATCAGGTGGTTTCTACCATGTTCGACACCAACACATTTATTTGCATCTCTAGATTCATATATTGGGTTGATTGAGATCGCGGTGAAGACCCTAGGTCACATATTATTAATTTGGATCCATGTTGTAGGAAGTTATTAAGTATTCATGATTATATACATGATCCTATCTATACGGATGGTTGCATCCATAACGCGGATCCATTTTTATGATCTCTTAGATGGATGGCTACGCCCATGACGTGGGTTAATGTGTTATTTGATGCCTAGTGAAGAGTCATGTGGTTAGGCTTATTCATAACATAGATGTCATATATTGTAAAATGTTTGATTTGGCAGGTTTCTCGGCAGTGATCTGAGTTCTTTTCCTTGGTTCATAAAGCATTTCAGCCATGAAATTTGACTGTTAATATGGATCTATCACCATCCATACTGATGCTTACTTAGAATTCAAAACATTTATATTCCTGAACCAAGTCTTGGGAATTGGGAAAAAGCTGTTAAAAACTCTTAAATGTTTCCTGTGTGCTTTTTGTAGTCACATCCTCCACATGCAGTGATATTCCCACCTTTAGATGTGCACATATTTGCTCTATTTTCCCATAAAACCTGTGCACCCCATGTAAATTAAATTAAACGTGAAAAGTAACTTCTAGAAGCATAGTTGGGTGCATATTCTTCCAAATAAAAGCCTCTTGAGTCTCGTCAGTTTGAGCTATATCCCTTCACTCATGGAACTTATTCCCTTGGATCAAGGAACCATAATCCCTTCACTAGAGGATCTCATCCCTCTATTGATGGATATGAAACCTCCTCAATTTCTCCTATAAATTAAGCTGAAACTTTAGGGTTAAGGGTACATTGGGAGTAGATAGTAGAAGGTACATTGGAGATTACACATTGTACATAAGAGTTCATTGAAGACAAACCTATACTGGTCATTCTAGAGAGGAAGTCTTGTCAAACCAAGGAGGAAGATTGTGAAGGCATATGGGAGAGATCCGTACGACATCAAGGCTTAGGTTGTAAGATTTCTCTTTAGATTCTTGATAATACATATGGATCCCTTTTTCTCATTGTGTTGTTTTTAGATTCATTAAAACAATCAAAATTCTTAATCTCCTTGATAATTAAGTTAAAATTGTGTTTGGATTATTATATATTGTAGGTGCTTTTGATTCTTTTCATGTTTATGATTTCATGTTCTTCTTAGCATTGATGGAATTCTTCAGGACAGAATCCAAGGCCATGTCTTCTTAAAAGAGTCAAGCATGAGGCCATGTCAGACCTAGTGGAGTAATTGTACCTACTTCATTGGTAGAGATAGAAGATGTGCACATAATACAAATTGTAAACCTTGGATTAAGCATTGTCGAGGAGTCTGAGATCACTTGTTAGTAAATGTTAGGTCCCTATATTACTAGTATAGTCCCTTATTGTTGTTAGTGTAACCCCCTTATTGTTATTATTGTACCCTTGTAACCCCCATTTTGTTATTATTGTGCCCTTAAATTATTATTGTTAGGTCGGCTAGGATTACATTGTGGCCCACTAGGATTACATTATGGCCCCATGGACTCCTATATATAGAAAGGAGGTTTTGTGAATTGTATCATCCAAGAAATTGTTCATTTATGTAATGTATTGGAGGTTTCTAAGTGGCTTATTTCTACAAGGCATTATCTTTTTTTCTTTCTATTTTTTAAGTCACATACAACATTTGGTATCGCAGCTGATTCTAGGTTTCGTTCGCTCCAAACAAATACCGTGGAATTTTCTATAAATTTTTTCTACTGGGTTTCGTAAGCTAAAATTTTTAGGTGCGAAATCAAATTTATATTATTAAAAATTTAGCTATTCAATATTTCGTAGATATCCTTGTTAGGTATTTTTTGTTTCTCCTAAAACGTAAAACAATGTGAATTTTTGCTATATATTGTTTTCTACGAATGTTCAGAATCTGAAATTCATATCGTACGAAGCTGAAATCTTGAGGAAAGTGGTCAAAAAATTTTGGAGCTTGGTTCACAATATTTTTTGAGATATGTTCTGTGGAAGGTAGTGATTTTTCAGGCTCCTGAATTTCATCTCAAAGAGGTGATCATGGGAAAAGTTCAATAACTCTTTCTCTGGGTAGTGGATTTGAGTGTTGTAAAAAAATTTTGCAAGTACACAGACTGTAGTTTCTTGGCTATCAATTTCAGAGACAAAGGACGAAACTGTGACACGTGGCAAGTCATACAAGTTTTCTCTACTGAACCAGTCCAGAATTAGGTCATTGTGGGAGATTGGACACAACTTTGTCTTGGGGAATCAAAATTAGATCAGACCTGTGGCATTTGAAAGAAGCTTCAGAGGGCTACTACAGGGATGAATTTAAAATATTGAAAATTTTCAATTACAAATATAATTCAATTTCAATATCGAGATCCTCAAAGCAAGTAAAAGAATAGGTATCAATATTGGATTCTAAAATGGCGCCTAAAAAGAATTCAACACCCATTAAGCCTTCAGAAGGCTCTACCATGACTCATGAATATGAAGAATTGCAACATGATCTATCAAAATTACAAGAGCAAGTGCAACAAATTTCACTCTCGCAAAGAGAAACAAAAAATGAAATGGAAGTTTTGAAGAAAGGCGTGGAAGTGAAGATGGACAGTTTGAAGAAAGGCATGGAAGCTAAGATGGATGGCGTGGAAGTGAAGATGGACGGTTTGAAGAAAGGCGTGGAAGCTAAGATGGATGGCATGGAAGCTGGCATGGAAGCTAAGATGGATGATATAAAATCAAACATCGAAGATTTGACAAAGTTGATACAAGAAATGTTTCCTAATGGTGAAAAGATAGTAGAAGAACCTCATGATGAGAACAAAATAAATGTTAATCGTGATTTCATAAACTCTAATGTTGGCGGGAAGAACCACCATATTCTAAAAATGGATATGAGGAAGTTTGATGGAAAGGATCCTGTAACATGGATACTACAGATGGAGCAATATTTTGATCTCCATAACGTGCAAAACACACAAAAGATACGCATTGCAACTTTACATTTAGAACAAAATACATTTGTATGGTATCGATGGCTTTGCTCCCGTAAAAAAATTGTCACTTGGTCAATTTTACGGAGGAAATGATAGCACATTATGAGGATACAAAGAGCAACACCTTCTTTAGCCAATTGATAAATCTCAAACAAAAGGGTTTAGTGGGGCAGCACATTGAGGACTTCCAAAAATTGAATATAAGGGTAACTGATATTCCAGAGGAACACAGGATTGATCTCTTCATAGGCACTTTAAAGGATAACATCCAACATGAAGTTCGTGTTCTGGAACCTGATTCATTAGAGAAGGCATTCAGGTTGGCAAGAAAATTTGAATGTAAAATTATGGCGACAAGGAAGCCTACTACTCAATTCTATAAAGAAGGAAGTGTTGCTACGCCTAGATTTCCACAACCTACAAGGTTGACACCACAACAATTGGAAGAAAAAAGAGCAAAAGGGCTTTGCTACGGTTGTGATAGAAAATACACTAAAGGTCATAAGTGTGCTGAGAAGAAATTATTTTACATAGATTGTGAAGAGGAAGAAGAAAATGAACAAGAGGATATACACCAGGAACCAGCCCCAGAAGAGGAAGAAATGAATCCAACCATATCGTGTAATGCACTGGCAGGAATTACCACTCCTCAAACTCTCAAGATAAAAGGACAAATCAAGAAGAGAAAGGTAATAGTGTTGATTGATTCAGGTAGCACCCATAATTTTATTCATTGTAAGGTAGCCAAGGAATTAAATTGTTTCTTATACCCAGCACTAGAATGTCAAGTGATGGTTGCAAATGGAGGAACTATAAATTGCTCTGGAAAATGCCATAATATCAAGCTAACCATGGGGGAATATGTATTGACTATTCCAATGCTTTCCATTCCTATTGGAGGTGCTGATGTTGTACTAGGAGTACAATGGTTACAATCTTTGGGGACGGTAGCTTTTAATTTTCAAGAACTTTTCTTGAAATTTTTTTCAGAAGGAAAGGAAGTTAAATTACGGGGTATTGAAGGGAAGCCGGGAAGGATAATAAGCTCTAATGTCATGACAAAGCTTCTAAAGAAAGAACAACGAGGCGTAATTGCACAATTATGCTCACTAGAAGTTCCGACATCAAAATCATCTATTTCTGCAGATCTCCAACAAGTCTTGGACAATCATTCCAGGGTGTTTGAAACTCCCAAAGGACTCCCACCTATTCGTGATCATGATCATGCTATTCATTTGATTCCAGGAAGTGTTCCTCCAAACATCAGGCCTTATAGATATCCTTACTTCCAAAAGAGCGAAATTGAACGTATGATTGCAGAAATGTTAGAGGCGGTATAATTCAACCTAGTCAAAGTTCTTTCTCTGCTCCTGTAGTATTGGTACACAAGAAGGATGGATCATGGCGAATGTGTCCGGATTATAGGGAGCTCAATAAGCTCACCATTAAAGACAAATTTCCCATTCCTGTGTTTGATGAATTATTGGATGAATTACATGGAGCAATTTATTTTACCAAGTTGGATCTTCGTTCAGGATATCATCAAATTAGAATGAAGACTGAAGATATTCCAAAAACAGCATTTCGAACTCATGAGGTCATTATGAATTTTTGGTCATGCCTTTTGGCCTTACCAATGCACCTTCTACATTTCAAGGGTTGATGAATTCCATTTTCAAACCCTTCCTTAGAAAATTTGTGCTAGTATTTTTTGATGATATACTAATCTACAGCGAGTCTTGGAAGGATCATGTTGAACATGTTGACAGGGTGCTCAAACTATTGCAGGAGAAACAATTATATGCAAAAACATCCAAATGTTTCTTTGGAGTACAAGAGGTGGAATATCTGGGTTATATTATATCTCACGAGGGTGTTAAAGTAGACCCTAACAAAATTAAAGCCATTAAGGAATGGAAAGTCCCCAAGACAATAAAGCAGTTGCGAGGATTTCTCGGGTTAACAGGCTATTATCGCAAGTTTGTTAAGAATTATGGGAGAATAGCGGCACCTCTAACAACATTATTGAAGAAAGATGATTTTCATGGACTCCTGAAGCAACTAAGGCCTTTGAACATCTTAAAGAGGCAATGTGCCTAGCACCGGTCTTAGCTACGCCAGACTTCACAAAAACCTTTATTGTGGAATGTGATGCCTCAGGAAATGGAATTGGTGCAGTTTTAATGCGGGAAGGAAGACCCATTGCTTTTGAAAGTCGTCCAATCAAAGGAAAGTATTTACAGAAACCTATTTATGAGAAGGAAATGTTAGCAATACTGCATGCACTAAAGAAATGGCGAACTTACCTAATGGGGAGACACTTCAAGGTAAAAACTGATCATGATAGTCTTAAACACTTTTTGGAACAAAGACTGTCTTCAGAAGAGCAGCAAAAATGGGTCACAAAGATGTTGGGTTATGACTTTGAAATAATCTACAAAAAAGGAAAGCTTAATGTTGTTGCGGATGCACTGTCAAGAAAGAATGAAGAGGTGGAAGCATTGCTTTGTGCCATTTCTATTATCCAACCAGATTGGATAACCGAAGCAAGAGATGAATGGAAGAAGGACAAAGATGTATGGACACTCATTCAAAATTTGAAGCAAGATCCTAGTACATCTGATACATTTAGTTGGAAAAATGATTCCTTATGGTACAAAGATCGCTTATATCTTTGTAAGAATTCCCAACTAAAACAAAAGATTCTTCTGGAATTGCACACTTCTCCTTTAGGACGACACTCAGGATTTTTAAAAACTTACCACAGGGTGAAGAAAGAATTTTTTTGGGATGGCCTTAAATCTGATATTCGAAAGTTTGTGGCGGAATGTTTGGTTTGCAAGCAGAATAAAGTGGAAACAATTAAGACCCCAGGACTTCTACAACCTTTATCCATTCCAAGTCAACGTTGGGAGGAGATTTCAATGGATTTTATCACAGGTTTACCTAAGTCCGAAGGAAATAATGTCATCATGGTGGTAGTTGATAGACTTACCAAGTATGCGCACTTTTGTGCATTATCTCATCCATTTAAAGCAAGTACAGTTGCTACTACATTTGTGGACAGAATTCAAAAGCTACATGGAAGCCCAAGGGTTATTGTGAGCGACAGAGATCCCATTTTTACGGGAAATTTTTGGACAGAGTTATTTTCTTGTTTGGGTACTCAATTAGCTCATAGCTCATCTTATCATCCTCAATCTGATGGTCAAACAAAGATAGTAAATAAATGTTTGGAAGGATATCTATGTTGTTTTGTATTTGATAAACAAACACAATGGATCAAGTGGTTACCTCTTGCTGAATGGTGGTATAACATTTCCTTCCATACTGCAGAAAAAATGAGCTCATTTATGGCACTTTATGGATATCATCCACCATCGATCACATCACCTTTAAGGGAAAATTTGAAGGTTCAAGCAGTGGAAGATCACATCGAGCATCAACAAGAAGTTCTCCAACTCTTAAAGGATAACCTGAATTTGACACAAAATCGAATGAAACAACATGCAGATCAACATCGTAGCGAGAGAAGTTTTGATGTAGGAGATTGGGTATTTTTATGGCTACAACCATATAAAAAAATGTCCCTCAAGCAAGCTAAGAAGGATAATAAATTATCGCCAAAGTACTATGGTCCCTACAAGGTGTTGCAAAAGATTGGTACTATGGCATACAAATTGGAGCTTTCCTGCTTCTTCGCGAGTACATCCAGTTTTCCATGTTTCGTGCTTAAAGAAGGTTATAGGTGAAAATATTCCAGTTCAAACAATATTTCCAGAACTTGATGAGGAAGGAAAAATAATATTGGAACCGGAAGCACTCACGGAAACAAGAACTCGATAACTATGAAATCGATCAATTTCAGAGTATCTCATCAAGTGGAAGAACTTACCCACTGAAGATTCTACATGGGAGGATGAGAATTTTATACAAAAGCACCCAGAGCTACTCAAGCATTGAGGACAACACCTTTTTTGAAGGAGAGGGGAATGTTAGGTCCCTATATTACTAGTATAGTCCCTTATTGTTGTTAGTGTAACCCCATTATTGTTATTATTGTACCCTTGTAACCCCCATTTTGTTATTATTGTGCCCTTAAATTATTATTGTTAGGTCATCTAGGATTACATTGTGGCCCACTAGGATTACATTATGGCCCCATGGACTCCTATAAATAGAAAGGAGGTTTTGTAAATTTTATCATCCAAGAATTGTTCATTTATGTAATGTATTGGAGGTTTCCCCCTCGAAGTGGCTTATTTCTAAGGCGTAGATATCTTTTTTCTTCTATTTTTGGAGCTAGTTACATAAAACTTAACCTCGTATTTACCACATTGAGGAGCTTGGCAAGGGTATTGAGCTTTGATACTCTAACCTTGCGTGTATATTAGACCACAAACTGTTCCCCCATATTCAATTGTCTCAATTGGTAACCTTGGTGGCTATAATCTTAAGGATTTTTCCCAAGGTGACGTTGGAGGTAAGGTCCCACTATACCTTGATCAAACGTTGACTAGACTCAGTTGGACTTTCCAGAGGGTAGTCCTCAGTTCGAGATGGCATAGTGGAGTTACTTGCACTAGACTGTTTCATTAAGTAGGTTTTCAGGGTAATTGTTCTAACCGCTAGTTTTCCACATTAATTTCTGCGAGGTTGGATTTCATCGCCAAATAGTGATTTTATTGTGGAAACATATTGTTTGTGTGTGGATTTCTTCTTAGATTTTAGTACCATGTGTTCATTTTTTAATACTTTTAGAGGTTTTATGTGTGATTCTTTTGAAATTTTTTTATTTCATGTGTTAAATAAATTAAACGTGGCTGAATTACCGAGACATTCACGTAGAATCCAAGGTGAACCCCCTGAATATAGCCGTGCAATTGGAAAAAATCAAAGTTGAAAGGGTTCAATCATCAGAACCAGGTCTTCTGAACTTTTGAGAATCATATGTCATAATACATCTTGATTTCGAAGTTAATCAACCTCATATAACTAAAACATAACAAGATCAACCAGAAATTTCTGAAGTAATTATAGTTGCATCTATCATTGGCGAGTTTTCATATACATAGCTCACTGAACCTGAGTCTGATTCCACTTCATCTGAGTCACCTTCTAATGTTATATCCCTTATGAATGGTCATCCTCATTCACCTCGAGTAAAGCTTCTCATCACTGAGGATCTTCCTCCTGGCCTTATTAGCATTGAAGAAATATCTAATGAAGAAGAAGAAATTGAAATTCCCTCCCATCAGGAAACTTTAGATTTAAGTTATAGTGAACCGATATACCCTTTGGATTTACATCTTAGTCTTGTACAACTGGACCCTTGGTATCTTCAATTCACCAATTTTTTACATGATTCTGGTCATAGACATCCATGACACTGAATACCATTCTACTCTTTATCAGTGTAAATTCCTAACACAAATGTATGAAAAAATTTCAATTTAGTTGTGCGTGACAAACAACCCTAACAAAAACTATGGTTTCTTAACTTCTTTAGATATGCAAGTGATAGTTAAAACAAAATTTTTCCAGAAACCTGATCTATGCAGTAAAATTAGTTAAACAGTGAAAAGAAATAAGAAATTATCCATACATCCAATGGATAGGTCAAGATATAAAAAATTTGATATGTATTATAACACCTGGGAAGAGAAAAAATAATGATGTTACCATTCCCCCTCAATGGGATGTGTTTTTGGTTGTCCTCAACACTTCAGATCCAGAAGTTTCTCTGTCTTGATGGTGTAGAAAACCCAAAATGTGTTGAACTCTATGGGAGCTAAAGAAGCAAATAAAGTAGTAGCAGTAATTAGAATGATCAAATCGTGACAATGAAACTGATCAAAGTGAATAATGAATGGAAATATCCTCCTATTTATAAAAAAATATTGAGGTATCCTCGATAATGGAGAGTAATGAAATATTATTAACCAAGATATAGATCTAACTGCTTGGAATATTTTATTATATTTTGTTGGAGGGAAAAGGTATTTAAATTGGTTAAATACCTTTATTTAGAAATAACAAATGAATAAATGATTTATTTATCATTTCAAGAATGGGGTTAAGGAATAATTAAAAAATACTTATTTGTTTAATTATTTCTTGGTGATTTAGTCAAATTTAACAAGGAATAATAACTAATTAATGATTTAATTAATTATTCATACAGAAAAATAAGAAAAATAATGGTTTATCTAATTATTTCTCATAATTGGGTTAAATATGACCAGGAATATTATTTAAACAATGGTTTAATTATTTATTCCTATAGGAAAATCAAATAAATAAGGATTTATTTAGTTATTCCTCATGGGGTTTCCTCTTTGAACTAGAAATAACTTAATATAATATGGTTGATTAAATTATTTCTTATAGTGAAAGAAATTTTACTATGGTAAAATTGGTCTTACATGTTGTACTTCAATCCATCTAGTTGTAAATGGTTATTTGGCCAAAAATGTGTGTAACATATTTCTCCCTAACGTGCAAGTGTTAGGAGCTAATTGTATAACCGGAGTATCTTGTAAGAACACGATCACTAGACATTGAAGGGGAGTCAGAGAGAGAGAGAGAGAGAGAGAGAGATACATAGATAGAGTGAAGAAAAGAGAGGACATTAATTGAGGGGGTGAGACCTATAAATGATATAAGTCTCCTTTAATGTTTGGGTACTTGTTATCAGTGAGGCAGGGGAGGCACACCTATGCCCACTGAAATGAAAAAGTACAAAGAATAATGGTGAGCCCAGCAAAATGAGACTGAGCTATAAAGTACATAGTAAAGGGTACATGACATGCTAGCATAAAATGTGTCACAAAAACATATAATGGATCCCACATATATACTATGCCTGGGACAATAGGCAGGACTTAATATAATAATATATGAATACATGAGACATAATAACAACCAAATAAGCCCTGATAAATAGGAAATGGCTCTGAAAATATGAATGGATCATCTGAGTGATACATGCATGCTATGGGCATTGCAAATGGCTGGAACTGAACCCATCAAATAAACGGAGCTACATTTGAGGTTGTAGCATAATATGAGGTCATTCAGGCATGTGGGGGGCTACTTGAAGGGCCCACCCCTCATGAGGCCTAAAACATCTCACACACACTTGAGAATCACTGGTAGAATTTTTTGGATCACCAAACCATCAAGTATATGAATCTCAATCATGCGATAAGGAGCTGAAGCGGAGTGGAGGAGAAGAAATCAAGTCAAAGGGAAATGAGGAATCCCTTTTCCTGATACAAGGCACAGAACAAGAATGGAAGTTGGAAGCAATGTACACCGCCCTCTAGACCTGTCTACTGGAATGAATGTTCTGATGTTGACAAAAGGAGGTCTTCCATAGGTGAGGCAATGAGGAATCCTCAACTAAGGCATAAGGGATCATAGTAAAGTGACTAATGGATTGACACTAGGGATGATGATGGAATATGGGATATTGAGTAGCGGACGAATGACTTCCCTTTTTAGAGCATAAAAATCATGGATGACCTAGAAACGACTGACTCGACTCAAGAGGGGATGGGGGACATAATGACTCGAGGAAAAAATGGTCAACACAAGTGAGGGAAAAGGAAAAAATGGTGGAATACTGTAGTAGGAGGCAAAGGGACTCGTGATAGACTCCATGAATGCGATGGTGATTCAACTTGGATGCTTTGAACGAGGGTGACTTTATGATGCTGCCACATAGAATAGGCCAGGTGGGGACCATACAAACAAGATAAAAAGATGGTTACTCATGAAAAAAATCGACACACATGTTTTCAAGTATGAAGGAAATGTGGTGCCCCAAGTACAAGTAGCGCAAGTGAAGAAATCCAATTTTGAGAGGCGGAAAAGTGACCCTACTTGGAAAAATGGCTTCCTAGTGAAGTGTCAAATTACCAAAAACAAAATGATACTCATTATAGTTCTCGTTGAGAGCGTTGCAATGGCATCGACTATTCGTTAAACCAAGCTATGGTTTGGTCACAATTATGGAAATAAAATTTAGGGTTTTTCTTTTAATAGTGTGATTTCCCTCCAATTTGATTCATTTTCTAGTGGAGCTATGGTGAATTTGGAGAGGAGGATAAGGCCCTAAATCTTGTTGTGATTGTAGCAGACAAAGCGACCATTGGAATGAAGATATATCAATTGTATTTTGGTGGCCTAACCCTACTCTACTTTTTTAGCAGTTCAATTTTCCAGATTAGGTGCTCAGAGCTCAGGAACAACACCCTTCCCATCCTTAGGGTTGGCTTGTTCTTGCTGGGGCCTGTATTGCGACTCAGCTTGCAGTTTCCAAAGGGGAAAACTGTGAGCTCGTAGGTATAGGTATTGAAAATTGTGAGTTGTCCAAAAAGTGTGTTTTGTCCTATTTTTGGCTCGGGACTGAGACTTGATGAGTTAGGATGCAGTTTATATTTATCTGAGCTGATAGAAATGATGGGTTTGTGCAGGTATGGCAGAGCTGAAGATCAACTAGAGAGAGAGGGATTTGGATGCACTTCGTGCTGAGATCCAGGGGATCAGATGGTCTGAGGCACACTTGCAAGGTATGGGGTTCTGAAGTTGGTTGAGAACCCACTGATGAGGGTAGGGGATCCCTTAATGTCCAGGATATTCAACTACTAGGATGTAGACCAGGAGGCCTTTATATTGGAGGGGCATAGGATCGAGTTTACCATACATGACATCTACTTCTTCACTGGAAACCCGCCACTAGGGGTGGTGGGAAAAATACATACGGTATTACCACGTGGGCAGAACATATCAGAGTTCATGGAATGTCACTATAGACCAGATGTTCATGCTAAGGGCACGACCATATCAATCAGTGATCTAGTGAGGTTAGAGACACAGGCTTTCAGTGCATCAGTATTGTGGATCCTAGGAAACCAGGCATTCCACCCCCTAACTGGGGGGCAGATGATGTTAGTTGAGAGTGTACTGAGTGGGACCTACTATGGGTCGGCCCAAATGAAATTTTCGTTAGTGAAATGATAGGTGTCTCTATGCAAGTGATAGGTGAACCATGACTATTCTTTCGGTACAGTGTTATGCTCGTTCTTCTTTGAAAATATCCCCACACTTCAGCCTCATGTGTAGATCTAGGATGGGGGGCCACGAGATGAGCCCAAGATGTGCCGCTGAGGGGACCTACTGCAAAGAGGAGGATGTGGGTGATTTAGAGGGGTGATCTGACCCACATTATTCGCAAATTAGGATCAGATGCCTCTATATATAGATGACTATCCATACAATGGTATGAACTTTTAGGGGGACCTTGACTTACCACTTCTGCCAGGTCAAACATGGGGACTAGATGGTAAGTGAAAATTGCTATATATTATGATGCATTTTAAAGTTTTGAGAAAATGTGTTTGGTACTGATTCGTTACTTTTGGTATGCAAATATATCATCGGTGAAGCCGACAGGGTATATGGGACAACCCGTAGTGCCAGGGGCTGCAGAGTCTAGTGGAGTGAGAGGAGACCAGAGACCTGACTATGAGGCTCTGTTGGAGGATGTCTGCCGGAGGTGTGAGCTGATGCTGACTGGTGTATCCTAGCATAGATAACATGATCTTGAGGACCAATACATTGAGGGATGTATAGGGCTACCCTTTAAGTGGATAGGGGTCATGCGGCGCATGGCGATAGTCGAGCAGACTGTGTGGGATCTGCGGGCTAAAGGAGCCAAGCTATTAGATCGGGACCCTCTACATAGTGATTAGATGTAGGGGTGTGTGGTGCATCCACTTTTGATTTTGTAACATTCTATGGGAATTTTGAATGTATTTAGAGTAGTGGACTCCAAAACATTTATGATTTTTTCGATACATAATATGGATATGCATCCTTTTATATATGAAAAATGTATGGTTCACCATTTGTTTTATGATTATTTTCTTGTGTTAAATGCATATGATAAGTGCCACTATATAATATTGTTTGCAATGCTATCTACATAGTGATTTTAGGCTCTAGGTACATGACTTAATGTAATGGTTTCAAATTCACACAGTAAGAACTTGACTCGTAAATATCTTCTAAAAAGGACATGGATATTCAGACGACACACACCATTCAATTTCATGACAATAACTATGGAATCTAAACAAACATGAAGATGAAGGATGTGATGATCAAGCGAATCGACTTACAAACCTATCACTGCATCGTATTCAGCCTGGTTATTGGCGGCAGACCCTCATACGCCATTGGAGAGGACTAACGAATGTATGGGGGTAAAAATGGCCCAAGCTGCTGAGGATAGATTCCGAGAGAAGTAACTTACACCATCGACATAGCCGATATATGGTGTGGATGGTGGATCCATATGAAAGGTGCCGCAAGACAAAAAATGAGATGATGATGAACAATGCAAGCTACCTAAATGCATTACAGAAATAAAAAATGCATCTCAAAGGGAGATGATATGGGTAAAATCTCTTAGGGTAGAGTGAATTGCGAGGGTTAGGAAGAAGTTGGCCTTCAAAATACTATAGAATGTATGCCCCCTTTCCCAATTCCTTACTAATAATTTAAGGTCCTAGCCATAATGAGTCAAAATTCCCATGACCAAGGACATCATGGGCTTAGTCATACACTAGAACAAGATCACTTTCGTGAAATGTACGAGGGTGGAATTTTCGGTCATATTGAGCTTTGGCGCACTTCTTGGCCACTTAAATGGTTTGCAATGCAGCATGATGGTCTTCAGAAGAACACTTTAGCATGATAATTATTTTTTATAAAGGTTGGGTGTTAGGGAGAAGTTTGATGGCTAGGTGAAGGGAGGGGATTTCACACTCGATTGGTAAGAATGCCTCGCCAAAAATCAGGTGGAAAGAAGTAAACCCGGTGGTGGTTTTAACAAAAATTTTATAGGCCCACAAAGCAGGGAAGAGAATAAGGTGCCAGTTGGTTTTTTTCTTTTTCACCGTGCATTGAAGCATAGTTTTAAGGATTTTATTTACCGCTTCAACTTGACCATTACCTTGGGGATAATAAGACAATTAATATTGGTACTCAAATCCCAATAGAGAGGATAGCTCACACCATATCGCACCTTAAAAATTTCATCCATGGACAGATACCAATTTTTTTGGAACCCTGAATCGAGCGATAACATGGTTAAAGAAAAATAGAGTTGTGGTAGATGTCATGTTATTATAGGTTGGCATGGCCACGACCCATTTGGTTAAATATTCAATCGCCACAATGATATAGTTTTGGTTACCAGTATATGGAGGTCGACACTCCATAAATTCAATGGCCCACTTGTAGAAGGGACCAGGTAATATGATAGGATGGATGGGAGCGAGCGGAGCTCATGCATTTGGGGTGAATAGCTAGCAATTGGAACAACATTTGAATGCTTCAATGTAATCACCAAATAGAGAAGGAAAAAAATACCCAACACGCATGAATTTTTGGGCAGTAGAAAAACCGGAGATGTGGCCACCACAAGCGCCGTTATGGTAGGCATTAAGGACTTTCTCAGCTTCAGCATGCGTGAAAAAAAAATGGAGGATAGAATCAACACCATGACGATAGAGATCATCACCAATGAGAGGTAGCGGGGGGTTTGGTGTCATATACGTTGTCGAGCATCACGGTCAAGATGGGAAGCAAAATTTTGGGTTCGCAAATAGGTAAGGATGTTGTCATACCAAGGATCATCTGAGGTAATGGAAAACACGTGGTCATCATGTAAATCATAATTTATCGATGGATCACGCATACCAGTAGGAAATTTAGAAATGAGTTCAGCAAGGGCTAAACCTTTCTTACTCTTGGGTGTGAAAAATTAAAGATTGAATTCCTGAAGGATAATGATCCAATGAGTGTACTTTCCATTGATGATCCATCAACTCAATAGGAAATCCATAGGGTTGGAATTGGTCACGACTTTGGTGGAACATGTAAGGATATAATGACGATTTTTTTGGACCGAGAACACAACGGCCAGTGCAAACTTCTCTTCATGCAAGTAGGGAGCAGGGGACCCACAAGGTTCTTACCGACATAATATATAACATGTTTATTTTCAATGTCATCTTCTTGGATTAGGACCCAAGCAACCAAATGGGTGGACACTGAGATCTACAGGATGAAATCCCTCTCAAAGTTAGGAGGACTAATCAAGGGAGCAGAAGTGAGAGCATGTTTCAGGGCATCAAAATACTACTGAGCATAGTCATCCCAAAAGAATGGAATGTTATATCTAAGGAGTCTTAGAAACCCATGCGCAGTGGTGGCATAGTCAAAGATGAAACTAAAAAGGAAGTTGGCTTTGCCTTGGAGGCTTTGCAAATGGCCCAAGGTAGGAGGAATGGGAAGCTCAAGAATGGTTTGAACTTTGAGGAGATCAAGCATGATACCATCTTTGGACATAGTGAATCCCAAGAGATGGCTGAAGGGAATGAAAAATACGCACTTAAATGGGTTGAGATGGATATTATACTTGCAACATCGAAGAAATATGGTACGTAGATCATGAATATGTTGTGCTCAATGCCTAGAACGAGCAGTGAGATCATCAAGGTAGGCAAGGATAATATGAGCCAAATCATGGAAACAGTATGACATGGCCCACTGGAAGGTGCCTCTGAAATTATTTGGGCTAAACGTGATGACCCTATAAGAAAAATTTCCCCACAGACTAATGAACACATTTTTTAACTGATCAACACAATGGATAACAATCTCATTGCACCAGGAGAAACCATCCATAAAGGATAGAACTTCATGCTTTGTACACTCATCGATGATCTAATCAATGAACGGTGTGGGGAAGTTGTCTTTGGGACAATATTTTTTCAGGTCATGAAAGTCAGTGCAGACACAAATGATGCCTTGTTTCTTGATAATGGGAACCAGGTTGGAAACCCAAGTGGTGTATTCAATGCGATAGATAAAACCAGCCTACTTGAGCTTATAAATTTAGGCATTGATAGCCTCTCATCTAGAAGGATTAGTGAGTCCCAAATTTTGATGGATAGGAATGGCATCATGCCATGTTTCGATATGGTGTTCGACAATAGTGGAATCAAGACTGGGCATCTCTGAATAGGATGAGGAAAAAACATCAAAGAATTCCTTGAATAGCTTGATGTAAGCCTCAATTTTTTTTGGGGTGAAAGTGCCCCCAAGGTAATGTTTTCTTATACCCCTGGTTTATTGAAAATGTTTTTTTTTTTTTTCTAAATAAGAGTAATCTATTAACAGAGGGATAAAATTACATCATGACCGCAGTAAAAAACTACTGCCTTGGAGGCAAAAATTTCCTGAAAAACAGATATGGAGACTGCCCTTTGACAGGGAAACCAGTCAGAAAAATATTGCCAAAACCCACGCAGGGGAGCCAATTGTGATCTTCCTGAGTTTTCATGGAACCAAAATTATACAAAAAGAGGCTAAAAAACCTCATAACTGTTTCCACATAAACATGCCCAGTAGTATGGGCCACATGGAAATAAGAAAGACTTATAGTAAGCCTACTAATCATCTATAAGTTCTTCAACAATACGACACCAACCTGAAGTCATCAATTCTCTAGCAAGAGCATCCTCAGATTCTGAGGGACCTGGATCAGCTGGAGCCATAACCACGTCAAGAACGCTGCTAGCTAGATCCTCCGGAACCTGCATCGATGCGCTGCCAACCCCCATCTGAATATTCGAATTCTGGGCAAGATCAGCCCCAGGTCTAGCTAGATGTGCGCTTGAATCCTCGTGGAAGACCACCATGAAGAGAGCAGTGATTCTTGGGCGAATCAGGGAGCTGGTGAAAGTGAAGCGCGTAGAACCAGTAGTGGGTGGAGGCAAGGTGGCCGGAGGTCGAGGAGCAGGGGAACTCCAGCAATGGCAAGTGTCAGGATAATGTCTCCTTCCACTGTGTGTCCAAGGGTAATGGCCAGTCAACATGCCGCTGGAGAGAGAAGGTGAAACCAAAGAAGGCCTGGACTGGGCGCTCGAAGGGTGACCCCTGGTGCCTCCTCTGCGACTCTGCATCCTGTAGTGCAGTCGAGGCATTGTTGGAGCCAAAAGAATCCAAACAGCAGCCATGGTAGGGGAGTAATAAATCGAAAAGAGACCTGTGACCCGAGAAAAGTGCCGAGGGTTCAAAAGAGGCAGTGCCTCTAACAGACTAGAGCATAGATCCAAGAGAAAATCCCCCTCCAAGCAGCACGAGACACCAGGTTTGGAATAACCGACTCCACACAGGTTGAAAGCAGAAATGGTACCGGAGACCAGAAGGAGGTAGACACAATGCGTCTGAGAAAAATACACAGTGGGCTCATCGCTACCCCACCCTTTAACCTTCCCTCTCACGTATCATGAATCCCCCATCATAACTGAAGCATTGAAGTGAGCCGAGCAAGAGTGAGTGATGGTAGATACCAGTGCGGTGGGCGTGAGGTGAAGTACTGAACCATTTGCAACAGAGCCTTTGATATCTGCGAGGTATGAATGTCGTGATCCGTCGCGTATCGGCCAGAAATCCTCAATTTCCTGGGTGGGCAGGTGTCGATCCACCTCACCGCACCTCTATCCCATCGTGTTAAACATCCTTTGGAACACCCACATACAGGAGAGTTGCATCCCTTTGGATGAGTGTTTTGCATTCCTGTGTTTGATCATGGTTTTGAATTATGTCAATAGCTCCAGTGAGTAGAGTGTGCTCAATATCCACCCCCACATTGGCCAGAAGGTTAGCTACCTTTTTGCCTTCGCGCTTAACATGTTAGAAAATGATAACCCGATTGGTTTGGAGCCATTGTTCAATTTCTTCCAATCTGGCTTCGAGTCTCCAACTGTTAGCAATTTTATGTGCATGTGTCCCATTGAGGAGTTGATTGGCCATGTTGATGAGGATTTTGGAGTCACCTTCTACCTCCAGAGGATGGAAGCCATGTCGCTGGGAAAGGAGTAGACCTTGCCAGAGACCCTCCAATTCAGCGGAATTGTTTGTATCCCATCCAATGTTACCGAAAAATAATAAAACAGGAAAACCCTCATGATATCGAAATACGCCTCCAAATCCAGGTTTTCCAGGATTTCCCTTTGAAGCTCCATCAAAGTTTAGTTTCGAATAGAACTTAGGAGGGGGAGTCCAAGAGAGCTCTCTGATGTTATGGCCTTTTGAAGGCCTGCAATTGTGCGTACTTTGAGGAAGTTGTATGTTCCAATTCTCCCAGATGGTTTTCTCATTTGCAAGAGTGGGATAATATTCCGGATGCCAGGTTTGAAGATCCAAGGTCTCTTTGAGATTAAGACAGAGGTTGCCCCAAATAATGTCTAAAGGAGTGCTTTGATATTTGAATATGCACTTGTTCCTTTCTTTCCAAATTTTCCAGAGGAGAAGACCAGGAATAAATCTCCATAGTTGGTTGAGAAGTTCACTTTTATAAGGGTTCTGGTGCCAATGTCAAATGGAATTGATTATATCATCAGACACTTTGCAATTCTTTTGGAAATGAAAGCTAGCCTTCTCCCACAATTGGATGGCAAGAGGGCAAGAATTCAAGAGGTGCTGGAGAGTTTCTTCCTAAGCGTTGCAATTGGGACAAATGGAGGGCCCATGGAAGTTTCGTTTCTGAAGATTATCCCAAGAGAGGATTTTTTGGTGCCCCAAAAGCCAGAGGAAGAAAGAGAATTTGGGCCAGGTACCCGGTGACCAAATTCTGCTCCAGATGGGATCCAGGGGCCTTGGATCATTGCTTATAATTTTGTATGCCTCTTTGGTGGAGAAAGACCCTTTTGGGGTATATCCCCATCTTAGGATGTCCCTGCCACTGGAAGTTCTAATACGTCGATTCTGGAGTTCACGCTCCATGACCTCCTTGGCCTGATTGTCTGCAGTTCTAATTAGTTTGTTGATTTGCTTCCATTGTCTGTATCCCTGTGCTATCTACGGCATCCATTATTGTTGTATTGATTCCTATTTTTTCTCCTCCCACTCTTGGCTAGGAGGCGGACTGTAGATGTTGTTGAGCTTTGGTAGTAGTTTCCAGGAATCTGTCCAGAACCTTGCAGAGCTGCCGTTCCTTATTCCCAGAAGCTGTGTTGTTGGATGAGCGAGTAGTGTTTTTTGGAAGCATTCCATATTAGTGATCCATTTTCAATGGGAGTGAATCTGATTAGCTCTTCCGTTGGTCTGTGACTGGCGTACTTGGCAGTCTAGAGGGCTGCCCATGGCTTGTTCGGAGAGGAGAGCCATTGCCACCATATTTTTGCACCCATTATTTCATTACTGTGCTATGGATCTCTTAGCCCTGTGCCCCCGCTTTCTTTTGGCTGGCATGCTGTCGCCCACTTTACCAATGCCAATTTGTTGTGTGTGCCTATTGCACCCCAAATAAAATTGCATTGTAGGGATTTTATTTTTTTCAGGACCCATTTGGGCGCTGCCAAAATAGAGAAAAGATAGAGAGGCATCGCCTGCAACACCGCTTTGATTAGCACTGATCTGCTAGCTATATTCATCGTTCTATGCGTCCATAGGGTGAGGCATGATTCAAGTTTCTCCAGGATCATACGCCATGAGGTATGCTTGATGGCAGAGTCTATTAAAGGAGCACTTAGGTATTTGGAGGGTAAGGAGGCAATGGAGAAGCTCAGGATGCGGGCAATGGCATTCTGAGTAACAAGAGGGGTGTGAAAGAAGAAAATCTGCGATTTGGACGTATTTATACTCATCCCTGAGGCATTAGAGAAATCATTCAGAATGGATTTAAAGATGGAGGCTTCTTGAACAGAGGGGTACCCAAAAAACATGTTGTCATCGAAAAATTGTTGATGAGTAATAGGTGGAGAGTTGTGGATAGACAGACCCTTGAGACGCTGGGAGAGGAGGGCATGTTTCCATCGAATCCACATTGGGGAGAATCCAAAGGCTGTTAGAATTTTTGAATATAGATCCAGCTTAATTTATCAAAGGCTTTGGAGAGGTCAATCTTGAGAAGCATACCTACCTGTTTGGAGTGCTTGAGAGAGTGTACGATTTCATGAGAAGTATGATGCCATCCAATATCTGTCGTCCTTCAACGTATCCAAATTGTTCCTGACATATGATTAAGGGCAATAGTGGCTTCAACCTGTCAGTAATTAATTTGGAGATCACCTTATAAATTACATTGCATAGAGCGATTGGATGGAATTTTTCCGGAGTATTGATGTTCTCCTCCTTAGGGATGAGGGCGATGAAGGTTGAGTTCAGAGCTGGTAGAAGCCAATGAAGAGTGCGAGATTCCTACACCATTAACCATACCTCCTCTTTTATGAGATCCTAGAAAGAGTGGAAGAAGGTAGTGGTGAAGCCATCTGGACCAGGGGCTTTGCCTTCCTTAAGCTAGTGCACAGCTAGGTCCACCTCCTGAGGCACGACAGGTCGAAGAAGAAGTTGGTTGTGTTCTTTTGTTATGAGTTTTGGCACATTTTGAGTGATCTTGTCAATTGCAGGTCGTCTATCTATTGGGGGTTCTTAATGGACCTCTTTGAAGTGATTGATAAACTCCTGTTCGATCTCTGCATGGATTTCCACTCGATCCCCCTCTCGCTTTTGTATGAAAGTGATGGTATTGTACATTCTTCTCTGTATTGTAGTTCTATGGAAGAATTTGGTGTTCTTTTCACCTTCTTTCAGCCATCTGATACGGGATTTTTGCTTCCATATAATTTCTTCCTACTTTCTGCGCTCCTCCAATTGATTGTGAATGAGCTTCTCCTTTTCCAATGTCCCTTCCGTATAGCCCTCTGCGATTATCTATTGCTGGATTTCTCTCATTTCTTTGTTTAAATCTTGTTGTGCCTGGAAGATGTTTCTGAAAGTCTCTTGATTCCAGCGCTTTATCTGAGATTTCAGGAATTTGAGTTTCTATTGAAACTGATACATTTTTTATCCCTCTGGCATAGGGAAGTTAGTCCAAGGTGGATCTGATGACGTCATTGAAAGCGGGGAGGGTGAGCCAAAAAGCTTCGAAGCGGAAAGGGCGTCTGGTGGAGTCACCTGGTCTTTGCCATTGGAGTGGGATCGGCCAATGGTCTGAGCCTGAAAATGGAAGGATGGATGTCGTGATTTCGCCTCCAAGATGTACTGCATTGTCAGAAATGAGGAATATGTCAAGTTTGGAGGCGATTTGTTGCCGTCTGCCCTGCAATTGCTCCAGGTGTGCATTCCATTGCAAAATTGTAGATCGATTAACAAATTGCTTTGGATAAAGTCTTTAAAGTGGCTATTCTCCTGATCCAGTTTAGCTCAGCCTCCTTTCTTTTCCTCCAGCTTGGTAATCATGTTGAAGTCTCCTCCAATGATCTAGAGAGGATGGATTCTATTGAGGTTGAGTACCTCGATTGTGTCAAGTAGTGCAATTTTGTTGCCTGCTTCCTGAGGGAAGTAGACGTTGGTGAGATGTCCATGAATGTTAGTGCCTATGATATGAAAAGTGGCCTGAATGATATGATGGGAAGCACGAAAGTCTGAGAGCGTGATGGCTTGCGTGTTTTAGGCAATTTCCAGTCCCCTAGAGGCACCTGAAGCATCCACTGCAACCGAGTGACAACCTGGCCATGCTCTAGAAAGGATTTGACCAAGAGTGTTGCTTGTACATTTCGTTTCCTGCATGTAGAAGATTTGGGGTTGTTCCTACTTTATCATGTTTTTAATCATTCTGAATTTCCCAGGGCTGTTGAGCCCTCTTAAATTCCATGAAGTGAGCTTCATGATTCACTATTAGTGGTGTGCTTATAGTACTTTGTCAGCTTAGCGTATCTACCTGAGTCCACCAGGATTTTCCCTTTTGTGATAGTTCTTTGAAGATCAGTCTTTCTTCCCCATTTTTTAGAATCTTTAGGGGAAAAGCTATTATCCCATTGACTGCCCGGCTGTATGCCCAGTTGCTGCTGCTGGTAAGCCCTGGAGATGATGACTTCCAGGGTGTTGAGTTGATGCTCTTGAATCTTGTCATATTCTTTCCTTCTACATGCTTGTTCCAGTTCAAGAATGTCAAGACCTCCCAAATCAATGCTTTCCGGTTCTTCTTCCATATGTTGCGTTTGACTGCTTTCTGCAAAGGTGAATGTAGATTGCAAAGGTTGACTAGGGATGCAATCCACGTCCATGCCATTTGGCTTCCAATCCGGATCCTTATGAGTTGCTTTAGGGAATCCAGAATTATCATTCAGGGGTGAGGGAGTGAGGGTATAGCTCGACTGATGTGGGGGGGAGGTAGGAAAGGTCATTGGAGAGATTGGCATGGTGTGCTGAGGCGGGTCATCCAATTTTTTTGCAAGAACCTCAAAGCTATTTCTTGTCGAAGGAAAAAAGGTGCCATCCTGCTGGGGTTTTTTCCTAGAGGAAGGTTTTTTATGCGCTCTTCTTCGATTGGCTACTTTAGTGAAGCCATCTTGGGTCGACAGATCTGAGTGGTCAGAGGTTTGGGTTTTTGCATTCAGAGGGAAGTCCCTGAAAAGATGACCAAGTGCATGACATTTGCGACAGCGAAAGGGAACATGTTCAAAATCTAAGGGTTGAATCCATTCAAAGTCATCATGGTAGAGGCTTACCGAATTCGGAAGGGGCTTGTCCAGGCACATGAAAATGAAAATACGGGCATAGGAGGTGTATCTTAGCATCTTCGTTTCTTCAGCTATTTTAATGAATTCTCCTATCCCCTTGCCAATGTCTCCCAATGAATCTTCATCCCTGTATTCCAGTGGGAGCGAGTACATCCAGATCCAAATGAGTGCCCAACTGAAATCCTCCTTGTCAGGGTTAAATCTCTCAACCCACTCCCTTAAATACAGACCTGCGAAGTTGAAAAAATAAGGGCCTCCATCCATGACCCTATTTCGATATTCGATGCAAATGAATATCGCAGTGAAAAATCCCTTTGGGCCTAACTGTAGGGTAACATGCCCCTTGGGTTTCCATTTGGCCGAGATCCATCTGTGCAAAGCTTTTTTAGTTGGCCGGTATCCAATAAATTTTCCAATGAGAGCAGGGTCCCTCATGTACTGGATTTGTCCATTAATTCTGTGGCTAGGAAGCTCTATCTTGGGTTTTTCCACTGCTATGGGTTTGCATGTCACTGACGTGACCTTGGGCATTTCCTTTTGGCCATTCTCACCCTCTTGTTCTTCACTGCGCTTATCTGACTGCGCAGTGGTAGCATTTTTCGTGTCTTGTCGGAGGGAATCTCCTGTATCTGTGTGTCCTTGATATGGACCAGAAGGCCTTGTCATATATGGCGCTTGATGGTCTTTCTCGGTGGAAGGGGAAGGCTTTGCGCCCCCCCCTGAGGGTTAGCCATTGTAGAGCTAACGATGCCAGCGAGCTTCAGTTGCGCGGAGGGTAACAAAAAGAATAATGTGACAGAGGGCGAATAAACTGTGCCATTACAGGGGTTGCTAGGAAACCCTAGGTTGCAGAGCCGTCGCCGATCCAGTTTTCGGTGTAGAGAATCTTATTGTTTCATGATACCACTTATTAGATTATGTTACAAAAAATGTTCCAACATATTTATGTAGACATATACATTGTTAACATCGGTTTATCGAAAATGTTAATTTTAATGGTAGGAGAGATATTGGCCATATTCCCTTCTTTGAAAGCATCCAGTGCAGAAATGGGATTTCTAAACCAATTGACCTCATCAGGGATAAATTCTTTAGAATCCACAACATACTGGTCATGGGACTGCTGCGGAAGGAATTACGCACAGTGGTACATATCATTCCAAGGAAAGTTAGGGGTGGTCATCTCTTCCATAATGTCTTCATCAGAATGGAAATGGGAGGACTGGCGGAAGAAATACCACATGAGGTGGTGGGGCTACTTGAAGCATCATCATGAGATATACGGCTCACATACACCTTGGTATAAAGGTTAGACGAAGACTCGCTAGTATATGAAACATCTAACGATGTTGAGCCTATGGTGATCGGTGAAGGAGGTTCAATCAAAACATAAAGGGATGCCCCAGAGGGGTATTCCACCATGGATCTCATGGATGACGACAGATCAAGGATATTGGCTGAAGGTTCCATCATTTTGACATTGGGGGGTGGTATCAAAATGGGTGTAGACATGTCCTTTGGTTCTGCTGAAGTAGAACTCACAAGTAGAGGAGTATAGGTTCCACTACGAGTGGCCTCTATTTGGCGAACAACCTCAAGGGTGTCCTGAAAGTTGTTGAGATGGGGAAAATGATGAAAAGAGTGGCCATAAAGATCACACAAATCATAAGGGTTATTTGTGCACAACGATTTGATTTTCTTAGGTGAATCGGGTAATTTAACATGGATCTTCGGGATATCAGATTCAGGAAATGTCTCATTTACCACAAGTTTGAGACGAGGAAGCTCAAGAAAATTATGGATACCATGCCCAACAATATCACCCAAAGCACACAAAGGTGACTGCTTTGAAGTCTTAGGAGGAGCAGAAGCTGTTTGGGGGGCCTTGTTCTTAGTTTCCTTTGTTTTAGCTCTCCCCCCCTCACTAGATGCTTTCGAAATAGGAGTATATTCCTATTGAGATCAATTAGGCACTAAAAAAAAGGAATCAGTCATAGAAACCAGTTGGACTGGGGTCAAAGTGGTATAAGGTTTGAGCTGACCAAGTGGAGTGTTGGCTGGGGAATCAATGTATCATACTGGGATCCCCAGGGTCAAATTGGGAAGGCTCAACATAACCATAACAGGCACCGAGAAAAATCTGAAGGGGGGAGCTAAAAATGTTATCTGACCTAAAGGGTAGTGTCCTAGTGGAATGGCTCCAAAATGGTTAAGGCTAGGGGGAACCATTCCTGGTTTAAAAAGGTTGGAAGAGACACACAAAAAAAAAAAAGTTCCTTGAGGAGAAGGTCGTGAAGGCTCCGTCAACTGACCACTAGCAGGTTGTGGAGGTGTTGGCTGCTGGCTAGTCAAACTAGACCACTTGTGGCTAGCCCAAGATGCTTGCATCATGCAAAAATTTGATCGGCTGGGGTCAGTGATAAGAGGGGGGGTGATCGGGGAATGCACTAAGTAAGGTGGAATATTTATATACTCCTCATGGAACACTGCTGAGAGGTGCGATTGATTGCTTATTGGCCACGAAAGATATGATGGACTCGGGGGAGGTCTGAGACTTCGGTTCCTAGTATGTCAATTGATGGATGGTGACAATCTTTCCATTGTGAGAAAAGTACGTCTTACGGTGAACCTAAGATGTGAAAAAAAACATCACATAGGTATAGCTATGGCCCAAGAGGATATTTTAATCCAAGGGGGCATCAATGACTCCAATGTCAACACAAACAGTCTTTCCCACAAGAGTGACAAGACAATTGCGGAACATTCCAAGGGGCTATGAAGGGTAACCGTCCCAAGCCCATAAAGTGATGGTGGATGGGGATGATTCGGGTGATCTGATATTATTCCAAACATACGCGGACATAACGCAAGTGGATGTGCCCTCATCAATGATACATCATGATATAATGGAATTACGTATCTTGACTGGTATTGGGAAGGAGAAGGATGAAGGTAAGGGGGGATGTTCTGATTTTTCAACATCAAATATGATCAAACGATCATATTAAGGATCCACAACAACCAAAGAATATATTAGAGCTTTTCATTGAGATGGGCATGATTGGAGGTCTTCCAGCATTGACATGGGAGCAGGAGATTGTGCCAAGTCATCTACTATGTTGTAGTTGTGGGCGGCTTTGGTAGAAGCAGCATTTCGGTGTAACAGCCCTTTGGGATCTTGTCATTGACCTCTGCCTGAGGCTAAGGGATATATAAGGGAGAATTGGATGTTGAAATGGATTCTATGGAAACTTTGTTTTGGGACTCAGTTGTAGACATAGCGGGTGGTTTTTCATATTGTCATGATCGGGTCTGAAGGTTGACATCAATAGTATTGACCTATTCAGAATTCATCATGAGAATCTAGTACTCAAGGGTACCAGACTGTGAATATTGAGGGGCAGCCTAACCTTGAGGGGGTTGGGAAACCACATATCCTTTCTAAGGAAAAGGATTAGTGAACATAGTCGATTGAGTTGCCACAGTATTTGGAGGAACCAAAGCAATGGCTTGTTGTTCGCTATATGTTGCTTGCGCTTCCCACAAATAGCGCATCTAGGGTAAAAGGGGACAGTCATGAGAATAGTGGCCATGGACACCACAACAAGAACAAGGCTTGTTTTTATGAAGAGTCATGATCTACTTGGGTTGATCACCCTGTTGCTGGTTTGTAGTGTTAGGTTGGTTCCCTTTCAGTGAATTTGGTTGATTACTCTGGCACCCTTTATTACCATGCGCTAGTTGGTTATGGTTTCCTTTCCTCTTTTTCTTTTAATTAGGAGCATAATTCGCACTCTGCTACACATACACGTGACCCTAAGGGGGAGGTGGCTATTTTGGCGAAGGTTGAGAAGGCACGGGAGGCTGCGGTGATGATGTCGGAAGGGATGGAGCATCAGGATATGGATAAGGATAGAAATTAGGTTGAGAAACCTTGGGGTAAATAGGTTGAGCAACAGCCAACCTTGGCATTGGTTGATGTAGTTGGGAAAATTCGTAAGGCATGCTTTGTCCTAGATACATGTTTATGGGAGGGGGATAAGTGTCGGAGGATTTGGTCCCTCTCTGAGGAAAACCATAACCCATGGAAGGATGAGTATACGGATGTGAAAGAGATCCAACGATACCATCAGTGGCATGAGATGCCCCTGGTGCATTGGAACCACTAGGTCTAGGAAGATCCAGTAAAATGGTATAAACATAACCCTACTGGGCGTAGATCAAGTCATATTTCAACATGATTTCAAGAGCTTCTTAGTCGGTCTAAGGGAAGTGAGACGCAACAACTTTACCAATAGAAGAAAAAATCATTCTGAGAAACCAATACAGATAGACACTGTAGTCGAATGTAGGAGCTCAACCCAAGCTTCTCCTTCTATGCCATTCTTGGGCATGGTAAAAAAGGCAGGTGGCAGAATTTTGACGGAATGTAGTCAACAATTCGGTATCAGTATCATAGAGGAGAGGTAACTGGAAGTAGGACAGAAACGCTTTAGTAAGATTTGCAAAATTGGAATGAGAGGTAGTGGCCTGGTCAACATACCACTTGGAAGATTCTCCAATGACCATACATTGAAATAAACGAAGGCGGATGGAGTCAAAGGTGATAGAATTAGACGAAAACGACATATGAAAGGAACATATGTGATTAGTAGGGTCCTCTCTAGTGTCTTGTTCAAACTTAGGAATTTCTAAAGGAAGCTTAGTTGGCATAGCAGGCTAACCTGGATTGTGGAGTATAGGGTTGTTGATTAACTAGATGGAATCAGGAAGGCTTAAACCTGCCATAAAAGGTAGAAAAGGAGTAGCTAGAATGGTTCTAGTAGCAGCTCCAGCATTAGTGTAGGGACCACAACCAACTTGAGGACCAACACCTACATTGGCACCTCACATCGTGACGAAATGAGGTTAAGGGGACTCGGCAGAGGACTAACTCATATTCTATGCTGTGGATTAATTATTCCTAACGAAAAATGATTGTGAAGGCCTTGGAGTCTCTGAGATAAATGCCTTGGGGGTGCAATGATGGCAAGTCACAAATGACAAGAAAAGTTTGAAGAGTGATAAACAAAGCCTCAACAAGGCAGATAAATTAATTATGATGTTTATGTCTTGGCTTGGTGGTGTAAAACAAGTTCTCTTCACTTTATGTGTGCATGTGTGCAAGACATGTGTTAATTTTAATCAAGCCCAGACGATTGTATAAAGAAAAATAAAAAAATGTTGAAGTATTGTAAATAAAACTAAAACAATAGTAAAATAAACAGCTACAAATGCATAAATTCAACCTGTAGAAATTTATAAACACAATAATGTATTTTCAGATTCTCCTGATCTAACAATTTGATCTTATGTTAAATACAAAACCCTTCAACTTAATTCTTTGTGGAAATAAAATCGCCAATTGCAAACATATGAAGAAAAATCAATCACACATAACAAGATGTTTTACTGGGAAAGCTTAAAGATAAAAACCCCAACTATCATATATTATGTATATCAATGGAACATGTGACAATCTCATCTCATAGAGCTCTCAGTACAATATACAATCATCACACATTGTCGTGCAGAAATTTGCATATCTATTGCCTCCTAACAGCATGCCTCCACTACGCAATCCATGCTGAAGAATATCCCTGAATGAATTCGATCTTTCCCTGCTTTGACTGTGCAATATTCATTGCAATCTCAAATGTCTATGTAGATGCATTGAATGCATCACTATAGTCACAACTAATAGTCAAACACACCCTTCCACCTATCTCTCCAATGGGTCTCCATTGGGTATCACATGCAAGTAGTTAACTTCTGTATTTCTTCAGTTGCAAGTAAGACACTACTTGTGAATTAATTAAATAATTAATTCACTCATCTTTCACTACTGTATCTTTAGTTACAATTAGCACAACTGAGTTTAACTCACTTAACTGAGTTAAACTAAATAAAAATTCCCATAACTACTCTTCCAACTCTGTTACAACTTGCCACAATCAATTATAACAAAGTCCTCCATGCATGAGTCACCAAAAACCCTAGGAATTGCGTAATTCCTTCAGCCCACTAATGTGCAACACCTGTTCAATGAAATCAAGTGCTCCAAGAGAATAAGTTACTATTTGTTGTCTGATTATTATTAAGGGCTAATAATAATTGACATGCATTCTATTTTTAGATTAGCGATCTATAAATAGACTTTTCCCATGTTCTAAAAATAGAAATTCATCCAAAGATAGAATTTTCTCAACCATCTAGAATCAACATCCTGCTAATTTTATAATATTCTCACCATTCTAAAAATAGACAAACACCTAAAAATAGCCTGCGGGCCCCACCTAGTGAAGGTGCTTAATTTTCACTTAGATCATCATCTTGTTGAATCTCAACACTCCCTATCAACAAGAAAGGGATTATCCTTCACCCTAATCTTGTCTCTATGGTATTCTAATTTTCTCTTGGTGAGCGCCTTTGTCAGAATATCTCCATCCTGATCTTCCGTAGGAATGTACTGAAGTAACATGATGTTTTGCTCCACACAATCTCTGATATGATGATACCTGATATCTATATGCTTAGATTTATTATGAAACACAGGATTAATCGAGAGTTTAATGCAACTCTGATTATCACAATGAATCACTGTAGGGTCTAAATGAGAACCAAACAAACCGACCATGATCTTCCCCATCCAGATAATCTCACGTGCAACTTGAATTTCTGCCATGTATTCCGCTTCCGCTGAATTGAGTGCCATTGATCTCTTTTTCCTATTGTACCAAGAAATAGCTATAGATACGATACTGAAAGCCCCTCTTGATGTGCTCTTTATGTCCGTTGGGCTGCCTGCCTAGTCAGCATCTGTGAAGCCATGCAACTTCACCTAATCCACCTGTCTGTACCATAAGCCATACTCAGATGTGCCCGTGAGATATCTCAACACATGCTTGCCCACTTTCAAAAAGAGCTTGGTAGGCTTAACCATTTCTTGACTAAGTTGGTTCACCACGTAGCATATTTTTGGTCTTGTATTATCTAAATACACGAGTGAACCCACCAAGTGTCGATAGACAACAACATCCACTACCCTTATCGATGTAGCGTCCTCTTTCCTCAAACTTCCTGGAAGAGGAGTATCCATGGGTTTGGAGTCCTCCATGTGAAACTTACCAAGTATCTCCCAAGAATACTTTCCTTGAGACACAAACATTTTACCTTCTTGCTGCCATATTTACAATCCAAGGAAATAATGAAGAAGACCCATATCCTTCATCTCGAACTCCTTTGCAAGGTACTCCTTACATGAGTGTATCATCTTCTCATCACCAGTCAGTATTAAATCATCAACATAAAGAAAAATGATTATAATCTTACCCTCCACCACAATCTGGTATAGGATTGCATCCGCCTAACTCTTGGTGAAGCCAAGTCTAGTGAAATAGCTGTCAATCTAAGTGTACCAAGCACGGGGTGCTTGCTTTAGCTGATACATCTCTCTTTTGAGTCTGCACACATGCGACTCGCTACTAAAGATCTCAAATCCTTCAGGCTACTCAATGTACACTTCTTCCTCAATGATCCCATTAAGGAACACAGTCTTCACATCCATATGATGAATGTGCCAACCCATCTATGCTGAGAGAGCAAGGATGGTCCTTACGGAAGAATACCATGTGACAGGTGCAAATGTTTCTTCATAATCAATCCCCTTGATCTGTGAGAAGCCACAGGCAACAAATATTGCCTTATACTTATCAACACTTTCATCAACAACTTGCTTTACCTTGTAGATCCATCTTGAACCTAACACTGATTTACCAACTGGACTTGGAACAATCTTCCAAGCACTGTTTCTAACAATGGAGTCATACTCCTCCATGATTGCATCTACCCATGTGGGCTCCTGCACTGCTTCCTGAAAATAAGATGGCTCTGTCACGATACATTTTATCATGAGAGCCATGTATCCAGTATATTAGTTAGGAGACTGTCTTTGTCTGCAGTGTGAAGTAGGGACTCCTACATTCTATGCCACATCAAGCTTTAGCCTATCAGCTTCTGCGGTACGCCTACTGCCAGTTTTTGATGTTTGGTTCTACAGGAGTGGACTCCTCCACTCCATGAATCTCCTCCTGTGGTTGATACACATCTAGAGGCTCATCTTTGGGAACCAGAAGTTCCTCATGTGCATGCAAGTGTATCTCCCTCTCAAGCAACAACTTCATGGCTTTCTCCTCATTGAATTTTATATCCCGTCAGACCACAGTAATTCGACTGTTTCGAAAATACACACAATAATTATGGAGCGTTTCTGTGTACCCCACAAATATTTCAACTTCTGCAGTCAGTGTTAAACACACACATAGAAAGATAAGCATGAGATACTCATATTATTCACCATAGATTTACATTTATAATACAATGGTGTGACTCTTAGATTCATCTTCCAAGGTCACTTGGCCTCCTTTGTGACTCTTTGCCTTCCACAGCTACCCATAGAGGATTAGGTGTTCAACATTCCCCCCCTTAATCCGAAGGGGTATGTGTGAGTCCAAGAAGAGAGTTGCAATACAAATCTGCAAAATATGCATGGCAGCACTTAGGCTAAATTAGCTCTCTGAAATGTTGTCATAAAGAGGTGGTTTAAGGATGACCACCAACACTGGAACGCAACGCTTATTGCAGTTCCCGAAACTCTTCCAAAACTGGCAAGAAGCTAAGGGCTTCTACTAGAGGAATTGTCCCTCATATATGAAGAGGAAGACCTTCAACCTAAAATAAGGGAAGTCTACAACCTGTGATGGTTTAAGGATGACCACCAACACTGGAATGCTTGATGTAATTCCTAGAACTCTACCAAGGCTGGCAAGAAACTGAAGTCTTCTGCTAGAGGAAGTGTTTTGAATTCTTTAAAGAGGAAGAATATGAACCTCACATGGATGGTTTAAGGTTGTCCATCAACCAAAGGCGTGCTCATGGGCATCCATGTCTCTGGCTACAACTCTGAATCTAGAATGATGAATTGTGTCTCAGGCTCGCTTGAACTGTTTTGTCTCTGGCTACAACTCTGAATATGGAATGAGAGATTGTGGCTTAGGCTCACTTGATGTGTCTTTGAAGCTTGTAGATGACCACCATTTCCCCCCCATATTAGGTACAAGGTGATATGATGGTGAAAACTCAACTAAAATATTGTTCAATATTCTAGAACATGGTCTGACATGCGACTTAAACATCTTCTTGGCTATTGATGCCCATTTCCAAGAAGCGATCCATCTAAGATGAATATTTGTTCTTGCAGGAGGCTTGTTTCTAAAGCATCTGTGTGAAGAATGGGTGTGGCGACCATAGTGCTTGCATGGATGAAGATAAAAATAGTGGTATTTAATATGGCCAACTCAATCATAGTGTTTCCATTTTACAATCTGTTGTTGTTGTGGAAGTGGAGCAAGATCTGGAACAACTATAGGTGAACTGTCATAAAGAAATCTAGCACAATGAAATTTAATGGGCTTCGAGTAGTCTAGAATATGAAAGGACAACTCCTTGTCATATCCAAGACCTGTTTGGTGCTTGTTGTGGACAAGTTGTTCCCAAGGTCTAATGATGGGCTTGGGAAGTGCAGACTGAGTTGTTGCATCTACATGTAAATTTTCTTTTGTACAAGGAAATGAATTTGAATCGTCTGCAACTTTATATTCTTGCTGCTGATGAGAGTCCTTCTCAATTTTCTGAACAAAAACAGGTTCAAAATGATGACTCTTTTTCTAAAGTTCATCTTGCTGAAGCTAAGACTCCAACTACAAAAATTCTATCTTTTCATCTGCATCTTCTAGACAATTTTGAATATATGAAAGAGAGGCTTTGTTGATTTTTACCATTTCATCAGCACTGGAATGTGTTAGAGTATTCAAAAACTCCAATATTTCATAAACTTTAGTCATAACAATGTGCAATAGTTCTTAAGAAAAATAACTAAATTCTCCAATTTCCAAATCAATCACCACCTTCTATACAACAACCATCAAACTAAGCCAATGTGCATACAATATCAACAATCAAGATTATTCATACTTAGTCTTCATACATATCACTTAACATTTATATGAACCAAATCATATATCCAACTGCTTTTCTTTTCAAGCCAATTGTTGAATTTAATGCCCAACAATTAGTTCTTATTCAACCTTCAACAAGAAAACTTAGGGCTCCTTTACCAAGGAAAGTGGCCCTTTACAATCCTTCAGATAGACTAAATAAACAACCACTTAGCTCCTTTTAGGCTCAAAATCTTCTCAACAACAAACTTCACCTTTCCACTATGTAGACAATCCATCTATCCATTTACCATCTCCTCTCTCTCTTCTTCTACTGTTGTTTCTTATTTTTTATTTTTTATTTTTTAAGGAAAAAAAAATTGGGGAAAAAAATCAGAGGTGTTATGTGAGGGAGGGTTTATTTTGGGAGGTATTTAATGGGGGAGGGAACTACTGGGGAAGGTAATTATTGGGGGAGGTGAAACTAGGGAAGGTAATTACTGTAAAATAAAAAATAAAAAATGAAAGGCCAAAATTAAAAAACATGAAACACACTTGCCAGAATTAAGAATCTAAATTATAAGATTATTATTCATTCATTTTTTTCTGAGGGGGGGAACTGTGTAAAAATTATAAAAAAATAGAGGGTGTTAAGGCCATGAGGGGCGTTGTGTGGAAGCCAAGGGTCGAGGGGAGTGTGAGGGGCACGTGTGACTATTGGGGAGAGGGGAGAGGGGGCCGAGGGAGGGGTGCAGAGTGGGTTTGGAAGGCGGGTTGGAGAGGAGAGAGGGGTTGGGGAGCATGAGAGGTGAGCAGTTGGGGAAGATCGTGAGGGGGCGTATGGGTGGGAAGAGTGAGAGGGGAGGGACTGAGTCAGTGAGTGGAGGGGGAGGGGAAGGGGCAGGAGGAGTTAATGAGGTAAGGGCCGAGAGGGGAGGGGAGGGGAGATTGGCTAAGGGGTCGTGGAGAGGAGAGGTAAGGGGAGGGTGTGTGAGTGGGGAGGGGAGTGTGATGGGTGAGCGGGGAGAGAGGGTGAGGTGGTGAGGCGAGCGGAGCGGAGAGAGATGGGTGAGGTGGATAGAGGAGGGAGGGGGTAGCATGTGGGACGGCGAGGGGGTTTGAAAGGGAGAGGGTCGTAAAGGCCAAGGGGAGGGAGGGAAATGGAGTAAGGGGGCGGAGGTGTTAGAGGATTGAGCGGGGAGGGAGGTGGGTAGCGGAGGTGAGCGGTCAAGAGGGTGTGGGATGGTGAGAGTTGTGAGGGCTGAGAACAGTGTGAGGGGAACGAGGGGTATGGGTGATGTGTGAGTAGGGAGGTGAGGGGGGCTGAGGGCAGAGGGTGAGGGGGCCGAGGGCCGTGGGAAGGCCGAGTCCTCCAAAATATTAAATTAGCAGCACAACATCTATTATTGACACCTCTGATTTGGAAAGTAGCACTCTAAAATCTGTCAAAAATTTGTTGAGTCCAAAATGTGCAGAGCAAGAATCGAAGGCCAAGCTGAGAATGGCACTAAAAAGGATCTGAAATTTTAAGCCTCTAGTAGTACAACTCTCACAGGCATCAATACATTCAGAAATAGAATTCCCTTCAAGCATGCATTCTCTGTAATCTTCAAGCAGGACTAAACAGTG
Source organism: Pinus albicaulis (assembly GCA_034641835.2). Taxonomy (NCBI): domain Eukaryota; kingdom Viridiplantae; phylum Streptophyta; class Pinopsida; order Pinales; family Pinaceae; genus Pinus; species Pinus albicaulis. Next base: position 266,499,988 of record CM076573.1, read on the forward strand.
CAATCACACCATGAAACAATGTTCCAAAATTACAGCAACAGAGTGCGGATAGTAGCTAGAAACAAAGCTCCAAAGATAACTCTTATTTACATAGAGGCCACAGATTAGGTAATATGGTGGGAAAATTTGTTAATATCAAAAACCATTTTACCAAAGGTAGGAAATTGCAGAGAATAGTTTCTGGGGGTCGTAGCAACAATAGAAGCAAAAATTAAGCTGTTAAACACACATGGAGAAGACTATGCTCAAAAAACTGAAATTTTACCTTACAGTGCCAACTCCATATGTATTCCTTGTCTGGTTCCTCAAAGCTGCAGGCTCTGACGAAGAGATGGAAAATTTGGTATTCTTCTTTATGGAACTAAGCTTGATGTAAAGGCCATAAAGAATAGTTGCTCAAATTGGAGCAGGGTCAGAATTCGCCTGCTCTGCAGACTTATGAATGCTACAAAAATGATCTTTGAATGTTGCAAAAAAATTCTGAATGCTGCAAAACTTGATTCTTGAATGCTGCAGAAAATTTTTGAATGCTACAAAAATGACCAGAATTTTTGCAAATTTACACAGGCCACAAAAATAAATGGCTCACACAAGTTTGAGCTGGTTATGAATGTATCAGCTCTGATAACATGTTAAACACACACATGGTGTATGAATAAACTAAACACAAACATAGAAAGATAAGCATGAGATACTCATATTATTCACCATAGATGTACATTTATAATACAACAATGTGACTCTTGGATTCATATTCCAAGGTCACTTGGACTCCTTTATGACTCTTTGCCTTCCACACCTACCCATAGAGGATTAGGTGTTCAACAGTCAGCTCCAACTTCTTCCTAACATTCTTGGACACAAGAACATAAATAGATGAGCCAAAAATCTTAAAGTGAGAAAAATTCGGTTTCTTACCAGTAAAATCTTCTTCAGGTGTACTCATGCCAAGTACTCTATGAGGGCAACGGTTTTGCACATAAACCACAGTGTTACATGCTTTCGCCCACAAGTGCATTGGTAGGCCCCGATCATGAAAAATAGTTGGTGCAACACCCACAATTGTTCTGTTCTTCCTCTCTGTGACCTCATACTGTTGTGGGTTATGAGGCACTATGAGTTCTCTTCGAATTCCTTCTTTGCTACAGATGTCTTTGAATTAATTCAAGATATATTCACCATCATGATCACTCCGTAGAGCCTTCACTTGCTTCCCCAAATCCTTCTCCACCAATGCTTTAAACTCACAGAACTTTGAAAATTTTTTATCCTTCTTCTGCATGAAGAAGATCTAGCATCTACGAGAATAGTCATCAACAAAAATAACATAATACCTATGTTTTGTTGTTGAAGAAACCGAGAATGGTCCATACACATCTATGTGAATTCTCTCCAGGATCCCTGAAGCATGGTTCTCCTTTTGATAAAAGGTAGTCTTCACAAACTTACCCATAGTAAATCCCTTACACTGATCTAACTGTGAAAGTGTACCCTTGGGAAGTCCAGTATAAATTTGCTACAAAATCTTCAAGGTGCCATGGTGATAATGGCCCAATCTCCTATGCCATAATTCGCCCTCATCCTGACTCACCACTTCTTCTTCCTTTCCCACCATTGTAGCATAGCCATCTACCTCCAGCTTGTAGATATTCTTGACTCAAATCCCTATCCTCTTGGTTTGACACATTTTTTTATGTCGTAGGAAATTTTTTCCATCACTGAAAACAACGTCATAACCTCTATCCTCCAACATTGCGACTGAGACCAAGTTCTTCTTTAGACCTGGAACATGCATAACATATTTCAATAGAAATGATTTACCTGACTCCCTCTCAAAAGTAATGGTACCAATTTCGGTCACACTATATCATCCATCGTCACCCATCTCTATATGCATTTGGAGATCTTTCTCCTCCAAGTCGCTGAAAAGCTCCTTATCTCTAGTCTATGGAAGGAATCACCAATATCAAGATACCACATCGATTCCATTGCACTTGAAACCAAGCATGTGATCAAAGAGAAATCAAGTTCAAATTGTGAGGCAAGGGCCTCACTAGCTGCAGCTCCATCAATATTCTTGTTCTTCTTTTTCTGTGGGTAGTTAGTGGCAAGATGCCCATGTTCGTGACAGTGAAAACACTTCACCTTGGACAAATCCAACTTCTTGAATTTAGCCTCGGATTTTAGATGGGATTTCTTCCCCTTCCCTTTCCTCGCTTTGGCAGCCAAAGCAAAATCCTCATCATCATCATGTTTTGATGAAGAGCCATCCCTGGTACTCCGCCTTATCTCCTCCTGCACTAGATCCGACAAAAGTCACTCCTAATCTGGCAGTTTCTCCCGCCCATTGACAGAGTCTTGATAAGTGTGCCAACTCTTCGGAATTCCAAGGAGAGAGAAGCTCACCAAGTCAACATCCAAAATTTTAATTTCCATACTCCCCAGCTCATCCCTAGATTAGACAAAATTTGTGAGATACTGTGGAATATTGTCTCCCTTCTCCATTTTGATTTTTTTGATTTTATCTTTCAATGCCAACTTCCTATGGTTGTTGCTGCTTTGGAAAATATCTATCAAAGCCTTCCACATTGCAAATGGAGTGGCTTTCCTATGAAGGCTTGACACAATATGGTCTTTCATACCTTCCAACATAATTCTTCTTGTCTTCGCTACTTTCTTTTGTCAAGCGTCAAGTAATGCAGCATCCGTTGAAGTGGGCTTAGGAACATCGCTATCGATGAAATCCTTCATAACATTATATTCACGCACCGCCTCCATCCTTGTTGGGCCATAATTTTGAAATACGGATAAATCACGCTTCCCTAAATAGGTGGTAGTCTAGAACAACAGATGAAAGACTAGACAACTATTTTTCCTAACTCAGAATAAACACACAGAGAGGATTGGAGGTTTACTTTGTCAGTCGCTTCCAAATGGCTCCTTCTGACACTTCTGTTGCAGCTTCAAATTCAAGCGGTTTGTATGAAATTCTTCCTGCAAGAAAGAACACTGAAACACCAAAAAATGCAATAATATAGATGTATATGCAAGTTAGTTTGCTAAATCATTAAAGCGTAAACCATATACATCAACTAAGATCTTACAATATTGAAAATCAAAGCCAATACAGATGCATATAGGGAAAAATAAGTTGTATTCTTTATTGATGATAGAAGGAGAGGTTACAACCAGGTGACTGATTTGAAGTGACCCTTCCAGGAACGTCCCCAAGCCTCATCACAGTATAAATCTCTACAGGAACAACTACACAAATCTAGCTCTCAATTGAAAATTCTCCAGCATTTCTCTAATCAAAATTATTCCTTCTAAAGCACTCATATTTGTGCTCAATTTATAGATGAACTGTAGGTTGTTTTGCAATCAATGACTTACCAATAATAGGAAATACATGTTTCCAATCATGTAGATGTCAAATGGACACTTGGATTCGAAGCTTGAAACATGTGAACTCTTTCAGAAGGCACTGGCCAAGTGGAGATTCTGGAACAATGAGAATTTCATTCCCAATGTGACCAATGCACCTGTGAATGTCAGGAAGTGCTTTGCAGAGCAGCCTTGCATAGGGCTACCTACATATGAAACACACTTAGTCCCCTTAGAGCCTATGTTGTTGAGCTCTCATATGCGATATAATAAGCTTCAAACCTTGGAAACCTTTGCTTGATGAAAGTCTTGCTTGATTTTTCTTGTTCCTATATTGAAATGATAAGGAATCATAGACGGTTAATCATTGGTCCTGGAGATAATGCCTAGTTAACTAGGTCATTGGGAATGGTGCCCAAATTGACCTATAACAAATTCCCCCCTAAAGAATGATGTCGAAATAATAATAATAACTTTTGATTGAGATGATTTACACTGTGATGGGATAGAGATGAAGCGGAGTGGTCACCTGCGTCAATATTACAATACATTACATCATGATATATCCTCTTTGATCATAATTGTTGAGGGTAGGCATTCCCATGTTCAACCCATAAACAATCTAATAACATGTACATAATTGAGAAAGTCGTCTTCATTCGAATGTTTCCCAAATGCAGACATGCCTATAGATATAGGTCCATGTTTGGATGAAAATCTATATGTAAGGTCACCGTACAGACGCTATGTACAACAATCATGAAATCGCAGCCAAAATGGATGAAGCTAGATCTGGGGTTTTATTATCTCGTTCACTCGATCATTCGGGTATAAGTCTAGCCATGTGAATACATGATTTGTAGTCGTACACAGAAAGACATCGTTTGATTATCAGCCAATGATGTGAGTTGTTAACAAACGCGAGAGAACCATCATAAGTGTCAATGGCCCTCAAGGTACTGCAGTACATTTCTTAAGGTGTGAATAGATGATTTGATGTCGAACGCCAAACAAAATCTTTCGGTCAAAGGTCCAGAAGCGAGGATCTTGTCAATGCTGTAACAAGCCTCATGGTACTGGAATTTGATGTTTCTAAGTGAACTTCCTGGATATTGATTTCTCATCGACAGGAAGCCACCTTATTGCGAAACGGGAGTTACTGATTTCGGAGACAAAGGTATGACTTGATATAGCAATTTTCAGGGATGACGGTCATGAGAATGAAGGCTTATGAGTATTGCAGAAGGATGAAGTATTCAATGGATGACTTTTCTTGAACATATCGGTGACACCGTGATGAGTTCGCAGCATTGACCCAAAATTGAAGTGAAGATATGATGAACCATAGGTGTGAATGAACCGTCAAGATAATTACCCAACCCAAACAATCACAGACATGGAGTGAAATAAGTGTCATGTTCAAGAGCGACTTGCTACCATAAATAATTCTTAATTATTTTTCCCAAATTTTCCACGGTCATTTGTTGACCAGTACCTCTTTATTGTTTAACAAGCTTGAGGAGGATAACATTTTATTGACCTATAATTCAACCCTTCAGTGAATATGCTGAACCCTTAATTAAAATGAGAGGGGAGTGAATCAGTTTAACACATTCATGATATTTTAAACTTTCTATTAAACCTTATTTACACCTTCATTTCATATCCAACTTAATATGTGAGTAATCTTAGAATGTGAGCAGCAAGTATTAATATAATATAACAACAGACTTAATATGAGAGTAGCAGGTATTAAGCAAATGATATAAATAAGATCAACACATAAACATCATGCACAGAGACACCAGATATAAGTGGAAACCCATAAAGGGAGAAAACCACATCTTATTATTGTTGTGATGCAAAGGCAAGCTCCAACTCCCTCTCACCACTATTTTTCTGCAGGCACCAACCTACAGGAGGCTCCAATCCTCAATTCTGCAAGCTATAACTTGCAAGGAAGCACCAAATCCCTTCAATTTTCTGCAGGCACCAACCTACAGGAGGCTCCAACCTCAGTCAGCTACAACTGACAGCTATCAAGCTGCAACTTGATAGGGAAGCTCCAACTTCCTCAATTTATCAAACTAAATGTTTGCTGATTTACCTCAGATATCAGCTCTGTTCTGTAGCTTCTCTTTCTGCTCTTCTTCTCTTAATATTCTCTGCCTCACACTTCTATATTCTGCCTTCTCTAGATTTACTCTCTCTAATCTCTCATGTGCATATCAATGTGATATTATATATAGAGTTCCTCACATGACTGTTTGTATTTCATAAAGAATTTGGAGTGAACAGTCATGACTCTTTGGCTTCTATCTTCTCATTCCTTTATCCAACTCATTTTTAAAATTATAACAATATGTACAAATTTCCATGCTACAGTGGGATTTTGTATTTTCCTTAGGATACTTTCCTTTGCATCACACACAATAAAAATAATTACAACATTTACATTCACATTTTTAATTACACATTTCAATTTCACTCAGCTCCTTTTCTGGATTTTGGCTTTACTGGATTTGTCTTTTCCTGCTGTTGTTAAGAAACTGTTCTACATACTCTTTGTTCACTGTCATCTGCATATTCCACCTGTTCACTTCATTCCTGTACATATTCCTGTTAACCGAACTTTCATCTCTGCACACTCCTCTTCTTTTTCCTTTTCCATACACATTCATATTTCAATCTTTACAATATTTCATATGGGACTATATATATCTGAATTAACCCTCGACTTTGTTTTTAAACCTTAGGCATTTCAAAATGCATCCATATGCATTAAAATTATAATTAGTTCCAGGTCATTCTTATGCGCACATTCCACTTTAATATATCAAATATTGTAATATATGTCAATCAAGTCATAATCTCGTTTTTTCTCTCACTTACTCCATGCACACGGTCATTACATATACAAGCTGTATTGTATTTAGTCAAATATTAAGACCCTTGGTGATATGTAATATGTTTATGAACTTCCACTTTGCCGTCTAACCTTATTTAACTTAAAACCTTAATTGAACAACAAACACATATGCGTGGGCCCCAACGCTAATGGTCTCTCCATCCAACGACTGTTATCGCGTCGCCTCGGCCTTGACGATCCAACGGATATCGCACGGGCTACTTGCGTGAAAAATAACGCGCGATGGCATGCCGTACCTGGGTTATCCTTTGCGCACCTTCCGAACACAGCCACCGTCAGATCGCTTCCCTCCAGATCGATGGCTTGTGTCAATATCGCTCCGCGTCTTTGGTCGATGATTACCGCGCGATGGTGTGCAGTGGGAGGCAGTTTCCTTGGGTCCCGCCTTGCCACGCGTCAGCACCTCTATGGAATCGCTCTTAATTAGAAAATACCACTTGCTCCGCAAAAGCAGTACGATGAAACCCAGAAACTGACTTACTGTTTACTCCAAACCACGTTCATTATTTACCCGTCGCGGTTCCGCTCCTCCACTTTAGGTTCTGGTCTCGTACAAGGTTCCGCCTTTATTATTTCGTTTCTTTTGATCATAAGGCGCTCCACTTCAATGTTTCTTTATATGATTCCGCTTACCCCTGACTGTTTGACATTACAATTTATGCACAACACGGCCACCAGAATACATTATATTGCCATATATTCTTTCAATAACCCACAGGGTTGAGTTCACAGTAACCATCCTCGGCATTTCATCATTTCAACAATGTGTGCAGGATCATCATTTACAACGTATTTTATATACAGTCATTCAACAGAAGTACTCTTCGTCATTTCGACCAATGATCTTTTACCCTGAACACAGGTTTTTAACGCACAATCTCCATCATTAAATAGACACCTCTATATATATATACACACAGAATTCAATTCAATCATTGCACAAATAACCCTAAAATAATTTATTTCTTCACACAGTGAGTTTATTTACAGGGTTTTCTGGTTCTGACCAGATCTTCAGTCCAATGGCCCTCTTACTGCACTCTAATCTGCCTCCCTAACTCTTCCCCAGGTTTATGCATCTCTATGCAGGTTTGCGCCCACTGATTCACTGCTTATTTCTGCTTCAATACTGTTGCTTTGTCTCTGTAAATGTACTCTTCCTCTATTCTTCTCCGTTGACCTTCAACTACCTAGCCTGCCTCTTTTCCTTGTCTGATGCTACTCCTTGCTCCTGAAGCTTTTCTAAAACTGCCTCTTCTTCATGTCTCATGCATTATGAATAGTTTAGGTGCTGCTCCTATCTTTACCTTTGCCATCAATGCCAACATTTCCAATAGTCTCCCCCTTTGGCATTGATGGCAATACACTTTTTCTGTTTTCATACACTTTGCCTGCTCTTCCTCCCCCTTTGACATCAATGGCAAGGGGTTGCACATCTCATAGTGTATATTTTGTTCTTTAATCCTGTGTTTTTATCCTTTTTCAACATTTTGTGTATTTCCTTTCTCTGAGATCTTCTAACTTTATACCCTGCTGCTCCACACTGTGGATTAAATCTAAAATGCTGACGCTTTAGCCTTTTCATTGACTCCTTTATGCTGGATGTATTCTTTCCATAATCCTTTGATCCTGAGGACCTGATTCATGCTTCCCTTGTTGGCTGATCTCCCCCTGGAATGATATTTTCATTTCTGTTCTCCCCCTGAAACTGTGCTTTCTCTTTATATCAGAGAGTAGCATCTACAGATACTACCCCTAGTTTATCTCTCAAATATTCGAATGGTTCTCTAGCAAGAGGTTTGGTAAATATATCTGCTGTTTGTTCTTTTGTTGGCACATACTCCAGCTTCACTATCTTATGAGCCACTTGTTCTCAGAGAAAATGATACTTGATTGGGATATGCTTAGTTTTTGAGTGAAGCACATGATTTTTAGATATACTTATAGCACTTGTATTATCACATTTAATTGAGATAGGTTCATTAATGCTTACCTTCATGTCTTGAAGAGTCTGCTTCATCCACATGACTTGTGTACAACATACTGCTGCTGCTATATATTCTGCGTCTGCTATAGACAAAGAGATAGATGTTTGTTTCTTGCTTAACCATGCTACCAGAATTTCTCCTAGATAGAAAGCCACCTCCACTTGTGCTTTTCCTGTCATCCACACAGCTGGCCCAATCTGCATCTGTGTATGCTGTAAAGGTGAAACTTTTGCTTTTAGGATACCAAAGACCATACTGTGTTGTTCCTTGTAGATATCTGAATATTCTTTTTACTTCCAGAAGATGGTTTTGTTTAGGTGTTGCTTGTTATCTAGCCACTATTCTTACTGCTAGCATGATGTCTGGTCTTGATGCTATCAAATACAACAGACTACCTATCATGGATCTGTAGAGTTTTTGATCTATATCAGCAGATCCATCATCAGCACACAGCCTGCATCCCGTGATCATGGGAGTTGACACAGGTTTGCAGTCCTCCATTTTGAACTTTTTCAACATTTCTTTCAAGTATTTTTCCTGTGAGATAAATGTATCTGTGTTCTTTTGCTGAATTTGAAGTCCTAAGTAGAAACTGAGCTCTCCAATCATAGACATCTCAAAATCTGTTTTCATCTCATCAGCAAACCCTTTTGCTAGTTCTTCTCTGTTGCTTCCAAACATAATGTCATCAACATATACTACAACAATCAGGAGTTCATTTTCATGGGCTTTTATGTATAGATTGTTGTCTACTCCACCTCTCTTAAAGCCTTGTTTTTGTAAATATTTATCCAGTCTTGAGTACCAAGCACGAGGAGCCTGTTTCAGTCCATATAGAGCCTTCTTCAGTCTGCACACATAGTCTTCTTTGTCTGTTAATGAGAAGCCTTCTGGTTGTTCCATGTAGACTTCTTCTTCTAAGTCTCCATTCAGAAATGCAGATTTTACATCCATTTGATATACCTTGAAGTTTTGGTAGCAAGCAAAGGCCAGAAACATTCTGATGGCTTCCATTCTGGCTACAGGGGCAAATGTTTCATCGTAATCAAGTCCTTCGATTTGTGAATATCCTTTGCAAACCAGTCTGGCTTTATTCCTGATTACTTGTCCTTGCTCATTCATTTTGTTTTTGAATACCCATTTTGAGCCTATGACATTTTTCTCAATGGGTCTAGGAACTAATTCCCAGGTATTGTTTTTCTCAATTTGGTCCAATTCTTCATTCATAGCATTTACCCAAGACTTGTCCTTGTTGGCTTCTTCAAATTTCTTTGGCTCTATTTGTGACAACATGGCTATGTATACCTCTTCAGTTTGTTCTATTAGCTTCCTTCTTGTTTGGACCCCTACTCTCTTGTCTCCAATGATCTGATCTTCAGGATGGTTCTTCTGAGTATATCTTGAGGGAGCTTTAGAACTCAGCTCTGTATCTTCTGTTGTCTTGCTTGTTTCCTCATCATCTTGGTTTTCTTCTTCATGGTTGTCTGATGGACTGCAGCAATCTGTATCTCTTGTATTGTTTGGAAGTTCTTCATCAAATCTCACATCAATGCTTTCTACTATTTTTCGAAGAGTCTTGTTGTAGCACCTGTACCCTTTACTTTTGGAAGCATATCCTAGAAATATCCCTTCATCTGCTCTTGCATCAAATTTGCCAAGATTTTCATCATTATTCTTTATGTAACACTTGCTTCCAAAGATTCTGAAATGTTTGATTGAAGCTGGCTTTCCATGCCTAAGAGTCTTGTTTTAGCACCTGTACCCTTTAATTTTGGATGCATATCCCAGAGATATCCCTTCATCTGCTGTTGCATCAAATTTCCCAAGATTTTCATCATTATTCTTTATGTAACACTTGCTTCCAAAGATTCTAAAATGTTTGATTGAAGCTGGTTTTCCATGCCATAGTTCATAGGGGTTTTTGTCCTTTTATGGCCTTGATGGCTTTATTAAGGAGATTAACCTGCTGCTTGTGTGCCTTTTATACCTTACGAGAAGGTTGCAGGCAATATTATTCTCTTGCATCATGGCTCTGGCAATTTGTTGAACAGATCTGTTTTTTCTTTCTGCTACTCCATTCTGCTGAGGTGTTCCTGCAATAGTGAATTAATGTTTTATGCCATGTTCATTGCATAGGTCAGCAAAGTCATAATCAGTGAATTCACCTCCTCTGTCTGATCTGATGCATTTCAGCTTGCAACCTGTCTGATTTTCTGCTAATGCTTTAAATATTTTGAATTTGTCCAGAGCTTCCGATTTATTCTTGAGAAAATCAACCCATGTCATTATGGAGAAATCATCTATTATCAGCATGAAGTAGGATTCTCCACTTGGTGTCTTAGCTCTAGCAGGTCCACGGAGGTCCATGTGCACAAGCTGGAGTGGTCTTCTTATTGATAACTCATCTTTAGATTTAAATGATGTTCGGGTCTGTTTGCCCAATTGACACAATTTTCATATGGTATTTGAAGGCCTTTTGATTTCTGGCATATCTCTGACAGCTTTCTTCTTGCTCAGTCTGATGATATGATCGAAGCTGAGATGTCCCAATATCCTATGCCATAACCATGACTCCTCAAGTTTGCTAAGATGGCCTGCTTCATCTTCCTCTTTCATAATGTAAACATTTCTTTCTGTTCGAACACCTTTGAGTAGAGACTTACCTGTGGTGCTTGATCTGACTTCAAAGTCTTGTGCTCTAAATAGAACTTAGCAACCTTTGTCACACATCTGACTGACACTCAGTAAATTTGCTTTCAGCCCATCTACAAATATTACATCTTGGGCCTTTCCTCTACCATTGTCTATGGTGATTGAGCACTTTCCTTTGATCTTTCTTGACTTATCATTGCCAAAAGTAACATTGCCAGATTTCTTTTCATCAAGATTTATAAACTTACTTTTGTCTCTTGTCATGTGTTTAGAGCAGCCACTATCCAAATACCATTGAATTTTTAGATCTTGAGCAGTTAGAGCCAGGTCACAATTATTCACCTTCTTTATCCACTAAAGGCACCCTTTTGTTTTGTATCTTTTGTGGGTGATGACCTCCATCTTCTTAGAGGAAATTTGGAAGGTATATGTCCAAATTGATTGCATACACAACATTTGATCATAATTTTTGTAGAATTACGAGTATGAACATAATTTCTTTGATTCATAAACCTTCTTGAGGTGTTAAACATCAATATTTGTCCATACTTTCTACACTTAATGATTTTATGACTGAATTCCTTACAATAAAAGCAGTAACCATAGAAGCTATTTGCATACCTGATGTAAGGTTGTCTCTCCCATTTATTTTCTTGAGGCAGTCTCTTTAGTGTTTCTATATTTTGCTGGTTTGAATTACTCCTCCTTGCATGACAATATGCAGCAATGTGTCTCAGCCTCTGGCAGACATAACAGGTGGCATTCTTCATTGGAGGGAAGAATCTCCTTTGATGGTTTCCAAATTTTACATATTCAGGGGTATTTGTATTTATTACATTCTTTGCTACTAGTGGTTTCTTTTGATCTCTGTCTTCCTTATTGCAGATTTCTTCTTTTGTAGGAATTGTTTGAGCTACTTCATCATTCTTCTTTTCTTTTACAAAAATAATCTCTCTGTCAACCTTTTCTTTTCCTTTACTTGATTCTCCTTCATAGCCTATTCCAGTCTTTATCATAGGGGATCTTTGAGCAATCAAAATTTCATTCAACTTACTAGAGCTTGTTGTTTGGGAAGAGTTTATAACCACTTTCTTTTGAGCATTTTCTAATTTCTTTCTGAGACATACTACTTCTTCTTCCAACTTTTCTTGTTCTTGAGTATTTTCTTTGATTTTCTTAAGTAACATGTTCTCTATCTTCTTGGCTTCTTCAAGCTCTATTTTTAGCTGCTTAAGGACTTCAGAATTATGTTCTTCTCGTACATATTTGAGAAGAATGTCCTTTTTTTCTGCATTTCAGTTTGAGTCTATCAATCTATTCTAGAGAACTTCTTAGCTCCCCCTCAAGGTCGACTTCACCTTCTTCTTCTTCATCTTCTAGCATGAGACCTTCAATTTCTTCTATGGCCATCAATAAGAATTCAGAGGTTCCCTCTTCGCTTGAGGATTCATCTGAATCTTCAGATGTCTTCTTGTCTTGTTGAGCATAGAAGGATTTTCTGTTGAACTTATTTCCTTTTTGCCGATTCTTTTGATTTATTTTTCTACGCCTCTTGGGCTTTGATTCCTTACTTTCTTGTGAGGAAACTTGGCAGGCATAGATGTCCACTCTTCCTGATTCACAAAGCATTTTGAGAGAGTTTACCTTTTTATTTGCAGGAGCCTCTATCAGTTTCTTGACAAAACTTTGCCTCTTCTTCGTAGAGGGCAAGAGCATATGTGCCCTCTTCTTCTTCTTCTTTTAAGTTTTAAAGTCTGCTTCCCTACATGCTGCTTCCTTTATAGAACCTCATTTCCTCAGAATTTAATTAGATTTCCAAGTAGGCTGGTTCATGGTCAAAAGGGTCTCCCAATGTTGTTTCTTCTGTCTGAGACACATTTGGATTAAACCTGGATGGAAGAGATCTTAGAATCTTTTACACAATTATACTTTCTGGCATTTTTTCTCCAAGAGCTTTCATATTGTTAATAATTTCTGCAGCTTTTAGAAAGAAACTGGCAATGTCTTCATCATCATTCATTTTTAAGTTTTCAAACTGGACTCTATAGACTTGAAGTTTGGAAGTCTTTACTTTATTGTCTCCCTCATGTATGTTTTCAAGAGTATCCCATATTTCTTTGGCAGTGTCTTTGTGCATTACTTTTATAAAATCTGCTTCACACAATCCATTCAGGATGGCATTCATGGCTTTTGTGTTAGCCACAAAATCTTGTTTTGTCTCTTTCTCTGTATCAGTTGCCTTTGGAGCATATCCTAATTCCACAGCAGCCCAGACTTCTATTCCTAGAGACATTATGTATGTCCTCATTCTGATTTTCCAGAAAGCATAATTTTCACCAGTGAAGAGAGGGGTTTTATTGCTTGAGAATCCTTCTTTACTAGCCATCTTGGGAACCTAGGATCTCCTTTCAGTTGTTAGACTTGTACAAAGGAACTGGCTCCGATACCAATTGTTGAACCCTTAGTTAAACTGAGAGGGGGGGGTGAATCAGTTTAACACATTCATGATATTTTAAACTTTCTATTAAACCTTATTTACACCTAATAGTTTGTATCAAACGTATGTGAGTAGAAAATGAAGGATGTGACGGCAAGTATTAGAAAATGGTATAACAACGGACTTAATATGAAAACAAGTGTGGATAATTATAAATGGAATCCTTTGCAACATCAGCTGCAGGAGAAGCATATAATTATAAGTGGAAATACCATAAAGGAAAGAAACATATTATTATTATTTTTTTTTTTTAAATTTAAGCAGCTCACTCTCTCTTCTGTTTTTCTGCTGCCGAGCACCAACCTACGAGGAGGCTCCAACCTCAGTGCAAGCTACAACTTGCAAGGAAGGCACCACCTCCTTCAATTCTGAGGCACCAACCTGAGGGCTCCAACCTCGATTCTGCAGGCTCACAACTTTGAGCTGCTCATGATTTTCTGCATTTTCCAACCTAGGAGGCTCCAACCTCAGACAATCAGCCAAACAGCCTACTCTCTTGATCGTTTGAGGACTCCTTCCTCAAATTTATCAAACTGAATATTTGCTGATTTACCTCAGATATCAGCTCTGTTCTGTAGCTTCTCTTTCTGTTCTTCTTCTCTTAATCTTCTCTGCCTCACACTTCTATATTATACCTTCTCTAGATTTTCTCTCTAAAAAACTCTCTTGTGCATATCAATGTGATATTATATATAGAGTTCCTCACATGACTGTTTGTATTTCATAAATAATTTGGAGTGAACAGTCATGACTCTTTGGCTTCTGTCTTCTTATTCCTTTATCCAACTCTTTTTTATTTTTTTAAATTACAACAATATGTACAAATTTCCATGCTACAGTGGGATTTTGTCTTTTCCTTAGGATACTTGCCTTTGCATCATAAACAATAAAAAATTAATTACAACATTTACATTCACATTTTTAATTGCATATTTCAATTTCACTCAACTCATTTTCTGGATTTTGGCTTTACTGGATTTGTCTTTTCCTGCTGTTGTTAAGATCCTGTTCTGCATACTCTTTGTTTACTGTCATCTGCATATTCCACTTGTTCACTGCACTTTTGAATCCCTTTGTTGTACATCTCTTCAACTCTGCAATCTTTGTTTTCCTCTGTCAGGCCTCATACTTCCTCTTTCTGTGTGCATATAAAATTAATAAAGCAAATTTGTACTCAATCCAACTATCGATCTGGGCAATTTCAATACTTTATTCTGAATTTTACCTCCTTGAAGAATATATGGTTTAAATCATAGTCGGATCAACTCGCATCAAACGAAGCTCCATTCATTTTTAATTCCGCGGGGGTAGCAGACTCGAGCAGATAAGGGAAGGAGACCCCCCTAGAATAAGTGTCGTCATGTATGCATATTCTCGATTATTAATAAACTGTGGCTTTTGTTTTGTGCCCAACATATATATGGTCACAGTCTTAAAACCTTTGGCTCCAGGCCCACAAATATAAGCGACATAATAATTTGACTATTAAAACCATGTAAACTGACCCTCGGCATGTACATATATTAAACCACGTTCATTTCATGATATATTTAAAACGACGTCACCCTACTCGCATATGATGCTATATCAATATATAGTCACGACCTCCGTTCAATTATTAAACCGTCACAATATGGTTAACCCACATATTTTCCATGGTTTATATATTTGCCTCCAAACCTTAGGACTAAGGTTATAATCCCTCGTGCTTATACTCTTTCTATCACGGGAATTCAGTTTATTTGTATGTGCCAAGTTTTACAACCAATGGTTAAACCTTGAGAATTTATATTGATACACACGCTTTTTGCATAATTAACTTTTGAATAAACCTTGGCTCTGGGCCCCGCATCTATGTTCAATCACCCAATCAACGCACTCACTGTACCTGCTTATTCTGTGTGCATCTCCGTCAAATGGTCACCATCCAATGGCTCTG